>LS990921.1:9711236-10352903 GCA_900464855.2 Musa schizocarpa | reverse complement strand
GTGTCATGTGGTCACGTGTGAGAGATTCTCGGTCTGTAATGGACCATTTTATCCTTTGTTGTGCAACTGTTCAGAGCTTGTAAAGTATGTTTGTAATTTGCATTGTCTATAAAGTGTTTTTTTGGAGATGTTTGCTTGTGGATCCGAGTGAGGCCTTTTCTCTGTCCTGTTCTCTCTTTTGTGGGACCTAAAGGATCATGGGAGGCTTCGGGGAGGCTGACCTTTGCGGACGGACACGCAAGGGTGCCGCACGACTTAGGCAAAACCAGCTAAGTCCGTGACATGACGGCGCCTGGCCAAAACCGATCAGAACGCCGACCAAGGCACATTAACATCATGCGCGAGCCCGGTCCTTCACGCCACACCAACACCGGTGTCAGAGGTTACCAGGAGCATGACCCTGCTCCCTGCAAGCGGGCACATTAGGCAACGGTAACCTTCCCTATAAAAACCCTCACGCTTAGAGAAGAGGAGGGAGGAGCAGGTAGAAAAAACCCCCTAAGACTATCTACTGACTTGATCGTCGGAGGGGTCGGGTTGAGCCTCCCGACCCGACCTGTGTGCAGGAACGAAGGTGGAGCGCCTCCCACCGCGTGCCCAAGCGAGGAGTTCCCTTCCCGAGGAAACGGCTGCTTCGTCTCGATCAGACCACCGCGGTTGGCCACCTCAATAGTCTCAAGGGTTGCTCAGGAAGATCCCCAATCATTCGGACCCGAACCCAATCGTGTTGGCCCCGAGGTCACGGCTTAAAGTTGTTGATAGAGCAAAGATGAGTGCTTGGTAATAGAGCACTCAAGGTAGAGCGCTTCGGTACAGAGATGAGCGCTCGTTAACAGAGCGCTCGAGGTAGAGATGAAATTAGCAATGACAGAGAAATCTTGCTGTCGTCGATCGATCATCGGTAGATGAGAGATTGTTGTCGCTAGACAGTGAAGAAAAAAAAAAGTTCTTGCTAATGTCAGTAGATCAGTGAGAGAAGAGGCGAATGCTCGGCTCGCTTGAAGAAGCAGGCGACGAGGTTCCATGTAGTGGGAGAGGAGGGATTGTTGTCATTGGACAACGAGGTTGAGGATGGACGTAGATTGCATGGCAAAGGAGGAAATCAATAGTGGTCGAAGTTTGACACTAAGAACAGTTATGAAGGAGAGGCAAAGCGAAAACAAGATAGGCGGGGGATAACCGTGGCACGAGAGGGAGGAAGGTCAGAATGGCGACGACCACGGAGAGGGTCGAGGAAGTGGTAGTAGATCAGCAGATGCTGTCATCGGCATATCAGTGTCGGACAACGAAGATAAGGAATTCTTACTCGAGGTAAAAGGGCTCTGATGTCATATTGAATTGATGAATATACTACGAGACTTAATTTTATTCATTGAGAAGATGAATATTTATATAGGGTTTTGAATAAGAGATTTTTCTCAATCATGCATTTAATCAAATCAGCTACTCAAATGTATAATTTATCCTTAAATATTATATTTTATATCTCTCTATCAACCTTTGATAAGGTGACATGCGCTGGAATCCAATTCCCTAACGGCGTGCACAACGAGAGTTCTTTTCTTCTCGACGAGGAACACAGCATCTGGCTCTTGGAATGATCACACGTCGAGGAGATGAAATATTATGATTGCAGGAGGCCATTGGGAGAGAGCAGAAAAAGGCCACTGTGGGGAGCAGCCAGAGACGAGCACGCCGACGTTGATGACGTGGGACCCGCTCGACCCTGTTCGACGCAGAAGGCCCCACGGCGGGCGGTCGTGTCGGATGCCGATCCTTCCAGAAATAAAGCTCGCCACCATAGTAGTTCGCTATCAAATTTATAACAGAAATTTTGGGATCAATAATTAGATCCATAAAATAATTATTTTTTGGATTAAGAAAAAGGCGAGCCGATCTAATTCCGTGTCTTCATCATACATGCAATAACTCGCATGTACAATACGATGAATTGTATATGCTAATTGCTGTTTAGCTAATAAATATCTAGATGATGAAGTTTCTTGGATCCTGGTGATGCATTACAAAGAAAAAAAAAATAGTGAATGAGAGAACGTATGGATAAACTATCATTGTTGCTATATATATAAAATCTAGGGTTAAGGTTTATTTTAGTCCTTGTGATTTTAGTCATATATTTCTTAAGTTTTTATGATTTACTTGTGTCTAAAATAATCTTTATATCTTTAAAATTATAACATATAAGTTCTTTCCGTCAAGTCTGAATTAACAAGTGATATGTTAACTTATAATAAATCATTAATATAATAACACATATAATTTAGATTAAGGTTTATTTTAGCCCTTGTGATTTTAGCTATTGATCTCTTTAAGTCTTTATGATTTATTCATATTTAAAATATTTTTTATATATTTTAAAACATAGTATATAAGTTTCTTTCGTCAAGTTAAAGGTAACAAATTCTATAAAGTCTACTTATGTGATATATTGACTCATAATAAATTATTAATATAATGATATGTGTAATTTAATTTTTTTTTTAAATCGAGACATTCATCAATGATAAGAGAAGGCGTTGTCGTGGAAACAAGTAGTAGCAATAGCATCATGCCGCTATTGCCTAATAGGGCATCGTATGTACATTGTCTTTCTCACGCTAATAATGAGTTTAAGAGCTTTCGGTCCTGCCTTAGATGGATGTGCGTTGGCTAGTCTAACATTAGGCATGTAGTGGTCTCTTAGTTCCTCTCCCTCTTCTTGAGTGTTTTTTTCCCCATTGTCTCTTACTTCGTCCTCTCTTATAACCCCCACCCACCATGTCTATGACGTTGTGGTCTAGCACTCTCTCACCTCTGCCTCTAACCTCTTATATCTTTGTCTCTCCGCCTTCGTTCGTCACTATGGCCTCCGTTGCTTCCTCTTCTTTAAAAAGCTGGTCGAGGAGAGTGAGCGGGTGCGAGAGGGCTCCATGGACCAACTCAACCGCTTCTTTCGCTTCATCTCCATCTTCGTGATGTCGTGCTTCATGGGGAGGTGACTTACAAGGTATTGTGGTACTCGTCGGGATCGAAGTGGGTGTCGTTCATGATGGCAGGCAACGCCATTGTGGCATGTGCCCTAGAGTTGGCGAGTGACATCCGGAAGCTCCTGAGCTTGTCATTAACGTGGGAGAGGCTACGTGTGTACAACACCTTACTAGGTAGCAATGGCCTGGTGATGTTGTTGGTGGTCGCTTCGACGAGGATGGCTCCTCCCGATGAGATGTCTCAATTTAAAAAAAAAAATTAAATTACACATGTTGTTATATTAATAGATTATTATGGGTCAGCGTCACATATTCTAACGTATTTTAACTTAAATTTGATGACAGAGATTTATATATTATATTTTTTAAAATATAAGAATTATTTTAGACATAAGTAAATCATAAGAGCTTAAAAAATTAATGATCAAAACCATAGAGACTAAAATAAATCTTGATTATAAATTATATATATATCATTATATTAATAATTTATTATAAATTAATATGACACGAAAGCAACACAATTATTACGATTCGTGTTGTTATCGTCGTCTGCGACCAAGAAGAACACGAGCAGTGGCACAGCTGGACCGGCTTTACACAGCCGTATCCCTCCACCAATACTCTTCTGGTTCGGAGGACGCGAGGCCGGAGAGATCTGATGGAGAGTTCTCCGATTGGTGAGCTTTCATGGCTGATCCTGATGTGAACCCCATTTGTAGTTTGCTGAAAAGGGGAATCTCTTTTTGTGTTTACTGGAGAACTTGATTGGATATGTACAGAAATCTTATAATAATTATGTTCCATTCATGTACATTATACTAATTATGATAAATGCTTATTGTGACTGAAAAGATGTCTCACTGCCTCAAAAGTGTTTGTTGCAGTGACATATGAAAGGCATCGAGGGAATTGACAAGAGGAAGAATATAGTGATTGACAAGAGGAGAAATAGATGTATTAATATAAAACACTTAAAGGTTTTAGCATCGAGAAACATTTGAAAAAACGTACTTGATAAGGAAATATGATATAAGGATATTCGAATGTCATAATATTATTATCAGCTTGCTTGACTCGTAACTCCAAAGCTCTGTCAACCTCATATATCACTCAATCACATCACTTGTTTGATATAGCACATGATAATATTAATTATAATGTTTGTTTGATAGTTTGATCAACTCTTTATGGAGTAACCTTCAATAATTCTACGCAATCATTCGTATGAATTATTCTCAATTATTTCCAACAGTTATCAAAGCCAACTATGCAAAAAAAAGAACCTCAAGCAATGTTACTTTAATTTTCAAACACTCTAAATCCTACTTAGCTTTATATTACTTAGCCTAAGTATTTGAGGAATCTTTATGAGACACACTTAGGATTCCTCCCGAACCAATTATTTTACGGAACCAACCTTATGTCAAATTAGGTAAAGGATTAGGATTGACTCCGAAGTACTAACAACGTCCGAGTTAGCAGTGTCGAGAAGCGCCACGTGACATGTTATTACAACCTCCGAGTCACGTGACATGCATTGTTTAGGAACACACAGAGAGAGAGAGAGAGAGAGAGAAACTACTAATCTATAGTTCTTATTTATATATTTATATATCTATATATATAATCTAAAAGCTTAGAGAGTGGATCAACAAAACCGGCCTCCCCCCTTCCCTACCCCCCAAACAATGCACGTCGGTGGCCCCACCCAGCAAAAAGACCCCTCGTCTGGTCGAAACCCGACCCGTAACACCGACGCGTGTCGGTGGCCGGTTCCTTTGCCCTTTGACCGCTTTGACTACCACGTATCCACGTGAACACCCCAAGCCTCTGACCTACCCCTACCGTTGACCAAAACTTTTATTGGATGGGGTTTCATCTCAGTAGTACTCCACCGGCGTGCCCGGACAACTGTCGTCCGAGGCGTCCCGGCTGAGACCCACGAGGCTGAACGGCGGCGGCACGTACGGCGGTTGTGCGCACCGTAGCAGCGCCCAGTTCACGCCGTTGAAGAAGGGGTGGCGCTTGATCGAGGCCGCGCCCATCGTGGAGCCGAGCCGCCGCTCCGGGTCCTTCACCAGCAGCCCCGCGATGAGGTCCCTCGCCGACGCCGACACCGCCGGCTCCTTGGGGAACTCGAGCGCCCGGGCCACGATGTTGGCCAGCGTCAGCTCGTTGTCGGGGCCCTTGAAGGGCGTCACGCCGTAGAGGAGCTCGAAGACGAAGACGCCGAGGGTCCACCAGTCCACCGCGCTGCCGTGCCCCTCCCCGGAGACGATTTCCGGTGCGAGGTACTCGTGCGTCCCCACGAAGGACATGGACCGGAGGTCCACCGGCTCGGCCACGAACTCGAGGCACGGTCCGCGGCGGCCGGGCTTCTTCTTGCGCTTGCGCCTGGGCTGGTGGAAGCAGGAGACCGCAGGCACGATGCAGCTCGGGAGGATGCAGGAAGCGGCGGAGAACTCGCCTCCGCCTGCGCCGGCGGCCGATGACTGGGGCGGGAGGGGGAGCGGGTTCTGGTCGGAGACGATCTGCGCTGCGGTGGGAGTGGCGGAGTCGCACTTGAGGGAGAGGTCGAAGTCGGTGAGCATGATGTGGCCGTCGGCGCGCACGAGGACGTTCTCGGGCTTCAGGTCCCTGTACACGATGCCCATCATGTGGACGTACTCCAACGCCACCACCACCTCCGATGCGTAGAACCTGCAGAAGCCGACGCCACAACTCAACACAATCCAACACATCCTAAAACCACCACAAATCATGCATCGAATCACCTAAACTGAGATGCAGGTGGCGCATGCATGCATGCATGCATGCATGCATGCATAAATGACGCAAACAAGCTACAAAAAGCCTGTTGCTTTCTTCACGAGGAGATTCCACGTGAAGCTGTTTCCGTTGCACGACTCGGCTTACTTCATAGTAGACGTGGGCAAGCGATCCCATTAACATGAAAACCATGGCCCAACAAACATGGTCAGTGTGGACTGTGCGCCTACAGCCAAGTCCACAGGACGAGATGAACGCTGGCATTTGGGAGGAGAGCGCTGAGGACGAGCATGTGAAGTGCTTGTCGGAGTCCGAGAGCTTTCACATGTCGCTCAGCCCACACTCCGACGTAGTAGTATCCGGGAGACTCTGCACCATAGTTTAAGACAGACAGTACACAGCGTGTAATAAAGTGTGAACGTATCAAAAGAAATGGGTGGCATCACGTCAGGAGGAGTAGGAAGCTAAGATCTCGAAGCAGATGGTGTCACACGGGCCACAGACACCATCCCCATCCGACAGCTAATGTCGAACACATGACTCCAAAACGAGCCCCCAACAGGCACGACTTAATTCCCACTGTTCTCTGTAGATGACAGACACACTGGCCATGCCCCCACAGGTCATGTCCCGGTGGCGGATGTAATTGATAGAACTCGCCATGGGCTGCACGACATGGAAGGAGGAGAAAGAACAGCGGCGACAAGGAGGGTGGGGGGGAGATGAGCTGGGTTGTGCCCTTGTTTCGGTTCGGGAATGAAGAACCGAAACCACGTACCAATTGCCTCTCATCGAAACAATTGGTTCACCGTCTTCCTCAATCTACAGCTTGCTTTTCTTTAAAGCTAAATCTCGAATCCCAAGATAAATTCGAATGAGAAAAAGACGAAAGTAGATAAAGGAAATTAAAAATGATAATGATAATAATAATGATTATAGCTATTATAAAAACAATATTGCTTGCGTAAATTTAGGATTTGAAATTAAAATAAAAAAAGGAAAGGAAGGTGGGTGGGTGCCGCTAATGTGCGCATGGGACGCATACCGGACGGCGCCGTCGTCGAAGCGCTTGCCGGGCTGGCGCTGGCGGAGGACGTGGAGGTCGCCGCCGGGGCAGAACTCGGTGAGGAGGCAGGACCAGCGGTCGTTCTCGGCGCAGGCGTAGAGGCGGGGGAGGAAGGGGTGGTCGATGGACTCCAGGATCTCCCGCTCCGTCCGGGCTCGACCTTCCTTGCTCCGACCCTCGAGCTCCTTCTTGTCCATCACCTTGGCCGCGAGCAGCAGCCCCTCGGCCCTCGCGCACTTGAGCTCCGCCAGGTACACGCTCCCGATGTCCCCGCTGCCCAGCCGCCGCACGAACCTCAGATCGGACATCGAGAGGAGGTCGCCCCCGCCGGCGGGTGGCGCCGACGAGGACTTCAGCCGGCGGATCGCGTCGAGGACGGGGTCGCCGGTGGGGCGGGACTTGTGGATGGTGCCGGACAAGGAGGAGGAGGAGGAGAGGGAGCCGGAGAGGGTGGAGAGGGCGGAGGAGCCGGAGCGGTCCGACGAGCCGAAGCTCATGCTCTCGAGGTCATCGGCGAGGTCGTCCGGCATGGCGACCGCGAGCAGCAGACGAAGAAGGTGTTTGGCGAAATTACGAGGGTGGGGGTAGCAATCGAGAGGACGCCCCACAAAATTCGTAGCAGGCAGAGGGACAGTGTGTGAGAGAGCAGACAAAAAGGGAGGGGGTTTTGTGAACGACGCGGCTACGTGGGCCGGTCGGTGATAGTTGGGCCTCATGGTGGGTCTCCATGATGGGACCTGTGGGGCCTACGGGAAGCGGGCATTCCGCGTCCTGTGCGGACTCGGTCGAGTGCGGTGGTGTCTCGACATTGGCGAGACGCGGATAATGGCATCAAATCGTCCGATGCTGGACGGCCCTGATCGATTCCCCGCCGCTCATCTCGTGGCACGCAATTAAGTCAGTGTGGGGGAGAAAATGATCTTTGAAAGCTAAATTTATATGGCAACGACTTATTAATGGAAGTGAGTCTCAATTCCAAATATAATGAACGATATGAACACATTATTATGGCAATGTCAAATGATTTTATGAAATAAAGAATCTAAAAGTAATTCCGATTTTAGCTTGATTTGTTTCTAAAATCGAAATTAGATTAGGCGGGCAGGGGTCAATTATATCATCAATCTTATATATAAAATCTCAATCATCCGCTAATGCGAGGCCCCACCAGTCCGCGTGGGACCAGCCACCAAGTCCGATGTGACATAGGAAAACAGACTGAACTAATTATAAAGAAATATTAAATAAATTAATATTTATTTATAAACTCGAAAAAAGTAATTAAAAAAATCAATATGTGCATGGATTATAGAACGAATTGAAGACATGTCCCCAAAAAAATAAAATATCCAAACTACTCTTAATTTTTTTTTAGCCTGTATTAGTATTTTGATCTGCTATAATGTTTTGACCATCATAATAAAAAATACTATCAAATTTATTTAAAAATATTATAAATGATCTAAATAGACTTTTAACCTTAATCAATTTGACTATAAATCTAAAAATATGATATTACAATAATCTAAGCAATGACAATAAAAACGGTATACTGTTATGTCACTCATGATTTTTTAATAATATTAATAATATTTTTAATACATAATTAAAATATGATAAATGAGTCAATAAAAATATAATAATTAATTTTTTTTAAAAAAATAAATAAATAATTTAACAAGCAAACTTTTTGGGGTATTTTAGATAATTTAAATTAGGGGTATAATTTTAAAAGATAAAAAAGAAGAATATATATATATATATATATCAATCAAAGAAGTTTCTTGTCTCTTTCCCGTGTCATAAAAGGTGAGAATCCATGCATGCATGATGGTTGCAGCATTTGAAACATTAAGCTCGATGATCGATGATCAGTGAATGTATGGGATGACAAGATCCTGATTTTGAGCAAAGATGAGACAAAACTCTTAGGTCCTTCACCTTCCAGACACGTTACCAAAATAGTGGTGCTCCAAATGCGTATGATACACAAAAGGGTGGCAAAATCGAGCTGGGGATTCTTTTGGTGCATGAGAGAGCACGTTTCCTGATTATATTCTGATAAATATCTCTATATTATTAAAATTAAATTATTATAAATGATTTGAACATATATAATTTACACTATGTGTATCTTAATCAAACTAGTTGAAAAGATCATAAACTCTTTTTACTAAAAGTTCTATGATACAAATAATTAAGATAAATAATAAAAATTATAAAAACTCGGTTTTATAATAATTATTAATAATATTTAGACTTCATTATAATCTAAAAGATTAAAATATTTAAAATCAATTTAAATTTATTAACAAGCCGTTGATATATTAAAAATAAAACTGATTAAAATTCAATGTGATAATATTTGAGGAATTTAGAATTATATTTAGTTGTAAGCTCAAGAACAAGCTGAAGAACATTAAGCATGAATATAACTAGTTTTTTCTTATACAATTTATTTTTATTTTTATTTTTATTTTTTTCTAATTTGATTCATTTAAAAATCACTATAATAAAATTAAGGATAAGTGAAATTTAAATAAATCGACTAGTATATGTGTTTAAAAAATATGATTAAAGAAAGAAAAATTTATAATATTTTGAGTAGGAATGAGTAATAATAAAAGAAGGTTGAAATGTAAATCATTGAAGTTTATAAATACTATATAAAATTATATAAATTTTTGTTTTACATACTTGTATGCTAAAAAAAGTCAAAGAACTATAAGATTTGATTTGAAAGGAAAAGTTATAAGTCTGACCTTGGTATTGTTTAAATCAAATGTTACAAATTTTTTTTTGTAATACTTGGTGGATTGATTTTGACGGTTTAACATTTGTTACCAATAATAGAGATTCAATTTATCATAGATACTAAAGGAAAATAAAATATTGATCATTATAATGAATCATGTTCAAGCGAAAACGATAGTAGTAGGTACTTATCTTCTATGCTAGAGATAATTCATCTTATAGATATTAAGGTTGCATGTTATATTTTTATAATTTTAGAAATTTAGGTTCATTATCTAGAATTGTCAAGATATTATTTTTCTTTCGGTGGTTATAAACTCAATAAAAATTAACTTTTAAATTTTATATGATAGTTTATATAGAATTAATATAAATCTTAAGTTCATAATGATATTGTAATTAAATATTAGAATAAAATATAGTTTTAAGAACTCCATATTATATTTGCTTATGTCTACATGTCATTCTATATTTCTTTTTCTAGTAGAGAGAGACAATTTATTATCTTTATAGATTACCTATTGACGCCTTTAAGTATATATAAACGAAGTAGAGAGATAATTAGAGAGAAATTATTAAATGGAGTGATAAATTTTATAGTAGTTATGATGGGCCGATCATAATTTTGATTCTTTTGTTATATTTCTAAAAAAGTAAGATATTTGTACTCAATATGTTTTACTAGATGTGTCATAATAGAATAAGATTATTGAAAAGTAAAATAGTACTATTACGAGAAGAAGCTATAAGGATAATTATGTATATTTTAAATAAAGTTCTTAGTAAGTCAATTATATAAACTCTTTTTAGTTATGAATTGATAAAAAAACCTAACTTAAGATGTTTATATATTTAGGATTGTCCTATAGAGATAACTATCTTAAAATCACATAAAAATAAATTGAGTTCAGGGACTATTCTAGATATTTTATTGGTTATTTAGAAAAATTAAAAAGGGTATATATTTTATTGTTCTAGTTATAATATGAGGATAGTTGAATCTAGTGACGTAGGATTCTTAAAAAATAGCGAATTAGTGGGAGTGAAAAATTTTAAAATTTAATTTTGATATTAAAAAAATATAGGTTGATATTATTTTATCATTTTATATTCGAGATACTATTGTTCCTTGGATCATTAATGATTTGATAAAGGTAAATAATAAAATAACATTAGAAAACTCTAATATAATATTGATATCATTGATGTTGGTTATAGATGTTATGGTAAGTAACTTTTTAAGCCGTGGCCTCGGGGCCGACGCGACTCGGTTCTGGGGTCGAGATGTCGGGGATCTCGGGCGACGTCCCTCGGGGTCTCCCTGCGATCGAGATCGGTCGTTCGGGTCGGCAGGTCGGCGGTTCGGGTTGGCAGGTCGGCGGTTCGGGTCGGGAGGAAGCTCCGCCGCAGCACCGGGAAGAGGCGACACCGTCTTCGCGCCTGCACACAGGTCGGGCCGGGAGCTCGGCCCGACCCCTCCGACGATCAAGTTAGCGATGATGTGGAGGGGGTTTAGGAGGAGGAGGAACCTCCGTGTGTTGAGTGTGTTCCGCCTGTCCCCTTTTGTTTGGGACTTGGGGGTATTTATAGCTGAGCTTGGGTGTTACCTGACGTGCCCGTTTGCAGGGGCAGGACAATACCGCACGTGGCGTCTGACATTGCCACTGGGGTCGCGTGAAGAACCGGGCTGCCGCAGGGTATGGGCGAGCCTCGGTCGATGTGCTCCTGTGCCTCGACCGAGCGCACGAGGTCAAAGCTGAGGTGGTTGGCTGAGGGCTGGTGACGTCGGCAAATGTCGAGTCTGCGTCAGTGCTTGCCTCCTCGGGCAGTGTGTCTACCTGGTGTGCTGACGTGGCGCGTTGCCATTTTTGTCACTATCAATAGATGTTCTATAAGTCAATCATGTGAGTGATTACACATGGCATAATCTTTTTAGTTATTATTATTATGATATTTTCTTACTTTATATTATGTAATAAATATATATTATGATATCCTTGAATTTGTAAAATGAGAATTAGATCATGATTATATCATAATAATGAGACTAATTCACATATAAACATATATCACTAAATGTTCCCTGTCATAGGTTGCTCGAGAGGAACATCGAGATAGCTAGACAGATGTGTTATATACCCGTCCATATGATGGAGGCAACTAGTCTTATAGTTACTTGTGTGGGGATACCAAGGATATAGTGTAGGTGTTCATTGGAGAATGAGTTCAGTAAATGATCTGCTTATGAAATGTTTGATGGTTAATGATACCTCATTATCAGACAGCAATTCTATAGTTTTAGTTGTGTTTTTGGTCCTTAGACTTGAGACACATAGAATGTCATGTATGAGTACTATACTCTTTGATACTAGACTTGTAGGTTTGAAAGTTCATATCTAATACAACCGATTATCGGGAGTGGTAGCCAACCTTACAATGGTAATTGTGTGTCAATAAAGGATCATCCACTTTCGGTGTAATGAGAGGAATATCTCATGTGCTCTCGCTCAAGCAAATCCATATCAAGGGTCGATCGAATCGTCATGAATATAATAAGCGTAAGATTCGAATTAAGAGAAAATGAGTTATGTGGAAGAATCCGATTAGAATAAGACTCGAATGAATTCGTATGAGCCTGATAGTGTCATGCCCGGTATACGATATTTGGGATATTAGATAGATGAGGGACTATAGATACACGGTAACTGAGGACAGATATATCTAATGGATTAGATCTTATATATTGGCTAGGGACTATGACGTAGTGGCTTAGTACGTCCATAGTCAATGAGTTGAGTGAATTATTATGAGGATAATAATTTACTAAATCAGAAGAAATTCTTACAAGTGCAACTCACGACCAACTCAGTATTAGGCCTAGAGGGTTACACATATATGGTGGACAATACGATGAATAGAGGATCAAATATGAGATATCCGATGAGCTCATGTTTTCTTATATCCATTAGGTGAGATCGAATAAGCATTAGAGTAGTTATTGGATGGGAATGTAATATCTGTTAAACCAGGATAATTAGATGAAGATATGGTACCCTTTAATGTAAGATCTATTAAGGTAAGCAAGAGGGCTCCTCTATATATAAGAGTTGGGGTTTAAAGGATTATAGGCTAGACTCTTACTATTGCCACCTCCTACATCTCTTTATTATCCCTTCCTCCAGTCGATTATCCCCTCTTTGGTAGGAAAGGATAATAAGAGGGACTAATCCCTCCTTGATTACTATGGTGTGATGGTGCACGAATGTGAGGAAACAACGTGTTGTGCGAGGAAGTGTATCGTTGTCGCATTCGTTGTGTAGATCACCGATAGAGAGGAGTTTGTAAGAGTTCCTTCATCCACCGATCGAGATATATAGATGAGAGGATATACAATCTCCCTTATGTGAGAACGTCTTATGTAGTTATGTGGTTTTCGTCACTTTCCAATTTTTCGCTCCCGATCTTCACACGACGATTTGATAAATTTATTTTTGAGAAACTAGTTTTTGTTTTTATTTTACATTGCGCATATGATGCTTTCTTCGGTTTTCCAACAATTGTTGATGAATTTATAGAATAATTATAATCAACAATTTTGAGAATATCTATAATTATTATATTATATATTTATAAGAATCAGATTATGATATATGAATCAATTAGATCTCTCGTTATTTTCATAAGTTATAGAAAGTGAGATTTTTAAGAATAGTATGATACAATAAAAGAAGAGTTAAAATTAATAAAATAAAATGATGTTTAAGAACTTGTCCAATTGTCCAATTACTATAAAAAAAAAGTCTATTAAATAAATATAACTCAAAGGACAAGATCGAACTTTATAAAAGCTAGACTTGTAATCAAATGTTTTACTCAAATGCATCAATCATAACAAGATATTTTTTTCTTTTTTTTATTTTTAAAATGAACTTGTTAAAAATCATTATGATATTAGTGGCTCATTATGATTTTGAGTTGTATCATATAGATATAAAAATAAGTTTTTTAAATGAGGATTTAGATTTATATGGGTCAATCTAAACAATTCTCAAAGAAAATAAAAGAAATTCAAAATTTGATATGCAAATTTAGGAAATCCATTTATGACTTTAAATAAGTCTTTAGATAATGATATATAAAGTTTCTTAATATCATTACTTTCTTTATATTTAAGAAAAATACTATTTATTAGTAGTCATATCTAAATATTAGTAAGAGCAAATTTATTATATTAATTTTATATATAGATAATATTTTACTTGCTAGTAATAATTTTGATTTATTGTACTAAATTAAGAAATTTTTCACCAAGAATTTTAAGATGATTGATATGAATAATATATCTTATGTCATTAACATTAAGATATTTAGGAATAGATCTCAAGGATTAATAAGACAAAGGATATATTGATCAAATTTTGAGAAGATTTAATAAATTCAACAAATGTCATAACTAAAAAAATTAATCAAAATAAGTATTTTAAAAATTATTTAGAAAAATTAGATAAAAAATATTATTTATGTACAGTTGGAAGTCTATTATATACTCAAGTATCATATATTAGTTTTACAATTAAAATACTAAATAGATGTTAGAGTTATCTAGAAATGTAAATACTAAAAGACTACAAAGAAAATAGTAAAATATCTGGAAGGGACGAAAGATTATATGGTCATATATAAAATTAGATTAGCCTGAAATGATAGTATTTTTAGTTGTTGATTTTGTAAATTGTATAGATAATAGGAAGTTCATTTTACAATTTATATCTATATAAGTTGAAACAATAATTTATAAGAAAAAAATATAAAGTAATATTATTATATTATTAATAATATAAGTTGATTTTGTGTGATATGTTTTGAGGTCACTAATTAAGATTTATGACTACAAAATTTTATCTCGGCATGGTCTAACTCAATTAGTAAGTCGCTAAAGATACTTTGAAACATATCATAGTAGTTTTCTTTTCTAAGAATCACAAGTACTATTGTAGCTTTATATATTATGATATAAAATATTTGATGATTAAAGAAAAAGAGTCTAGAAATAATTAATATTAATTAAGAACTTGAGTTCTATTGTATTGATTGTTGATCCATTCACTTACGACTTTAAATGTTTGAAAGAACATGTTCGATTGAGTTTGTAATCGATCAATAAAAGATATGATAATGCATATTTAAGTAGACATTATAATTAACATTCTTGCTTATGTAATTAAAGTTATTTATTTCTACTGTCTTATTCATATTTATGTATATACATATTATAATTTAATATACTAACATGATTATTTTGATAAAACAAATTATATGGATTATTTTAGACTAATAGCTAACAATGTTATAATATATTGATGACATATAACCATTATGACATGCATTGATAGTCAAACTTAACGTAGTATTATGTTTATTAGACTTATTGACCTATTTTATAAAATTCATGTAAAATTTTTTTTTTAAGTTTCAAATTCCAATTAAATAAAATTATTTTTAAATAAACTTTTATTTTATTTATTTTAATTATAATTTGTTTATATCTTATTAATTAATAGATTAGGTGAAAAAATATTACATTATGTGATCTTGTCTAATTAGGTAAAATATATTAAAGATATGATTAAATTTTGATTATGATTATCAGGAGAAAAGAAATCTAATTAGAATAGGATTCTTCAAGAGATGATATTGATGACAACGACTGTCCTAATTATTTATCCTAACCCTATACTCTCGTTCAGTTTATAAATAAACATAATATCATAAGAACTAAAAACATAATACGATGATACATGATATTATTGAAAGATTATATCTTCTCTCATCTCCCCTTAGTCATGTGAACCAGTCAATGAGATATTATAATTCTTTATCTTCTCCTCCGTCTCTAATACATCGGATATAATAATCCTATAAAAAATAGAAAGAGAGGAAATGACCGGTCTAGATAAAAATTACTATAACTTTTGAATCCGACGAGGATGCGTCCGTAGATCAAATAAAAACTTCTTAAGTAGCATCAAAAGTTACGCATTAGAAAAACATCAGAAGATAAATCCTTAATATTGTTACCAACACAGGATATTAGAAGAATGATACAGGCAGTTATGTTTAAGAAATGAATCATATCATCCAAGTTACTGAAGAGCAACTTCCCATCTCGAATCAGAATCAGATCATTTGCTTGGTCCAATATTATTCGTGTAGATGCAAGGTGCCAATGCTGCCACGATGACAATAGAAGCTTTTGTGACCATATTGCCAGTGTAATAGTCAGCTTGCTGTTTCCTAGGAAAAATGTTAGTAATCATTGCAAAAACGAAAAGATTGATGGTATGATATAAATCTTCTATATAATCATCACAATTCATACATCATAACGACCTATGCCACCATGCCCCAAGTATGGGGAAAATAAATGCTAACATGAAGGGATTAATATGGTACAATATAATAAGATCTATCTGTATGCCACAAATGATGGGCCTTACCTATTTCATCGAATATGCTACATGAAGCTACTGCAGCAAAGCTGCTAACTATGAGTTCAGCCAACTTTCTTCCATGATTAAAATAAATTGTGCATCTTCTCAAACTATATAGGTTTTCTTTAAGACTTTCCTGCCTCGTTTCCTTCGTGGGTTGGAATCAGCCATGATATTCAAGGCATTAACAATCTCTGCATCCTCGTCATTCCAAATGTTTCTCGCAGCATCTGGTTTTTCAATCAACAGCTTTGCCACCAGGAAACCTGCAATCGACCAAGTTTGGTACAGATGAGCTTGTTTCCCAATAAATCGTGCTCGCTTGGTATCGTAATATTCAGGCCACTTGTCTGCTGCTAGGCGCCTCTCTGCAACGTCAATGGCTTTTGCAGCAATTTCTGGCCTGTTCATCTTAATACATGCAACTGCAAGCTACAACAATCAAGGAAGGATAAGTCAGCCCTAGATTGTTTTTAACATTCACTAACACACCAAAAAAATGAAAAGTTGAGTTTATTCATGTGAAGATCATCTATCGGAAACAAATGAATCAGAGCCAAATATAACTTAATGATCTTCTCAAGTTGCAACAACTCTATTTCCACCAACAAAACAGGGTTCAAGCATTATGAAATCTCAACAGGTGGAATGTGGTTCTTAATATACCAAATTCATGAGGGCCTGAGAGCAGTTGTGCGGAAATCAGGCCATAATAATGAGAGAATAGGCATTACGAGGTTCGGCATATAGAATTACTCTTTCTATAAAATCCATTATCCAAATATCTCTGGAGACCAATCTGGCTACTTTAATGACTGTCAGTAATCTATGGATGCAAGATGTTTATTAGAGGACCCACCTTGATAATGCATAAGATACCTTCTGGATGCTATATTGTTGCCACTACAATAGGTTTTCATATTCAAACTCAGCAAACGTCAGCTATTTATATGCATAACATAAATATGTACAAGATCTCAGGCTAATGCCAAGAACATCAATGCAACCAGAACAAAAATAATCCCAAACAAACTAATGTTACCAACGAAGATTAAAAAAAAGAAACTGAAAATGTGATAGAGGTGTATTTCCTACCTGCCAGAGCAATGTTGGCCATGAACCTCCATTGTGGTATGACCAAGGCCTGCAGAAAAGTAGAATCAAATATTAACATAAGGAACTGGAAACTCAAATGGGGAGAACCTACAATGGATCTTAAGGCTTTACGTGTTTTTGGGATCACTTCCAGTAATAATTCGCCATTCCTGGCCCTCAAGAGCAGGATAACAAATCTTAAATGGCATATCTGCCACTAAATCAGACCATTTAGCCTCAATAAGATCCAAAATGGCATGTGATTGATGTGTTGTTGCCAGACTGCTTACTACAGACCACAGATTTCCTAGAGAAAAGAATCGGAAATCCATGTGAGCAGGCTGCAAGTTTCCAATGAAATAACCTCCTTTATCAGGCATCCATTCCACTAGCCACGGAGAAATTTGATCAGGGTAGATGTTAAACTTGTTCACAGCATCATAAGAATACTCTTCTTGTTTGTATCGGTAAATCTCATTAAGTTTTCTCTTGTCTACCCAATAATACTCCTGAGTATGAAATGATAATGCTATTAGCCTGTTATTCAATGCTCGAATAAGGTCAGCTGATCCATCCTCTGGTGCAAGCATCTCACGAGCACTTAAAAGTGCTGAATAGAACAGTGCCTGGCACATTCAAACCTCAGTTAAATACATCCCTGATCCATGAACTAAAATAAAATATACTGCAGCAGTTAAAGAACAATGTAAAAAAGCCCATTAGGAAGGTGCTGATATGTCATCCATTCAATACATTCAGAACTATATGTGGATATCCTTTACCAAGCATATTCCCAGAAGATTCTGACATAAATGGCTTGCCAACGTCATGTTCCTTATTTCCTCCCTTGAAAGATTTTGGGAAAAAGAAAAAGCAAATGCATAAAGGTATACAGCAACAATAACAAAGTCGTAAGTCACAATTATTTGGGGTTCGCTACATGAATCTTTGGCCACCATTGAGATATGTAAAGAGCCATATATTTAGTTAAGTTAAGAGTATTTATATCTTTATTTATATATAGTTTCTATTAAGGTCTTTTTAGGTCTTCCTCTACCTTTACTCATACCACTAACATTAATAATTTTACTTCCTCTAGCGCATCCGAATGTCTCCTAAACACACCCATACCATCTTAAAAGATTTTTTCTCATCTTATCTTCTATCGAGACGATACGTAATTGTTCACAAATAAAAATATTTTTTTTCTATCTTTCCTAGTAATTTGATACATCCATCTCAGCATTCTCGTTTCGACAACACAAACTTTTTGTATATATTTTCTTAATTGTTCGACACTTAGATCCATAAAGCATTGTTGGTCTTACAACTGTCTTATATTTTTTTTTTAAATGTATAAAGGTATAAGATCTTATATTTGAAAAATAGATGTTATAATAATAGAGGCCCAACCTGAATTTCAAGAGGGTGGCCATGAATCCCCATCCGTCGATCTATCATGCATGAACCATCTGTTACTAATAATGTTGGGAACATGTCAAAGCCGTCAGCTAGACAAAGCTTTAAAATCATCTTAATGCCTGTCTGCACATCAATTCTTTCCTGGACTGAGAGATCACCAGAACATTTTCCATAAGCTCGTAGTAGTATAATCCACCATAACCCTACAGTTGAAGATGATAGCATCTTTAACACTTGGCCAATACTTAGCACACTTGCAAAAATAAAATTGAATAAAACCCATAAAACATCCACAATAAAATAGCATACAACATAGGGCCCAACTAAAGCAAAGGGCAAAAGACCTCTTATCAACACTAAGTGCAGCATGAGACCATTAAGTACTAATGAATAATTTACAGGTAATTGTCAGCTATGCAGCACTACTTGAAAACACACCTGAATCGACTGGTGCTACACGTCCTATTGCAGCTTCTCCAAAATCAGGGTCCAAGACTTCTTCTGTGGCAGAATCATCGCCATCAAGTGGAACTGTCCTCACCTTGAAGCTAGCAGGCATCAATCCCTGGCCTGGACTGTGACAGTCCATTGTTTTTTCCCAGCTCTACATATTTAGAAACAAAATTTTAACTGAAGATATCTACAAAACAGTATATGCAGCCACCAAACACCATAATATGAATGTCCTTATTCCTAAATTCTTAATTTACAATGTTAAACTAACTACAAGCCTATAGGATTTTTGGGTGATGCTGGAAAATTCTCAAATTTTTCTGTGAAATGTGGAACCATAAAGTCGGTCCTACAACTTCATTTTTAGATAAGTAATGAGTCCAAAACCATGCTAATATATGATGCTAGTGAAAAAATGTTGAAAGAAAAGTCACCACCGAGAGGTGCCGTGTCAAAATGATAAAGTTTCTCAACAAGAAATGGATATACTGGAAGAACTAAAAGAAAATAAAAGTGAATAAAGCTAAATAATATTCAGAGTTAATCAGATAGGTAAAATTATCAGCAAAAGTGAAATCACCCATAAAAGTCAGATTTTTACCAGAGAATACCACATCACACAGTCAGAAATCAAACTGTAGTGCTATAAGGGTGAAAAAAGTGGGGAAAAACCTGGAAAATAAGGATGTCTGCCAAAACAACAAAATGAGAATTAGGTGCTGAATCAGAAAATGAAAGCAACCCTGGCACCTTCTGAATTTAGGACTTTTGTGCTACTTTTGTCAATAGCTATTGTAAAGACTAAAGACAACATGAAACTTCTAGCTCACTTTCTTGGTCACATATTCAGATCACGGTCATGCTAAAGCATAACATATGGCCAACCACATACACTTCAAATCACAATCATGGATGACAGCAGAAAGAATTACCTGTAGCTGAAGAGTGTGAAGAATGAAGTTGCGAACAATATCATATTCTCCCTTCAAAAGAAAAGCCATTCCAGAAGGTATGAAATCACGAATAAACACCTGATCATAATTTAGGCAATTGCTACTGCTATCAGATGGATCCTTTGCAGCAATTGTTCCAACAGGGCTGCCACAGTAATAAACCACAGAATCCTGTAAAAGACGCCATGCTTCATCCTCAATAGAGTTTCCTCTTGTCTTGTATGACGAATGATTGGATGCTTCATTGTTAGGCATGACAGAACCATTCTCGAAACTGATAACTTTCTGGCCATTAAGATCACCAAGGATCTGGTTTGCCTGACTCACAGACTCCGTGAACCACGTCCTATTGGCATCCCCGCTGGTCATTCCATCAGCGTCGTCTACTCGCTGGCACTGGCATTTCAAAGACCGTGATTGGTCATTGATGTTCCTGACTCTGTAATCCCTGAAGCAATTATTCGACATCCTTGATACGGAACATCGTGAAACAAACGAAGAACTTCTCCTCCGGTACTTCCCGTGAGCTTTCGAGTGGACATCTAATTGTGGAGTATTTGCAAAAAAACCAGCAAAAGAATGGGAAGGTGCAGCCCCAAATATGGCATGACGAACTATTTCTGTAGTCCCCATCATCATAGAAATCCAGATAAGAACAATAGATCTGATTGATTCAATGTTACAACAAATGCAAGCCAGTAATTATCAGTGCACACGATCCAGAGGCCTGAGTACAAGGATCACAAAGGAATGCCATTACAATCAAGAAAAGATCAATATTAGGCTCCAGGACAATAAAAATGAATCCGAAGCACAAGAAACTCCCACCAAGTCAAATTAATCTCTGTTCCCTTTTATCCTGAATTAAAATAAGGATTATCGAGCCATTTGCTCTCCCGTTTCACTAGCAACCACCAATAATTGGGAGTTCACTACAAGATATTTATTCTACCGGACTCAACGATCCTCAAGAAACAAAAGTAACTACAACAAAAGCAGCAGAAGTTTCGTGGTTTGCTTGATATCGATGCATCGATCAAGGAACCTGTAAACCCTAGTCTCGCGACACGAAATGATCGACGACGATCACGGAAGAGGCGGAGGAAACTGACCTGGTGGCGAACGATCTCGGCCCAGGTGGTGGTTGGTGAAATGTATGGGGACGGCAGAGCGCTATTCCTACGCAAGCGAACTACTACCGACCCGCCTCCGCCTCGGCGATTAGACGACGAATGCAGGAAGCGAGGGCAATAAAAAGCGCGCACGCGTCTTCTAACCACCTCATAGCCTTTTGTGCAACGGGTGGAAACGGCGCCGTCAAACAGATAAGAACGAGAAGGGCGGGGCAAAAAGAAAAAAATGTGATCGTGATGCAAGTGGATGCGTACGTCATTGTCACCCAATTCACTTTCAGAAAAAAGAAAAATTAGAATACCCACTAAAGAGAATAAGAAATTAGGAAAAAGAACAAAAATCATTGTGACCATATAATTTTAGATTTTATGCAAATGGACCTCGACTGCCCACCTTGACCTGATTTGATGTGTAGGGTTCAATTGAGACTCGTCATGGCATCTACCTCGACCTGCAGCATTACTCAACACGACATGACTTCACCGTGATGATCTGAAAGTTACCACTGCTCGTGCTTGCGCTGGGAGTGAGGCCACAGGTGTTGCAGAAAGGTCCGTCATCAGCAATTTATGATCGGTCTACAGCAAAAGTAGCAACTAACCTCACGGCAAAAGGGTGTGTTTTCGGTCAGTGAAATCATATCTCATTCAAAACGTAATTTTATCGAACAGATGGCATCATGTTTTTGAGAGAGAGGAGACATCACCTCGTGGCTGTGGTTAGCGTCGCCTGTGAGTCGGTAGAGGACAAGAAAGAAACACTACCAAAAACCAACAAACAAAAACTGATCCATTCATTATATACGAATACATTTTAAGTGAGTTGGACAATAAATCTATGTGCACAATTCGTTTGCTGCCCAAAAGAAGCAAAAATGAGTATACATTGGAAAAGCATAACAAAGGCAACAAAATTTCAAGGGCCATCCTCCATGTTGTGATCATTATCGTTGTCCCCTTCGAAATACTCGTCGTCTCGCTGAATTTGCTTATCGGTGGTATGCTCTAATTAACATTTCAAAGAAGACTTAGATTGCTTCAGTGAGAGAGAAACACACACACAAGAGTAACTTTTGCAAGTTAAACCAAAATTACTGAAATTATTTTAGCCTAAGAATACTGACTTGCAGAAGTAAAATGCTATATATATATATATATATATATATATATATATATATACACATATATAGTTGAAAGATAATTTTACAAAGCAAAAACATCATGGGCTTTTCTCCACACAATAACCTAGTGTGGCAACATCACTTGTACCCATAGACAAACAGGAAATTAGCTGGCATAAGGATGTGAAAAGTTAGCCAATATTTTCTACATGATAATCTATAGAATATAAAACCTCAATAAGGGACAAATTGCAGGTTAATAATTACATAAAATACTTGGATTATTAATGGCAGTTTTAAGACCAATAACTGCAAATATGAAGAAAACTAAAGAAAAATTATTGATATGGAAATACAGCATCAAATAATACAGTAAATAATTAGCACTTACGATCAACTCGTTCATCAGGATTTTGTTCATCTTCGTCAAATTCTGGGATATAAAAATCTGGCGGAACCTGCAAAATAAATTATCTTAACAATAATTTTTTCAGTCAACAAGATGTCTCAGCTTTCTCTATGTATAGATCAATAATCCTCGATAACAAAAAAAGATATCAGTTAGCTAAGATGATTACACACTTATTTAACAGAGTCATAGCCATCTAATAAAATATTGATGGGTCTTTCAATGTTTATGAAACTCTCTGATTTACATATCTCAAAATTCAATAATCTAGAGTAGACATAATCAATTATCATTCTAATAACAAATAGAAGAAAAGGGACCACAAATTAGAACTCAGATACCAATTGTTATCAGAAAAGGGGAAAGAAAGTCAAGAAGAGAAGAAACTAAAAATCATAGGGACAAGCTATCATGTAGAAGAGAGAAGGCTAGATATGATGGTAGTCCTACAAACAAATATGTAACAATAAAGAAGAAAGGTTCCAAAACCAAATCTGAAACCTAAGATAGAATACAAAGCTCCCTTGGACAAGAATGTGGCATCTAGTGCAGTGTCAGAACTCAAATCCCCAGGTGTTATAATTATAGACTCTATGAGCTTTCCTGTAGTGACCAAAATGCTGAAAAGCTAATGTCCAGAAATTGCTACTAATAAGAGACCTGCATGCTTTGTGTTTCATGTCAAATCAGACTGCCATACCAAGAAAGCAAACAACAATTTTATGGAGGTTACCTCAACCCTCATTGTGTACATGCCAAGGTCAATTTGGCCACTAGGTTTCAACCATAATGATGCAGATCGTCATCTGTGTTCTTCTAGTAACACATTACAAGTGTTGATAACAAATGCAAAGAGAAGGAAATTTATCAAATTGGTTTATTTGAAAACCTATTTTTTGCTGTAAGTTTCCAGCAGTATAAATATCACAACTTTCCTTACAGTTTATTATTTAAGTTGCAATTAAGAATCCTACATCTACTAAGGATCCACCACTACAATAAACATGCAGATCGTCACTTCTCTTCATTGTTGAAAATTTTATGATGTTAAACCCACTGACGTCAAGGAAGAAACTGGCACAGAATCACTGGAAAAGCTACAGAATTATATAAAGATGAGAAATAGAGACTGACCTCCTGCATTTGAACCCCAGGAGCATGTTGTATGCACCGTAAACTTTCTAGAACTTGCACCTTGATTGTGCTAAGATATGACTTGCTATTCAAGTTCTCCTGTTCCAGAAAGTAAACTGAACAGATTAGAAGTGGTGAATACCCATGGCTCCTTGATATATACAGCCTACAACACTTTGAATGACATATACTGATTGGTAGAGTCAAACAGAATATCTGAGATCCAACTAATTGACACAAAGCTCTGGTTCTTGTCTAATGGTATGTGATTGACTAAAGAAAGACAATCATGGTACTAGCATCACAAAATTCTAAATGGCATGGGTTACTTTAAAAAGACAGAGAGACTACTCAGAAAAGCACCTACCATATTGCCATTCGGAATTTTTAAAGTATAATCTGGTGCAAAGTACTTGATATACTCGTTTTCTGGAATTTCTGTAAGCAACAAAATTTAAAAACTTGGATAATGTCTTAGTAGCAAAGTGAACATTGAATAAACAGAACTTAGAAGCAAGTAGATCCAATAAAAGTTCTTAAAAGTGCAGATCCAGCAATGAAAAAAATGAAAGACCAAAACAAAAGCAACTGCAAATTAAATTCATGCCGGTTAGCCACTTCGTATAAAGAGATCAAGGATAGCCACTTTTCCTTGATACATCTTCTACTTAAGCTCCAAAGCATTATGTTCAACTAAATCCATTCCCATACCATTTGGAAGCTCTGCGTCTAACAAAACACCAGTTTCAACAGTCCAGCAGCGAGCAACATTTTCTTTTGTGTATCCTCCACCACCAGTAACCTGCAGAAGAAGAAATATTTTGATACTTCAACCATGTTCAGTCTAGCATATCTATCTAGCTTTGACACTTACCAACAGAGGCAAATTGAATTTCTTCACAAATTTTACACATTCAGAATGTCCTGTTAGCAACCAACAAATGAGCAATAAATAGATATGCAAAATTAAATTGTAGAAATATAAACTCAACAACGAATGTAGGATCACAATCATATTTGTGACTGATATATTCCTTGTGATCTGAAAGTTAAATTTATGATACACATTTGCAATTTATATACAATAGGTACTTGCAACATCACCTAAAACAATTCAATACCAATGAAAATTTTAGGTAAAAATATCAAAACTACAGAGTCGTGTGAGCTCATTGTACATAAAAGAAAGAGACATAACATTATAAAAAGATTTAACACCTTCAATGGAGAGATTGAAACAGCCTAAGCGGTCACCCGCAAGTGAATCAGCTCCACATTGAAGAACAATTACACCTGGTAGATATGTTTCAACAACCTTGGCAATAATCTACACAAATGAACAATGCAAGAAAGTGACTTATTAATAATGAAGATAAATAATTGACCTAGATATAACTAATTGAATTTGTATATGCTTGCTCATGTCTTACCGTTTTGAATAGTCGAGTAAAACTAGCATCATCTATTCCATCCTTGAGTGGGACATTAATGGCATAATATTTCCCTTCTCTTTCACCTATATCCTTGAATCAATACATTCTTATCAATCTCAAAATGCCACAAATATTTATCCAGAAAGAGATATTAAGAAGCAAAGTTACAAATGCAAAATTAACATATGGAGATAATTTAAAAGTAGCACAGAAACAGATAGGAAAATTTTCAGGATTGACACGACATCACAGTACAACATATACCACAAAACTCAGGAATTTTATTGCAATTAAGGATGAGAAAGAGCATCTGTAAAATGCATTAATCTATTAGCAGACAGCTCTTTTTCAGAGTTCAAAATTAGAACATGTAGCTAAGAGTCTTTATCTTCCTCTCCAAAATTTCAACAAAAACGCTACCTTTAAACTTTCTACTCTTTTCTACAATGGAGCAAGGATGATTCTAGTCCAATAAACAATCCACACAAAAAAATCCATATTCAATTTGCTTCATAAGGGATATCTTCCAACAGATTCCCATTAATTAGAAATGTGTATTTTCTTCTTCCAAATCATTAATTAGACAGGTTGTAACTAGATATGAGTATTTTCTTCTTCCAAATCATTCTGTCGTAAAATGCATGTTGTCAGGTAGATGAGCACATGTGCACATGCACACAAAAGAGACCATGGATCCAATCGTGCAATCAAATTATGCTAGCATATGAGATAATTGTAATGTTGGCACCCAACAAAATCTAGAACTCTAGACAACACGTCACTACAAGTTCAAGTCCCAAAACATACTGGGAGAAAGAAAAATGAAAGTTTATCCTTAAGAAAGATGCCACCAATGATATTGGAAAACTATTTACCATGAACATGTGTTGAAATTTGAATACCTAAAGAAACCTACAATGGTTACTAAATAGCAAATCTAGCAAACAGAAACTGAATATCTCCATGATGGATAAAAACAGAGTTACTACATTCTGCCATCTAGCCCCAGATTAATGCCTTTTGTTCATTTCCTTGGATCCTCCCATTGCTTGTACATGCAGTGCTCTCAGAGAAAATAAAGTAGGGGGCGGATGAAATATGTAATTACCATTGTCATTCTAGTCCATGATCTCTCCTTCGAAGCAAATCTTTAAGTTGAGATTTTGTTACTGATTTATGTGAAGAAACTAATATATCATGATGTCTACGGTACAAAGGCATAGACATACATATCACACAAGATAAACATTTGGAAGAAAACTTGTGCATATAGTCAGCATAGTAAACAACCAAGAAAAATTACCTTAACATCGCCAGTTCCTGGGAAGAACATATCACCATATTTATGGAAACTCACAGTCATTACCCTGATAAGAGTGTAAACAGTTAAATACTTTTGTTGTTTACTATGAGAAAACATATAAACACTTCAGGAATGCATGTCAAAATAATGATTATGTCATCATAATATAGTTGCCAAAGGGATTTTGTCAAGAATAAATACTAAAGTCATAAATTTATACTCAAGTTTACTAATATTGAACTGAAAAGTAAAATAAGTCGATTGCCTGTCTGTGAAATAAAAGGCTTCTTCAACGCCATCACCATGATGAACATCTATATCAATATAAAGAACACGGGCATGATACTTAAGAAGTTCCAGAATTCCCAAGACTAAGTCATTGATATAGCAGAAGCCTGATGCCGCAGACTTTTTTGCATGATGTAAGCCACCAGACCAATTTATAGCGATATCGCAGAGTTGATGGTTCAACCTTCGTGCAGCATCTACACAAAAAATTGAATCAGTTTAAGAAAAATTCAATTTATTAAAAGTTCAAAACAATGAATGTTACCAATTGTGCCACCAGCATACATTTGGCAGAACTCGAAAAGATTCTCAAAGACAGGGCAGTCTTCTCCAAGGTTATCTGAGAGAGGACATTGAACAGAGTTGAAACATCTGTCAGGAAAACTTAATGAAACAGAGTTCAAGATAAGACTACTGAAAATTTTCTCTTGATGAAAATTGGTGCACGAATTGAGCAAAAGAACATATTTCTAATACAGAATAAAGAATACTTCTTATCCAACCATGTAAAGAAGTTAGGCAAGTATCATCCACTAGGGAAATAAATTAGCGTATCTGGTGTTCCTAAATGTCATGATTATCACGTAAACTGAAGTGCATGACACTTTCAGCCATGTAGAACAATGTAGAGATATATTAAACGTATAAGCTTAGAAAACAAAGTGACTCGAAGGATTAGACATGGTGATGCAATGCACCATCAAACAACAATGGTGATGCATTTTATTTTAGTATCACATCAAGAAAAATGATATCGTGAGATGATAATAATTCATCTCTGCATTTTATTTTAGTATCACATCAAACAAAATGATATCGTGAGCTGATAATAATTCATCTCTTTTGTTTTAAGAAGTATGCATATTGGTTTCCATCTAATTTCACAAGTGACTGGATAATGTCAAAAAGATTGTTCGACCCAACACTTGTCACATTCATTTCAACAATCAGGTTCAATATTTTCGGTGACCAATTCAGTTTTTCTTAGGGATCATAATCGGCAAGTCTCTTTAATAATTCCCAAGACCTTCCAGAAAATGATTTTCCAAGTTCTACTAGAATTTAAACATGTTTCCAAGGAAACAAAGGATATTCCCTTGCTGTCAGCCCTTAGTGCATAACCATTATAGCTTACCTTACATCTTAGACCCTTTCTGTCAAAATGAAAAACTCAGTAACCTGATTTCACTGCTAACTAAGGCAACCAACAAAGCTTTAATATGATTCTAGGAAGTTTATTAGTGCTAACTGGTTATCACAAACCAAATTTAGGATTTTTTTTTCCCATACTGTTATTATACAATTCATGGAAATACAACATATGGTGCAAATTATTGCTAATGGTTAAAAGTTATTATGCTTAACCAAGCTGGAAGTGACATTCACCTTACAGTTACACAAACATGGCAAAACCAATATTTCATGAAACAAAAGTTATAAATCATTATTTAAATTGTACAAAAATATTTAAAAAATTGTATAAAATAAACTTCAAGATACATGAATTTCATTCTGTCATACATCTAGCTAACTCATCAGCGAACAAAGGTTGTGTATTAGGGCTTATCCGGTGCAAAAATTCCACGTAATCTGCCGAATGAAATTGGGCAAGCTCCACGGGGTATGCCTTGTGTGGCCGCTGCAAATGATATGTTATAAATAAAAACTCTATGTTCTTAAAGAAATACCAGAACCTGGAAAAGGACTACCAAGACTAACATATATCTCCATCTTCTTGTAAAGACCATATGAAAGCACAAGATGGTGTGTCATACACAAACGATGTGGTTTCATTGGATGATTTGGTCCAAAATATACATTCCCAACATCTCCTGCAAATTTGGTACATGAAAATTACAAAAAATATTAACTTCAAGAAATCTAGAAGAAAATTTCAAAAGGTCAAAACACAACTTTTAATCGCCTATATTATATATAAATGGCTGATCATAATAAGGCATAACTAACTGAACAAGTTTACACAGATCAATTTAAAGCATGACCTCATGCTTAACCCCCTAGTTATTTATCTAGCACAAAGATTGTGTTTACAGATCTTAGAAGTTCAGCAAAGGTCAAAGAACAACTTGAGAAAAAGCAGAGTTTAAAGTACGACAGAAGACATGATAGATCGAATACCCCCCTATATGAAGTCTTGACGTCGGCATTTATGTTAATGTGTTCTAGCCTCGCCTTATTCTGTTGGAATTAATCATGATTTGATCAGTCCCTACATGCTTAACAGCAAGTTTCCTCTTTCAATAACAATACAAGATTCTCTAGAGGATTCTAAACTATGAATGTTTACATATTTGTTTCTCGATGGAGTGAAACAGACGAGATTGAATCTTCAATTTTGGCATCCCTGATAACTATACTAGTAATCCAAGACATAGAACTATCATAAATCAAAATGAGGAACCGAAATTGTGTTCCAAGGAGGGTAGAGAGGTCCAGGTAACTATGACCTTCACAAAGTGCTAAAGCCAGCATTATGTGTTTGTGTTCTAGCCATAACCCTAGTTTGATTGAACTAGTCATGACTGAAACGAGTTGCTAATTTAAATCATGTAGCCATTTCGCCAAACGAGTATGAAAGAACAAAAAAGTTCATTCGTCTCTCCCTCTTATGCTCTTCGCATTAGGAATAAAGAAAGCTCCATACAGATTTCCGAACGGGGGCAACTCCCTAGCCAGAGGAGTTTAACGTTAACAAGGGATTATCCAGCTCTATAATATCACCTTCAGGACCCGGCCGGCACTTATCGGAGGGTTGGCATCCGTTCCACAAGCTGGTGCGTGAAAACCAATGCAATTTTACACGGCGACTTCTCGACTCGTTTGACTTGTGTGAGATGGACGAGACGATATCAAGAAACCACGGACAACACCTCGAGAGTGAAAATTATGATGAAAACGAGTTCATTTCGGTATAAATAAGGCACAACAATGAGGGCAAATCAACGCACCACGTTATGGAAACCGGAGAAATAGAAACCATTTAGGGTTTACTAATTTTGATCGTTCAAAGAAGCATTATTTTTGGAGGATGAAAGATGAGGAGGAGGAGGAGGAGGAGGAGGAGAGGAGACTACCGTCGTAGAAGTACGCGATCCGTTCTTTGGGCGGCATCTCACTCGACGGCTCGTCGGAGGACGCTCGCCGCCGAAAAGAAATCTTTCGAGCTCGTAGTCGCGAAGACGAGCCTTCGAATAAGGTCGAACTTTTCACCGTTCGATATGAGATCAGGTCCATCAAACTTAAAGGAGACTTGATACAATCTAACGGTAACGGTATGACTTTTAGACTCGTGAGCAAATCTGACGATGGAAAAGATCGGTCCGCGACTCCGCTCTGTCCGTACAAGCGTTCGGCCTTCCACAATATTGATAAATAAATAAATATATATATATAATAAATAACTGCATAAACTTGGTAATGTTGGTTTTTTATAGGACTAGAAAAAGAAAGGGAAACACAATTGGATGTCTTGTGGGTTGAACACCATAGAAGTGAATTTTAGATACCAAAAGTATAGATAAATAGATTTGGATTATGTAGTAAGGGAGGGAGTGTTTTAATGAGATAATTGATTTATTAATTTATTAATTTTAAAATAATTATATATGTATTATATTCTTATGAGTTCATTATAATTAGAATATTATAATAAATAATTTGTGCATAATTTAATAAAATAAAAAAAATTTATAACCAACCAATTAGTATGGTGGTGCGTTTCATTCATTATCATAAATTAAGAGTAAGGGATTGATATAAGCTATCTTTTTTGGGATAAAAAAATAAGATGTGAATGTGTATGCTGTTATTTTCCATTAAAGAAATGGATGTTCATTCTATTTCTGAATGAGCCACCAAAGCGTTATCATATGTTGATCCAACAACACTTTCGTCTCATGGATACAAAGTTACTCTGGAGGGTACGTTATCAGGTTCTCTCATGCAAGAACTTTGCAGATCACAGCCTCCTGTTCTCTCCAAGTCATCTGATGTGCACAGTCATAGCAGTGCGGAACACAACCTAATGCTTCGACGATTGGCTGTGTTGCTGTGCAGGAGGACGCATGAAAGCGAAACTTATCAATCACCACATGCGACCCTTCTGCTGTATCGATGAGCACAATGGTTTTCTAATAGCTTACTTAACAAAACAAAAACAATGCACTCGATATAGAACAACTACTCTACGTATTGTAGATAGGAGAAGGAACGTAACGTCACGATTTCGGGAATTGGTGGGGCTCCGGTGACCTCACGGCGTGGCCGGTGGTTCTATGTCTTGGTCGAAAGGTCCGGCCTTAGTGGGTGACGGCAGGCGCCTGTTAGAAGTGAAAAATAGAAGAAGCTAAACTTGCTGCGAAGGGGGGAATTGCATCGCATGTAGACTTTAGAACAAAGCTACTCGAGAGGGAGTGTCTGTGGCAAGTATCTCTTTATATACACTATGGTTAACAGGTTCTACCATAGTAGAGGGGGGGCACTTTGCATGCAAACTAGTGGATGCAAAAAGCTATCTCTATTCAGTTCAGAACTCAAAAATGATATATCTATTATTCTAGAGTCTGCATGCGATGCAATTCCTCTTTCGCAGCAAGTTTAGCTTCTTCCTCAATTGACTTCTACCAATGTCGGATTTGGGTTATCGGGTCACTATCTCTTTAAACTCATTTCTCTTCTATTCCTCCTCGGTCGACCATAACCCTCGCACCTCATCCACACCGGTGATTCCTCTTCCCATTCACCTGAGGTGTGCTTCCGATGCAGCGTTGCCCTCGGGATTTCATTGTTCCATACGATTCGAATATCAAGTATTGATCTCAGCAATTTGAGCTGACATGTAAAGTTCGATCTTGACGTCTTTTGTTGCATATTTAATGAGCTTACCTTTATCCTTGATTAGTATATTTAAACAAAAGTGTTTCTTTTTCAACCTAAATTCATTGAATGGCATTGTGTGGATCCATTGTATGTTTTCCATCAAAGGGGGAATTCATGTGCGTTTGTGAATCTAATAAGAAGTTCGTGTCATAACGTAAACGATCTTGTTTTGTCCGATCTGGTTAAGAGACTCTGACTCGTGGTGCTTAGTCTGTGGGTTTGGTCTGGGCATCGATTTCCTTTGTGATTCTGCATCTTCTGGGTGGGGGAAGGAAAACTGACATGTTTGGTCAGACTGACGCAGAGTTGTATCTTATGGATCACCGAGTCTAAAGTATGACTAGACGACAGATAAAGGTTGAGGAAGGAGACGATGGATGACATAATTATGTTGGTGACAGGCATAAATCACCAGATGTTTGAACTTCTGTTTTTCCTTATTTACTTGGTTTTTAATGAACTTCAAACGAATGACGAGAATGTTTTGGCACAAGAAGTATTTCAGTAGATTTGCTCCTTATGTCATACGAGTACATAAGGCAATCTGGGGGTGGAAGGAATTCTCATTGATCCAATCGGTTGTCTCTGTAACCAGGAACTGGTAAGCAGAAATGGGATTGAGATCTTGAAGACATTGGAATTCCCTACAAGATGCAGATATGTCAACATTTCCAGTTCAAGGGTGATGGGGCAATGTGCATGCAGCGGATGCTAAGCTTGTTCTCGAAATGAGTCAACCTGTTTCTTGTTTGCAGGTTCAGCTAGTATTCCACAGCCTGTACGAGACTCGATCGATCATACTTGCCAGAGTGCATCTGGGACATCTTTCCTCACGGGCGAAGGCCGCCAAAACATCATTCCTGGAGACCGATGCAAGTTCAAGAACAAGTGTGCTGCCATAGGAGACTGTGTCAGCGCATCTTCCACATCTCTTTACTCACGAAGGAGAGATAGCTTGCTTGATCTTAGAACAGGGAATTGACCGGAGACTTCGCTGTACGTAATGGTCGGAGCCTCCAATGGCCTGACATGAACAAAAGCCCTTGTCGACCAACGGCCGCGCCTGCACGCCGCACACCAAGGGCAGCTATTTCCTCGTCAAAGTCAAAGTCAATGAGCGAGAAATGTCGCCCGAAGGGCTAAGCAGGCACTGCTCTCACACACATGCCGCTGTGTTAACTGCGTTGTTCCCCACAAATAGACTGCACGTTACAAACAACGGCGGCACTAAATCATGTGAAGTTAGTGACTGCAACGAGGCTTTGCAGCAGCAGCAGCGGCAGCAGCAGCAGCTCATGATTACGATTACGACCCTACTGTTTACCTTTCTCCTCCATTAAACAGCGAACATATTATTATTACGTAAGGGAAGGGAGGAAAAAGGAAAACGAAAGACATGACTGCGTCTGCTCGAAAGCGTTGGTGCGGCTCCAGTGACGTCACCGGGTGGCGGCAGGTGCACTCTCGTGGCCGCGCCGCCCTGTCGAGTGGCGGGTGAGGGCGGGCGACTTCTTCCACGGGTCGAGGATGGAGTCGCGGTACCTTGACGGCAGCGCCTGGCTCCTTCCCCGCTTCGATCGCACGATCGGCGCAGTGTCCTCCTGGTAGACATGGAACGGGATCGTCCACTCGTCCGTCTCCCTCCGCTTCTTCCCCCCACCGCCGTCGCCGGTGGACCTCCTTGTTCTCCCCGACGGCGCGGGTGCCATCTCCTCCCCAGCTGCAGCAGGCATGACCTTCTTGGCCTCCGGCCCGTCGTCGTCGAAGAGGCCGCCTGAGACCTGCCGAACCGCCTCCAGCAGCAAGTCTAAGCAACCATCGCTTCGGCGGCCTCTTCTGCTGCTGGTTGTGGTCGTGGTGATGACGATGGTGGCGGTAATATCGCCGTCCGCCCCTTCGGTTCCCTTCGTTTCTTTTTGTGGTGCGGAATCCGCCTCGTTGGTGCCGTCTGCTGCTGTGTCCTCGTGGCTCTCTCCGCCGTTCTCCTCATCCGGATCGCACTCGCCCTCCGAGCTCTTCGCCGCAGTTAAAGCGCCGCCGCCGCAGCCGGCAACGGACACCGCGGGCGACAACGAGTTCTCTTTCACGGCCGACGCAGGCGCGACCGCAACGGAGGCCTCCTTCTCCCCGTCGCGCCCGGGGTCCGCCGGCGCGGAGTCGTCCACGACGTCGCTCTGCTCCGTGGGGCCGTCTCCCTCAGCCGATCCTCCTCCAACCTCCGGCGGCGGGCCCAACCTGAGCCTCAGATCGACGCCGAAGCCGTGTTCTCTCGCCGGCGGCAGCGTCCCGCGGGCGGTCTCTCGATCGCAACCATGGCGGGGGGCCTCGGTCTCTGCACGCGGAGCAGTGACGGTGGAGATGATGTCTATGATCTTGGCCAAGGCCGCTTGCGCTTTGGAGGCGCCGACGCTAGTCGAAGCGGCAGAGACCCGGTGGACTCGGCGCTTGACAGGAGGCGACGAAGCCATCAAGAAGACTGGAATCTTCTGCTCCTCTTCATGTCGACCTCCTCCCTTTCGTCTCTTCTGCAACACCTCCTCCAAATCTCTACAGCAGCTCAAAACAATACCAATTTAACACGAATTATTACGGAAGAAAGAAAGATAAGAATACAAGAAAAAGGAAGAGAAAGAAGACAGAGAGAGGAGGCGGCCGCGGAAGATGCGACAGAGATAGGGGAACAGTTCTTACTACTTACTCTCACATTATTACTTGGGCTATCTTTATTTCTTTCATTATCATTAATTATCTCACGTTGTCGTCCCTCTCTCGCCAACAAGGCATCTCTCCTCTCTCTCTCTCTCTCCTCCGCCTATATCACCTGGTGAGTTTTACCGAATCAGGGTCACCTCTTCTGCACAGGGCCTGTTCGACTTTTCGCCACATATTGCAATCACCAGGTGAGCCGATCGGACTCGGACCCAATCTGAATCGATCCAAACCCAATCCGAATAATTAGAAATATGGACTACTGATCTACCCCTATATGATCATCAAACATAACGCTTGCCCACTCTGCATGGCGCCGATGACGTGACATCTGTCACGTACAAATTAAATTGTCTCATTAATATCACGGTTAACATTACTTGACAATTGGGTACAAGAAATCGATCCTCATCCGACTTTGGTCTCGCTTGATCAATCATGGACCGTTCATTTTCATTTACCGGCACCGAGAACAAGGGTAGAGAGGATGGCAGCCGTTCCATATCTTGTTGACTTAGGTCTCGCTTGATCAATCATGGTCCGTTCATTTTCGTTTAACGGCCCCAAGAACACGGGTGGAGAGGATGGCCACCGTGATATATCTTGTTAGGCCCAACACTGTTTCCTGCCCTCGCTCCGTTACCCGACTTGGCCGCTTCCGCTTCGTCGTCTCCGAGGCCTACGATCTCGTCGGTCGCCGTGGTGTGGGCCGAGCGAACGCCAAGAGCCGCTCTGGCTTCGTCCGCCAAGTCAATGCTTATGTGGGTACAATCTCTGTGCAAATTTTCCCTTTCTGGTTGAACTTCCCACTTTGCCATGTTAATGGGCGCTGAGGTCTTGTAGGATCACACTGTGTTCTTCATTCACATCCATTCATTTTGTATATGCTTTTGTGCTTCCGTTAATTCCGTTGTACAATTTGTTTCTGATTTGTTTTCCTTTTTCAACAGCGTTGTTTGATCAATGAACTTGTGGATGAATGAATTTGTTTATGGGGAGGTAATTTCTTTCTTGGAACTTCAGCGTTGCCATTTCGTCAAATTGATGAAAGGCTATAGATGTAAAAAGATAGATGGATTTGACCGTGTTAGGGCTTGGTGGCCTTCGGCAGAGTAAAATGACGGCAGTAAATAGTGTTGTTTGTTCAAATTCTGCTTAAGGAGATCATATTGGTGCTGGTTACTCAAGCTATTTGTTAGCTAACTTTTTGTTAGCTTTAATGCAAGCATAAATGATCAAGGGTTTTTTCAGTTTTGGAAGGATTTTGAGGAAGAACATGTGTCGGATGAAATGAGCTCCAAATCAACAAATAGTCCTGCGAAGTATTAAGCATAATAAAGATGGTTGGTGATGCAGGTAGTTCTATTGGTTCAAGTGAGGGAAGTGCATAGAGAGTTCTAGTAACTAATCCTCTTGAATCTTATTGGCGCTGATGTGATTCTTCTTTCTTGTTTCAATTGGTAAAAACTTTCTTAGAGGATGTGTCATCATTGAAGGTACTGTACTCGTGGCATGGCAGTTTCTATTAGGTCAATCAGTCAACAAGCACGTCCATTCATCTATGATGATATTATGGTTCTCCTTGTTCTTTGCATTCTTGCTGAAGTATTTGCAAAGATAGTATGCTATTTTCGAATTCTGCATATGGGCATAATTTCCTAGAACAACTGATACATCTGAGTTTTATATTGTCCCTGCATAATCTTGTGTGACAACTTGTCACTAGTTTGTAAACCCAGAATGCCTGCATTTGCTGTGTTTTCTTGGTTTTCTCTGTTCTCTGATTTTCCAAATAATCCACATCTTAGTTATAACAATGGCAGTTAAAATTCCATATTTCTTTTCACTTATTTTCTTTTGAATGTTTCACTGCATTTTGAAGATTGATGTATGATCACCTCTTCCAGACCCCATCAAGTATTCATTAATTACTGGCGGATGTGTTTCGGTGCATCAACGAGTTCTAATTATGACCCTCAATTGGAACATCAAACACCTAATTGAACTGTGGAAACTCCAGGGTCTAATGGATCAGAAAGTCAGCTTACAGTGATTGGAATATGTCAATGGCTACAGGTATATATTTGTGTAGGTCTGGGCATTTGTCTTATGATAATGTTGTTGTCCTTCAAGCTCAGGCCCTTTGCCAAACATGCCTTTAGGATGAAAAGCAACAAAGTTTATTGCCTGTAAGTCTCGTGTTTTATTACTCTTAGGAAAAAAGGGTAGTCCAGTGCAAAAGACTCCTGAAATATAGGGTATATTGCCTTCCAACATCCGCAATTGCAGGACACAATTGAGTATGTCAACGAAATTCTATGAGACATCATTCAAACAAGTCAACCTCTTCAGCTTCCAGGATTGTTAATGATAGACATCAATGAGTTCTCAGTTTTATTTTTTTATTTTTCCCCTTGAAGGAGTATCTACAGGCCCTATATTTTCCAGAAATTTCTTATCGCATGCTGGTCCATCAATGTGCCTGTGTATATCTCTTCTGTGACAGATAAATCTAACAAGTTAAAATTTGTGAATTGTTTCTGGTGGAGGCAGATCGTGTATGTCTTGGAGGTCCATTTTAAGATTTATACTTCCATTAGGATGCGAGGATGTATAGAGATGACACATGAAACTTATCCAAGAGGAAGGGTGATACTAGAATGCCTGTTCCACCAAATCTAGTCCAGGAAGTTAAATTGATGATATGGCTGTGGATATGATAATATCACAAACTTCTAGTTTGGCTTTCCTTCCAGATATCTAACATCATAACCTACTTTTGCATAAATTTTAACAGAGAACTTTGAGCATCGGAATTTATACTCTTGGTGCTTGTATTGCTTGGGTGATTTTGGCAGTCGATTTCTTTTGACACCATAAACAGTTATAACATCACAATGGCATGGATTAATGTCAGAACCATCAACAACTAACCATTTTGAGTTTGGTTCATGTATCCTTTAGAATGTTTCTTTTTAAATGTTTCCTTCTAGTGCACAATATCTAAACTCTTTTTCTTAATTGACATACTTGTTGCATTAGTATCTTATATTGAAAGGTGACATAAGTTGAATTAGTGTTAAAAATCATATATTTGGACATCTCTTTGTCAAAGTTTATTGAAATTTGAAATAATAATTTGAGACACAATCATGTCACATGAGAGTTCTTGTAGTTTGAACTTTGTTTAGTTAATACTGTTACTTTGTTATTTGTGTGTGCCTTTGTGTCAGTGGCAATTTGCAGGACAAGATAGTTGTTTAAACAATGATTATTCGCCAAGCTGCTCATCAAGGTGTGGATCCAGGTGTGGCTGATGGTTTGCTTTTTTCATTGTGTGCATGCCAACAGGTATGGTTTTCATAGTCGATGTAGTCTATCTCCCCTGCAAACATACTTCTGTTTGTAGAACTCTTTGCTTTATCTGCTTTGCCCAGCATGTATTTTGTGTGATTGGCTACATTTGAAGAATATTTGCTGTAAATAATTTAGAAACACAAATTTTAGGTAAGTTTGCCTCTGCAGTTAGCCTACTCTATTGTTGTACTTATGGATTAACAAGTGCTTACCACTGATGTCGTGCGTACTTGGCTTTTGAGATCAAAAGTTTATTCATTCATAGATTTTAGCGTCATTTTTGGTTACACTAAATATTTATGGAGTCTCAAGCTTCGGCATTCACAATGGTTTTAGGGCACTCTTTTTTAGCTTGAATTGGACTCATTTTTTTACAAACCTCTTTTTCAGGTGTAGAATTGGCATTTGCCTTTTTTTTTTTCTTTTAGACTGATTTGTTAAAGCTAATTGAAAACAAATCCAATTAAGTCTATTAAGAATTTAATACTCCAATGGATATGATAGCTTGTTCACTTGGGCTTATATTTGCTTGTCTACAAACTTAATCTTGCTTTTGTTGTTGGTGAATGTCATTTCCTTTTGTATTGGTGTTTATATTTTGTAGAATCTGTCCTAAAAGCACACCATAAATAGAGGTAGGGACACATTGCTTGCTTTCATTTTCCTAGAATTACACGCAATAATCTGTTCGGTATTTTTTTTTAATTTGTTTGTAGCAGTTGTCCTGTCCCTAAAGTGTGCAATAGTTTGGGAATTGGGTGATAGGGTTCTAGCCACAGAAATGACTTCTCTATTTGGGGGATGAAACAATGCATATTGATCATCCCCGATCTCCCATGTTGGCAGACACTTGGTTTGCCTTCTTTTTTTAGTTGACATGTCCCTCTCTTGTCAAATTGGTTAGGAATTCGGTACCTGTGTTTTATTGCTTTCTTGATGTTTTCTGATGCCTATATTCATTCACGTATTAATGAGAAACTGGTGATCGCTTTTAAGTCGGAACTAAAGTCGATGTTGGTTTGCAATCCTCACCTCTCGGTTTTTTCACTTTTAAGTTGGAACTAAGGCGATGATGGCTTGCAATTCTCACCTCTAGGTTTTCATTTTTCCCTTTTCCTTTTATAAGAAATAGGATGAAACAATATAAGCTCGCTTTCATGATCCAGCCTTGCTTGAGATATTTAGATGGAGTAATTGGTACTCTTTCTTTCATTTGAGCATCATTTTCTCATGTAGGCCACAGTAAGGAAAGCAGTGTATCTGGAAGCACATGCTTATATGATCATTTGTTTGACACCAAGACTTGAGAGGAATTTGAGATTATTGGGACCATGATAACACGCCAAGGTACAGCTGTAGTGGTGCGACCCATCACCAGTAAGCTATCATTTTTTCCTTGTTAGGTTATGCTTTCTCTGCATGCTAGCAATGATTATCCAACTATATTTCTAGTTCAGGAGATGAAAAAACTGAGACTGGACTTCACACACCCATCACTGCTTTTGGTTGGCCCACATGTGGTTAGCATGCAGAGGCAGAGGGGTATCATGACCTTACCAAATCACCCTAAACTCAGTCTGCTTGATTGGATCCTGGTCATGCCCCATCACTTGTTCTGCTCTCTTGGAATCAGGCTGTCAGCCACGCATTGTTTAGATAGGTAGCACATAACCTTAGCTAGCATGACATTGTTTGTCAGGGCTTTACTCCCCTTCTATCTATTAAAATTTTGGGCTAGTGTCTCACAACTTAAGCATGAAAACTAAACTACACAAGTCAAACCCTCGGAAGTAAGTATACTATTTATAGATGTATTTTCTCACTAGATATGGGATTATTTTGGAGCATCGAAATCTCATCGGGTCAAATCATTGATGTTCTAATCAGATTCACACACATTGCATGTGAATCCGCATGGATAGCTATGACTTCCGAAAGTGACGTGGGACATCGAATTGTCATGGATGGTCAAGCTGTCACTGGTCATGGTGCTTGTCTCCATCGAACCGAAAATTTACTGTGTTGCATGGTAGGTCTCAATGTGATCCATCCACCAGGATCAGTTGACCTTATACCAAATCTGTCATCATGATTCAAGTCCAAAATCACAGAATTAATCTTCCAAAAAGGATAGTCAGACAGTGCATTTTGAGTTAGTAGCAACTCATGCAGTTCATAGCCAATGTAGGATTAGTTTGAGTTTCAAGCAAAGTACAGTTCGAGAAGATCCACATCTGGTTTCCATCTTTACCTGCCCTATGGACGGAGTTGTTCCCTGCGCCGCTTCCACTGCCACCACTACCAGCAGCACTTCACCACCATTGATAATGGTGTAAGCACTTCTACAAAAAGTAGCTGCCTACTATTGATTTGAAGTGGTAAGAGGCAAAAGATCTGCCGGATCCAAACTTTCTTCTGCATCAATGGAAGTAAAGCAAACTTCACCATGGAAATTGACCCCTGCGACATGGTAACAACGCCTAGAAGTTTCTTAATCTAAACCCCATGCTTGAGCTGAAATAGGAAGATGTTGCTGAGGTCTACATATCTGACTGCCTTGTACATTATAAATCGTAGGTGGGACATCATAAATCACTCTTCAAACTCCCACTTTGGTTTCCCTATCTATTAGAGTTGCCCACTTCTTTTATGATAAGATTCTGACAGATATTTTCTTAGTGTCTTCCTGCGTGGTAACCATCAAAGTTTCATCTGTGCATCTGTATTTATGAAAGAGATTGTCTTGGATTTTTGGTCCATACCTGTATGAATGCGTTGACATTGTTGTAGTGGTCTGGTGATTCAGGTCCTGAACCAGAAAATATATGCAGGAGAATCTGTAAGTCTTTCTTCAGACATATATGTACTGTTGTTTGAATATTACGATGGCAAGCCTATATATGTTTATATGTACCAACCTTTTGACAAGACAAGGAGCAGGAATAGAGAAAGCAACTTATATCATTATACTAGTAAGGTGGTGTTGGCTCAAGTAGTCCTGCGTTCACTGACATTACATGGTAACAAAGCCATACAAAACACCTTTGATAGCACTGAATGCCACCTAGTGATTGCATCACACCTTCATTTATATATGACATTGTTCGGTGAGAGATGGTTTTAATAAGCATTAGATACTCTTAAGCAACTTGTTGAGATCCCATCACTGCTCATCCTGGCTTTGCTTCTTTCTTGCCTTCCTCTTCTATGGCTGAGGGTGGCGCTGCGTGTAGATGTAGTCCAAATGGGCCTCGGACATCATTCTCCTCTCGAGGCATTCTTCGGTTCCACCCTCGCATGCTTCCATGCCCATGAGCTGAAACGAGGAAAAAGGAGTGAGAAAGCAAAGAAAGAAACCACTCCAAGGTTGTGTCCTTTGCCTCACTCACATTCCAAGGTTCCTCTTCCTCCACCCCTCCTGCATCCTTCTTCATCTTCACATGGTCTGCGTGCCAAAGCAAGAGAGAATGTGAGAACACAAAGCTGTCTTCATCTGTATGCACTATCACATGCAGGTGATGTGGTTAAGGCTTTTTAACCTGGTTTCAGTGGCCGCAGGAAACGAGAAGCAACAGCTGTGTTTTGGACGGAGAGGAGGATCACGACGAGGAGGAGGAGCAAGACGAGAGGTGCCCGAGAGCTGTGCGAGCCGTGTCTCATTGTTCCTGGTTTCTTGCAACCCACAAACACAGGTAGGGAAGAAGAAGGGGGAGATGAGATGGGGTGGGGAAGGTCACCAGGGGTGAGTCTATATAAACGCGTGAGCACCGGGGGAGGGAAGGGAAGGGAAGGGAAGGGAAGGGAAAAGGGGTCACATGAAGTGAGAAGCACAAAGCAGGCCGGCAGGCAGGCAGGCAGGCACCTCAGACAACAGCTCTGAGGGACCACCCACCCACTCCACCACAAGAGTCTCTCTCTGACTCCCATACATGAATCTGATGCAGACGCCCCCACGTGTCTCACTCGGTTGAATGAGATACACAACGCCGGTTACGCCCACTTCGGATCATTTATAAACGTTCTCTCCAGCAAACACACACAACTCAAAATGAATTGTTTAATTTTCTTTTTTTACTCGTGTTTTATTTATTATTCCTCGGTCAATTCATATATAAACTTAAACTTCATTTATTTTCATAAAGGCCTTTCGGTGTTTGCAAATTGGACATTTGCTCTTCCAAATTTTCATACATCCCTTCCAAATATTTAGATATTTCCTCTCCATCCCTTAAGATCTATCTATATATGTCGCTTACGTAAACACATCTCTTATATGGAATAGGTATGAAAATTATTTATCAACCAATGGAGATTGATTACAATGGAATGGAATATATATGTATATACACACACGTATGTGGAAGTTTGTGTTTCCTTTGTAAAAATGTAGATAAATATGAAATTAACTAATTAGAAAATCATTAGCCTATTCATAGTATCACTTTGCCGCATAGGAAGGAAGCATAAACATTTTGGGATTTATTTTGGGGTTAATCAAACCATGCTTTTCTTTGGTCACTTTGTCAAAAATTCATATGTTTAAGCTTTTAAATTATTGATTTGTACAGTCAATTTTATATGGCAAATGACCAAATATGAAATAATCTATCATGCCAACAACACATGCAAATGCTAAAAATTCATATATTTGCCAAGACTCATCCCACGGGTCAGTTAAATAACGAAACAACGAGAGATTAGGCTATTGACAACTAAGTATAGTAGGGTTTCAATGTATAAAACACAATACCTTCTCGTTCGAGAACAATCTTCTTTTCTTTGCTTAACGATGCCAATAAAATGGTTTTCTTTTTCTTTAGTAACATTAAGAAAAACAAAAAAAACACCAAGTTAAGATTAAGAGAGATCTATGCAAACAAAAAGAACATAAATGGGACTTCGACCATTTCATCGATTCAACCATCAACAATAATCCTAAACATCGTAAACCCATACTCATCTACTACTGCAGTGGGCACATGCGATATATTGCTGGCCTCGTTCATTATGTTGAATGTCTATCATGTTAGTCTTGGTAAGGACCGTGTCTGTCCTCGTGCTTGTAGTGGTGGTGGCGGTCGGTGACAAGCCATGCTTCCATCGATCACGAAGTGGAGGTTCCCAAGGTTTATACACGCACGCACACGTGTTGGGAAGAGGAACTACTGTCATGGGGCACATCGGCGCTGCTTGCAGCTTTCTTTATGCCTTTCCCTGTGCAAAGAACGGACACCCTTCACAGAATTTGTGTTCCTCGTCTGAGGCCACTACTTATCGCCACAGCAGCAGAGATGGCGTCAGATGTGATGGATTGGATGCATGAAACGGCAGAGCCATCCACTTAAACAAAGAGTCGCACAGGATAGAGATGGAAAGGTGATCTGATAACTTGCGGGACACTAAGAAATGATAATAATAATAATACTGGTAAGAAAGATGAGAAAGGGAAAGAAGAGAAGCCGAGGGAATATGCTCGAGCTTTATACCTCCAGACGCGTGCCTTCGCTGCTACCAAGCAAAGCCTGTCGGCAGCAAATGCGCTGTGCCATCCCACCATCTGTTCCGTGCGAGCTCGAACGAACCAAACCGGTTCGGCATCGACCACACTCGAGTCAACGAAGACAATAATTCGTGGATTGGGTTCGGCGATAGGGACTCGAAGGTCGGTTTTATGGGGGGGAGAAAGCAGAAGCGTGGGGAGGTAGAAAGAAGGGTGGGGAGAAAGCCACGCGGAAAGTAGGTCGGGTTGAGTCGACTCCGTCAGCCACTAACTAGGGGAAAGGAGGAGATCATAAATCTGATCCGTTCTATTTTAGATCAACGGCTGAGAACCTGCCTTCAGTCACACGATATGGACTTCTAAAAGGGCCTCAATACGTCTCGGCTTTCTTGGCCCAATCGAGGCCCGCAGTCACCCCAATCACAACAACTTGGTGTGCTCTGGGCCTTCGTATATCCACAATAGGAAGAGATCTTCCCATCAACAACGATTGCTTGCTACAGTTTATGACATTATAATTGCAACTATTTATATGCGTAATTAACAAAATTATTGAACAAATAATTTATGAAATCATCATCATAATGCAACTATTGTTTTTAAGCCTATACATGAACCACTCACTGCTGTGTTTACTGTGGTACTCTGATTTGACCAACTTCAGCCGTCGGATCAGTTGAGGCGGTGATTGCAATCGTAATAGAAGTTGATCCGAAGGAATGTACACGGCGTTACATGATAAGCGGAAACAAAAAGGAAAGGTAGGCGAGGGAGGGAGAGGAAGACGAAGACCATCATGAGGGTGACGGTACTGAGGAATGGGGCCGGTGAACTGATAGAGGTATAATAGTGGGGGGAAGGTCCATCGTTCGGTCAACAACAATGACAACGCACACTGTGAACGGGAAAACTAGAGGTTGCTGTTATTGCTGCGAACCAGGAGAGGAGGAAGAGGAGGAGGAGGAGGAGGAGTTGGATGAGGAGGAAGTGATGCTCCAGGGTGTCATGTCCATGGGGTAGCTGCCGAGGACGCGGAGGAAGGAAGTGAACTCCTGGACCTCGGCGAGGGCGTTCTGCGCCCGGCGCTCCGCCAGGGAGGCCTGGAAATCCACGTAGAAGGTGTACTCGAAGTGCTTGGCGGTGCCGGCTGCGCCGCCGCCGCCGCTGCTGGCCTCGTCCTCTAGCCGGATGGGCCGCTGGCGGTGCGGCCGGCTCTCGATCTTGGTCAGGCCGATGTCACGGAAGGCGAACGCGGAGAGCACCTTGAACAGCACGGACGTGCCCTCGCTGTCGTGGGCTGCGAACACGATGCTCGTCTTGAAGGGCCGGTCAACCCGGGGCACGATGGGCTCCCGCGCCAGCATCACGAACCGCGTCACGTTGCCGCTGTCGTCCTGGATCCCGTCCGCCAGCACCTGCATCCCGTACAGCTCCGCTGCCCGAGCCGACGCGATGGCCGCCGTGTCCTGTAGCCCGTTCAACGCCACGTACTCGGCGGCCCCGGCCGTGTCGTCGAAGGCTTCGCGCGCCACATTGAGGCCCATCGCCGTCAGGGTGTGCTCGCACTGGGAGAGGGCTTGCGGGTGGCTTATGACCCGGGTCAGCTGCTCCTTGCGGGCGCCCGGGAGGGCGAGAAGGCAGTGGTGGACGGGGAGCTGGACCTCGCCGACGATATGGAGGCGGTGCCGGAGGAGGAGATCGTAGTTGCGGTGGATGCTGCCGCCCAGGGAGTTCTCCACGGGCAGGACGGCCCGGTCGGCGACCCAGAGTTCCACGGCCTGGAAGGCCGCCTCGAACTGGTCGCACGGGATGGCGTCGCAGCTGGGGTAGGCCTTGGCGGCGGCCGCCTCGCTGTAAGCCCCAGGGACGCCCTGGTACGCCACCCGGAGCTGGGACCCGTGCTTCGGCGCCGGGGACAGATCGGCGATGGTGAGCGGCTGCGGGAGCTGGACCGGGACAAGGTCAAGCGCGGCGGCAGCTGAGCCATGACCGTTGACGACGGGGACCAAGCTGTGGTTGGTGTCATCCCCGGCTTCGTGGTGCTGCGGCGTCTGCTGATGGTGCTGGGAGGCGGTCGCGACCTTGCTGGAGAGGATAGCGCAGGCGCTCTGCCAGTCGGCGCGGTTGGCCCCGACGGCGCCGTGGAAGAAGGGGGAGATTTCCGGCCGGTGGACGCACCGCACGAGGTGGGTCCTCTGTAAAGGGAGCTTTGGTTTGGCGGTGGGGAGAGCAAGACGAGTCGAATGAGGGCCCGTGGTGGCAGGAGTCAGGATGGCCGCCATGTGAAGTAGCTGCTAGCTCGTTCAGCTTGCAGTGGCAGCTTAGGAGGAGGAGGAGGAAAAGCCCTTCTTACTGTGAAGCTGAGGGGAAGTAAGCTGAGAGAGGGGGGCACTTTATACGGAGGGAAGAGGAGGTTTGGTGGGGCGATGGCCGCCATGAGAAGGAAGACGCGCGAGGAGGAGGAGGAGGTTTGGTGTGGTCAAATCTCCACCAACCGCGGAAACGACCACTCGGCTCGACTCGGGTGCATGTATCGCCACTAGTTCCGTTGCTTTTTTGGGGACGGTAGGTGGGGCTCACCGACACCCCAAGAGCTTCTTCTTCGCTCGCCTTTCTATTATTTCTAGCTGGGTTTATTGACCACAGCTGAGTGGTTGATGTGTTGATATGTGGTTGGACTGAATCACCAGCGAAACAACGTGATTCATTCCCCCTTTCATTGAAAGCTTCCTATTTATTGTCAATCCCTTTTTTTGCCTATTGATAATTCCAAAAATAATAATTAAATAATAATTAAATTATTCGCAGTTCTTCGATTACCAAAGGATGAAAGGAAGTGTAAAGCAAGCGTTAATTCTGCTGCGCAATCACAGTGAAACGAGAGCAGGGTCGAGTGATAGGCGTGAGAAGGTGTGGGGAGGGGATTGAGGGGGTACGACTTGGTCGCCCCTTTCTGGCTCTCCCGAGTGTGTGGGCGTGGGCAGATACAGCGAGCGCTCAAGGCATCAGACCATTCGCGTGCGTGCTAACGTCGTCAATGGAGTTCAGATGTAGCGACTTGGTGATTAATGAGATCGCATGACACGCAGGAATGGGTCGTGACTTGTGGTTGAGATTGTGCGTGAGTGTGTGTGTTGCTTTCATGTATGATTACGATCGTAAGATGCCTGAGTACATTCATTGATTGTGTGTGACGCTCTTTTGGGTTATCGGAGGAATGATACAAACTCCCATAGTTATATTGGTTCGATTTGAGTAAAAGATTTTAGGCTACGATTTAATGTTTTTTTACTCATAACTAAGTTGTCAACTCACAAAATAATTGTTATCTCATGTCAATATACTTGAGAGATATCAACACTTCTATATTAGTCTTGATAGCCCAAATTAGAAAGTATTATGATAAGAAAACATCTAACTTATAGTCAAACATTCTAGCACTATATTATCCATACGAACTCAAACACCCTATCGACCCAACATATCATCCAAGCATCTCATATGATCAAGGCATTAATCCTAACATGTAATAAATAGTTCAATTGAGTCTTTGTGTCCGAACAATATTTGATGATTCCACGTAACTACTCCCACAAATCAACTCTAACTTCCTCTTGATAGTTACTAAAGCCCATTATAAAAGACTTTACATAGATTATTTTATGAGAGAGATATATTATGGTCCATTTATTTCTTAATATAAACTTAAGAATCAGATAAGCTTTTGTCAAGTACACGTGCGATATAATTTTTGCACGACGAAATTTAAATATTTCTTGCAATAAGCTTATAATATGCTTAGATAAAAACTAAGGTTACTTATAAATCCTCAATAATATCAAGACATTTTATCAAGATTAATTTCATCTTGCACAATCAAAATCCGTAATAATATTATGACTCGACACAATCATAACTATACCTTCGTGACAATAAACTTAGTTTAATCTAACATATGACACTCAAGAAATTTTATTCCTATCGTAAACCAATTATGGTTTCACTAAATCAAGCCGATATAATTTGTATATGATAAGATAATTTTTATAAGCTAAGAGAATATTTATTATATCATATAAAATACTGAGAATCTCTCTCTCTTCTCTATGAAATTTTGATCACTTTATTCTGATGGATTCCGATCGGCTACATGCTTGATGGTGATGACATGGATAGCAATCAAAGGATACATCATCAATACCATTTTTTTTCCTATCTCAACGGATCATAGAAAAAATGACCCAATCAAATTTGCAACACTGTGACAAGAGTTAGGTGAAACACGTGAGCTTTTGACCATTCATCGGTGTCTTGTTCACGAGTGAACAACCACACGTGGTTATTTCTTATAAACGAAAACAAAGACTTTTCACCATGGATCAGCAGGTGGTGCGTCACCTGCTGTTTAAGAGAACATGCTGTTCGACGTAATGACACCGTCACTATAGGTGGACTTTATGAACCCTACGCCACCAATGGTCTTCGTAGCCGCAAGGACGGAGCCGACAAGGAATGAATGGGTCCCAAACACACAATAACATTTGACTCTACTCGAATCATTTATTCGAGTACGCTGATGCAATCCAGCCGATGACTACAAGTGTTAGCTGCAGTGATCATATATTGAGAAGCAAAATGATACACGATGTTCTAATGGAATTTAACTTATTTCTAACAAGCATATTTGGTAATCCAGAAAGAGAATTGCAACGGAAATTCTAACAAAAATTAATTGAATGCCAATGTGACGTCATATCAAACTTCTTGAGAATATATCAATCAGTTTTATGTAATTTGGTTTTGCCAACACAAAAAGCTTCCACTTAAAAAAATATAAAACAGAATAACAAAGTCTTACACATCCATCACTGGTCTGACGAAGTAATGTGTTCCTCTATGAACATGAGTGAAAATATAAAAATAGAGCAAGTAAAGAATGAGAATGAGATCGATAACCATTGGTAGTAACTCTTCATAGAGTAAAATAAAAATCTTTAACCTGAATAATCATATATTTTGAAGGATCTCAGGCAACATCTGACCACACTGCATGAGAACCTCGACTAAGGGTTGAGCACGAGCGACATCTCCTTTACAGAAGAAACTATGCAAGGCACCAGTAATTGAATGGCGTGCCATCGTTGTGAGAACGTGTACATAGTCTTCGATCGAGGTCGGAAGATCCATGAATATGGTGGTACCAAATTCCTCGAGATCTTCCTCGTGTAAACTATCGTAGTCCGTAGCGAAGACTCTGAGTGCCTTTCTGCTGGATTAAAAAAAAAAATCAGATTATTTCCCACACAAAAATTATCTAAGACAAATGTTTGCGTGCTGACAGTAACAAATGCATTACTTTGTTCTATTGAACAGTATAAACATAGGGCTGCATGATGAATGTAACATAGGATCAAAATCTCACTAAACCATTTTGTGTTGGTAAAATGTAAATCCAAAAATACAAAGTAATAGGTCATATATTACCTGTCAGAGATAATAGAAAAGGCACATGAAGAGTCCTCGGATATCTCATAACCTTCTTCTTTGAGGGAAGATCTCAACATCTGAAACTTATTTGCAGTTCTTGATATAAGTAGGATCTTATCAGGTATTGTAACTTCATTGCTGAATATTCCGGTAACAATTTGTTTGATCTGCAACAATAAAGAGTGAAAAAGAAAATAATGGAAACATTGCTGGAGTCAGCAGAAAAAATAGGAAATCATGAAATACATTTTAAAACTGACACTATTATGCCTGATAAACTAAACTGCTGGCAAAATGACAAAAGGGAAGGTACTCATCCATGCCTTTCAAGTAGAATTGTAATCCATTATCCAAATAATATACCATAACTAGGGCTCATGGGAAATGGTAAGAAAAAAGACAAAAAGGAAAGAGAATCCAGGATGAACAACAATGTGTTCACGTGGTTGAGCCAGTAGGATCGTCTTGAAGTGAATGATGAAAGCATCAATTTTATTAAGAATGGAAAGAAGATCATTGTCATAGACAAACAAAGATAACAAAAAACGATACTAACATGGGGAGTATACTGCTATGAAGCAGCTGATTTGACTGGAACCCATAACTCCAACATGCTAGTTATAACCAGCCGGTCCTAGCACAAAGTTGTGTCTTCGGGGCTAACCACTTCAATATTCACAGGTTAAAAGAACTACCACTCTGTGGAACCAAAAATGAAAAAATGTTGTGAGAAATTATTCATGAATATACCTTAGCTACTTTTTCTTCTTGTGTTGTATGGAAGTGCACTAGTTGTGATATGAATGCACTTTGACAAGTTATGACATCGCTCTGACAGAGTCTTGTAACTGGTCCTGAAAGTATATGTTGGGCAAACGACGTGAACACTTCACTGTAGCAATCACTGAAGAGAACGACTTGCGGATTTCCAGATATAGTTTCCCTGACAGACTTAAGTTTATCCACGAAGCCAAGATCTAGGAAGGTGTTGAATCCATCAAGTACCTACAAGAAACAAAGGAATACATAAATTTTAGATAGATAAATAGCAATAACAAACACAAAAACAACAACATAAAGATTCTTTTAAAGTAATTTCACATATGAAAGAAGGGATTATGAATAAAATACCTTATTTAAAAATATATAATAAAATTTTTGACCTAGAGCAATCAACAAAATAATAACCAGATAGAATGGCAAGCATGCTTAAAAAATCTAGATGCCAGCCAGAGAATGATTAGATACTTGTGAATATATTTTAATATAAAGAAAATTATGAAGCATGAGTGCAATAGATTTGAAAACACAAAATGTGCTTACTAATAGTGATACGCCAGAGATGTCAATTGCCTTGAGGGAAACAAGTTCAAGCAACCTCTCTGGAGTAGATACAAGAAACTCAGGCTCACAACTTCTCAAACTGTACTAAGAAAAGTGGCAGTTAGTAGTAATTAACTGATGACCTTATGTAGAAAGAGGGAGAAGTTGCAAAACACTAGAAACAACAAACTTGAAAGCATGATTGAATTCCTAAAGTGCAATAAGACAGTAAAAAGAAAAATCATTTTCAAGTGGCATGAGTGGCACCATACTTTTCAAGCAAAATACACAGATATGATGTCCTAGTTCTTGATTGCTACTGAACAAATATGTGCTGAATTCCTGCTGTAAACAACATATCCAACATTACAGGAGTATTCATTCAAAAATTAAGAAAATCAAGGCATATGCAACACTTTTTAAACTTGTAGCCAATAATGAGTTGTCTTAGAAGAAAACTTAATGAAGTCTTCCCAAATATATTCGTAACAGCCATAATGCTAACAACAACTGAATGCATCTTCTATACATGAAAGCAAACATGCAAAAGTTCTCCATATCCCATTATGACGTCCAATATTCACAAGATAGATGATGCATTTGTATATTTCTTAGAAATTCAATTCTTCAATGAAACAATTCTTCAATTAAAATATATGCAGATACATTTGATTCAATATATTTATTTTTCTATATGTTAATAAAATATTTTATTTTTTGCAGTGGCATATGTCTTTTTTTATTACAAAGATGAAAGAGAAGAAAACATTATTGCATTTGCTATCATCTTATCCCCTTATCATACGCTCCCACACCGTCGCCTTCATTGTCTCTCACTAATATCCTCTCCTTCTATCACCCCGATCCATTCTCTCACTTATGATGTCATCATCTCACCTCCATCTTCCTCTTGCACAACCATCCTCTTTCATTGCAGCACTCATTGTAGTCATTTGCCCTCTATCTCTTGTCATCAATCTCTCTTATTATCATTGTCTCTCCTTTGGACTCTCATCGCTATCCTCTTTTTTCTCAATTCTCCCTCTCCTGTCATCGCCCAACTCCTGTAAGAATTCACACTTTTATGTTTGCTCGACCAATGAGTTATTTGGATTCATCAAGTCATTTCACACATATTTTGTTATATTTATTATTTTTAAAATTTTAAAATTTTAAAATTTTAAAATTTAAATTTAATTTTTTTTTATCAAACCTAGTTCAAACAATGACCCAATATCTCTAGTATAACACCCCTGATTAGTCCCACATCGAAAGTGGGCAATATTAAGATTGACGGTCTGATGAGTGTACTACTATCAACTTTAGCTTAAGCATTTTGGTTAGTGGTTTAGACCAAACGAAGTTGATAGGCTAGTTATGACACGGGAGTGTCTAATTTGCTACAATCTGTTCATATGGACCATACTGATAATATGATATTTTTTTCAGCCAACACTATTGCTACATAATCTTCAACTCAGCCTACTCAGATAAGACAGCTCATCAGCATATTCCCTTTACAAAGGAATACATTAATGGAGTTGGTTGGCAGCTGTAAAGCTGTATCATGGTACTTTTCTTCATGGCTAAGGAATACATTAATGGAGTTGGTTGGCAACTGTAAAGCACTTAATTTCGAAATTTCCTATGCATGAAGGGTTGTTTCATGCACTAGTATTTATTTTGAGGTTTAGGGCTTAGGAAAGACTTTAGAAAACTAAGGATATTGGCAGATGCTCTCTTGGAGTGCTCTTTGAACTCTGTATCTCTTGGATGTGTCCTTGAGTGGTGAGTCTTTTGCTTTCAGTTCTGTATCCTTGTTTATTGTCACTAGGGTGGTGATCTTTCTGTATCCCTTTTGATTTTAAACTTGGTGGTGAACTATTTTTCGTTTTATCGAAGTTTCTTCAAGAGTTCGTTACTTGCCTTGTGTGACATTTTCTATCTGAACAACTTCTATTGGTGTTCGTCCGAAATCCATTATGCATTTTTACCCTCCTCGGTATCAATAGTTAGCCCATCAGGCTCGGGTCATGACATTTGGTATCAGAGCCGACCTAGCATTTGGGTATGGTGAGAGGGCTTAAGTAGGAAAGGGCTACCTGTAGACGGAGTCAGAGGACTCGTCACGACGTGGAGCCACCACTGGGCTACGCCTCACATGCACTATGCTAGGGCATGATCTGGGTTATGTTGGGCTTTGACGAGGACATCAAGCCTTTGAGCCCTGATTAGTCCCACATCGAAAGTGGGCAAGATTAAGATTGGCTTATAAGGGTCTGATTAGTGTACTACTATCAACTTCAGCTTAAGCATTTTGATCAGTGGTTTAGACCAAACGAAGTTGATAGGCTAGTTAGCCCATCAGGCTCGGGTCAAGACATCGAGGCTTGACCGACAATGCCCGATCCGATTCCAATAAAATACTAAAAAAGTAAAGATTTTCTTTGAATGACATTGCCTATGGAAACCTTTTATAATTTGAATGATATTTTGCACGTGTGGAAACCTCATAATGAAGAGAACCTTTACTCTTTCTGGTATTATATTCTCAAGATCATCAACTTAGTTGTTTTAACTTCTTTCGAAAACCTTGTACAATCATAAAATTAAAAAACACATCTAAGTTAAACAAATATTTATTTGAATTTGTGTAATTTTTTTCCTTAGCTATCAGATTCATCCGGATGAACGGAATGTGAGAATAATAATCCTATCAGTTGTAATCTTCCAATCATAAGAGCATCTTCTTATCAAACATCATATCTTACTAGTCATTGTGCATGTTGCAAGTATGTAAAGTGGGGCTTTAGCTTTTCTGCTCTCTCTCTCTCTCATTTCTATAAACTTCTTCCTTCTTTCTCATATTTCTTCTTAGAATTACTTTGTGAGAACAATCTCATTTTCAGTGAAAAATCATTTATTCCAGAATTGGTATGCTAAATTCAGTAACTTGTTGAAGAAGGAAGATTTTGTTTTCATACCTTTTGGGGACCACTGTTGCTTTCTAAAAACCAGTGATCTAAAAAGGTGCTCGCCTAGGTGCTCGGGCGAGGTGAGGCAAGGCCCGAGTGCCTCGTTTAAGGGCTAAGCGACGCGCTTCAATGAGGCAACGCCTGAGCACTTACCCGAGCTCAAGCATCGAGCACTTCAGGCGAGCACTTGGTTGATATAAGGTGACCGAACCAAACTTCTTAAGTCTGATTCAGTTAAATTTACGTTAGTTGAACCAACGCACGCACGCAATTATATCAAAACTTGCATGCAACCCTGACTCCCAACCCTACGCTTTCTCCCTCTACGTCCGCCGCCAATGATTTCTCCCTCTGTGTTCACCGCCGACGCCTCCGTCGCCGACAATTTCTCTTGTTGCCTCCGAGTCTTCCTCTGTCACCAATCAAGTCTCGTTATCTGCCATTGCTATCCGCTATCGCTGTTGCTGTCCACGATGCGACTCCGCTGCCTCCTGCTGTCCACAACTCCACTACCGTTGTTGCTGTTGTCCACTACCTCCTACTGTCCGCGACTCTACAGCTTCCGCCGCTGTCTGTTGCCTCCTGCTATCCGCAACTCTGCTGCCGCTGATGCTGTCTGGTGCTGCGACTGTTCTCCGCTAACTTCACACCACAACTTCTCACCGCTGATGCTGTTTTGGGACTTTAGCACCTTTTGATACCTAACGCTTTTTAAATCACGGCTTAAAACAAGGAGCCCTTTTCCTTGATATTAGTTTCCTTATTGTACTAAATCACAACTACTTTGGTCTTCATCTTGTTGCAGTTCTTTCTAGTACAAGCATCCAAAAGCACATAGCTATCCAGCAGCACAGAAGTAAAAGCCCAAGCAATTGCTTACCCCTGCACCTGGTGATCCAATGGTGCATCAGGATGCAAGCTTACTGTGTGTATTCCTAGGGCCTTGAGTGGTTTGCACACTGACCTTATCTGAACATAAATACAAGTCAAAGGCACAAGCAAATCAGGCTGTGGCAATAACCAGAGTGCCGTGATTTATAGACAGCAATAATTGGTAGAGCTATCGAAACAAAAGGCAGCAGATAAAGACCTGAACAGCCTTCTCCCGCGTTGGCACAAGGAAAAGAAGGAAGGGACTGGGAACGACATGCCCCTGCTTCTCCTTCCTCGTAATGATATCAGAAGCTGTAGACACCAACCAAGCGACCTGCTCTGTGGTAGGGCAAGACCCACTGGTGTCGATGATGTGCGAGCCGGAAGAACAACACTTCCAGAAATCAACACCCCAGTCGCAGGCGAAAAGAGAACCATCCAAGCTACCATCAGGCGCTGCTTGTCGATCCTTCCACGCGTCATGTATGGCGTTCAAGCACAGGATAAGGAACTTGGAAGGGCAACCATAGTCCGAGTCGCAATCGCTGCCGACGCCACCACCTTCGCTGGCACGATGCTCCGCTCTCACAGCAGCATCACACCTTTGATTCTTGCTCTCCTCGGTGGCGGGGACGGGAGGAGGTGACACACTCTTGCTGGGTTTCTGTTTCGTCTCCTTCCCGTGGCGATCATTGAAGGGGTCGTCAGGCGTCGGGAGGCTAAAGCACATCCCCTGCACGAAACACATGATGTGAGAAGCAGGACACCCGAGAAAGGACGATTGCGATCGAACTGGGGTCGCATCCTAGAGAAGCGAGCGTATGTTCATCAGAAGGACCTCGCAGATGCGGCGATTCCCGGTCTTGCGGCGCCGCTTGGCAGCGATGATGGCGGCGACGCGGGCGGACACGGCGGATTCGCTGTTCCGATTCCGCTTGCGGCTGGTCTTGTTCTTCCTCCGCCTCACCGCGTCGTCTCCCTTCGCCATGACAAGCGATGCGCCTCCGCCCAAAATTGAACCGAGAGCGCAAGGCAAAGGAAACCGCTTCGGCGAGGACGCAAACGAGGAAGGAAACCGACGCAGCGGAGGGCATATATATAGGTGCTCGGGACCCATAAAACCTAGATCGACAGCTTGCGTTCCCGGGCTTGATCGGCGGCCCAAATGCCAATACAGGGCCGACACGAATGCGCCCGTCTTCGTTCCAGAAACAAGGCGCGGATAACATCACGTGGAACGCACGTGTGGTAGAGGATTCCCTTCCAATTATTCTACTGAATGATGCTGTGGTGTGACGCCAACATGACTCAATAACGAATGATAGCGTTTCAACCAACATTCGAGATGACATTTGCCTTTGTGAGAGTACACCAATGTTAAATATAATTACAACTTTACCTTTTATTCCAGTTTAGAGTTGATTTCATGACTTACAGATAATAGTTTGTTCGACAAACCATTCCTTTTCCTTTACTTTCGGCCGATGAGGAAACGAAGAGAGTTCTCGGACAGACCCTTACTACATAACACACTGATTCTTTGTGGCTCAGCAAACTCGGTCAGCAAAAGAAGAAGAAGATTAAAGAGCAGATGGATCATGGCTAAGTGATTGTTTCCTAGATAACTCATAATTGAAAAGGATTAACTAAGGTGGCAACATCATCTCATTAACAAGACTATAAGACAATGGGATGGCAACTCGATTGATTTCCAGAGTTTAGAAGTTTAACTAATCAAACAGAAAATCATAGTAACATTCTGCATATTATCCTATAAGGAAGCCATCATAAGTTTATCGAAATTGTCAAAGACAATCAACAAATCCAAACTATCCCCAGAAACACAATGTTGTATCCATGTTCTACCATCCTTACCTACTAAATGCCAACACTTTGAATTCATGTTTTCATATTCTTCTGTATAGCCTTCAAAAGAATTCATGTTCTCATATTCTTCCATATTGCCTCAAAAATTGTATTCTTTTGGCTCTTTGTGACTGATCCTTCTGAATGCCTTAATAATGGAGCATCGTGAAGTATATACTCTTTACAGTATACAATCATCACGGAGCATAAATTGACCTGAACTTGGTGGAGGCAAAAGATGCTAAATATGAAGTGGCATTTTAAAGCTTGGTGGAGGCAAAAGATGCTAATTTCCTTTTATTGAAAGCATTGGTGCCCTACCCTACCAAGTGTTTACGTGGATTATATATCAAAGCAAAACCCTTTATCCGAGATGGGGGGGGTGTCGGTGAGACCCTTTAATCACATCAGAAGGCCAAAGTCAGTTCTTATAGTGTATCAGTTCAGTTTGGTCAATTTGACCTTCGGTCAAAGAGTGGAGTATTTTTGCACCTTGGACTTGAGCCATCTCAGAGCTGTCTTTGATTCGCACCTCAACAACTCAGTTTGAGTCACCTTGGTACATCAGTTTGGTACCCCAGCATCTTGGACCTGAGATACCTCTGATTCTCACCACGAACTCGGTTCTGACTAGGAGGACCATAAATAGAAAAAGCAAAAATGGTCGATAGGCATCCCTTATAGATTATAGGTACATAAATGTATAAAAATAGATCCAGTATAGATTTAAACATCATAAAAATGTCAATGGAATATATAGAGCACATGCATGTTTGCATTGTATGCAATACTTAATGCTTAAATCACTAAAAATAGATCCAGTATAATCACTAGAATACTTAATGCTTACGGTATTGTAATATCATCCGACGAAGAGGTTATAAAGCTAGATAGATTTAGCATCATAAATAAAAATCTATTTCGTCGAATGAGATGTATATTTAGAAATGGTATTTGGATTAGAATGCCTAGAAGAACCGATCCCCCTCAATCTGAACCAGAACAAGAAACATCAATCTTTAGGGGTAATTAATCTCCTCCGACTGGTCCCTTTGAGGAATCACATCTAATTGAACAAGTTCCTTCATCATCTATCGAAGATATAGAAATTCGGATGGATCGTTTTGAACAAAGACAAGATCGGCTCGAACATCATCAATATCAAATCCTATCTTAACAGAATAAACAAAAGACAAAAATATCAGATTTGGTTTAAGATCCACAGTCACAGTCAACTGGACTGCAACCAAGGTGTCATGTTAATCTCCTGTGCCTAACACTGCTCTCGAGTCTCCCAACGTTTCCAATGACAAGATCTTGACCCCATAGACGAAGGAAACCCACATTAACAACAGAAAACAGTAGAATTTGCTTTGTATTAACTAGAACTTGTACCGAGATGCTTCATCAGTTCAAAAAGAAAATATGATAGGAAGTTAATGACCAATAGCCAACCTGCTTGACCAAAGTAACTGCTGTTGTCCCACTGTAAAAGCAATCGATATCTGGATGCACTCTCAGTTCTTTATCCACTATTCTAAAAGCCTTTAGGAATGAGTCTTTCAATATTGTCAATGTTTCTGAATGCTCGACTCTTTCTTCAAACCCAACAGAAGCTTTGGATTCTTCGTTGAGGTTCATAGATGAAGTTTTCTCCGAACTCATGCTTCTGGTACTGCTGATATTGTTCTTCTCTCTGCATTCATCATTACCTACATATACTTCCCAACTGGCACGCAACTTTAGAGGGAGAATATCTCTCACTTTCCTGGCCACCATGAGGCCATTTCGACCATGACCATCAAAAACTCCATAAATAGTCAATCTTTTGAAATCTCACAAGCTTCACGAAGAACCTAGAACAGAAAAAAAAAAAAAAGATTTATGAACAAACGATTATGTGAGCTAACTATAGTTATTACTTCATCCGAGCATGACTTAAAGATCACACAACCATAACTTAGGAAAACACTTCATTTAACAAATGAAATGGGCATTGCTTGCTTAGAATGATTGTACGATGAATGATCCAAGTCTAGTCCATCAAGTGCAAAGTCCTAACATCATGGATCATATCTCAAAACCTCATCTAATCTTATGCTACTAGGAGTTCTAAGATACCAAGGTAGTTAATGTTTTTGTATTTCCTCTCGGCATAAGAAAATTCATGCAAATTATAGGTTAGAGGCTTTGTGTTTGGACAATTGCTGGCAAACTTAATCGACTAAATAATCTAAGAAAAATAGGGTTATCAAATCTAATACAAGCCCCTCGTAAGGTATGTTCAAACATAAAGGATAGATGACTCGTTGATAAGGTTTTGTATATCGCAGACCAATGCGAACGATTCATCAAAGATAAAAAAACAAAAACTAAAGTATCACTTACATATTTCCTAGGTAACTTAATCGAGATCCACTATCGGATAATACTCTAACTTAAGTACAATACGAGATAAACATTATTATTTTTAATCAATCAAGATTTAACACAGTATCTAGTCAAATCCTACAAGACAGAGAATCTAATCAACTCCTACAAGACACAAAAGAGCATCCTGGATAGCCTACATGACAACAACAATCGAAGGGAAAATTCTCTCATTAATCCAGATTACCAAAACTGTCACTATGTGAAGCAACTTTCTCAGGTGTACCTTATTACAGACTTACTAAATGAAAAGCCAACTCCTTACCAGCATTTGATGTCCACAAGTTCACGTGTAATAGTTTATTCACATTAGCACCTGATTATTAATTTTATGGATTCATATATAAGAAGACGTGTGCATGATTGGTTTAGGTCAGATATAATTCGTCCAAAAGAGAGAGAAAAAGAGAGTGAACTCTAAGAACAATCTATTCGCTGTTGAGTTCCCCACCGTTCACAATCACCCACATGAATGCACCTTGCAACTCGCTACTCCACAGGACCCAATAACTTGCTCCGAGGACTCACCAATGTATATGTGGAACACCATACGCTAATATCTACAGGGACTCTGCAAGAGAAGTCGGCCGTGAATCTCGGGAAGAAGACTGATGAAGACGAGAAGCGCTTCAGGGACCAGCGGAAGCGGCCATGGCGTATCTGCAGAGAGGGCAGAGATGGCTGCTCTCCAACCATCGAGTGAGACAGCCGCCATGGAAGCCGTGCATGCATGGCATCCGCGTCACCTCGACGCCCTCGTCGAACTCTTCGAAGCAGATCATGCAACTATGCTCTCGGACATCTCCTCCACGCTGATACTTCACGACCGCCAGCTCCTTCACCGCATCCGACGACGCCGGCACACCGCCGAAACCCCCACCCCCGCCGACGCCTTCGTCGAAAGAAGGCTCCATTCTGATCGAGTAGCGGTAGAAGCGTAGGCCGAAGGTGATCTCGATCCCTCTGCCCATGCGGAGAGCCGACTCAACTGGATCATTGCAGAAGGTGAAGAGTTCTTCCTCCAACTGCCTAGCGGCAAGGAAATCACGGCCGTAGACGCCTCCGTGAAAGAGAAGGAACGAGATCGCCCGGCGGCGAGATTCATGGTGGAGGAACTCGCCGAGAGTGAACACGTAGCAGTGGTAGGGGCACGGCGGTTCCTGCATCACTTGACCTCCATGAAAGTGCAACACAGTGTAGTGGAGCTTGATCACCACCGGAGCCAATAGCCTACACGATTCCGACGCCGGCCTCCACGCCTTTACCTTAGCATAGAGAAACCAAGCAACTCTGTCAGAACAAAGATGGCCCTCCTCCATCGTCGCCGCCTTCTCGCACTTCTCCTGTGCCAGCCGGGCTTTCTGACCAATGGGAGCAGCTTTATTTATACCCATGCCGGTCTCAGAATCCGAAATGGAATCGGATTATGTCGGGAGTTTGCCCTAAATGGAATCGGACATGTAGTTTCCGTTGCCACGTAAAACTTGCGCCTTGGATTCGGAATCGGAAACGTGTCGATGAGATCCTATGGAAAAAGAACTTTCATACGGTGAGCTCATCATATCATATTGGCCAATATGGTGTCGATACATCAGACGGAAAGCTAACTTATATCATTTGACAACGACCAAAAAATATAATCAAAAAAAGGGTATTGATGTATCATACAGTCTGACACGAGTAATTCAAGGGACAAGTAATATAGTTTCTTCACACCTTGGAATATATGTCATGCTAACAGGGCATCTGCTTCGAGTGATTTATCAATTCATATTCCTTGTGTTAGAATTTATCAATTCATGTATAATTAAATATGTTAAATTATTATTTTTGATTAGTCAAAATTATCAAAATTAAAATGATCAAATTAAAATAAAATTATTTGACTAAGGGATATAATTATTATTATGAAAATTAATTATATGGATACTATTAGTCATATTTCTAACTTAATGACGAGATAAGTTAGGAATATGAAACTCTTCAGGCATAATTACAGATTCATCAATTATGAATATAATCATAATTATAGATTCATCAGTTATAACTATAAATAAGGTTATGGTCCCTGGTTGCAAGTATCGAATGAAGCTTCTCTTCACCAATCAAGGAGAAATCTAAAGTTGAATACTTACAATTGGAAAACCAAATTATCAATTAATTCAGAAAATACTCTAATGGATTCATTAAGTATGCTTCCGTATTAATATGTTTCTTAATTGTTGTAGGATTTTATGTATATTATAATAGATTTAATAAGTTTTATGGAAACATTCTTAATCCATTGTTTTGGATCTATTAAGTTTGTTTTTGGACCAAAATTCGGTTTTGATTCTATAAAACAATTATTTGATCCATATTTGATATGTTAAAGAAACTCCAACAAATGGTATCAGAGCCATCCTACAATAATTGATGAACATCTAGGATTATTTTTCATGTATTTTAATAATATTTTTATCAGTATTTTAAAGAGATTTGGTTCTATTATGAAATGATGATGGTTTTATGTAATCATGCTATTTTGGAGTGATTTGGTTCTATCATCATCGGAAAAGATGAAGGTTTTATGTAATCATGTTATAGCATGCTTCACATTCAGTTCATTTTTATGATGTTATATCACTTTAATTTTGAAATGTCTTTTCCTCTTCGTGTCTTTTTCTTTTATCAGTATGCAAATTCATTTTTTGCACCACAAGACATAAATTTTTTAAATTCTTTTTTAGATTTTATCTAATTAATATGAATTTAATTAATTAGATATTATTGAAATATTATGTTGGTTTAATAATATTATTGTAATATATGTTGGTTTAAACATAATATTGATTCTATAAAGTTGTTTGTTGATAAATTGAATGATTTACATGCTTTAAATATTTTAAGTCAATAAATTAAGGTCAAGCTAATTTGACTAATATGGTTCAAATTCAATTAGTATTGTTTAATATTGGATTGAGTAATCTAATATATGAAGTTGCCAAAGTGATCTCTCATATATAATATTTCTCATGAAAATATTAAATATATTATGTATTTACATCCATGCGATAATTACCCGGCCCAAAGGAAGGTTACTCACTGGTAGAATTTTATACATACTTGTAATGGTAAACACGTGACAATTATAAAGTTATACATATAAATAATAAATCAATCCAAAGATGGGTTTCTCATTTGACCTACCTTATTATCAGTGTTTGATCATTACAACAAAACTACCACTAGCAATTAATATCGAGGTCCAAAAATAAGATATTAATATTGTACTTGGTATCTTGAGATGTGTTAAATCATTATTTGAATTTACTTAAGTTTATGGTAATAAATATAAGCATAATTTCTAGTTGTATGTTGTTCTCTTATTTATGTTCTCTTATAAAAATATCTGCTAACCTCAACTCAGTACTGGTTCTAAATGAAATGAAATCAACTTTAAGGGTAAGAAAAGAAAATATAAATTTGGAAAGAATGAGGTTGATAAGGGTCTAGTACAAAAGAAATAAAATAAGGATGATATTTATTTCTTCTGTAAGAAATCTGGGCATTTAAAGAAGGACTGTGCTAAATATCATGCTTGGCATGTTAAAAATAAAACATTCCTTACTTTGGTTTGTTTAGAAGTTAATTTAACTTCAGTACCTAGAAACACTTGATGGTTAGACTTCGGTGCAACAACTAACATCAGTGTATCGATGCAGGGTAGATATGGAAGCATTTATATAGGGACGAAAAATCGGTAGATATGGAAGCTATAGGCACATTTAGATTGTTATTGTATATTGGATATTATTTGGATTTGAAAGATACTTTTATTGTACCATCATTTAGACAGAACTTAATTTCTATTTCTCATTTGGACAAATCTGATTATTCTTGTTCATTTGGAAACAATCGATTTACTTTATCTTTAAATTCAAATATGATTGGAACCAGTTCACTTATGACTTATGACAATCTATATTTACTTGATACTATAGCATCCTATCATGAATCATTAAATGCGGAATTACGAGGTACTAAATGTAAAATTAAAAATTCTGGTGTATTATAGCATAAATGTTTAGGTCACATCTCTCGAAATAGAGTCGAAAGACTTGTATAAGAAGGGATTCTTGATCCCATTGACTTATCGTGTTTAGATGTTTGTGTTGAATATATTAAAGGTAAACAAACAAAACCTAAGAGATCATGTACATATAGAGCTACGGACGTCTTAGAATTGATACATACAGATATTTGTGGATCATTTCCTACATCTTCATGGAATGATCAACAATACTTCATATCATTTATAGATGATTACTGTATATATGGATACTTGTATCTAATATATGAAAAATCTAGATGTGTTCAAAGCATTTAAAGCTGAAGTTGAAAATCAACTCAGCAAAAGGATAAAAAGCGTTAGATCTAACCATGGAGGGGAATATTACGACAGAAATGACGGCTCGGGTGAACAACTTCCAGGACCATTTGCTTTATACCTAGAGGAGTATGGAATTGTCTCTCAATATACAATGCCTGGGTCACCTAGCATGAATGGTGTAGTTGAAAGACGAAACTGCACACTTAAGGACATGGTAAGAAGTATGATTCCTCAATCAACTTTGCTAGAGTCACTCTGGGGAGAAGCAATAAAAACTGCAACCTACATTCTTAATAGAGTACCAACTAAAGCAACTACAAAACACCTTATGAGCTTTGGATAGGGAGAAAGTCTAGTCTAAGACACTTTCATGTATAGGGTTGTCTAGTTGAGACAAGGCCTTATAGGCCTAATGAAAATAAATTGGAACCCCGAACAGTGAGTAGTTACTTTATTGGTTATTTTGTGCGATCTAAGGGGTATAAATTTTATGATCCCAAATCAAGAAATATTTTTGAGATGGGTATTGCTACATTCTTTGAGGATATTGAGTTTGGGGGGAGAAATAAGATTAAAGACTTTACCTTTGAGGAAGAATTGGTTCAGTCTGACCCAATTTATATAATTGCCACTAATATGGTAAAATATGTACATCAAAAGGATATAGTCATTTCAACTCCCATACAGTATGAGAAAATTATTCATGAGGAACAAACTCAACATCCTAAAAAATCTGTGCCGCTAGAGCCAGCACCTTTGCGACGATCCACTAGGGAAAGGAGAAGTACCATTTTGGATGATTATATGGTATTTGCTAGTCATAGGTGCCCAGCAAGCCAATCACGTGAGTGATGGCATGTGTGACTTAATATAGAATCTTTTTGCTTATTATATTTTGGCATATATCACTTTATAACTATTGCATAAATGCATACATATATTGTGATGTCCTTGGATTTGTGCAATGGGAATCGGATCGTGATGAGATCACGATAGTGAGATCGATTCACCTTTAAACACATATCCTAAATAATCCCCGATCATAGGTTACCCGAGCGGATATCGTGATAACCTAATGATCGGTGTGTTGTATACCGTCCATATGATGGATCTGGTGGTCTCATAGCTGCTTGTGTAGGGATACTAGGGATATAAATCTGGTGCTCATTGGAGAATGAGTTCATTGATTGATCCGCTTACGGAATCTTTGGATGGTTGATGATGCCTTATTGTCGACCGGTGGATTCCGTAGTCCTAGTGGTGTATCCGGTCCTTAGACTTGAGACACCAAGGATGTCATGTATGAGTGCTCTACTCTTTGATACCGGACTTATAGGTTTTGGCTGTCCCAAATCTAATACAACTGGTCATTGGGAGTGGTAGTCGACCTTACGAGGGGCTATTGAGTTTTGATAGAGGATCATCCACTTTTCGACGTCATGAGAGAATATCTCATGTGTTCTTGCTTTCAGACAAATCCTTGGCCAAGGTCATTGGGTTGAGAGAAAGAGTTACTCTTGGGAGAATCCGATTAGAGCGAGACTTCAGTAGAAACCGTGTGTGAGTCGACAACACCATGCTCGATATCTCGGTCTCTGGTATATTAGATGGATGAGAGACTATAGGTACATGATAACGAGGACGGACAGGTCCAATGGATTAGATTCCCCAGATCGTCCTGGGGACTACTGGCGTAGTGGCCTAAATGCGTCCGTGTAGTCGATGAGTCGAGTGAATTATTACAGAATAATAATTCACTGAGTTAGAAAGGAGTTCGACAGGTATGACTCACGGCCACTCGATATTGGGCCTAGAGGGTCACACACATATGGTAGGCATTCACCGATGAATAGAGGTTCAGATATGAGATATCCCATCTGAGCCCTTGTCTTATTGGATGCTGATTCAATACCCACTAGGGGGGGACCCATTAGGGTTTGACATGGGACCTCTATAAAATAGGAGGGATTGAGCCCCATGGGCTAGAGAGCTTTGTTTGCCTTTTCTTATTCTCCTCTCCATCTCCACCTCAGAGTAGGTCTGGAGTTTTGAGGAGCGTCGTCGCAACCCTGCTGTGTGGATCACCGCTAGAGAGGAGGACGCTTGACGTCCTTCATCCTCTCCTAAGGATCTGCAAGGAAACAGGGATATACGATCTCTCTAGGTAACACAATATACTCTATACGTAGTTTCATGTTTCGCGGATTTTTGCGTACCAATCTTCGCACGACGACGAACATCTCTTTGGGAATTGGGGATTTTGTTTTTCTTGTTCTTCCGTTGCGCATATGATGTCGCCCCCAAGGATTTCCCAACAGTATTTCTCCAGGAATATGAAGAAAGTAGTGGTATAATGGAAGATGATCCAATCAGCTTCCGTCAACCATGAAGGATTCTAATTCGGATAAGTGGATTGAAGCAATGAATCAAGAGTATAAATCCATGAAAGACAATAAAGTTTAGGAACTTGTCCCATTACCAGATGGTGTGAAACCCATTGGTTGTAAATGGATTTTTAAAACTAAAAGGGATTCTAAAGGTAATGTGGAGAGGTATAAAGCACGTCTTGTGGCAAAAGGCTATACTCAAAAGGAAGGGATTGACTTTAAAGAGACATTCTCTCTGGTTTCAACGAAGGACTCTTTTAGGACAATTATGGCTCTAGCCGCACATTTTGATTTAGAGCTTCATCAGATGAATGTTAAAATAGCATTTCTCAATGGAAACATTGATGAAATAATTTATATGATATAACCAAAAAACTTTGTGTTAGGAGACCCAAAGAAAATGGTTTGTAAATTGATAAAATCAATCTATGGATTAAAACAAGCATCCCGTCGGTGGTACCACAAATTTCATTAAGTAATTAGCTCATTTAGTTTTGAGATGAATGCTATTGATGATTGCATGTATCACAAATTCAGTATGAGCAAATTTATTTTCCTGATATTGTATGTGGATGATATTCTGCTTGCCACAGATGATATAGGCTTATTGCACGAAACCAAGAGATTTCTATCTAGAAATTTTGAGATAAAGATCTTGGTGACGCCTCTTTTGTATTAGGAATTCAGATACACCGAGATAGATCTCGGGGCATTCTAGGATTATCACAAAGGAGCTATATCAATAAAGTACTCAAAAGGTTTGGCATGCAGGATTGCAAATCAGGAGACACCCCTGTCGCAAAGGGAGACAAGTTCAGTCTCAATCAGTGCCCTAAAGGAAATTTGAAAACTCAAGAAATGCAGAAGATTCCCTATGCATCAGCTGTAGGGAGTCTAATGTATGCACAGGTTTGCATGCGTCCGGATATAGCGTACATTGTTGGAGTGTTAGGCAGATACTTAAGCAATCCTGGAATGAATCATTGGAAGGTAGCTAAAAGAGTTATGAGATATTTAAAGAGGACAAAAGATTATATGCTCACATATAGGAGATCAGACTATTTGGAGATTATTGGATATTCTGACTCCGATTTTGTTGGATGCCAAGACAGTAGGAAATCCACTTCGGGCTACATTTATATGTTGGCTGGTGGGGCGATTTCTTAGTGTAGTGCCAAGCAATCTCTTATTGCTTCTTCTACTATGGCAGCAGAATTTGTAGCATGTTTTGAGGTGTCCAATCATGGAATTTGCTTGAGAAATTTTATCATAGGCTGTAAATAGTAAAAGGGATTGAAAGACCACTAAAGATATACTGTGATAATAAATCAGCTGTTTTATACTCCAACAACAATAGGAGCTCGACTAAGTCAAAGCATATTGATATAAAGTTCCTAGTTCTGAAAGAAATGGTACAAAGTAAACAAATTTCTATAAAACACTTGGGAATAAACTTTATGTTGGCAGATCCTCTCACAAAAGGTGTACCGCCCAAGGTCTTTCATGAGCATACTGCTCATATAGGTATATCAGAATTTGAGGAAACTTTAGTTTAGTGGGAGTCTATCATATGTTTGTTATATGTTCTATGCCAGATTCTGTATTTGTACAGGTATTTTCTGATAAAAAATAAAGCTTCAGTTTATTATACTTTGTACATTATGACTATTAAAGTAATTAATGATCTTGTAAAGATAAAGTTGGACCAATTGAAAATTGACATGTACATATCACATTCATGTAATTTTTATGTTACACATTTCATAATTGATCTATGTCATTTGGTTATGTTAATATTAGTGATCATTGATGGGTTTAGTTATGATTGATATAGTGATGACCACTTTGGTCCTATATTAATATGGTCAATGGACGAGATTATTTTGTATGTCCTATTTAATAATGACAATAGTTTTGAGCTCATAAAATAGTGGGAGATTGTTAGAATTTTAAGGGTCACACATGTATAATTAAATATGTTAAGCCATTATTTTTTATTAGCCAAAATTAAAGTGATCCAATTAAAGTAAAGTTATTTGGTTAAGGAACATAAATATTATTATGAAAATTAATTGTGTGGATATCATTAATCATATTTCTAACTTAATGACGAGATAAGTTAGGAATATGAAACTCTTGAGGCATAATTATATATTCATCAATTATGAATATAAATAAGGTTATGATTCCCGATTGCAGTATCGAATGAAGCTTCTCTTCACCTGTCCAGAAGAAATATAAAGTTCTTAAGGATACTTACAATTGGAAGATCAAATCATCAATTAATTCAAAAAATACTTAATTTATTAGGTACGCTTCCGTATTAATATATTTCTTAATTGTTGTAAGATTTTATGCATTTTATAATGGATTTAATAAGTTTTATGAAAACATTCTTAATCCATTGTTTTGGATCTATTAAATTTGTTTTGGATCAAAATTCGATTTTGATTCTATAAAATAATTATTTGATCTATATTTGATAGGTTAAAAGAAACACAGACACCTTGTACTTAATTTTGACAAGAAAATAGAAGAACCTCAAATATTTTGTTACTTGAATTATGTGTTTCCCCTGCTTTCAGAATTGACCACTCACTGTCGCTTTCAATTCACACTCTGCCTCTGATAGATCCTCTACGACTGACTGTATTCAGCAATGTCTGCCATCTTCCAACATCTTGTGACAACTTAGTGATCAAGAAAAGTGATCTATTATCTGCAAGCTGAAAATATAATTTCTGGACCACACTTATCCAGCTTTTTCTTCCAGGAACTCAACTCATGCATACACAAATGGTACATGATAATGTGTTTGAAGAAAGGGTTTCAGGTGTCTTTAACTCGTTTCAACTGAAATGATACATGATAGTGTGTTTTGTGGAAAGGCAATATAATTACTGGTACAACTCATGTAAACCATGAGATACCAAAACAAATAAATAAATAAACATAGTATTGATTGACATGGTTAAGATGGTAGATTTCTCAAATCTCAAATGACAAATATAACAAATTATAGTAAACAAGTTGAAGTTGTACAAACAAAAAAATGCAATCCTACACACAGACATATAGGAGATCACACGAGAGAGATCACCTGGACATTCTAAGATAGTCGGGCTGCTCTTCTCATCGAAAACAAAAAGTTCCAACCGCTGACATCTTTAACAAGCCCACGGACACTAATTAAGCTGCCGGTTGCTGACAGCTTCCTCCCTGCAATGAACTTTGGCAGCATCATTAAGGTATTCACTTGGCACAAACTCTCTAGAGCACCCCCGTCATCACCCTGCACTCAGATGTCACTGCAGCGGGAGGTTCTTGACGTGACCGAGATCTAGACACGGTCTTTTGTTGCTTCCTTATCCTGATAATTTGTAGTGCGAGCTCTGATCGTGCCAGATTGGTTCAGACAAGTTGGCCGTGCAGGTTCTTGTTTGTTGTGGCCAATCTCGATGACATCCAGTGGTACACCAACTTCACCGGCCTTGGCAATGGAGGAATCGTGGGATGAATCTATACCAAGGAAGAGGCAGACCACAGCGCAGTCATCAATCTTCGAGGTTGGATACTTGAGCTTCCATGCCCTAACTGCTGATTCAACAAGAATACGAGCTGCGGAGGACCTTGCAGAAGCAGTGCTGACAATCTTTACCACCTCTCTGTTGGACAAGACATCCCAGACCTGACATAATGTGCAAAAGCATTAGCAGTAGCATAGTCATGCTCATTCGGAAATTATAAAGAGGCCATTCAACAATAAGTTCATGGTGTTTCGGTTGGCTGCTACAGAAACAGAGAGAAATCATTATCCATCTTACCTCATCATCAGTAGCCAAGATGATGAACTCATCTTTTTCTGTGATGCATCTATATGAAATCTCTGGCACAGAAATCAAACCAAAATTCTTCAAACAAAAATCCCCCAAGGCTCGTGCCATTGCCAATCCAGGGGAGTCAATATTAGGCAGCCATACACGAGCCACCTCTGGCTCATCCCGAAGAGCAAAGAGGCCCCTACGACGCCTAATTCTTTCTGCTTCCCCTGTCAAGAAAATCATAAAGTGATTGTTTCTGCTTCCCCTGTCAAAATATCATCCTCTGCTTTCGAGCCTGTACCATTTCCATTCTTTCTTCCACGGTTCCCTATAAAATAGAAGACAACGACAAACATTACCACATGAATTTGGGAGCACAAATTTATTACCAATATTAACTGATCAAATATACAATGGTTCTTAACAATCTGTATGTTGTAAATAGCTTATGCTCACTGCAATAACAACAGGTCATGATGATGCAAAGACAAATGATCACAACATAATAATTCCATGATGCATGGCACAAGCTAATCTTATCACAGCCTGTTCTTCAACAGCTGGGTTCCACCAGGGATCCCAAGGGAAAAAGATTAGGAGGTCATGTCAAAATCACAAAAAACATAGCAAACATATTAAATAAATTTAGAAAAGTTTATCATCTTCTGATACCATGCCTAGCTAGCTTTAAGCAAACCTTGCTAGTACTGTAGGAATACAGAAAAAAAAGCATCTCAATCATTTCGTTTATGACAGGACACGATGAGTCACTGTGTTGGCATACTTCAAATCAAAATTAAAAGTCTCACTTTGGTGATGATACTAACTTGAAGCCTTTTTTTACCAATTTTCTGTCTCTCAAGTCTGATGAGAAAGCAAATCATTTTATGCTAGAATTATAATTAAATTTATCTTAGATAAACAGAAACAAATATCTCTATTGACAGCAATGAAAAATACATTATCATCGAAATATCTTAAGCCGAAGCATAATGATGTTTTTATGTTCTGTGACTTTCTGATGAGTGATTACCTAAAAAATTAATAGCTGCAAGTATCCTGCATGGCTTTCTGAGTTCCTTCATCATGATACATAATTACATATACAACATTTTCAAGAAACTGTAACCTCCAAAAAGGATGACACATCAAAACTCATAGCAGTTCTCTATAATATGAGATTTAATCTCTGCATTAGAAAATTGATGACCTCCCATACCATAAGAAAGGCATTAGTTGCTGCCGTAAGGTTTATTCCAACACCACCAGCCTTCAGTGACATTAGAAGTACCTGTAGTAATAAACAAAGTCACTCCAAATGCATGACCACATGAAATAATTAACAAAGTATTATGATGAATAAAGTGAAAGCATCTGACCAATATATTTGTATTCTCAGCAAACTTGTTGAGTACTTTTTCCCTTTGCTGTTGATTTAAGGTCCCATCCAATCTAACAAACAAGAAATTGTATCTACAACCAATAAAATTGAAGTTAAAATACCGTAAATGAACATGCATATAGTCAATAGGAATATATAATGCCAACCACGTCTTGACATTAAACGCATATATGTTACCTATACAAAAAACACTAATTCTTCAATATGTTCGAAGAACATGCAGGACATAATGCCTCTGTCAGGATCAGAACGACAATCAAGACAACTGTATTTCAGAATTTATCCAAGTAGCCAGCTATAAGTTGACAATAAAAGTGGTTATTAAGCGCCTACTGGATGAATTAACTCGATTGATTACTTGGAATAAATTGATTTGTCAAATATTCTTCCAGTGGTCAACTTCAGAAAAAACACAAAACTCTATATAAAGCATATTTATCTGGAATGCAAATTAGTTAAGCATCCATGATGTAAATGTTAGAAAATAAATAGATAAACAAGTTGTAGAAGTAGTTGATTGTTATTAACATATCCTCCTTCCTTTTATACAGGTTAGAAGGGAGAATTTTCTTCAACAGATTAGAGGATTTCCCTCAACAGAGTAGAGAGATTTCCTCAAACAGTTAGGAAATCTCATCTACTTATCAAGCCCCCGCAAGATGGTGCTCCGATCAAGGAGGCCAATCTTGGAATGATGTAATGCAAAAAGTTTACGAGCTAAGGCTTCATAAATGAGTCGGCCAATTGATCAGCCGTATGAATATGAGAAACACGAAGTTGACGACGGATAACTTGATCGCATACAAAGTGAAAATCGATAGCAATATGTTTCATGCGGGAGTGGAATACCGGATTAGCGCACAGATAGGTAGCTCCAATGTTATCACAATATATTGTAGGGGTGGAATCGATGTTGAGTTCCTAGAGTAGATTCGTGATCCAATTGAGTTCTGCAATGGTAGCGGCAATGACACGGTATTCAGCTTCAGTTGGAGACCGAGCGTGATCTTTTTGCTTCTTAGAACTCCAACCGATTGGATGTGCACCAAGGAAGATAATATACCACGATGTGGATGTTCTATCATCAAGGTTACCCCCAATCAAGATCGGCAAAAGGCATGAAGACAAAGTGGAGAGTGTTTTACGAAAAAAGAGTCCATGATTTAAGGTCCCTTTAAGATATCGTTAGAAGTCTCTTGACCGCACCGATGTAAAGTAGATGGTTGATGCATAAACCGTGATAATTTGTTGACATAAATGAGATGTCCGATAGCGTGAGAGCTAAAGTATTGTAAAGAGCCAACAACTTGGCGGTATTGAGTGGGTTTTGTAGCGGGACTTCCATCCGATAATTTGAGAGAACCACTAGTAGAGATGGGGATTATAATCGCATTTGCATCCTGCATGTTTGTCTTTAATAACAAATCTTGAATGTACTTGCGTTGTGATAAAAGGAGACCTAAAGATGTGAAGGTAGCTTCGACAGAAGTAGTAGCTTAAGGGTCCGAGATCCTAAGCGAGAATCGAGCCGCCAACCTGTTTGATGAACGCTTGAATCTTTGATGGGATTGTTGCTGTGACAATAATATCATCCACATATACCGTAATATACATTGTGTTTCCATGATAATGTCAGAAAAAACAACGGCGTCGATTTGGAGTTAAGAAAGCCGGCGAAATAAGAAATGAGCTAAGTTCGTACCAAGCTCTCGAGACTCTGTGAAGTCCATAAATGGCTTTCCCAAGTTTGCAAAACATGTCTTTGTGATATTGAGGATGAGTAAAACCGGGGTTGTTGCATAAAACATCTTCGGATAGAGATCCCCAGAGAAATGCATTATTAACATCCAATTGTCGTAATTGCCAGCCTTTAGTGGTAGCCAGACTCAAGATGAGCCGGATTGTAGTGGGTTTAACAACAGGACTAAACGTCTCAGTGAAATCAACCCCAGGTCGTTGATGAAACCCTTTGGCGACCAAGCGTGCCTTATATTGGGCAACAGAGCCATCTGGGTTCCGCTTAATTCTAAAGACCCACTTACACCCGATGATGTTTTGTGAAGGATGGAAAGGAATGAGATCCCACGTTGGATTTCCTAATTGTTTGAAAAAATCTCTCTACTCTGTTGAGGGAAATCTTCTAATCTGTTGAGGAAAATTCTCCCTTCTAACTTGTATAAAAGGAAGGAGGATATGTTAATAACAATCAACTATTTCTACAACTTGTTTATCTATTTATTTTCTAACATGGTATCAGAGCGTAAATGTATTAGAGTCAGAATTAAGCGTTGTGGAACCAGTATGAGTTATAGGAAGTTATTTACCATCACCGATGATGATATCTTCATCGCCACCATAGGGATTGTGAAGAGACAAATTCTGAAGATCAGCGGTGATGTGATGAGAGGCACCAGAGTCGACAATCCAGTTGGACTGGCTAGGTGTCGAGAAGTTAGGAGATTTGCCCGAGGCCGCGTGATGAGCAAAGGGGAGGCGGGGGGCGAGACCGACAAACTTTTAGCGGAGTGGTTTACTTTGTCACACAGTTGGGCAAACGACCCGTCTTTTGATGGCTTGGTAGGGGCGACGCCAAGACGGATGATGATGGTTGGAGTTGCCACTTTCATGCGAAGTGATGACTAGGAGGATAGAGGGGTGTTGCATGGAACTCACAAAATCAAGAGGCGATTAGCCAAACCTTGGGTGATGTTCTAGTGAAAATTACCGAAAGTGCTCTTCCGTTTAGACTTATGACTGACTTGAGCAGTGACAGTTGATCCAGGTAGTTTGTCCGCACGCTTCAAGTACATCTCGTAGTCAGTCAGCTTATTATAGAGATCTTCAAAAGAGACTGGCGAGTCGTGTGCCCGAATTGCAGCAGCCAATTCCTTGTAGTCGGTGTCGAGACCATTGATGGTATGAATGACAACCTCTTCGTCACATAGAGAATGACCTATTAAGGCCAAGTCATCAATGATAACCTTGATGTGTTGTAGATAATCAGAGATACTACTTCCCTCTTGTTTTGTCACCATAAGCTTGGATAGAAGACTGAGCTTACGAGTACGCGAATGATTTGCCAGGGTGGTTTGCAGTGTAGACCATGCATCAGCAGCTGTCACACATGAAGATATCAAGGGAGCAACAGATCCAACAACTGAAGCTTGAATGACTTGAAGGATGAGACGATCTTGACATAGCCACAATTTGTGAGCTGGATTGGGTACTGGACTGGGATCGCCGGGGATGTTGAGCATGGCCGGAGGACATCTGAAAGAGCCATCAATGTAACCTAGCAAGTCGTATCCAAATAAAAGATTAGAAAATTGAGCTCGCCAGGACGCATAGTTGCCACCCTTTGATAACTTAAAGGGTATCAGCGTGGCAGCATTGATGGAGATAAGCCCTGTAGAAGAATAAGAAGTGGGAGTCCCTATAGGAACTGAAACATCAGAAGAAGTGAACGAAGACATTTTTTTTTTTCTTCGTTGTTGTTGTTTTTTTTTTTTTTTTTTAAGAAGTGGAGAATGAGGGAGGGGGCTGCTGCTATAGATTGCTGCGGCAGATTGGGTAATCTACAATAGTGCCCAAAGTTGTCGACAGCTGCTGTGGATTGTTGCTTGTTGCAGCAAATTGTAGAGGCTGCAGTTTGCCGAAAGGCCGCGAAAACTACAGCGATTCTCAAGACTGTGGTTCGCTGCTGTTGATTGCTGCTTGCTGCAGCGGATTGTAGAGGCTGCAGTTCGCCGGAAGATGGCTGCGAAAACTGCAGCGGTACTCAAGATTGCGGTTCGCCGGGAAATGGCCACGAAAATCTGTAGTGTTACTCAAGGAAACTGCAGTGAGAGAAATCTACAGCAATTAGATGTAGACTATGGTTCCCTGCTGTGGATTGCTACTTGCTGCAGCGAATTGGAGAGGCTGCAGTTCGCCGGAAGATAGCTGCGAAAACTGCAACGGTACTCAAGACTGCGGTTCGCTGGGAAATGGCCGCGAAAATCTGCAGTGTTACTCAAGGAAACTGTAGTGAGAGAAATCTGCAGCAATTAGATGTATAGAGAAAAGCAGTAGCGAAAGCTGCTGTGGTAGAGGAAGGAAGATGCAGCAGTTGCGGTTGCTGCTGGCTGGGAAGCGGCCGCGACAGCGAAGGAGGAAGACGCAGCAGCCGTCGTTAAGCAAGGAAGACTGAGCGAGGAAGACACCATCGTTCGCCATTCGTAGCTATTGAGGAGGAGGACATCGCCGTTAAGGAGGCACCGTTGTGTAGAGGGAAGCGGCAGCGAAGGCTGCTGCGGTAGAGGAAGATGCAGCAGTTGCGACTGTTGCTGGCCGGGAAGCGAGGAAGGCACCGCTGTTCGCCGTTCACCGCTATTGAGGAGGCAGTGAGAGAATGTTTTCCTCCTTGCGTGACGACGACGGAGAGTGTCTGCTGTAGGCAGCAAATAGGAGAGGGAGCAAGGCCGGCGAAGAAAAGCAAGACCGGCGATGAAGAAAGAGAAGAAGTGGATGAGCAGAGCCAAGACGATGCTCGTTACTGGCTTTGAATCCCTGTCTTGTGCTTCTTCAGTGACTCCGCTTGAGGCAGCATGTTACTGTGGCTGCTTGGCCGCTTGGCTAACACAGCCAAGGAGGAACTGCTCTGATACCATGTTAGAAAATAAATAGATAAACAAGTTGTAGAAGTAGTTGATTGTTATTAACATATCCTCCTTCCTTTTATACAGATTAGAAGGAAGAATTTTCCTCAACAGATTAGAGAATTTCCCTCAACAGAGTAAGAGATTTCCTCAAACAGTTAGGAAATCTCATCTACTTATCAGTAAAGAAGGTGATCCAAGATTCCCATCTTGCCTGACATTCTAGAAACACTTAAAAATGAGACCTCTATTAATGTACAAACTTTGGACTCTAGCTTTGGCTTTTCTCATCAAGTGGAGGCAGGAAAGTGGATAATAAAGGGTGAACATTGCAACCAAAGGAGGACCTGAACCAGGTAATGACGATCATACAATAGTCCGAAACAAAAGTAAAATTTTCAAGATCAAACTTCTGGTCCAAATAAAGCAAAGCAGGAATTAAGGTATCTTACTGTACCACTGTAGCCCATTTATTAAGTACGTGCCCATTCAAAACAATCCATTTCCAACAGGTGCAGTACCATGGTAAGGTAAAATATACCAGAGTACGCCCCTGGAATAATAAAAATAATAATAATAATAATGATAAAAGTATTCATTCTGGAAAATATCGATATCTTTGGTATGACATATTGGTCAGCATGGTCAATCCATTTTGGTATCTAAATCATAGCTACAGGGCATAGAACAGGACATAAGAATATAGTGTCATCTGCCGCTCACCATGACACGGGTAAGCATAATCTACCACAGCAAGATATGTCATGGCATACTGATGATGTCAGTATCAAGCAATAAACATACAAATGGCACGATATTGGAGAAAAATTATATAAAGGAAAGAGTTCAAGCAGAAATATTAACCCACAGATCAGAAAGTGAGACTTTTTTGGAAAGCAATGTTTTTCAGCTTTCAATCGCCTTTTGAGCAAGACTTATGATTATCTACTGACCCTACCAGGTAGCTAGATGCATTGAATTCTCAGTATATTTTACCAACTCTCCCAAAATAATAATAACAGAAAAAAGTCTTCATTGTAAAGAAAATTACCGAGAAAGCGGTATTTCCAGAAGATCCAGAAAACCAGTCCATTGGCTAAAATATGATACTTTTGGCACCTAAAGAGTGAAGTTTGTCTAATTCCTGAAGGAGAACAGAAACCTTTGAAGATTCAACCCAGTTCTTCTCAACGTCAATTCGAAAACGACGGTCGGTCGGTCGGAGCAGTAATAAGATCCTGCTTATTTATAATTTTCCTGCATTCACCACAGATAGTAAACAATATTATTGGGCTAGGTTGCTGAGGAGCAAGTCATAATTGCGTTCCTTTGACTACCACATACAAGAGCATGGGCTACGGAAGATACCTACAAACAAGACAAAGACCACTCGAGGCACTTCGCCAGCTAGCGAAGAGGCACTCTCGGCATAAACGGTGTGCACATGGTGTCAATACTGCATCTTCATAAGCTTCTATACAAATTGGACACTCTCCTTCCTCTCCTTTACGCAGCTCATCCACAACCTCTTTAATGTATGCCTTAGAAGGGACAGCACAGGTATCTCCATTACCAGCATCTTTACCACCTTTCAGAAAACGTTTTGCAAGTTTGTTGAGGTCTGAGAACTCTTGTGTATCACCTCGACTGAGTTTCATCACAGAAGCAATATAAAGTCTCTTTTTATGACACAAGTAATAAAGAACTTTGGAAAGGATAACCAATCAAAGGCTAATGAACAGATGGAAAGCAGTTCGAATGATCATACAATCAGTGCAATAACAATCAAAGGTGACCACCACGATAAAAGGAACAAATAAAAATACATTACAAATACAAGATAAAAGGAACAAACAAAAATACATGTACATAGAACAAGTACCCGAACACCAACAATCATATGAACTAGGAATCTTTCAATCGTTACTTCAGGTAAATGTGTAATGGCATAAAACAGAAGATCCGACTTACTTCGCTAGTAAAGATTGATGCATATATCATAAATACTTAATGAAACCTGCACATATATTGCCTCATAGAATACAGAGAAAAGATCAAGCATGCAACTATCATTCTTAGCGAGCATTATTTGCAAATGTAACAAATATATGAATTTCAGATTTCGATGTGTATTACATATTGGCATTCACAACAGTCCATGATGGTTAACAAACAAAAAACATCTACATCACTAACTAGAGTTTAAATGCTTAATAAAAGTATCAAATTCATAAACCAATAAAAAGATGAAGTGTTTATTGCAGATACCAAGCATTGACTATTTTGTTACTTTAACAAGGAAATGAACATCCTGGTGCATTTTATGTGCGTACAATTGCGATGTTGATTGACCCATTGCTGACTTTAAAGCAAGCTAATAACGATGTTATATATCAAATTCACTAATATATTATATTGATCTTTGTTTCCGAACCATAAAAGCAAATTTGCACGGAAAATACACGTAATATACACCTAATGTGGCAAATGCCTGACATACACCAGATACGGCAAATCCATAAAAGCAAGTACCGAACAAGGCTTTCCATTAAAATTGGCAGAAACAATGAGAAGGAAAGCAGCAGAGTAAAGTGAATAATGCTACTTCTGCTCATAAAACTTAGCTTATAGCCTCAGGTACTAATCCATCAGGTGACTTGTAGTGTTTCATTAATGATGGTATGATTCTGATCCACTTCTTTATCCTCCATCTAAACATTCCCCTCTCCCTCATATACTGTTTATCTGTCAGGTGACTTGCACTACCGCATTAGTGTGGTAAATGAAGTTATAATTCTGGTCCACTTGTCCACCCTCAGTCTATATATTCCTCTCTTCCACATGCATTGCTTATATAGGCATTATGGAACAATAATATGGGACTGCATATATCAGTTTTAATAGGATTTTGATCCTTGATCTAGTCCAGATCAACCCAGAATTCGATAACTAAGGGTTCGATAAAGTGGATTGGATTTATATCCTTACTAATCCAACTAATTGGGACCTGTAATAATTTAATTATTATACAACTATCTTCTAGCAACTTTAACTAAATTTTCTGTTTAAACCTTGGATGGTGAAATATATTTTATGAATTAGAAAGGGTCGAATGAGGATTTAAAATGGTTGCAAGGTGCAATCAAGGGGAAAGAATGGTATCAAACTCTAAAGCTTGGGAATCACCAGCATGAAGCAAATCTAAGACTCAAGGCAAACCAGACAAATTGATGAAACAGGTAAGATATTATATGACTAATGCATTCAGTTTTATACCTCATGACAAGGAAGGGATGGTCGCAACACTGCCGAAGGCGTAAAAGCAACTCCAAAATTGAAGCATAATTGTGAAGAACCCACCCTTGCTCCACAAACATATCAAACTTTACCTGGGCAAAAGCCTCAAAAGTGATGTCAATATTTGCATTATAGTCACTTTACCAAGAAGCATTTAAAGCGCAAAAAAAGAAATGATAGTTGCACCTTAGATCTCTTAAAAAGAGCCTCATAGAAGTCCTTCTCAGCTGCTGACAGCTCACAGTAAAGGACTTCAACTTGTGCAGGAGGAAGCACGAGAATTGGCCTGCAACAAGAATTACGGGTAATAAGACTGTGAGACTGAGTAAGAAAGGTTCTTGATATAAGTAATAGGTCATATATTACCTGTCAGAGATAATAGAAAAGGCACATGAAGAGTCCTCGGATATCTCATAACCTTCTTCTTTGAGGGAAGATCTCAACATCTGAAACTTATTTGCAGTTCTTGATATAAGTAGGATCTTATCAGGTATTGGAACTTCACTGCTGAATATTCCGGTAATAATTTGTTTGATCTGCAACAATAAAGAGTGAAAAAAAAAAAATGGAAACATTGCTGGAGTCAGCAGAAAAAATAGGAAATCATGAAATACAAATTTTAAAACTGACACTATTATGCCTGATAAACTAAACTGCTGGCAAAACGATAAAAGGGCAGGTACTCATCCATGCCTTTCAAGTAGAATTGTAATCCATTATCCGAATAATATACCATAACTAGGGCTCATGGGAAATGGTAAGAAAGAAGACAAAAAGGAAAGAGAATCCAGCATGAACAACAATGTGTTCACGTGGTTGAGCCAGTAGGATCGTCTTGAAGTGAATGATGAAAGCATCAATTTTATTAAGAATGGAAAGAAGATCATTGTCATAGACAAACAAAGATAACAAAAAACGAAACTAACGTGGGGAGTATACTGCTATGAAGCAGCTGATTTGACTGGAACCCATAACTCCAACATGCTAGTTATAACCAGCCGGTCTTAGCACAAAGTTGTGTCTTCGGGGCTAACCACTTCAATATTCACAGGTTAAAAGAACTACCACTCTGTGGAACCAAAAATGAAAAAATGTTGTGAGAAATTATTCATGAATATACCTTAGCTACTTTTTCTTCTTGTGTTGTATGGAAGTGCACTAGTTGTGATATGAATGCACTTTGACAAGTTATGACATCGCTCTGACAGAGTCTTGTAACTGGTCCTGAAAGTATATGTTGGGCAAACGACGTGAACACTTCACTGTAGCAATCACTGAAGAGAACGACTTGCGGATTTCCAGATATAGTTTCCCTGACAGACTTAAGTTTATCCATGAAGCCAAGATCTAGGAAGGTGTTGAATCCATCAAGTACCTACAAGAAACAAAGGAATACATAAATTTTAGATAGATAAATAGCAATAACAAACACAAAAACAACAACATAAAGATTCTTTTACAAGTAATTTCACTTATAAAAGAAGGGATTATGAATAAAATACCTTATTTAAAATTATATAATAAAATTTTTGACCTAGAGCAATCAACAAAATAATAACCAGATAGAATGGCAAGCATGCTTAAAAAATCTAGATGCCAGCCATAGAATGATTAGATACTTGTGAATATATTTTAATATAAAGAAAATTATGAAGCATGAGTGTAATAGATTTGAAAACACAAAATGTGCTTACCAATAGTGATACGCCAGAGATGTCAATTGCCTTGAGGGAAACAAGTTCAAGCAACCCCTCTGGAGTAGATACAAGAAACTCAGGCTTGCAACTTCTCAACTGTACTAAGAAAAGCGGCAGTTAGTAGTAATTAACTGATGACCTTATGTAGAAAGAGGGACAAGTTGCAAAACACTAGAAACAACAAACTTGAAAGCATGATTGAATTCCTAAAGTGAAATGAGACAGTAAAAAGAAAAATCATTTTCAAGTGGCATGAGTGGCACCATACTTTTCAAGCAAAATTCACAGATACGATGTCCTAGTTCTTGATTGCTACTGAACAAATATGTGCTGAATTCCTGCTGTAAACAACATATCCAACATTACAGGAGTATTCATTCAATAATTAAGAAAATCGAGACATATGCAACTTGTTAAACTTGTAGCCAATAATGAGTCGTCTTGGAAGAAAACTTAATGAAGTCTTCTCAAATATATCCGTAACAGCCATAATGCTAACAACAACTGAATGCATCTTCTATACATGAAAGCAAACATGCAAAAGTTCTCCATATCCCATTATGACGTCCAATATTCACAAGATAGATGATGCATTTGTATATTTCTTAGAAATTCATCAATGAAACAATTCTTCAATTAAAATATATACGGATACATTTGATTCAATATATTTATTTTTATATATTTTAATAAAATATTTTATTTTTTGCAATGGCATATAAGTCTTTTTTTATTACAGAGTTGAAAGAGAAGAAAACATTATTGCATTTGCTATCATCTCATCCCCTTATTATGCGCTCCCACACCATCGCCTTCATTCTCTCTAGCTAATATCCTCTCCTTCTATCACTCCGGTCCATACTCTCACTTCTGATGTCATCATCTCACCTCCATCTTCCCCTTGCACTACCATCCTCTTTCATTGCAGCGCTCATTGTAGTCATTTGCCCTCTATCTCTTGTCATCGATCTCTCCTATTATCAACTTCTCTCCTTTGGACTCTTATAACTACCCTCTTTTTTCTCAATTCTCCCTCTCGTCATCGCCCAACTCCTATAAGAATTCACACTTTTATGTTTGCTCGACCAATGAGTTATTTGGATTCATCAGGTCATTTCACACATATTTCTGTTATATTTATTATTTTTAAATTTTAAATTTTAATATTTAATTTTTTTTATCAAACCTAGCTCAACCAATGACCCAATATCTCGAGGCTTGTCCGACAATGCCCGATCCTATTCCAATAAAATACTAAAATAGTAAAGATTTTCTTTGAATGACATTGCCTATGGAAACCTTTTATAATTTGAATGATATTTTGCATGTGTGGAAACCTCACAATGATGGGAACCTTTGCTCTTTCTGGTATTATATTCTCAAGATCATCAGCTTAGTTGTTTTAACTTCTTTCGAAAACCTTGTACAGTCATAAAATTATAAAACACATCTAAGTTAAACAAATATTTATTTGAATTTGTGTAATTATTTTCCTTAGCTATCAGATTCATCCGGATGAATGGAATGTGAGAATAATAATCCTATCAATTGTAATCTTCCAATGATAAGAGCATCTTCTTATCAAACATCATATCTTACTAGTCATTGTGCAGGTTGCAAGTATGTAAAGTGGGGCTTTAGCTTTTCTGTTCTCTCTCTCTCTCACTCATTTCTATAAACTTCCTCCTTTCGCATATTTCTTCTTAGAATTACATTGTGAGAACAATCTCATTTTCTGTGAAAAATCATCCATTCCAGAATTGGTATGCTAAATTCAGTAACTTGTTGAAGAAGGAAGATTTTGTTTTCATAATTTTTGGGGACCACAGTTGCTTCCTAAAAACCAGTGATCTAAAAAGGTGCTCGCCTAAGCGCTCGAGCGAGGTGAGGCGAGGCCTGACCGCCTCGTTTAAGGGCCAAGCGACGCGCTTCAATGAGGCGCCGCCTGGGCACTTGCCTGAGCCTAAGCGTCGGGCACTTCGGGCGAGCGCCTGGTTGATATAAGGTGATCGAACCAAACTTTTCAAGTCTGATTCAGTTAAATTTACGTTAGTTGAACCAAGTAACACATGCAATTATATCAAAACCTGCATGCGACCCCGACTCCCAACCCTACGCTTTCTCCCTCTGCGTTCGAAGCCAACGTTTCTCCCTCTGTGTTAGCCGCCAACGATTTCTCCTATTGCCTCCGAGTCTTCCTCTGTCACAGATCAAGTCTCGCTGTCTGCCGTTGCTGTCCGCTATCGCTGTTGCTGTCCACGATGCGACTCCGCTGCCTCCTGCTGTCCACGACTCCACTACCGTTGTTGTCGCTGTCCACTACCTCCTGCTGTCCGCAACTCTACAAATTCCACTGCTGTCTGTTGCCTCCTGCTATCCGCAACTCTGCTGCCACTGCGACTATTGTCCGCCGACTTCTCACCACGACTTCTCACCGTAACTTCTCACTATCGGTTTCTACTCTTCCCTTCAAATTGCTATTAACAGTAAATATACTATTAATAGTAGATTATTAATTATTATACAAAATAATCTTTGCTTACTAGATTAATAATATTATATATTTTTATATTTTAATAGTTTAGAGCATCTTGCTTTGCTCGTCTCGAGTGTTTTTGGACTTTAACGTTTTTTTGACACCTAGCGCTTTTTAAATCGCTGCTTAAAACAAGAAGCCCTTTTCCTTGATATTAGTTTCCTTATTGTACTAAATCACAACTACTTTGATCTTCGTCATGTTGCAGTTCTTTCTAGTATAAGCATCCAAAAACACATAGCTAAACAGTAGCACAGAAGTAAAAGCCCAAGCAATTGCTTACCCCTGAACCTGGCGATCCAATGGTGCATCAGGATGCAAGCTTAATGTGTGTATTCCTAGGGCCTTGAGTGGTTTGCACACTGACCTTACCTGAACATAAATACAAGTCAAAGGCACAAGCAAATCAGGCTGTGGCAATAACCAGAGTGCCGTGATTTATAGACAGCAATAATTGGTAGAGTTATCGAAACAAAAGGCAGCAGATAAAGACATGGGCAGCCTTCTCCCGCGTTGGCACAAGGAAAAGAAGGAAGGGACTGGGAACGACATGCCCCTGCATCTCCTTCCTCGTAATGATATCAGAAGCCATAGACAACAACCAAGCGACCTGCTCTGTGGTAGGGCAAGACCCACTGGTGTCGATGATGTGCGAGCCGGAAGAACAACACTTCCAGAAATCAACACCCCAGTGGCAGGCGAAAAGAGAAACATCCAAGCTACCATCAGGCGCTGCTTGTCGATCCTTCCACGCGCCATCTATGGCGTTCAAGCACAGCATAATGAACTTGGTAGACCAACCATAGTCCGAGTCGCAGTCGCTGCCGACGCCACCACTTTCGCTGGCACGCTGCTCCGCTCTCACAGCAACATCACACCTTTGATTCTTGCTCTCCTCGGTGGCGGAGAGGGGAGGAGGTGACACACTCTTGCTGGGTTTCTGCTTCGTCTCCATCCCGTGGCGATCATTGAAGGGGTCGTCAGGCGTCGGGAGGCTAAAGCACATCCCCTGCACGAAACACATGATGTGAGAAGCAGGACACCAGAGAAAGGCCGATTGCGATCGAACTGGGGTCGCATCCAAGAGAAGCGAGCGTATGTTCATCAGAAGGACCTCGCAGATGCGGCGATTCCCGGTCTTGCGGCGGCGCTTGGCGGCGACGCGGGCGGGCACGGCGGATTCGCTGTTCCGCATCCGCTTGCGGCCGGTCTTGTTCTTCCTCCGCCTCACCGCGTCGTCTCCCTTCGCCATGACAAGCGATGCGCCTCCGCCCAAAATTGAACCGAGAGCGCAAGGCAAAGGAAACCGCTTCGGCGAGGACGCAAACGAGGAAAGAAACTGACGCAGCGGAGGGCATATATATAGGTGCTCCGGACCCATAAAACCTCGATCGACAGCTTGCGTTCCCAGGCTTGATCGGCGGCCCAAATGCCAATACTGGGCCGACACGAATGCGCCCGTCTTCATTCCAGAAACAAGGGGCGGATCACGTCACGTGGAATGCACGTGTAGTAGAGGTTTCCGTTCCAATTATCCTACTGGATGATGCTGTGGTGTGACCCCAACATGACTCAATAACGAACGATACAGTAGTTTAGCAACTGAAAAGGCAGAATAAGTCATAAAGCAACCATTTTTCTCGTGGGTTTTAATTTTAGTGATACTTGCGATTCAAACAACATTCGAGATGACATTTGCCTTTGTTAGAGTACACCAATGTTAAACATAGGTATAACTCTTACAGATTATATTTACCTTTTATTCCCGTTTAGAGTTGATTTCATGGCTTACAGATAATAGTTTCTCCGACAAATCATTCCTTTTCCTGTACTTTCGGCTGACGAGGAAACGAAAAGAGTACTCGGACAAACCCAAACCCTTGCTACATAACACACTGATTTTTTGTGGCTCAGCAAACTCGGACAGCAAAGGAAGAAAAAGAAGAAGAAGAAGAAGATTAAAGAGCGGATGGATCATGGCTCGGCTGGAGAGGCGGGAGAACCTCAATCCTAGAGACTCCTTCCTTGGCTTCCGCCGTGTTGGCCACCTCCCTCCACCTCTCCGACAACCAACTCGCTGGGGTTCGCATCCCCCTGGCCTTCTTCGACGTAGTTGGGGTCCTTCTCGTCGATGGCTGGGGGCACGGGGTCGACCTCACTCTCCACCACGTCTTCGGGTCCCTCCCAGGTGTACCTGCCGTCGTGACCAGACTTGGGCAGGCTGCGGCCGATACCGAGGCCGTTGACGGGGTGGCGCTCCATCCGTTGGATGCCCTTGTCCACCAGCTTCTTCTCTATGTAGCGCACGGCGTCCGAGCGGCGGGTCTTGGGCACCTCCACCCTCTCCACCTTCTTCCTGCCTTCCTCGTCCCCGCTTACCGCCCTTATCTCCATCTCGCCGTCTCTGTCACGACGTTCGTGTTCAGCGCGCTGCAGCCCTCGATGGTTGTGGTGGGGGTGATGCATGGATAGAAGGTCTTATCGGCGGCAACCGAGGAAGAAGGCGACGAGGACTTGGGAGATAGCTCTGGAAAAGGACTGAAGGTTGTGGAACGCGCTTACCACGTCGTGGCATCAAATATGAGAAATCGTATTGATTGACTATTAGTATTGATTGATTTGAATTCTGACAGGGGAAAACACTATCTGGACAACTATACGCTACATATATGAGCATTTACAACTATTAGAGATTCTCATTTCTCTGAAAGCATCGGGGCCGTTCAAACGGGGCCCACAATGAGAGTGGGTCCCTTGTGAGAAGAATACGATTTTACTGAGACGTACATGAACCATGAAGCTAAATCAGAGAACATAATCTTTACATATTTAATGATAAGAAAAAGAAGATATAATTTTACAGAGGTATACCTAAGAGTGTCCCCCCGAACAGCCTAACAGAGGAAACGAGAATATTATGAAAGGTAGCTCAAGCACGTGAGAACATCTCACATCTCGTTTGCAGAATTTCAAGTAAAAAGCATCTTTAGTTCTTCGATTCGTGCAGTGCGAAGTTCATGGTCTGTTAGGGCTCCAGATATCATCCTCTGCTTTCGAGCCTGTACCATTTCCATTCTTTCTTCCACGGTTCCCTATAAAATAGACGACAACGTCAAACATTACCACATGAATTTGGGAGCACAAACGAAAGACCTCTTTTATTACCAATATTGGCTGATAAAATATACAATGGTTCTTAACAATCTGTATGTTGTACATAGCTTATGCTCACTGCAATAACAACAGGTCATGATGATGCAAATACAAATGATCACAACAATAGTGAAACAGAATGATTGAACGTTCGTTGCTACCTTTACAATGAATCTTTTGATGGCTACACTTTTGGTTTGACCAATGCGATGTATTCGCATCACAGCCTGTTCTTCAACAGCTGGGTTCCACCAGGGATCCTAAGGGAAAAAGATTAGGAGGTCATGTCAAACTCACCAAAACACATAGCAAGCATATTAAATAAATTTAGAAAAGTTTATCGTCTTCTGATACCATGCCTAGCTAGCTTTAAGAAACCATGCTAGTATTGTAGGAATACAGAAAAAAAAAAAAAAAAAAAAAGCATCTCAATCATTTCGTTTATGATAGGACACCATGAGTCACTGTGTTGGCATACTTCAAATCAAAATTAAGTCTCACTTTGGTGAAGTGAGATACTAACTTGAAGCCTTTTTTTACCGTTTTTCTGTCTCTCAACTTTGATGAGAAAACAAATCATTTTATCCTAGAATTATAATTAAATTTATCTTCGATAAACAGAAACAAATATCACTATTGACAGCAATGAAAAATACATTATCATCGACATATCTTAAGTCTAAAAGAAGCATAATGACAGTTTTTAAGTTCTGTGACTTTCTGATGAGTGATTACCTAAAAAATTAATAGTCGCGATGACTAGTATCATGCATGGCTTTCTGAGTTCCTTCATCATGATACATAATTACATATACAACATTTTCAAGAAACTGTAACCTCCAAAAAGGATGACACATCAAAACTCATAGCAGTTCTCTATAATATGAGATTTAATCTCTGCATTAGAAAATTGATGACCTCCCATACCATAAGAAAGGCATTAGTTGCTGCCGTAAGGTTTATTCCAACACCACCAGCCTTCAGTGACATTAGAAGTACCTGTAGTAATAAACAAAGTCACTCCAAATGCATGACCACATGAAATAATTAACAAAGTATTATGATGAATAAAGTGAAAGCATCTGACCAATATATTTGTATTCTCAGCAAACTTGTTGAGTACTTTTTCCCTTTGCTGTTGATTTAAGGTCCCATCCAATCTAACAAACAAGAAATTGTATCTACAACCAATAAAATTGAAGTTAAAATACCGTAAATGAACATGCATATAGTCAATAGGAATATATAATGCCAACCACGTCTTGACATTAAACGCATATATGTTACCTATACAAAAAACACTAATTCTTCAATATGTTCGAAGAACATGCAGGACATAATGCCTCTGTCAGGATCAGAACGACAATCAAGACAACTGTATTTCAGAATTTATCCAAGTAGCCAGCTATAAGTTGACAATAAAAGTGGTTATTAAGCGCCTACTGGATGAATTAACTCAATTGATTACTTGGAATAAATTGATTTGTCAAATATTCTTCCAGTGGTCAACTTCAGAAAAAACACAAAACACTATATAAAGCATATTTATCTGGAAAATGATGAATTTCAATAGAAATTAGTTAAGCATCCATGACATGATGTAAAGAAGGTGATCCAAGATTCCCATCTTGCCTGACATTCTAGAAACACTTAAAAAATGAGACCTCTATCAATTGACAAACTTTGGACCCTAGCTTTGGCTTTTTTCATCAAGTGGAGGCAGGAAAGTGGATAATAAAGGGTGAACATTGCAAACAAAGGAGGACCTGAACCAGGTAATGACGATCATGCAATCGTCCGGAACAAAAGTGAAAATTTCAAGATCAAACTTCTGGTCCAAATAAAGCAAAGCAGGAATTAAGGTATCTTACTGTACCTCTGTAGCCCATTTATTAAGTACCTGCCCATTCAAAACAATCCATTTCTAACAGGTGCAGTACCACAGTAAGGTACAATATACCATAGTATGCCCCAGGAATAATAATAATGAAAAAAGTATTCATTCAGGAAAATATTGGTATCTTTCGCATACCACTACCATGTATCAATATGGATTTGACATATTGGCCAGCATGGTCAATCCATTTTGGTATCTAAATCATAGCTACAGAGCATAGAACATGACATAAGTATATAGTGTCATCTGCCGCTCACCATGATGCGGGTAAGCATAATCTACCACAGCAAGATATGTCATGGCATACTGATGATGTCAGTATCAAGCAATAAACATACAAATGGCACGATATTGGAGAAAAATTATATAAAGGAAAGAGTTCAAAAAGAAATATTAACCCACAGATCAGAAAGTGAGACTTCTTTGGCAAGCAATGTTTTTCAGCTTGCAATCATCTTTTGAGAAAGACATGATTATCTACAGACGCTACCAGGTAGCTAGATAAATTGAATTCTCAGTATCTTTTACCAACCCTACCAAAATAATAATAACAGAAAAAGGTCTTCATTGTAAAGAAAATTACCGAGAAAGCGGTATTTCCAGAAGATCCAGAAAACCAGTCCATTGGCTAAATATGATACTTTTGGCACCTAAAGAGCGAAGTTTGTCCAATTCCTGAAGGAGAACAGAAACCTTTGAAGATTCAACCCAGTTCTTCTCAACATCAATTCGAAACCGACGGTCGGTCGGAGCAGTAATAAGATCCTGCTTATTTATAATTTTCCTGCATTCACCACAGATAGTAAACAATATTATTGGGCTCGGTTGCTGAGGAGCAAGTCATAACTGCGTTCCTTTGACTACTACATACAAGAGCATGGGCTACGGAAGATACCTACAAACAGGACAAAGACCACTCAAGGCACTTCGCCAGCTAGCAAAGAGGCACTCTCGGCATAAACGGTGTGCACATGGTGTCAATACTGCATCTTCATAAGCTTCCAAACAAATTGGACACTCTCCTTCCTCTCCTTTACGCAGCTCTTCCACAACCTCTTTAATGTATGCCTTAGAAGGGACAGCACAGGTATCTCCATTACCAGCATCTTTACCACCTTTCAGAAAATGTTTTGCAAGTTTGTTGAGGTCTGAGAACTCTTGTGTATCACCTCGACTGAGTTTCATCACAGAAGCAATATAAAGTCTCTTTTTATGACACAAGTAACAAAGAACTTTGGAAAGGATAACCAATCAAAGGCTAATGAACAGATGGAAAGCAGTTCGAATGATCATACAATCAGTGCAATAACAATCAAAGGTGACCACCACGATAAAAGGAACAAATAAAAATACATTACAAATACAAGATAAAAGGAACAAACAAAAATACATGTACATAGAACAAGTACCCGAACACCAACAATCATATGAACTAGGAATCTTTCAATCGTTACTTCAGGTAAATGTGTAATGGCATAAAACAGAAGATCCGACTTCTCTACTAAAGATTGATGCATATATCATAAATACTTAATGAAACCTGCACATAAATTGCCTCATAGAATACAGAGAAAAGATCAAGCATGCAACTATCATTCTTAGCGAGCATTATTTGCATATGTAACAAATTTATGAACTTCAGATTTCGATGTGTATTACATATTGGCATTCACAACAGTCCATGATGGTTAACAAACAAAAAAAATCTACATCACTAACTAGAGTTTAAATGCTTAATAAAAGTATCAAATTCATAAACCAATTAAAAGATGAAGTGTTTAATGCAGTTACCAAGCATTGACTATTTTGTTACTTTAACAAGGAAATGAACATCCTGGTGCATTTTATGTGCGTACAATTGCGATGTTGATTGACCCATTGCTGAATTTAAAGCAAGCTAATAATGATGTTATAAATCAAATTCACTAATATATTATATAGATCTTTATTTCCAAACCATAAAAGCAAATTTGCACGGAAAATACACGTGATATACACCCAATGTGGCAAATACCAGACATACACCAGATACGGCAAAACCATAAAAGCAAGTACCGAACAAGGCTTTTCATCAAAATTGGCAGAAACAATGAGAAGGAAAGAAGCAGAGTAAAGCGAATAATGCTAATTCTGCTTGTAAAACTTAGCTTATAGCCTCAGGTACTAATCCATCAGGTGACTTATAGTGTTTCATAAATGATGGTGCGATTCAGACCCACTTGTTTATCCTCCATCTACACATTCCCCTCTCCCTAATGTACTGTTTATCTGTCAGGTGACTTGCACTACCGCATTAGTGTGGTAAATGAAGTTATAATTCTGGTCCACTTGTCCACCCTCAGTCTATATATTCCTCTCTTCCACATGCATTGCTTATATAGGCATTATGTAACAATAATATGGGACTGCATATATCAATTTTAATAGTATTTTGATCCTTGATCTAGTCCAGATAAACCCAGAATTCGATAACTAAGGGTTCGATAAGGTGGATTAGGTTTATATCCTTACTTATCCAACTAATTTGCACCTATAATAATTTAATTATTATACAACTATCTTCTAGCAACTTTAACTAAGTTTTCTGTTTGTTCCTTGGATGGTGAAATGTATTTTATGAATTAGAAAGGGTCGAATGAGGAGTTTAAAATGGTTGCAAGGTGCATTCAAGGGGAAAGGATGGTATCAAACTCTAAAGCTTGGGAATCACCAGCATGAAGCAAATCTAAGTACTCAAGGCAAACCAGACAAATTGATGAAATAGGTAAGATATTATATGACTAATGCATTTAGTTTTATACCTCATGACAAGGAAGGGATGGTCGCAACACTGCCGAAGGCGTAAAAGCAACTCCAAAATTGAAGCATAATTGTGAAGAACCCGCCCTTGCTCCACAAACATATCAAACTTTACCTGGGCAAAAGCCTCAAAAGTGATGTCAATATTTGCATTATAGTCACTTTACCAAGAAGCATTTAAAGCGCAAAAAAAGAAATGATAGTTGCACCTTAGATCTCTTAAAAAGAGCCTCATAGAAGTCCTTCTCAGCTGCTGACAGCTCACAGTAAAGGACTTCAACTTGTGCAGGAGGAAGCACGAGAATTGGCCTGCAACAAGAATTACAGGTAATAAGACCGTGAGACTGCATAAGAAAGGTTCATAGATTTAGCATATGAACTAGCCTGCCTTCTGCATCTGTGCTCGATTTTGTCCTTCTTAACATTATTGGCCTTAAAATGGACTGCACCAGTTTTAATCCACGTTCATCACCTTCCTCATAAGGCTTTTGTATAAGTTTATACCACCTTTAAGTAAAAAAGAAAATATGAATACACAGAATCGAGATTCTAAAACTAATTACAAATATAATCACTTCAAGGAAAACAAACGAACCATAGTAAATATGGTTGGCCACCGGAACAGATGCTGACAATTCATTATTAACATCCATGCCCATAATAAACAAAAATCGAATCATTGCAAAATACTAGTAAAAATAGTACATAATCAAAATATGTATATTCGTGAAAAGAAAATAAAGCTCTTCGAAGACGATCTCCTAACTAGCAAATTAATTCAAATAAATTTGGGATCATTCATTTATGACAATCTTGTTCCCAAATCAACTGTCAATTTGCATCCTTGACTAAAGAGTTTCTTGGCATTAACTTACTATTCAATAATGTTGAAACATGGATTGCAATTTGGTAACCATAATGAACATAAGATTATGACTGTCAAACTCAAATTTCTAGATTTGCTTTTCAAGTAACAATTATCTGGAGTTTCTTTGTCTAGCTCCACATGTCCGAATACTTTTTTATGTTTTACCAAGCAAATTCATGAAAAAGTGCTCTTAGTTTGAAATAAATTCTTTATAATAATATATTCAAACATTCTGAGAGACTAGAAAAACCATTTCTTTGGTGATGCTGAGTTCTTCACCATTATTTGGTAACTGTTTCTCTAACAGACACGACATTCTAAAGCATTTCATAGGAACAAGTATTTACAAGTTGAAAATATTATTCTAACTGATCTTCTATCAGAACAGCCTTTTTCACTTTAAAGTAAGAAAATTATCAATTCTTTATATGCACATGCAATAATTGAGCATGATGATCTACCCTTAGAAGTCCTTTGCATCATTTATTTTTTGTTCCCTTTCTTTCCTTTTAAATCACCCATCCGTTACAAATGAAAACAACCTGTGAAACCTGATCAATCCCAGGAAGAGACAGCTGATATATCAAATTCTTCAACAGTTCCCATATAGTAATCCTTGCTTGTCATTCTGCAACCATCCTAATGACATTGTCATCAAATGTGTACTAACCGTTGAGACTTCCTGTCAGAGGCTCGATTTTTCTGTGTTTCAACATCTTATGTACCAAAAAAGGATGAAAAGCAGTACATCCAAACTAAAATTATATCAACACCTATCAGGCCGCAAAGACAAGGCACATCAAATTCTATGCAGCTCAACTCCCAAAAATCTGCACCTCCTTAATAGGAGTTTACCGTCCAGCCTATGATATATGAGAAGTTTCTGCTAGCCATGTGCCTTTCACAACAAAACATCATAAAGCATAGTTTTAAGTTCCAATTGAGCTTCAGAGTGTTAAACCTTTCTATGAAACAGTAACATAGTTGTTGAAACTCCTTATCGACAATGTGAAATTCACTTCCAAATCCTTGTGATCAAGGCAAAGAATCAAGAGGGTGAAACAACAGCAAAATAAACTTGATTCTAATGAGAAAACAAAGAATCTTGTACACACAGACCAAAATTGTTGTAATCCTTCAAGTAAGAATCAATCAATGACGGGTTTAAATCTAGTCTCAAATAAAAAATACAATGCTGAACAGAAAAAAAATCAATGATTTAGGCATTCCCCATTCCGTAACTGTGCCGGCAAGATGCTGCACAGAATCCGTATCAGCCAGCACCGGCCATAAATATGCAAGATGAAGTGTTGGTACGCACTTCAACATAACATGAACCCTCATTGCATTTAATAGATTTATTATTAAAAAAACAAAGAATCAGTAAATTAAGAGCGATAGTAAAAGACTAACTATATAAGTGAAACAAAAGAATTAAGACCAAAACAGGAGAAGAGAGAAAGGACCTGCGAAAAGCAAAGAAACATTTAAATACTTGATAAAAAAAAACCTGCTCATATTAACAAGCCCCAGAGATTTATACTTGTCCTTGGCATATTTTAATTTGATAATGAAAGAAAGATAGTACCCTGAACTGAAATTGTATGTGCTAGGGGCATCAGACCTTTCCCTACTATGTTCTTTTAACCGGACTGCACACCAAGGTGGGTTTGTAAGATAAAAGACTGTGTGGCCAAGTAACTTACGTTCTGCCAACTAGTGCAAGTTATTTGCTGCCTAGGAACACTCGAAAACCTCCAAATTGGCTAAAGATGCTTTATCTCCACACTACTTCCGAAAAACTAAACAAACTCAAATAAGCTGCCAAAATCAGGAGGGGGAATTGACATCGATTATACCAATTTTTGCTGAGAGAAAAAATGAAAGCTACATACTGGCATTTTGCATCAACTGGTCCATAGGACACCAAGAATTGCTTCAAAGCCCAATTTCATAATATTTATGCTAAATTATCAATTCTTTTATTTCTGAGAACTGCCTTGTTTAACTAATGCAATAAGCAGTGTAACCAAAAAAATAAGAAGTTAACAAAAAAATGATACAAAAATCAAGGTTCGCCTTACTGGTTTGTATCGGTGTACTGACCAATTGTTGGTACGATATGTACCGAGCTGTACTTAGCCGTATCAAACATACTAATACATGGTATATAGGGGTGTACTGATATACTACCCATACCGGTCCCTTGTCGAACCGATACATACTGTTTGTATCAAGTGATATACTACGGCACGACGAACCTTGATGAAAACAATGTCTACCATTATTTGTAGACGAAAAAAAATTGGCAAATATCAATAAATAAAAACACTCCGAGACCGTTTACTATGTAATCCGAACTCAGTAATGTCGTGACTAAGAAAAACTTACAGCCCCCAGTTTCCCCATGGCTCCACTCTCAGAAATCGCAGAAGACTGTATACATCCTCTAAGTTGTTCTGCCATAGAGTATATAAAAATTAATAATCTGCAATATCAACGCAAATGATGCATGACTTTCTAGTTCCAAGATTATGAAGCAGCAATTAGAACAGCATAACGATTAAGAAACATAATTTTGTTTTGACTCTAAACATAATATCTGAAAGAAATTTTTTAACCAAAAATCAATAGATACAAACAAAAAGAGAGTTCATATGTTAGAAATGTTAGTACAAGCAACATAGATTGAAAGTAAGCCACCAACTGGAATCTACAACATATTACTCTGATGGAAAGATTGGCAATCAGTCCACGCATAATTAATGGAGGTAGTTAAAAATCACATAAAAAAAACAACCACAGATCATATGCTGTAATGCCATAGTTTTGTATTTGTTCACCTGAATAGGCGTGCCAGTGAGACACCACCTCCTGTCAGCGTTAAGAAATGCAGCAGCCATGGAGACCTGGCTCTTAGATGATTTTACAGTATGAGCTTCATCAAGCACAACCCTGAACCACCTAACTGAGTAAAGTACACCATTTTCTTCAGTACTCTACAGGCAGATGATACAGTTATTAGAAATGTAAATCTGCAAAACATGCCAAAAGAAGTCAATCTCTAACAGGTCTACTACTATTACTTCAGCTGAATATTCTGATGCCAAAACACCATAGGTAGTTAGAACAACATCATTTTGCGCCAAAAACTTTGCATCTTTTGTTCGGCTTTGCCCATAGTGAACATAGACAGTAAGAGATCCTGGATGAGTATGGGTTTCAAGTTCAACCTGCCATTCCATAAAGTGAGACTTTCACTTCCATCAACAGCAAGTAATATAATAATATGTAATAGTCCTGTTATGTTCAAACTTCAAATGGAATGGACAGTCTTACTTACCTTCCACTGGCTTAGTAATGTCATTGGACACACAATTAGATTAACACCTCCTACAAGTGAAGCCTTGGATTTAAACAACTTTCTGAATCCAGTGATGCTTGTTAACTTATTCGAAGTAATTGGAGATTGATCAGACATGTCATTGACTTCATTTGTATCAAGGGAATGCTGGCTTGAAGTGGAAGAAGACGAGCCTCCCTTACCAGAATGGGCAAGCAGAAGGGCTATCGTCATAATGGTCTTCCCTAGTCCCATTGCATCTGCCAAAATCTAAAAAAGGCAAACACGTCAATACAACTACTTGCTGGAAAATCAAGATTAATGTTGGTAAAATTAGATCATTACCCCGCCTCTAGACATATGCAAGGTGCTTGGAAATTCAAGTGTTACATCGCCAGAAAATGCGTTCAGATAAACAACAAATCCCCTCCTAGGGATACCAAAGAACAGTCAACATTTCTCTTATATTATAAAGGTAAAAGATGAATTCCATGATCAACATACCTATCCGCAATATGATATGCACTCCAACATGGATGTAGTGTGGTTGCTGCCTCCTTAAAACGTCTTCCTTTTTCAAGCTGTACCATCCAATAAAGAGCTTGCTTTTGGTAAGGACGTAACTCGCACTGCAGACTGTCAGGGGGTATCATTTCCTATGACAGAATAGAGGGGGCGAAAGTAAGGACCATCAATTAGTACAGAGCAGTAAACAAGGCAAACTTGAATTCAAATGAAAGGATTCAAACACTCATAATTACCTCTAACTGAGAACTATCTGCAATGCCTATAATACTATCCATATCAGTATCTGAGATAGTCTCCTCATTATCTTCGACTTTACTCCCATTGACACATAATTTTCTCAACTTTTCTGAAGGTAAAACTTCTGCAGACACTCCAGACCTGTCCTGTTCAAGCCCTAAAATTAGCAAAAATGTAGCATGAGAAAGATAGGCCAAAATAAGCAATTTGGTGTCTACCTTGAATTCTATGGCCCGCTTCCTAGTGTAGAGATCCTCCGGAGTGAACTCAGCCTGCTTATTTATTAAAAACAAAGAAGACAATCAAAAAGAAGAAAGAACAAATTGTAATACGACAAATTGCAAATACCTGTATAGAACCATATTTACTCCCTGAAAAGACATCTTAAACCTTTCACAGTGAGCACAAAAGTGTATGAAAAACCGTGTGCTTGAAAGTTTTCGTATTAAAACCTAATAAGGGTACATATTATTTTTAACTTCTGCAGAGATGTATGGTATACATCATTAACAAATAGGTGCATGTTTTCACCCATTTGCAGACTACATCAATTGCCTGCAAAGGAAACCATGACAACTTTGCACTAACTAAAATTCACGGATAGTGACATGATTTAGCAGCATTTCTATAGTATGAGCACCACAAATTCTCACTTATGGAGCACAGCATCAACTATTAATGAACAATTTTAAGTTGAGAGGGGCACATCTACAGGATTGATTTATTCTCATGGTCTATTGTTGACTCCAGTGTTCCAACAATTGATCTACATGACTGCATAAGAGGATCCTGTCATATGCCAAGCTTAAATGGTCTCATAATGCAAACGCACACATGTGAATATCCAGCCGCATATGCAATTCAGGTAAAAACGAATATACTCTAGCCTATTCAGTCTGTCTCCTCATTACTATAAGTCTAACAGTGTAATATAACAGCACATGATTCATGATAATGTCAACTTCATCAATTAAACCTTTATCCATTTCTAAAACAATCTAAAATGAGCAAATATCATCTCATAAGTTCTCAGATTCGTTGTAACATATGTTTACCTATTTAGAATTTAATATGATTATATAATTTCGTATGTATTATTATGATATTAACTACATATGCAATCACATATGCATTTATACACTGCATTTCCACTATATGGTACCTTGACTATTTGGAGATGAAAGTCACATCTTCTGATATGGAGATTTTTGTTGCTATCTTTGTTAGAAATTAACCTCAACAATTGAAAGCAAAAAACAGTGTTATTGAGGCCATTAGTAAACACTCCATTTTGCTACTGATCCTCATTGAAACTGAAATTCCAAGACTTATTAAATATGAAAAATGTAACATTTGTCTTCTTAAAGCTCGCCTTCCTTTTCAACCATATACTTTGAAAAAATGCTTTCAATCTATGATTCCACATGAAGATAAAACTGCACCAATTTAAGCCAAATCCCCAGTGAGAACAATAGTAGTTCACCAAGGCCATATCAGCACCAACAATATATGGTAAAAGCAACAAGAGCCATCTTCGCATGTACTGATGCAGGGATAAGCATTACCTCTTAAGGTACCTAGTGTTTAAGTCAGGATGCTAGAGGGGGCCTCTCTAGTAGAACCTTGACTGTGTATAGTAAAAATTTCACTGTAGGTAACAAGTTCTCATGTTTGAAGTTCGTCCAAGAGGCAGTGAAATAATATATCTACAATAGCTTGTCTCAGTGACATGCACTGCACCGATTTCATATGCTCCTCGACATCTTTTGAAGCTTCCTTGGTTTATGTTGTGGCTATCTGATACAGGCCGGACCACATAACTTCTTTGTATGCTCTGCTTTGTGTGTTCTTTAGTCACTTATCCTTTACTATGTGTAATAGTTACAAGACCCTAGATCTACTAATGCTGCAACAGATACGCCAAGCACAAATACAGATCCAGCACCTGAATCATCAGCAAGTAATGCCAACTATATATTCTAGAAAAGCTCAAAATTTTGATACTTAAAGAAGCTTTAGATAAGGGAACAAAAGAATGATGCAAAACAACTAATACATAAAAAGATAAGTCAATCACATGCAAGAAAACCTATAAATGAAAGTGGAAGAATGAAAACAGTGAGAATTGACTAAGTTGTTATACAAACACAATACACACAGATAACTCACGATTTCCATGTAATTAAACTAGAAAAGCAATTGCACACAATAATAGAAGCAAACCAAAGGCACAAAATGGCACCTTTCTAAAAGGAGTAAGACCAAGTAATCTGAACAGGGATGGAAGTGGATGAACTGATGATTCCTCAGTGGAAATATTTATGGACCTCACTGTGGTTTGTTGATGTTTCTGGATCATAGAGCTATTGATATACACACTGTCACAAACAAAATTTTAAAAACATATATTAGGAACCCTAGGTGGAAATAACACACATAAGAAAGTCCACAAATGAAAACAAGACGAATGGGTGGGAGTGATTTAGCCATTTAACAAAAGAACCCACTCTTATTGAATGTTAGATCTAGAGCTTGGGTGCTCAAATCATACCTAACAGATAAATGAATAGTATCCATAATGCCAAGGACTTGAGGCACAGATTTACAAAAACCTTCAATTTTAATCTTCTTTGTCCTCACCAGAGGCAAAAGGCAGCGAGCCCATTCATTGGGGATGCGACCAATCTACATGAATAAACATGTCCATCATCTCACATATGAAAAAAGATCGGTACAGCATAGATTTTGCTCGACGAAAAATACTAGAGATGTAGAATTGACCTCTACATGATCCTCAGTAGAGAAGCGAACTATCTCAGAACAAGAAGCCACCGACCGCCCTCTACCGGGAAACCTGGTGGCCGTGGAAGGGGAAGTCGCCTTATTTGCCAACGGGAAGGAAAAGTTCACCTTGTCCCCGGGCTTAATCCGCCTCCCCTTGCAGGTGGAAAGCCCAGAAAGCTCAGTGCTTCCTACGAGCCACCAATCACTTTCTTTGGAACCGGACGATTCCGCAGCAACCCCACCGTCAGTGTTCCGCTCCGCAGGTAGATCACTCTCCGCGAAAGTGGGAGAACCGGCAGTGACGGGCGCATGATCGGCAGGAGAAGCAGCCACAGTGAGGGGATCGAGGTTTCTTCTCCGGGCGCCGGCGCTTCCATCGCCGGGGGTGACGCGGATGCGTGGGGTGTCGAAGATTATGTTGATGGCGGCCGATACGTCGTTGTTGGCCAAGTGGAGAGCACGGATGATGTCCATGTCCGAGAAATCCTGCCCCACCACCGAACGGACGACCGCGATGCCTTCGTCCGTGACCTTATTGACGCCCATCGCGCTCTAACATTCAGCGAACCCCCGTCCCTTCCCCTGCGCAAGAGGAACCTTAACCCTAGAGGAGGATGGAAAAGAACCAAGAAAGCAAGAACGACTACGGTGCGAGGATGGGGACCAGGGAGGAGCGGGGAAGTGGCGCCGCTTTACTTTCGCGGCTTGCAAGGCGGGATCGAGAACTTTCCCGCCTCGAGCTGATGTAGGGCTTCATAATGACCGGTCCTCCCCAATCTCTCCGATCGACACAAACGCTCAAGCGAGCAACGCTCGTCCCGTTGATTTGTTGAGCAGCATATCCCTGGGTCTTTAAGATTCACGATTGCTTGATTACAAACATGTTGAACTGCGTGACACGAATGAACATGGTAAATTGTGAAAATTGATTTATCGAATGGCTTGGTTACGTCATACGTGAAAGAATATATCGCATAATATATAGTCGGGATCAAATGAATGCAGATGCCATGTGTAAACCTGATTGAAGGTAAACCATCATTAAAGGTAAAATTAAGTCATGCATCATTAAAGGTAAAACAAAGTAACCAATACAATTAAGCCAAGAGATTACGTCATTGTCGTGCTAAAATTTGGGTGGGTCTCATAGACATAATAATTTCCTTCTTTTTCAAAATAAAATAATATATACATAATACATTTTAAATAATTGTATATAACTTAAGCATATACGAAGCTATAAAATAAAAATACCATGACACGTAAAAGTAGAAAAATAAAAATAAATCGGTATAGAGTATATCGAATATAATACATAAGAGAACATTATATATGAAATATTTCAAGTACCAATTAGTATAAAAATATCACAAAATAAACAATACAATGCACAACGTACATATACCTTTTTAATATAAAAAATTCCAAAAACATTATAACACAAAACTTTACTTGTCACACTTAATATAAGTTATGAGATTTTATAAACTGATTTGAATCATACAATGGGGGGTCTTCGATGAGAATTATAAAGGTTATGATGTATTTCTCATATGAATTTTACCCAAAAGAAATCTTGTCCAATCGCCTACCGAGGACCTTGTACCACATGGTTTCAAAGTTATTGCAGAAGAATCACGTCAAACAAAAGGATCGAATTGTCTCGTCTATTCCGACAAGAAGTATCCTCGACCTTGTTCACAAATGTGTTTTATTGTGCATATGCTTAATGTCACTCAAGACTTCAAACAGAGGACAAATGCACAGTTTTCCACAAACAAGGGAGAGTAACAATTAAGATGAAGGCTAATTAGCAGTTTTCCAGGCAAATCGGCATGACCGAAGATAGTTTGATGAAATGGCTGTGCAAAGGAAAACTGCACGCTTTGCTTTTCTTTTGCAAATCAAACGAAAGACGGGGTAAAAATACAATGCCAAACATGAACGCATATATAGAGGGGATTTGAAGGGCAGAAAGAGCTAAGATCAACGGATCAGGTCCAATTCATCAAGGGACAATTTTGCATATCAGAATAAGTTGAGCAAACTCAATTTGACAAGCAGCAGGAAGCATGAATCAAACCGAAAGGGTGCTGCTTCTCCTCTGAATAAGATTTTGCCTAAACCAAACAGAGTGATTAACCCACCTAAATCTTAATGGATAATACATGAACATTAGCTTGGCATAAGCTAAGTACATTAACGTTGAATGCTTTCCAATGCAAAACTAGAAGTGTGACAAATCCTGTTTGCACTGACTTCAATCACATCACAAATATGAGCATTATGCTTGTATCCTTAAGTGGTACGAAAAGAAATCTTTACCAATATTCAGGCTTTTGAAAGTGAAATTTTTAGTTTCAAGTAGATGAATCCTCATCTGATGTCCCTCTATTGTTCCTCTCCCTCCAGCGAGCCCAAATCCACTTTGAGATCATAAATCCTCCAAGAGCATACACCTGAACAAACACAACAATCAGCTATCAACAATCAAAGACCAATACATCAAAAAAGGTGGGAAACAGAAAGATCAAGCAGCAGACACTTCAAATGCACTATGCAGATAGATCAATTAGATGAATCATCACAAGCTGGCCAAACTTTCCAAAAGGCTTCCTCATACATGATCATACAAGAGGCCCCTCAGAGAATAAGCATGTGGTCTCACACAAATTTCGTAGCAACATTTCATCTCCCTCCACAATAGAACCACAAGCCAGGTGATTGCAGAATAGTGGTTGCAGATGGTGACTCTGTAGGAGTGTACTTTAAGGGCGGATCACCAAGCGATGAAGAGGATGACCATAAGGCTGTAAATGCTGGCAACTAGGAGTGTGGAGCGACAATTGTCACCATTGAAGTGAGTAGAGAAGTTTGTGTAGGAGGTTGTAGAACAATGTGCTGAAGGTCCACAACCAGTAGGGAGAGATGATTGCATGGTCAGTGTCAAGCGGCTGGCTGGAGTTTGTCGACAAATATGGAGGTCGTAAGATGGGCAGCCGGCTCACTGAAATCACTACATGCAAATGACTGCATACGCATGCATGTAGAACTGGGTGGACACAGAGACATAGATCTTCCATTTCACACTTGAAAAACAAGCATGTTAACTAACATTGACACTATTACAAATAAAAAAGCTTATACAAAAGTTCAACTCCCAGGAAAAAAAATGGATGGTATAAGAAAAGAGAGGGTATCAAAGTATATTTCATGGAATAAAATTTGAGAATCCAAGTTATTGATCTTTACTCAGACATCTTAAAACACACATAAATGATAATTAAAGATGGTTATAAGGTCATCTTAATGCACAAGGTGCCAACCACCATGGTGTTTGGGAAGGGACAACAAATATGCACCCCCTCACCTCCAGACACACTACGTCCGTTCTTGTGTCTGAATATAAGGCGCTAGGTTGACCACAGGCCTGCCTTCAGTACTTAAAATAAATTAAATCTTATTTGGCCCTCCGAATGTCCCATTCAAGAATTTCTATATGAATTTTGGTGAAAATACTAAGGTCTGAATGCCTCCGAAAATATTCTAGCTCAAATCTATTCCTACATGTTTAATGTGTGATGATATATAACATGGCATAGGTATGCAGGCATTCTTTATTGAATGCATAGACAAAAGTGTCATTTTCATTTAGAGAAACCAAGGAAAGGTAAGCCTTTTCTTTTAGCCTATGCTTCAAAAATATTTGGGTTGAGAAATGAGATATCAAAAGTACATAGAAAATTGCTAGAATCAGCAGATCTTTTCTTTGGGAGGATAATTATCCTTCAGATTTGTCTTTGTATCTATCAAATGACCTAACCAGGTCTTTCAGTAGAACTTTGAAGCAGTAATTTAACTTCCTTTTTTGAAAAAAAAAAGTACATAGAAAATATGACTTACTAGTCAACATCCACTGGTTACTTATCAAAAGAATCCCAGGAGAGTATTGTGAAGAATGAAAAATAAACTTCCACCAGTGCTGAAGTTTCCTTTCGTATATAATTTGTACAATCTATTCATCATGTTCCTTGCACAATGAACCAAGTAAAATGATAGAACCTCCCACTAAAACCTGTTCTATAACCCATGAATCCTTCTCCAATCTTATTTATTCCCCACTCCTCCCAATGTAGTTGCCATTAACTCACCAGAAATAACATCTCAGATGTAACGAGGAAAGTGGTGGCATGCACCCTATACATATATGTGCATGTTTGATGAGTTCACTAGATTAAAGCTTCGTTATAATCATGATAACACACAGAAAATAAATTTTTGATATCCTCTTTGTATGCCCCTATATAAATTTGAGCGCATGCATGCACACGTAACAACAATGTGCACTTTATTTGTTACCCCACTGCTAGAACCAAATCCAAATAGCTAGAATTTATTCCAGTCATGACATTAGTTTTTAGAAATTTCTAGAATCAGACTTCACTCAAAGTAATTCAAAGAAACCACTTTCTTTCGACATCAATCCTTCACCACTCACATTTCCGTCATCTTCACTTGTCCTGCCATCTGCCTACTTTGTCAACAACTGCCATATAACCAATCCCTATTTTTTGACTCTCCTAACTGGTCATAAGGAGTCGACAGTTTAGCTTGCCAAATTTTCCTCCTATTCTATCCAAGAAGTTCTTACTTCAACTATATGTGGAACTGCAGACCATAGATGATGGAGAAACTTCTATCATAGGTGGTTTACAAAGATAGGAATTGCTACCTCAAATCACAGTTTATCAAAAAGGTAAATCAAAGAGGAAACCTCCGTGGTTGGGAGTGATTTCTATAGTAGGAACCCTACTCAAATTCATGGTGGTCTGTATGACTATAAGAGGCTCTCATGTAAAACACTTTTGATGAGCCATTGGTTTCAGAAGTACTCTGAAAAAAGGATGCTTATCTTGTTATATACTCAACCAACTATGCTATCTTGTACCTGCTGATGCCACCTACAATTATTTGGTTCATAAAATTGAATACCTTTCAGCAGATGCACTCTACAACAAATAAAAATCCAAGTTTAGCCTTTAGACAAAGACTACAATATCCCTCTCTTTCTTTTCAGACTGACATAAGATCATTCAATCGTCTAATCCCTTCTTGATTCCTCGCAAAAGCAAACAACCTAGGGATCCTTACCATTCCTAATTGCAAATGGGAGCCATGACATGGATGACACACTGATAAAAAAACTTTAACAAAATGATCTTTCTGTTCTTGAAAACGAAACTCCACAAAGGAATGGTGGAAACTGATTAGACCCTTATAACCGAATCTTTAGTTATCAGCAACCGCTTCATAGAAAGCTAGGCTTGGAGTTCAATAGTCGACAAGTTCTCGTCGAATGAGCAAGTCACCTGGAATCCACAGACACCAAATATCAGGGTTCCTTCCCCGAAATAGCCCTTTATTCACTTAGATGATCTCTCTTCTTTTGACTCTTAGTTAGGGTTTGTTTGTTCCTGAAATTTACCCCTTCACGACACCAATCCTGGTCTAACAAGAGCCACATCGTCATCCAGCTTCATAGCTTCCACAACAATGATGCCAATCCGGTAGACATGTGAATGATCGGAGAGCACAAGCACAACAAAAAAGAGAGTGAAGGAAGATGGGACGACCTGCCACAAGTTGCGCGGGTTCATGTCCTCGGTGGAATCCTCGCACTCCAACTTGAGAGGCGGGGGGAAGCTCTGGGCTCTTCGGCGAGCGGCGTCCGGAAAAGTGACCATCGCCACAGGAGGAGGAGGATTGGCCACCCCGTGCTTCTCCTGCGTCGCCTGCCGTGTGACTCCCTTGCGTGGTTCCACTTCAACCCCTGCCATGACGCCCCTCTATCCTCTCTCTCGCCTCTGCTGGACAATGCCAAGTCCGATTCGATATTTAGGGCGTAATAAAACTCATATATCCACGACCCTGGTCGTTCGTCTAACCCGAAACCCAATAAGCGGAACTTCGATGGCCTGTGTCCTCACCTATTCAGATGCCAATTTCCACATCTCAACCGTCCATCACAACAGCCAGACCGTCAATTCAATCAAATGCTTTAGGAGTTCAGAATTCATTTATAGTAGTTACGTAGGTAGTTATTATATTCTAGATAATTATAGGTATATTTTAAGAAGTGACTTGATAGTAGTTATAGGATAAGGAATATACATTGAAATGATTCTTTTTAATTACATTAGTATTCTGTTTTTATCGTTTTCCTACTCCTTCATTCCTAACATTTGTGGTATCAGAACTAAGTTTCAATGTATTATGACTTTCAATGAAAATTTCATGTCTCAACCCCTTATTCTTATCTTCTCGGGCAAATGTTATAAATTTTGAAGTATCAAGATGAAGACTATATTCAAGTCTCGAGATCTTTGGAACTTAATAGAGAATAGATATGAAGATCCAGATGAAGAAATCAGGCTGAGGGAAAATAGAAAGAATGACTCAAATGCATTGTTCTTCATTTAACAAGCTGTACATGAGATAATTTTCTCAAGAATTACAGTAGTGACAATCTCAAAGCAAGCTTGGTTGATACTTTAAAATGAATTTCAAAGCTCATTAAGGGTGATTACGGTAAAACTTCAAACTCTTCGTCTTGAGTTTGAAATTTTGTTCATGAAAAGCAATGAATTGGTGCAAGATTTTTTTTATCGAGTGACTGAAATTGTTAGTCAAATGAAATCTTAATGGTGAACATTTTCCTGATCATATAATTGTTACAACAGTTTTGAAAAGTTTAACTCCAAAATTTGATCATGTTGTTGCCGTAATTGAGGAGTCAAAAGATTTATCTACATTTTCATTTGATGAACTAATGGGTTCCTTGCAAGCACATGAAGCAAGGTTGAACTTGTCACTTGAAAAAAGTGAAGAAAAAGTATTTCAAATTAAGGGGGAGTCTTCTACTTCAAAAAAAGATAAAATAAATCAATAAGAAGAGGACGTGATAATGAAAGATTTCATGGTAGAAGAAATGGAAGAGGAAGAGGACACTTTTGATGGGCAAGATGAACAAAGACAATCAAATTATGATTAAAAAATTACAAGAGTGAAATTTAATGTCACTATTATAAAAAGTTTGATCAGTATATAGTAAGTTGTTTATGACTCATTCATAAGTTAATAATATCTTAAATAATATTTGGTTTTTTGATAGTATATGTTTTAACTATATATTAGGTATAAGATCAATATTTAGAGATATTGATAAAACTCATAAGTTGAAAGTTAGACTTGGAGATAACAAGTAAATCTAAGTGGAAGGGAAATGAACAATTGAGGTGAAGATAAATCAAAGGAAGGTAAAATACCTTGATAATATTTTCATTGTTCCAACTTTATCACATAACTTATTGAGTGTTGATCAATTAATAGATGATGGATATTCAATTATATTTAATGATGGTTCATGCACTATTAAAGATATTTAAAATAATCTAGTTTGATTATGGTAAATATTTGTATGACGTAAAACAAGATATTTCCATGTGATGTTTCAAATATTGAAAAGTATGCTCTTGTCGCAACTTAAAAGAATAAGTCTAATTTGTGGCATTTAAGATATAGACACTTTAACATTAAGGGTTTAAGGTTATTAAATAAAAAATAAATGATTTTCGAATTGCCTAAAATTAATACACTTGATGTATGTGAAAAATGTATTTATGACAAATAAAGTAAATAATTATTTTATATTGGAAAAGCATGGAGAGCATCTAATTATCTTGAATTAATTCATGTTGACTTATATGGACATATAAATACAAAATCATTTGGTGGAAGTTAATATTTTATATTGTTTACTAATTATTATAGTTGCATAATTTGGGTATATTTTATGGAACTAAAATATGAAATATTTGATAATTTTTGAAAATTCAAAGCACTTATAGAAAGGAAAAGTGGTAGATACATAAAAACACTTCGGACAAATAGAGGTGATGAATTTTTATCTAATAAGTTTAATTCTTTTTGTGAAGAAAATGATATTTGTATAGAATTGACAGCATCATATACACCGCAACAAAATAGTACAGTTGAACATAAGAATCAAACTGTTGTTGAAATGATAAGAAGTTTGCTTAAAGGAAAACACCTTCTAAATCAGTTTTAGGCAAAAGCAGTTACAACAACAATTTATTTGTTGAATATTTCACCCACAAAGGTTGTTATGAATCAAACTTCTTTAGAGGCTTGGTATGATATGAAACCAAGTGTAAGTCATCTAAGAATTTTTTATTTATTGCTTATGCTTTGGTGACTTCACAAAATCATCACAAACTTGATGGAAAAATTTAAAAAATACATCTTAATTGGTTATTCCTTACAATCCAAAGTATATCGATTATATAATCTTATTAGTGACAAAGTTATTATTAATAGAAATATTGTATTTAATGAAAGGACAAGTTGAAATTTGGAGACCAATAAAAGTAGAATATAAATTTAGATTTCAACAGAATTAGACACTCCATAGAATCAAATGATAGATTCTGCTCCAACAAGTTCATCGTCAATCTCACCTAGTATCAGTTCAAATTCAAATTCTGATTCCTCAAATTAAAACCCCTCCAAGAAATTTCAGATCACTAACAGAAATTTATAACTCAACATTTGCTTTGTTTATTTCAGATCCTATAACTTTTGAGCAAGCAGTTGAAAAAGAGGAATGACGAAAAGCAATGAAAGAGGAAATCAAATCAATTGAGAAGAATAAAACCGGGGAGCTAATGGATCTACCGAAAGAAAAGAAAGCTATTAGATTAAAATGGGTGTTCAAAACAAAGTTTAATGTAGATGGAAGTATCCAAAAGCATAAGACTCAGCTTGTAGCAAAAGGATATTCACAGTAATAATGCATTGATTTTGATGATACTTTTTCACCGATTGCTATATTCGAAATTGTGAGAACTTTCTTGACTTTAGCTACTCACTTGAGTTGACCTGTTTATCAATTTAAATGGAGATTTATATGAAGAGGTTTTTGTTACTGAAGATTTTTTTGTTAAATGACATGAAGAAAATATATATAAGCTAAGAAAAGTTTATTATAGGCTTAAATAAGCTTTAAGCATATGATACTGTAAAATTGATTATTATTTTCATCAAAATGGATTACATAGTGAACATAATATTCTAATGGTTTGTCTCTATATTAATAATATTATATATATGGGTTCATCTAACTCTTTTGTAGTAGAATTTAAAAAGTGTATGATGAATAAGTTTGAAATGTCAGATCTAGGTCTACTGTACTATTTTCTTGGGTTGGAAGTGAAGCAAGAATCAGATGAAATTTTTATTTCACAAAGAAAATATACAATGGATTTACTAAAAAAATATAATATGATTAATTGCAAAGCCACAACAACACTCATGAATGTAGATGAGAAATTGAAACTTGAAGATGATACATGTTTGATAAATGGAAGATACTATAGAAGTTTAGTTGGTGGTTTGATTTATCTAACTCATACTTGACCAGATATTATCTTCTCTGTTGGTATAGTATCCAGGTTTATACAGAGCCCAAGCAAACATTATCTCGAACCTATTAAAAGAATTCTACGTTATATCGTTGGAACTACTGATTATGGTATTTGATATTCTCATAATTTTAAATGTAAATTATTTGATTTCACTGATAGTGATTGGGCAGGAGCTTTAGATGATAGAAAGAGTACTTCATGTAATATTTTTATCCTCGGATCAGGAGCTATATCTTGAAGTTCAAAAAAGTAAGCAACAACTGCGTTATCGACAACAGAAGCATAATATGTAGCCGTAACATCAGCAACTTGTCAAGCAATATGACTTTTAAGACTTCTTGAAGATTTTCGGAAGAACGAAGCATATAGAGATACGATATCATTTCATCTGAAATCTTGTAGCAAGTGGAGCTATAGCAATGAAATATTGTAGAACAAATGAACAAGTTGCGGATATCCTCACCAAGTCACTTCCAATTCAAAAGCATGTTTATTTCATATCATAAATCGGTGTATGTAACTATGAATTAAGGAAGAGTGTTAAGAATTGATTCATAATAATTATTTATATAGTTATCATGTTCTAGGTACTTATAGATATGTTTTAAGAAGTGACTCATGATATAGTAGTTATAGGATAGTTCATATACCTAACTCAATCATAGGTGACATGATAGAATGAGATAGTTACCATTAGGTCCTATTAATAGGATCATAGTTCATGAAACAAGATAAGAAATATACACTTGAAAATATCTTTTAAATGTTTTATGCCAATCATCTTGTTTAAATAGTCCATCGGGTTTTCTTAATCGCAAGATGCCACCCTTCCATGCTCCGAATCACAGTTGGGTTCGGGCGAGTCTAATGACCCTATGACAATATGCTATGGATAGCACAGTGAATGGTTCGTACTACTATTCACGACATTTCTCTTTTCTCGAAGCCGCATGGGTTGTTTTGAATCATGGACACTGTCGGATGTGCTCCAATGGCCGATGCGTCTCTTTGATAAGAAGCTAATGTTTCCAAGGACATCAACTAACGACCGTCACCTAGATGATAAAATGCGTCACGCCAGAAGCAACCCTGTGATAACATCTGAAACAGCAACTACAAATGACAATAAGTACGATGCATATGAGCATCAACAATGGGAAATTATTGGATTGCACGTACGCTTCGAATTGATCCAGCAAAATGCAGAAAACAATCATGCTTTCTGCAATGATTCGTGCTGATGAATCATAAAATGGAATACGAGTGCAATGCTTTACATGAAATGGCCCGGGAACATCGCAATGATGCCATGGCATATACAAACAGTTCCTAGAGTTCCTCTCCAGTAAATAAATTTCTTTAAAACAGGGGAAACTTATGGGTCATAGAGCTCGATAATAACTACCGACAGAAAATATCATGCAACTGGCTAATAGAACGTATTTAACCTTCAAAAAGGATAAGGTAGATAGGCTCCAGCAGTGCCCAATCTAATCCGAACGTCTTAGCTTGATGCAACAGGTTTTGCCATTGCCCTCCTGATGGCCTCTGCATAGGTCCTGTGTTGATAGGTCAGAGTTGATTCAAGCAAGTCCCAGAGGGATGTCTTCGGGTTCCAACCTGGATTGACAACATCATTAATAATCTTGTCTATGAAATGAACAAACCAATTGATGTAATTGAAGTCTACCGAGTTGTTTATTGATTATGGTCATGTCAGGTATCCGCTTATCACTGTCATCATATCCTTCACCATAGAACTCCTTGGAACTCACGTCAAGTGTGGGCATCTCCAAAGGAGCTTCACCTGAAACCTTTGAGTACACCTACAGACGAGACATGATAAACATAAGAAAAATTGGCAAACATTTGCATTTTGCCCACGTTAGACAATCAACTGACATACCTGTGTCATGATCTCTGCAAGTTGCTTTACGGTGACTTCATTGTTAGGATTTCCAACATTAAAGATATGGCCATTTGCTCGTGCAGGATTTTCCTATAGAGGAAGAGAACAGTGTTTATTTCACTGCAATGGTCCAAGATGGATAAAGGGTAAATAGAAAAATACACACGGTCATCAGGAGAACAGCTTCTATGGCATCCTTGATGTAGACAAAAGTTCTTTGGGACTGACCGCCATCAACAAGTTTCAGAGGCTCACGGCGCAGGAGATTCTGCATCATGTGAAACACTAAGTGATCTTCATAATGTACAAAGGCCAGCATAGCCATTTTTCTCCTTCAACAAGAGTATTGTGATGCATACATTACTGAAGCATGCCAAAACCCTCGGAACACCCTCGCTAGGACCATCGATTCCAGGAATAAAGTCCATCCTTGGTCCAATCCAATTGAAAGGTCTCACAATGGTGAACTCCAGACCATTTTCCGCACCCTCAGCTTTTAATGATCCATATAAATTAAGAATGAGGAATCACTACAAAATTTTGCATTGATAGAAACTTAGCAAGTAAATTTACCATATATCAGCCTCTCAATAAGTTGCTTTGCACATGCATAAGACCATCTCTGCTTCTCAATAGAACCAAAGATGCATGGGGAGGCATCTTCCTTGAGCACATAGAACTCTGGCTCCTATTGGATCACATACATTCTTATTAATGGAATGGAAAAAACACAAAATAACTCGAAAAGAAAGATACTTGGAAATTTGCAGTATCACGAAGACTAAGCACTATAGCTACCACAACATGCACATGATTTATTATGTAGAAAGGAAATTAGAAACAAGTAGCAACATCAATCATATGTGAATATAAGTCATTGAAATTCTATATCCAATAATGAACCAATAATTTCCTAAAGAAGGTAGGTTCACTGAAAAAAATGACTAGACCAAACAAACTCATCTGACAAAAGCTTGTTGTGTCTCCAAGCACATGAAAATTAAGACAGTTAACTTCCAAAACCCTGCATCCCAACTCCCACGATGAACATTAGAAAACAACACTCAATGCACAAATATAGTGCTTCTTATAATATCCATTCGCTTGTTCATTATATTATTCCAAAAATTTAATGTGCCTTACATTTTAAACTAATAACAGTAACTTCTTCGCGCGTACATAAGTAGAAAATAATTAATTAGATCGAGTACAAAAAATATGTTGTATGGTTAGTTCCAACCATTCCAACTCGTAATGGAGAACGAACACAAGTAATTCAACTAACAATGAGACTAGGAATTTGAGGCCACAACTTTCTCCATATAATTAATATATATCAGATCAGAATAGTAACCTCAGCTGCACAAACACATGGGTAAAGAATAACAAAAATAAAGGAATTACCATAGATTATTCTCAAAGATGCATCTGAGAAGGATGTATCACTGAGCATACAAGTCAATTGTAAGAGAGAAAATGATGTAATATTTGCTGTGATTGGCCATGCACGTACCAAGCATTGCCACTGAAAGATTATATAAAAAATTTTGATCTTACTCAGTAGAACATTTCATGATCATTTATAATGCATTGTGTTATTCCAAATGTTGCAACCATTCTGAACCAAACAAGAAGTGTGTAAGCTATTCAGCATGGTTTCTTACTAATCAATGAACATCAGTGGTTCACTATTACCAGAGATCATCCTCAGTCAATGACAATTTTATCATTCCCTAATGTCACTTTCATGAACTTACAGTACAACATACGTTACAAGTCAGAGAAACGTTCAAGTATCAGGCTCCTTGATTATAGAGTTTAAAAGTTAACAAAGCCTCGTACACTTTCAAGAATATGTATAACCTACTGCAACGGGCCATGAATGTTTTAATTCTAGGGTTTCTTGTAGACAATTTTTCCCTCTTTTCTAAGTATGGGCACAAGGTTTCTCTAACAAGTATGGGCACAAGGTCCAAACTCAATATTTCACATTCTTGCAACAACAAAGAATAAGTACAGTACATCCACCGATATTTCTCCCACAAACCCTGTCATCTCATTCTTTGTCATTATTATATCATACAATAATCTTCCAAATTTAAGATATGGTTTAAGTATCTCTACAACAATTCTAAGGCTTTTAAAAAAATGTTATATGCAAGTTTCAGCCATGCAATAAGTCTTATATTTTACCAGTGTCAATAATTTACGGTATAGTTTATAAAACTGAAAATGGCATATAAATACTTTTCAAATTTACATATATATATGCAGACTTTGAGGTTGGAAGTCACAAGATAATATATATTAAAAAGATACAAACATATAATTGCAGACATATAATCTATTTGTCAAAAAAAAATCTAATCATACATCATTCACTAGCAGCAGGCTATATCTTGGTTACAACTATTTAATAGTGGAAAAATAACGAATACCTGTCACTTGCAAAAGAAACTATCAACATCATGACTAGTATCAGCATGAAAGATTTAGTTATTGTCCTTGAATATCTCATTCTAAATTAGTTGGTCTGGTATCATCAAAGTCCGGTAATATAGTACCATAAAGTCAAATATAAAAGACAGGACCAAGCATTTCGATATGCCCAAACTGTGATATCTTAATTATCAAAGATATCCTCATGTGTTTTGTCATCTCTTGAGGCAAATGCTGTGGCTCAAGGAATGCAATATGATGAGTACCTTTCTTAATGGGTGATCCTTCGGCAGGAAGCTTCCGATCGTTTTCCCGTACACTTCACAAGTGGAAAAGTGAATAAGGCGCTTGTTGTTCTCCGAGCAGTATCTGACCTGCAGAACCATGTCTCAAGAGGTCACACGAACACCAAGGGTCTGAAAAGCCAAACAGAAGAAAAGAGACCAAGAAACCCAAAATCTTACAACTGGGAGAGCGTCAATGAAATTGCTGTAGATGGTGTCCAGTGGACGGGTGTTGTAATCCGCTGGGGTGCATATTGCCGCCAGGTTGATCGTCTGTAAAGCAAAAAGAGATGAAAACAAAGATTACATCAGGATTCTTTATGAAACAAGACAACATACGGTTGCGAAGACCCGTTCAAACCATTACACGACAGATCATAACAGACACCTGTACAGAGAAAGAAGTAGAGAAACGACAACCGGAAAGCCCAGGTCGGGGTAGATCAAAAGGGAGAGCGGGCAAAGAACAAAATGCTGATATCTGAACCAAGATCTTGGTGTGGACATAGGACGAACCAGATCTGACATCTTGATGAGGCCCTCGAGCCTGGAGTCGTGCTTGATGTTGAGGCGGTGGAACTGGATCCGGCCGTCCCAGGGGTGGCGCGCCTGCTGCCCCTCCGCGGCCGACGGTGGGTCGAGGAGGTGCTTGATCTTGTCGCTGTAGACGTCAACGGCCAGCACAGTGTGCGGAGTCTCCGCCATCAACTTCTCGCAGAGGTGGGATCCGATGAACCCCCCGGCCCCGATCATGCAGATCGTCATCGGCAAGATCGGGTTCCCGTCGAGATCCATCCTCGCAGCCGCTGCCATCCCCAAATCCCCTCAATAACCCCTCTCAATCCACGGGATCTGCACCAAGAAACGGAACGAGAACAATAGACCACACTCGAAAGAATCAAGACAAAGAACGAAGTCGGTGGGGGGTCAAAAGTAGGGAATGCAGGAGCACGGTTTACCCCTTAAAGCGAGCGGGCAGAGCGGGGCGATGGGGAGGAAGAGCGGAGGAGCGAGGATCCCGAGCGAGCAGCGCGGAGAGTCGGATGTTTCTGTGTGGCGATAGGGTGATGTGTGTGGGCAGTATTTAAACGCCACCCACCACTCGGCGCATCATGTTCCACTCTTCACTCCTCTCCCTCTTCTTTCATTAGCATTATCATTCGAATTATTATTATAGCTAATAATTCGGTATTTGAAAAATAAAATAAAAAATGATGGTTTTCTTTAAAAAAATATTTTTTTAATTTTTTTGGGATGATACCTTTATTTTTTTTTGTTGCTCATCGTTTTTGTCTTATTGTAGTTATCTCCGTTCTACTGCCTCTAATTTGACTTAAAACCTTTGATATGGACATAAAAGGATCTTATAAATATCTAAAAATAGAGCGTCATGTTTGTCGTTTATGATTTGTCTCGGAGGAAATACATTAAGTATTGCATCACCACGTTCTTAAGGAAGATTATTATAGTTAAATCTCAATCGATGGTTAGATCAATAATAAGATAATCTTTATAATATTAATTTTAACTTTTTTTATTATTATCCGATTAGGCGAACAAAATTAATACATGTAATGAGAGGGTGATGTCTCGTCTACGATGATAAGATTGTAGAGATAATCATGATAGGACGAAAATGATAGGATGAAAGCGATAGGATGAAAGTGATGATGAAGACACCAAATAAAAAAAATAAAAACGGAAGATATTAGGGAAAAAAAGAAGCTCGAAAAGATATATATATATTTTTAGAGAAATCGTGCCAGGAAAAAAGTGATATTAATTTTGGTGAAACATTACCATTGCTGTTGTGACTGCCAGTGAAGCACGTACTACCTGGACAATTTTTGATGATCGCCTCAGCTGTTTACATCAGGCTACGAGAAGAAGATGGTGGGGGCGACGCCAGCTCAGAGCACGGCCGACAGCCTAAGCGCGAGGAGCCACGAAGCGTGCATGCCAGGGGTCACCGACACTTGATGCGTGTGAGCGGAACGAGGAGCAGACCACGTTTCGGGCGGGTCGGCTCGGAGTGACAGTTATTGGTTCCTTCAATTATAAATGCTGTGACAGACTGGACGTGGATCGGAGTTCAAAGCGCAGCCGATCTAGTTGGGCTTAGAAAAATCGTCGTCACCGGGAAAGAGCCCGACCCAAGCGACGGAGGTGGGGAAAACACGTGACTGACGCCGGCCGTCCACGTGCAGCGGTGGGTTTCCTACAAAAGGAGGCGATTATTATTTATATTTTTTGTTATTTATAATTCTATATCAAAATATTTAAATATTTCTAATTTTTTTTATAAATATATATATATATATCCTTAATTTATAACTTAATTTTAATTTAAAAAAATATACTCATTATTTATAATTTTTTTTCCTTTTTTCATCTTTCTTATCTTATAATTGTCAAGCCATATAATCTCATCTTCCTCCTCTTCATAATTATCAAAGGTGATATAAAATAATAAATAATAAAATAAGATGAATTAAGTTCAAGATGAAAAATAAATTTTGATATATTATAATATATTAATATTTTTATTATGTATATTCTATAAAAATCCAAAAGATATCATCTATCTATCTAATAGCGATGTTGGCAATAATATACATAAGGGAAGACTATGGAGAAAAAAAAAAGATAAAAATAAAATTAAAGAAATTATGAATAATACTTTTAAAAAAATAGAAAAAAATATTATAAAATAAATAAAAAAAACTCTAAATAATAAGTTCAAAAAGAACAGGGAGAAGACTTCCGAACTCGAATATGAGATAATTTTTTGAAATGAGCCCTCTTTCGTTAATTTCCACTTAAGGAAATAATGGAAGACGATAACACGAAACCAAATTCGTATAGAAACGATACAGGTGTAGGAAAAAACCTTAGAGGATGTACACATTTACAGAAATATTATTTTTTATATATAATTCTTTTTTTTTCCTACTCATATATGATAAAATGGGTTCAATCTGGTCAATTGTACAGAAAACCATACTTTAGAGTTGAATTTAAGGAAGCAAATTTCTTGAATTTAATGATCTGCAAAATCGGGTTGTTGTCAATACGAACTTCATGACCCTCAAATTAACTGTAAATTATAACTTAGGTAATTAATAAGTCTAATTCCCCAGTAAAAGACTCCAAATATTTATAGTGGAATAGATTTAATTTAAAGCGGTTGGTGATGTGATCGCCAATGTGGACGTCGATGAATTGAGAGTGACTTTGGATTTTGACGTATCAACTTATCTATATTATTAGTTTCATATTAGGAGTTAAAAATTGCATATAAGGAGTTGTGAATGAGTTGGCTTTCTATTAGCATTATACAGTACAAGCAAAGCGAGTGACTATGTAGATTCAGAATTCAAGAGAAACATTGCAGCTGCATTTTAGGAATATTTAATAGATTTAGGTAACGTGATATCAAGACATCATGATTCCTAAATAAGATTTTATTTTTTTCATTATAAGGAATCTCCTTTTGGATTAGAGATTCCTAATATAGGATACAATCATTCCTAACATAAGGGGTAGAAAAAAAATTAAATTACTGTTTCATTTAATTTGAAAATTGATAGAAGATAAGATTTCTTCAATTATATGAGAAAATTTTTTTATTAAGATTTTTTTTTTTATTTTATTAAAAAAAGTCTTTTTCCTAACGAACATGTTAATGTATTTAAGTTTCTTTATTTTTTCTTCAATAATTTTTTTTTAATAATTATTTTTATTTTTTATTCTTTTCATCACAAACGTCAGTCCTAACTCTACGTGGATCTCCTAAGCTAACTCTCTTGGTGGCTTAACATCTCGACGAGCACCAACGACTTTTATCTCCTCTCGTGTGCTCATAAACTTTGTTTCCTCCCCTCATCAATCAATCAATCAATCAACGTCCCGTGGGGAGACCACAAGACACGACTGTATCCACTACCTCAACTCGTCAATTATATATATATAGAGAGAGAGAGAGAAGGAACAATTCGTTGATCTGTGTGTGAAAGGGTGTCACCCAGTGGCGGTGTGACAGTTACGGCTCCCAAGAAGAGCACGCACTTCGTCATCTATGCGGAGCGGCGGTTCTACGAAATCCGCGCTATAAGAGCACCATCATCTCACCGCGTGGAACAGCCATAGCAGTCGGGCAGCGGGGCGGGCGAGCCGCGCGGAGGGCTTCCTCCTCCGACCAGGTTGATCGATCGCCTTCTACGTAGAGAGCGAGAGAGACGTCCCTGCGAATTACCGTCTTCTCCTTGCCTCACCCCCATCCCCCGTGGGGCGGGAGGAGGCGCGTGTCGGACGGTCGATTGATAAGATTGGGAGAGGTTGGGAGGGGAGAGATGGGAGCGTCGCTCTCGAATTTGACGGAGGCCGGGAGCGACGGGTCCGGCGGGCCGGGGCTGGGTGACATCCCGGAGAGCTGCGTGGCCTGTGTGTTTACGTACCTGACCCCGCCCGAGATCTGCAACCTGGCGCGCCTCAACCGCGCGTTTCGTGGCGCCGCTTCCTCTGACTCCGTGTGGGAGCCCAAGCTGCCCTCTACCTACCCCCAGCTGCTGTCTCTGCTCCCGCCCGAGACCGTCGCCCACCGGAGTCCCCTGTCCAAGAAGAAGGAAATTTTCGCCTTCCTATCGCGCCCTATCCCCTTTGACGAGGGCACCAAGGTATGACATTGTTTGTTGCCCCGGATGCCTTTCTTGATCGCTTGGCCTTGATGGTGCCCCTGCCCTGTTCCCGTAGGTGCTCTGGCTAGACAGAGCCACCGGTGGAGTGTGCTTGTCGGTCTCCGCCAAGGGCATGACCATTACCGGGATTGAGGACCGGCGATACTGGAGCTGGATTCCCACCGAAGAATCAAGGTGTGATTTAAACCTCGAATTGTCCAGTGATAAATCTAGGGCAAAGTAGAATCTATATCGTTCCAGTTTTTTTGTCTCCTTAAAATCGTGGCCTTCTTTCTATCTGCGCTCCTAATGCACACATATATAATTCATTGGCTTAATACTTTGTTGAATTGCTCGATAGGTGCTTACACCTTTATATATATATATATATATATATATATATATATATATATATATATATATATATATATATATCTCATAATGAATGGAATTTTTAGACATGTAGCCTTCCTTCCACAATGATTTTGTTCACATTTGAAGAGAAAAATTGGAAATATGTCTGTTTCAGTTGGTTATCATGATGGTTGACTCGAATGAGAATTAGTTGTAAAAGCTGAAAAATGTACATGATTTTTTTCTTTAAAAGGTAAAGAGCGGTGAGCACCAGCTATTTTTCTCCCTAATATCTGGGAATTGAACCTCGAAAACCTCATTGGGAAGCTTGTTTGGTGAATAAAAATAACAAGAGGACCGGTGCTTATCAAATTTCTTCTAGAAAGTAACATCTCTTCTTTATCAGTAGATGTTGTCGGTAGCTGTCTGACTTTGCTTGGTTAGCTTGAACCCTAGATATAAATCCGAATACTTGAGAGCCTTGTACGTATTCTCTCCTCTAATGTCTGAAACCTTTTTACTTCACTGCATCCCTGAACATAATTTCTAATGCTGGCATTTTTACCTTTGCTTGTTGAAGTAGAAAGCTGTAGAAATAGATTATTAGATTTTTCTCCAAGACATGAATGAAACCAGAAGAATGCAAGATTTTATGAAAGGGAAATGATAGAAGTTGAATCAAGCTGCTTGGGGAAAATTTTCTAATGTACAATAGCTTCTCTCGTCTTAGGATGTAATCCTTTCTCTCATCTTACTCATGCAATGACTTATGTGGTTACACTTCCTGTTGGCCGTAGCAATGCCTTCTTTCTTTCTAAGAGCCAAGTATTTTTGTTTTGGATGTATCATGTGATCAGCAGTGGTAATATATGAAATGCCTTGCCCGCAGCTGCAGTAGCAGTTATATAAGATGGTAGTGTGGTGGGCATGATAGTAGCACTGTGGATTCAAGTTCGAAGGCTGCTAAATTGGTACAGCATTTGGTTAGGCCTGCCTGGTGTCCAACTTTGAAGGGTTATGCGGAAATATTGTTAGGTTATGCCAATTTTAGTTTCCAAGTCTGCAGCTTGATGTGGCACTGTGGCAGAGCAGGAAAAGATGATGAAGTTCATCTGCCATACAGAAGAATGTGTTAAATTTAAACAGTTCTGATTTGTTTAATCATAAAAAAATGTGTATTTTGGGGGACAAGACATCACTTCTTTGTTATATCTTGTTGAAGGCGTGAACCATCTATGTTTTTCCATGAAGGACTTAGTCTGAAAAGCTTGTAAGTGATACCCAACCAGCTAGTCTGGTGGTGTGTACCCGAGTCCCATTCCATAGGTCGACTGTTCGAACCTTTGGTGTGGCTTGTTGTTCTCCCATTATCCTTTAGTCCTCCATGATGAGCTACTTCCCCCAGGTGTGGTCTGATCACCCATATTTCGCTAGGAACACAAAAAAAAAAAAAGAAAAGCTTGTGACCGATTGCAAGTATCATTGTCTGGATGTCGCTGAGAATGTATGCTTTTTATAAGAACCTCAACTTAAAAATGGATGCTATAAATGTCAATTTTCAATTCCTAGCTGGGGATGTAGCAACAATTAGTTGTAAATGATGGCTAAATTAAGGAGAATTTCTTGACAGCGTTTATCTCGTTCGTGGCCTATGATCACACCAACCTTCCTTGAAGTGCCCACTTTGTTGACCAGGTAGGAACTTGCATCCATTGTTACTGAGTTTTGGTGGTTGACATTGACTAATGGTAAAAATAAGTTACTGGGTACTCAACAACTCTTGGTTTGTGGGCACCAGTTTTACTTGACACTGACCTTTTGTTCAACTAGTTACAAACTTGAATTTGAGGTTGACAAGGTGGCTACCGAAACTAAATGATCTCGAACCTACTCAACAGATGATTTGATATTTTGATCCATGATTCAATTTGAACCAATTTTGCTAATAGTTTCCTGTTCTTTTGGTAATATTGTAACACTGACAATCCTTCCTAACCATTTGTACATGAGAAAATATAGCCAATGGAGGCTTACCTCTATATGCAACCATGTGTACATTTGAGAAATTTTCTCTGAATTCTGAATTTGCATTAGATAATTCTATTCAGATTTTTCATGATGTTGCTATGAGTATTGGTCAACATAGTAATATTCCTAATTCCCCCCCTCCTCAAACAAAAAAAAAAACATTCTGTAGCTTTAGAAGTGAATAAACTGGACTGAGTTCCTGCAGGATAACAATTGTGTTGCTGAGCATGCAAATAACTGTTGCGTTGACCAGAGACATGACCTGATAATTTTGGCATGATTGATGTAAATATGTTTGACTCTTGGTTTGCAGGTTCCAGGTGGTGGCATATCTTCAACAAATATGGTGGTTTGAGGTCGATGGCTTAATAAAATTTCCATTCCCTGCTGGAGTGTACAGCCTATCATTTAGACTGCACCTCGGAAGATTCTTTAAAAGGCTGGGGCGGCGTCTATGTAATTATGGCCAGACTCATGGTTGGGATATAAAACCGGTACGATTTGAGCTTTCGACTTCTGATGGTCAGCAAGTTTCACGTGAATGTTGCTTGGATGAGGCCGAAAACGATGATATGGGAAACCATAAGCGTGGTTGCTGGATAGATTACCATGTGGGTGACTTTGTGGTCACTAGTTCCGACACAGTGGAGTTGAGATTTTCGATGAAGCAAATCGACTGCACGCATTCTAAAGGGGGGCTCTGTGTAGACTCTATATCGATCATACCAAGTGGATTGAGACATGGGAAGAAGAGTTTATAAACTAAACTGACTTTAGACAGACATATGAGAGTTAATTGTTCCAAGAGACTCCGATGCATGACAATAGCTGTAATGCTTTTAGTGGGGACCTATTCGTCTGCGCCTGTCGAGGCTGGTTTTTCTCAGTGCTCTGTAATCTGCTACTATACCTGATGCTATCTCATATTATGTGCACATAAAATCAGGTAAATGAGTTTTTGTTTTGTGTTTTTTAGGATGTGTAAATTTGGCATTTTTTTGTGAAAACTTTGCTCGACAATACATATGGTATTGTGAGATCTGGACCGATGGAAAGAGTGGTAATGTGAGATCTGGACCAATGGAAAGAGTCTGCTCGTAGAACTATTAATAGAGCATGGTTATCAATCAATTGTTAGTCTGATAAATTGAATGTTGCAGTCTACATAAGTTTATGCTAAATTGGACAACGATTGCGAGTAAATGCTGTGGGCGAGGCATATTATTTTGCTCAGGTATTGTTGAAGTTATGAGAACACCTTTGATTTGGTTCTTCAAGTTGTTCCAGTCTTCAAAATTGCCAGTAGATGTTGGCTGGATCAGAACCACATCCTATCAGGGAAGAAAGCCCATGGAGGTCAGTTTGCTTTCAATGGCCAAGAATGATCAGCACGATGACTTTTGGTTGGTTGATTTCGTTTATATATATATATATATATATAGAGAGAGAGAGAGAGAGAGAGAGAGAGAGAGAGAGAGAGACACACACACACACACACACTCTAATATTGGACTCTCTTAGTGCGTCACTTGTTTATGAATGTAGTACATGTATGATAACCTACCTGAGTAACATAACACTCCTGGCTCTGGCTCAAAAGAAATTAATCTCACTGTCCACTCCTTGGTGGGAAGAGTGTTTGCTCAAAAGAAAAGAATTAAACGTTCCACATATAGAAGAGCATAACCTCATTCTAAATTCCAACTCTCATTAGCAGTAGTGTAAGTAAGCCTAACACAGAGCTTCCATCATTATTTGTTTGCGTTAGAGCTAGCCCTAGAAAATAGAATAGCATAACTTCATTCTAAATTCCAACTCTCATCAGCACTAGTGTAAGTAAGCCCAACACGATTTACCAATGGGTAATTTATCAACCCAAAAAAGATAATAAAGCAAAAATAATAAAAATGATAAGAACATCAGATTTATATGGTTCGATCAATTGACCTATATGGAGAGGAGCAAATCACTACTATAAAAGATGGACTATTATAAATGCCTTAGGAAGATGTTCCTAGGTCATAAAATATGAAACTACTAAACAAGAAAAGCCTAAAGCAAACAATTAGGTTTTCTTGTGGTGCATCTGACTTCAAAGCCGAGGCCCTTATTTATAGTTTCAATAGGAGATAACAAACTTGATTTTCCTGATGTGGGACTTGCCAAACTAATAAATCTCCACCTTGGCATGTCGCAACAAAACTTGCTCCACCAATGGGTAATCACTAACAATGAACACCAACCAAGTCCAAGCACTATCAGTTGGATTGTCCTTCATATGAATTTTCTTACCCGAAGGCGACTTCACAAGATCCCAAGTTTTATTCCGATGGAGAGATTCAATTTCTTCATTCATCGCAATCAACCACTTAGCGAAATTATCACAAGAAACTGCATCTGAGTAGGTAGTAGGCTCACCAACTTCACTAGTTTCTTCTACAATAGACAAAGCATATGCAACTAAATATACATATCTTTATGGTGGTCGAATATCTCTCCATGATCTATTCTTGGCTATGGAATATCACTCTTCATCTATATCATCTTCGTCAGAAGACTCGGGACCATCTACTGGCATTCTTTGAGTAGAGGAGTTCGACTTAAAAGAATCTAAACTACCAATCTCAAGCTCCACATACTTGTAGATTCATCTTTGGAAGATAACATAGACAATTCATCAAAAGTAACATCTCTACTGATTATAAATTTTAGGATTTAGGATCAGAACATCATAATCTATATCCTTTCACCCCAGAAGCATACCTAAGAAAAATACACTTTTTCACTCGAGGCTCTAATTTTCCTTCATTTACATGTATGTATACTGGACATCCAAAAAATTTTAAATCAAAGTAATCAGCAAAAGTACCTGACCAAACTTCCTCCGGAGTTTTAAAGTTAAGTGCTGTAGAAGGAGCACGGTTGATAACGTAACAGGCCATATTAATCGCCTCTGCCCAAAAGTCCTTTGTCAACCCTGCATTTGAGATCATACACCTTACTCTCTCCGAGAGTGTTCTGTTCATACGTTCGGCCACACCATTTTACTGAGACGTCATCCTAATAGTGCAATACTGAAGAATTCCTTCATTTTTGTAGAATTCATCAAAGTCACCTTCACAAAATTCCATGTCATTATCTGTTCGAAGTTGCTTAATATGTTACCTATTTGCTTCTCAATCAAAGCCTTATATTATTTAAAGGTTATAAAAATATCATTTTTATGTTTTAGAAAATAAACTCAAACTTTCCTGAAATAATCATCAATGAAAGTCAACATATACCTGACATCATCCTTAGACTAAACATGAGCTGGACCCCAAAGGTCTGAATGAATATAGTCAAGAGTACCTTTTGTTTTGTAAACTGCCAGAGAATTGAAGCTGACTCTTTTCTACTTTCCAAAAATGCAGTGTTCACAAAAATCCAGTGGCCTAGTACTCTGTCCGCAAAAAAGATTCATTTTGCTCAATATACTCAAACTTTTTTCACTTATATTACCCAAACGTATATGTCATAATTTGATGAGACTGCAACTGAACCTGTGACAGTAGTTCCCTATAAAATATACAAGCTACCAGACCTACAAGGTTTCATAACAACAAGGGCACTTCTAGAAACTTTTATAACTCAATCTTCAGCTACGTATTTACACCCAAGAGCCTCTAGGGTGTATAAAGAGATGAGATTCTTTTTTAAATCAGAAACATGTCTAACATTAATTAGCGTCCTCACAATATCATCATGCATTTTAATTCGGATTGTGCTTCTACCAATAACAACAATTCCACTATTACAAGATTCATATATGGAAAACAAATCTCTATTAGGACACATGTGATAAAAATAACCCGAATCTAAAATCTATTCATTTTTAGACCTCGTCCTGTCATCATCAGTAGCAAAGAAAATATTTCCAACATTCTCATCAGCTACTACACTAGCTTCAGCGGACTCAGTAGTTTTCTCAATAATTTTTCTCTTTTACTTTAATTTATTTTTTAATTTAAAGCAATCAACCTTTGCCCCATTTTATGATAATATCTATACTCCAAATTTCTATGTCTGGATTTAGATCTAGATTTAGATATACTATTGTCAAATTCCCTTTTATCCATTCTACCCTTCACAATCAGACCTTCAGCCTGATTCCCTCTACTTTCCCCAGTGATATCCCTATCTCTCTGTCTCTTAGATTTTAGTGCAGATTTAATTTCCTGATACGAAATTATTTCTTTTCCATAAATCATAGTATCATAGAAATACTTAAAAGATTGGGGAAGAGAACACAAAAGTAACATGACCTTATCCTCGTCATCAATTTTCGTATCTATATTCTCCAAATCCATAACTAAGGAATCAAATTTATCAAGATGTGAGCATAGATGTACCTTCAATCATCCGAAGCATATACAAACTCTGTTTCAAGTAGAGACGATTTTCCACTGTCCTCTTCATATACAAGGCTTTAAGTTTGTCTCACATGCTCTTAGCTGTAGTCTTCGTAGCTACCTCCCGTAAAACCTCGTTAGAGAGATTTAGAATAATGCTTGATTGAGCCTTCTTATCCATACCCGCAAGATCTTCCTTTGATATATCATATGGAATGTTCTCAGCTCTCTGTAGTGCCAAATCAACTCCGTCTTAAACCAGAATGACCTCCATCTTAAGTTGCCACATATCAAAGTTGATATTTTTGTCGAATTTCTCGACAGCGATCTTTGTTATTGTCATCGTGGTCAAAAGATCCTGAAATTAGGCTCTGATACCAGTTTGTTAGAGCTAGTCCTAGGAAATTTACCAATGTGTAATTTAACAACCCAAAAAAGATAATAAAGCAGAAATAATAAAAGCGACAAGAATACCAAATTTACGTGGTTCGATCAATTGACCTACATCCATAGACGAAGAAGGAGCAAATCACTATTATAAAAGAGAGACTATTACAAATGCCTTTAGGAAGATGTTCCTATATCATAAAATACAAAATTACTAAACAAGAAAAGCTTAAAGCAAATAATTAGGTTTTCTTATGACGCATCTGACTTTAAAGCCTAGGCCCTTATTTGTTAGTTTGGGACTTGCCAAACTAACAGTTTGAACTCAACTCAGGACTCACTAACTCTAGGCAACCGAACCCTAGACTAAGAATTATAACAAATTATTGAATATACACATCAATTAATATAAGATAGTAAACAACCAGCATTAATTCTCTATTTAAAAGATAAATGATTAAAACTAAATTTAAGTATAAAATTTTATAATAATCTATTAAGATCTTTACTAACCAAATTAGCTAATATATTTCTTTTGATTGATGCGTATAAGTAAACGAGGTAAAAACCTTGATAGTTTATTGCATTGTAAAGTCATGAGTTCAAATTCTGTCTTGATCTTTCAAAAAATTATGAACTTTCCATGTATATTATTTCATTCGAAAAGGATTTGGACATTAAATTTCTACAGCATGAGCAAAATTGGTTGCTATGATAAACATGCAGACAGAAGGGTAGAATATTGAAGCCTTATCAAGCACTTAGAAGATAGAGAGTTTTTTATCCTCATGTACGTTTGCACCCAATACAAAAGACACCTTTTCTGTCGATCACACAAACACAGGCAGACAAATGGATGAGACTTTCTAGCAACAAACTGTCCCAACAACGCAGTAATATCATACTAAAAGTAGAAAAGCCTGCTCCAACCACAATTCACAAGCCGCTCTTCGTTTATACTCCAGCGAATTTTTTCACCATGATATTTCCCTAATGTAAATGATAATACAAGACAAACCTCGGACAAGTTGAGCATGAGCATCCTTTATCATACCATCAACAATCTATCGTTCGTTTGACTCGCTGTTAAAAGTATCCGGTCAACATGCAATTCTGACGGTGAGGCATACGAATGCAAGCTATATTCATCGATGGACCATGACCGGATACCCATGCAAAATCCCGTTGCATGTTGTATGCGTGATTCAGCTGAAGATGCAGCAGTAATCAAATACGTCAACTGTCAATTCCCTGATGAGCTTGTTGCCATCGCTGCTGTTTCTGCTTAAGTAGTGGAAATAGAAGATCATTGAGTTGTCTTTCTGCACTAAACTCAGATGTTGCCTGGAAATACAAAAAATCAAATGTTGAATTCTCTTTCTGCGGTAGACCAAAATGTGGAGTAGATACGTAAAGTTGAAAAATATTGAACAACCTATCAAGAATGAAACACAGATGCCCTGAAGAAAAACGATCTCATCAATTAAGAATTATATAAAGATAAAATTAGTATAACACTGTTTTTAGAATGCAAACCTGCACTTAATTGCTAGATGTAACTTACATCTAGCATTTATTTTGATTGCACTAAAGGGCCTTTTCTTTGAGTGATAATGCCAAAATGTAAACCATAAATCTCAAAATATTGACATGTAACAAAGGGAATGGAGGGAAACATAATTCCAACAACCAGGGTTGTATGAACAAACGTGGAGAGAACAGAGTTGTCTGAACAAGCCAAAGTTGAAGTAGCCAAAGAACCAGTGAAGATGACTGTGAAAGGGCATCGAGATATAAAAGGGAGAATACCATTACAACTTACGACTATAAATTAAAGAAAAGGATAATCTAGTCATTGATAGATTAATGGAAAACAGGATTGCTTGTTTCCACGAATCCGGGGCTGTTTTGCCCTAGTATTGAAAATTGCTCCCATCTCAATAATTTAGAACATGAACATGTACATTGTACCTTTGTTCTCATTGTTGAATCCTAAATCTTGATAATAAAATTAATTGATGAATTAATGTGCTGTTAAGACAAGTGACACAGGAAATACTCCAATCAAAGGTTCGGACCGCCAAAGGGCTAAATGCTGAGCCGAAGAATCGAATGTTGTGTTGAAATTTAGATGTTAAGTCGAAGGATTGGTTGACATGTCAGAGAACGGACTTCGCACTAGAGGTTCAAACATCATGCCAAAAGGATCACAAACTGTGTCGAAACATTGAATGTCGTAATGAAGTCAATGTCAGAGGATGACACAATGTGCTAGAGGTTCAAACGATCTGTTGGAAGATTGAATGATATGCCGGAAGTGCGAACAACATGCTGAAGGCTTCAAACAAGTGTTTGATGAGTCAAGGCCTTAGTCGAGGTCATTTTGGCCAATTTGAGTCGATATCGAGTTGAAATAGAGTCTAGGTTTACAGCAACCATTGGGCTTGGAGTTGGGCCGGAATAGGCATGTTAGAAGGTCAAACACGTGGCCTAAACTGCTTAAGGGCAGTGGTTCCGCCAGGCCCAAGCGGTAGTACTGCCAAAGTCACCCGACAAGCACCGTTTGTGCTTTGTCAACGTTTTCGTCAGTGATACTGCCTATGGTGATGTTAGGACCACCGGAATCCAAAATTACGGTTCCGTTTCAAATACTATGGCAGCAATATCATCCAAAGTTAGCGATAGTACCACTTGTACTATGAAATCTTAGGAATTTAAATTTTTGGCTCTATTTTCAAAGCCTTTTGGGGCTATAAATGCCCCTTACATGCTTGGTTGATGTAGCATATATTTCTGAGTTTGTAAAGTGTTGTAGCTCTCTTTGAGCATTGTTTGAGTCTCTCCCTCTCTATTAAGTTCAGTTGTGATATTAAATGATAGGAGGAAGGAGGTCTCTTATAAAATATTGAGTGTGAAGGTTTTCTCATAAGCCAGGAAAAGAAAAAAGATTGAAAAAGAAAGGTTGTAAAGGGTTGTTCATATTCACCCGTTGGAAGTTAGATTAATAGTGAAAGTCAATGGTCTCGAGGGAAGAGGAATCGAGAGTAGATGTAGGTCAGGAAAACCGAATCATTATAAATTGGTTTGTATTCTTTCTCTTGCTTATAACTTTCAATCGTGATTGCTTATTTATTATCACTCACTTTACTCGTAACTCTTACTTGCATTTAATATTTGTTTAGTCATGTATCTAATACGTGTTTTTCTCATCAAGTTATAAAGTCGGTTAAAATTTGCTATAGCACTAATTTAACCCTCCTAAAGTGTCATTAACATGCTAACACTCATTACCTCAATATGACGAAATCTCATTAATGAATCCACATCCCTTTCAAATTGAGACACTCCAAAATTCTGTTAAATGATGTAACGTGCATAACTTTCAAATATGAATATACAGTTTACCCTGCAAACTAAGTTTTACACTACAGACCACAGCTGTAGTATTCACAGAGGAATACACTCACTCTTTCTTAAATATGAATATACAGTTTACCCTGCAAACTAAGTTTTACACTCACTCTTTCTTAAATGTGACCAACTCTCACCAGAGGAATCAAAACAATCACAAGTCCATCATCATGCAGTAGTTTTGTATATTTAAGTATTTAAAAGAGTGTTAAATAAGCAAAAAATACTCAAGTTGAGTATAGACTTACTTGTGTAGCAAAAGAAAATCTTAGAGTTTGGACTTGCCTTCCTGAACAAACTCTCAAGTCGAAACCAAGACTGTCAACACCAATGACAACAGCCTCCTGAACTACAGAAGTACAAAATGTATTAGGTCTCTACCTGTGGCTAAATCAATATATTTCATAACAATCTTAATGCCATGGAATCAATACAAGTACATTAACCCAACATTACAACCCCTATATGGTGTATAGAGTCTATAGACTATCTGCAGTCAAGAAAGCTGAGGTTCCACATGAGATAAGTCAACTATAACAAAAGTACAAGTCCAGAAAAAAAATTCAACCATGACATTTGAATGCAGCATACGATATGGAGCATCAAATTTCATAAATTAACAAAACCCATAATAGATTAATGTCAGTTAAATGATAATTCCAGAAATGGATAAGAATTACAGAATGTGTCAACCATTGATGTTAAGCAATAATAATTACTGTTCATTTAACTTAAAATAAGCAGTATGAAACACATAATAGATTAACATCGATCCAGAAATAAATAAGAATTTTGAAATTTGTCACTCATTGATGTTAAGCAATAATAACTACTGCTCATTTAACTTAAGGTAAGAAGTACATGTGCATTTGTATTCTAGAGTTGTTCAGGATGTTCTATGGGATTAAGTGGCATTTCAGCAGATAATGAATGATAAGCAGGTATCTGACTATACCAAATGGCTTAAGGTACAGCGGATTAGCAATTCGGCAACAGAACACTGGGACCAGTATATAATAGAAAATTAAGCAACTTTTATATTCTTCGTAATAATAAAATTATGCCTTTTAAGGACATAAACAAAATAATAGATTAAATCTTTTCACTGATTCCATAGTTGGGCCTTCACTTTATAATTGAAATTAACATTCCTGCATCAGCACAACATTGTATCGATATGAAACCTAGGTATGCTTTTCAGAGTTAAGAGGGTCCTAACTTCTAAAACTTGAACATGTTCGTACTATCAAGAATGCTTCTAAGTTGTAGAAAGAACATGCTTATTGAGATATTTCAGTCAACAAGTAGAGACATAGAGCCATAATTGACAAGGCTATATCCAGGCTTACAATTTGATAACAGCAACAAATCAAGTGATTCACATATGGCTTGTCTCATTTGATTACAAACTTCTATCTTGAGATACTATGATTTTGCAGCATAGAAAAACTTAACCAAGCAACAAATATAAGTACCTTTAGGCTAATTATCCAAAGATAATAAAAGGAGAAGTCTACTAAAGAGAGCAAATCAAGGAAAGTGCAAATTTTTAAGAAAGATGACCATGCCATGATTCTATTGCCTAAACTTAAAACTATACACTAAACTAATCGAAAAGCTAAATATCCTTAACCACGTAATCATCCTTTCCTTTTTGCTCCAGTTCAAAGTCCTTTTCTGGTTTTTCTGCTGGTTAAACGGTTTCCAGCAGCTGAGGACTGCCAACTTCTATTAGAGTCCAAATAGGACTCGATTGTGTTGGTTGGTCTAATAAAGATTCAACGACACTTTTCTTTGTCAACTTAGAAGTCTTAGACTCCATTGGATAGAGCTTTGGAGGCATTGCTGATGCAGTTGTAATAAAGAAAAGGGCCTTGCTGATGCAGTTGTAATAAAGGGAAGGCAAATGGACTACCACATTACCTCTACATGAATACCCTTTTGCCTCATACACAGCATTTTAAGGGCTTGTGAGACCATTTCCCCACCAGATTTAAGACGAGATATGATATTGGTAGCAGAATGTGCAAGAACATCTGGTCGAGCTTCTCGAAAATCTTGAATCTTAACTTCAAACTGTAAAGCAACAGAATGAGAATAAATTCAATAAGAATTAAAAAATGGAAACAAAATGTGAACATTTGACCAAGGATTGACATTTGGCTCATACTGGTATATATTGGGCGATATTTGCCAGTTTGGACATGCATGAGAACATAAATCGTCCTATTAGGATGGGCCAGCATGTTTTTTCTTTTTAGGGTTAGCACTGATTAAACCATCCCTCTCTCTCATCTCTCTATCTTTCTCAATCTCTATTGCAAAGTGTGTTGTGAGCTTCCGCCAGCTTGTTGCTCACACCATTTATTTTAATGACAGGTTGTGTTGGTTGGGCAATTTGTTTTGGTCTATTAGAACATTAGTCTTTTTTAGGTTATTGAAAGAAAACATGCCTGATTCCCATACGAAGAAACTATCTGAATATTAATCATCTCCAATCTGTAGAATGAAGCTCCATTATGTAGACTTTGATCCTTATCTAATTCTCCTACATGATGACAATAAAAGTCAATCATTAGAGAAACTAGGTACATGAAATTAAAATTAAGAAATGCCCTTATATCATAATTTTTTTGAAAAAAAAAAGGTTGCATATCTTTTGTATACCACTATATGGAAGCTTCTTGATATTTATGCTCTCTTCAGCGAAGGCAGGTCTCAGTTGACCTTGGATGACAATGCTAGCAGGAGGTTGATCCATCCAGTCCAAATCAACATTCGATACAGACTGAGCAAAAGACAGAACCATGAATATCTTGCAGCTCAGGACAACTTGCACATGCATATGAAATAAATATTTCAGTGAAGTAGAAAAAACTTTGAAGTAAAAAGTTATCATGTTACTTAAGGAAATAAGCATTTACTGCATACCTCTTCCATTTTCTTAGCAAAATACATTGGATGACAAGACTGCATTGTTTCCAAATTTGTCCAATCACTAACATTATCAGAAGAGAGAAGTTCATCTAATTCATCTTCGATGATGGCCACTGCATCCTGCAAAGAAGTGATGATAATGGCATCTACCTCATTTTGTTATCAAAACAGCATAAAAGCCAAAACAAAGCATGTTATCTTGTCTCCACACCTCTTCATATCCATCATTAACATCACCTACATCACTTGAGATTTCTTCTACTTCAATATCAAGATCACTTGGCCCTAGCACTTCCATCTCTGATAGCATTTCTATATTGTCCAACCCAATTATAACTTGCTGCACTGAAGATCAATATTAGTTGAAGCATTGCAAGTTTCAAATCTAAAACTAAATAATGTAAAAGAAGGGCAACAGTACCAAAGAAGAAATTAAAATTGGAGTACCACTAATTTATCGTCCGAAATCAGAGTTTGCAGAATTTCTTTCTCACTATTCACCTCAAAATAGATATCTGTCCAAATTGTGCAACAGAAACTTCATGAGAGTGGTAGAAGAAGATTAAAAAAGACACTGCCCCCAAGAACAAATATCAAGACATAAAAAGGAATACAAATATATAAGTGTACCTCCATATTCATCAGTTAAATATGGTACATAAGGCCAAATAATATTTTCATCGACTTCTTCATCAATAAATCCCGTGAAAATGAGAGTTGCTTTGCTATTCACCTGTGCATGGCACGAGCACCACAGCATGAAAGGATTTTTAAACTTACTACCATCATTAGACATACCCTAGAGAAATATCATGTAAGAATACATAGCATTAACTTCAGTTAGGTTCATATTAGGATTTGAGTGACTTCAGCATAGGAATCCAATTTTAAGATAATTATCCAGCTAAAACGTAGCTTCACTGGAATTTCCGAACCTTGGAAAGAATACAAAATAGTGTAGTATAAACGTTAGGATGCTTTACACAAAGCGATAAAGGTATGTAAAGTACGAAGTAGCGCTCCACATTTAGATATCTACTTGAGAAAATAATAGTTAGACATTGGTACTCCCCAACAGTTTGTTGGCACCGGCTGGTCTAAAAGACTAAAGTAGCACTAATGTGAAGGAGATTGAACATATATATGTTGACTGAGGACCTCGTACGTTTCAGTCTGAACTTACTGATAAAAGATTTACTGGCCCCAAACTTGGTCCTTATTCAGATGTCTCAATTGACTAACAAACAACCTAACTAAAGCTAAAAAGCAAGGCGTCCATATCTAGCCACATACAACAGAGAAGTAACTGAATTCAAAAACAGAGTTATGATACAGCTTGCAAAGCTAAGTTTGCAATAGTTATGAGGTAGCATAAATGTATAGCAAATAACAAAAGATTGAATATATATAGTGCAAAGAAAAAGAAAGAAGAAAATCAAAGACTAATGGACACACGACCAAAGAAGACATTTCATATAAACAAAGAGAAATAAGAACTATTTGGGTTGGTCGCTCTAATGCATCCCATAAGCTAACCTGGTTGTGCCACCTAAAACCCTGGAAGTCAATTGTTAGATAGGTGTGCAGATTTATCAAGCAGCTAGAGAGCTTCCAATGGTTGAACTTTGTATAGAATGTACAATCTTTTAAGTTGTTAAGGTAGCCGAATGGAATACCAAACTACATCTAAGAACCTATAATGAACCCACATGCAGAAACCAAAAACAAAATCCAGATGCATGCTTTACAGATCTAACGAGCCCCTAGTGAAATAGAGAAGATAGCTTCTCTTGGATGTAGGATCAGCCGATGAAGGCCGAAATGAGCCTGAATGGTTAATCAACCAAATGTATATGCCCAAAGAATAGCGTACAGGTTATCTTCTTCTAAAACGAGGATCCATCTTATTTGACACACGGACATTCTCGTATACTCTCTTATTCGGTTAAATGTTGTGCGGTTGCTACCTCAACTATGGTTCTTGCAGTTTCGGCATCCGTGAGGCGCCTCTCTTCGCCGTCAACGGGAGGAACCAGCTCTTCGATTTCCTCGGAAGGGTGGTACCGCCGTCTGGAGTTGCTCGTCGGCGAATCCGCATCCCCTTGCGCGGCACGAACCCTAGCAGAAAGAGGATGACTCGGGCACGATCCAAAGCAGCCATCCATGTTGGTCCTGGCGAGCATTCCCAAGACGACGGATTACAAGAAAAAGAAGATACAAACTGAGGAGACCGGGAAGGAGCGACCGAGAAGTACCGGGAGCGCTCAAGATCCCGAAACCCTCGACCGAAGAGCCTCCGCTTGCCCCGCCAAGAACACCGGCGACAGGCCCCCACCACGAGCGACAGCAGAGACCGCGGCGGGAGAGGCGAGGGACATGCGCCGCCGCGGGGCCGCAAACCGATCGCTAGGGCAGAGTCCATCGCCGTCAGCATCTTCTCCTTTTTCCTCTTCCACCTTCCTGAAGAGCCTCCACCGGATATCTGCAACGATTTAGAATGGGTGGCCGAGCCGCGCCGGGGGACGGGGGAGGGCTAAGACGCACGCGAGGGATGTACGAGTGACGTTCGCACGCGCTTTGGACCGCTGGACCCGGGTATAATTAGAAGGCCCGATTGGTCTCCCGAAGTGGGTAACATGTGAGGTGGTAAACCGGTGCTCGGATACTAAATCGCTCCCATCGATACACGCCTTGAAGACGCTTCTCTTGATTGGAGTAACCGATTGCAGCTTATCTACATGCGTTACCAGATTGGCAGGTCCAATTCATTGTCGGGATGCAAAAGGATCGAGTTCTGATTCCCTCCTTCCGAAGGGGGTGACGTCGGAGGAATTTGAGTTCTGTTATCTTCAAAGTCGATTGCATAGTCAAGTTATGAATGCCACTATCAAGTTCGAGCCTGACACGAAAGCGCGATTCGATCGAGATGTCGAGGAGCCGAATTGAAAGAAAATGATCGATACGAAAATGATGCGCTGAGATGGAACTCCTAAGATCTCGAAGTGACACCGATGTACTTATGAAATATATGTGAAAATAGTTAAAAATATTCGTTGACATGGTTGATCTAGCACAACGATCATCGACGTAACTAATCTGACATAATAATCATCAATGTAGTCAATTTGGTGCAACGATACCAATTTTATATAATGATAAATAAATTTTATGATTTTTGATAAATTGTGATGATAATACGAGAGAGGGGATGGCATCATTATCTTCACACCGCAGCACCGACCCATACGGTTCCGAATGGTGCTGGGTTGATCGTGCATTATCTACTTTATTCCCTATGGGACACATGTCGGGTCGTCCCACGTTGGATCCTCGATGGCTACCAACTGTCGCTTCATGTCTAGTGCAGGAGTATCCACTATCATTCGTCCCCACCTGAATGTGTACTTGAGGGGCCTCGCAGAGGGGCTCGAGGTATGTCATCAAGCATTTTCATTAGTCGGGGACCTTGCTTCTCAGTTGCTCATGTGATGCCCTTCGAGGCGAATGGCTTGGGTCGGGCCCCATTGGGTAGTGTCCCATATTTGCATATGTGAGTTCATCGCTCGCGGCTCTTGCATTTCGAACTCCACCTTCCTGACACGGCTTTCATGGGCTATCTTTTCCTGACCTACGCATCTCGAGGTGTCCTCTTCTGGATTTGTCGTGGTGGGACATCTTTTTTCGATCCATATTTCTTGGGCATAATTTTTTCTAGCCTCTCACTATGATGATCATTCTTCTTTTTTCGAGCTACATGACTCAAGCACATCTTTTGCTAGCTTTGTCGTTGAGGGTCTTCTTATTTTTCCCAAGATATATGACTTGAGCATATACTCCATCGTGGTGGGCTTTCTTCTTTCTCCTGAGGTACACAACTTGGGCACATTCTCCGTCGTGACGGGCATTCTTCTTTTTCCTGAGATACATGACTCAAGCATATCTTTTGCTAGCTCTGTCATTGAGGGCCTTCTTATTTTTCCTAAGATATACGACTTGAACATATACTCTATTGTGGTGGGCTTTCTTCTTTCTCTCGAGGTACACAACTTGGGCACATGCTCTTTCGTGACAGGCATTCTTCTTTTTCCTGAGATACATGACTCAAGCACATGCTCCGCCATAACAGACCTTCTTCTTCCTCCAGGAATGTGCCGACTCAAGCACATACTCTGTCATGGCGAGCCTTCTTCTTTCTCTCGAGATACATGACTTGGGCACATGCTCCACCATGGTGGATCTTCTTCTTTCTCTTGAGATACGTGACTCAGGAATATGCTCCGTCGTTGTAGGCCTTCTTCTTCCTCTTGAAACATATGACTCCAGCACATGCACCAGCATGGTGAACCTTCTTTTTTCCAATTATGTGACTCAAGCACATGCTCCGTCGTGACGAGCCTTCTTTTTTCTTTTAGAATGTTTGACTCAAGCACATGCTCTGTCGTGGCGAGCCTTTTTCTTTCTCCTAAGGTATATGACTTGGGCACATGCTTCATCATGGTAGGCCTTCTTCTTTCTCTTGAAATGTATGACTCTAGCATATGCTTTGCCATGGTGAGCCTTCTTCTTTTTCCCGATCACGCGACTCATGCACATGCTCTACCATGGTGGGCCTTCTTTCTCATGAAATGTATGACTCTAGCACATCTTCGTCATGGTGGGACTTTTTCTTTCTCCCAAGGTACATGACTCTAGCATATGCTCCATCGTGGCTTGGGCATAAGCTTTTCGCTCAAATGCGCTGTCTCCTCCCGAGGATGACCCCCCAATAATTACATCTATCTACTTCTCGATGGGACCATGAGGGCACAGGGAGGGCTCCTGGGGCTTATAGAGTTATCGCCCTAGGTGCCCCCTCCGAGTAAGCCTTTCGATCCGATACTTTAAATCCCAACACTCCTCAATGTTGTGGTCGTAATCTTGGTGGAAACGACACGAGCTAATCATGGAGCGATAGTTGGTAGCCATTAAGGATCTGATGTGGGATGACCCAACATATGTCCCATAAGGAATGAAGCAAATCACGTGTGATTGACTCGGTGTTGTCTGGAATCGTATGGGTCGATACCGCACAACGAAGCTTAGGACGGGTCGACCTGTGCTGTTAGGAGCATACAGGTCGCCCACTCATTTGATCGTGCCAAATGAGAACGAGGACAGACATTAACAACCCACGTACTTCCAAACCACCTCCGTATGTATATATTCCGAACCCCAACCCAGAACGAGGGGGTTGAACTTTTACACTATAAACCAATTGTTAACTTAACTATCGGAGGGGTCGAGTCAAGAATCTCCTTCTTGACATTGATCTATTTTGCAAGAACCCTTAAGAGATGAGGTCGATCGAGTCACTCTAAGGGACAATCCTAAAGTCAACATAAAGAAGCTCGAGACCTGATCCATGGGTGACCTCACCTTCTCGACCTCCTTTTTCCTGAAGACACATGTGGACGACTTTGTACATTTGGATGAGGCCAAGTCGTATTGACCCTTTAGTCACGGCATAAAATTGTATAATATTTTTGGCATTAGATGGATGATCATGAGCTCTTAATTCCCGGAGCGAAAGAGGGAGCACTAATAAGATTATTTAGTCTCACAGTGATTAAGGAATAGAAAAACTAATGGCTCTTAAGTTGTTTGATCTCTGCGAGTCTATATCCAAATCTTTCGATCTTAAAAATATTAAACTTATACTATGGTGTTAGAAGATATTTTTATGTTTTCATGATTACTCCGTACTACTTCTGAGTCCTCAAGCTTGACATGGAACCACAACAAAATAACAAATGTATGAAATCTAAAAAATAAAATTTACGATTGTATGATAAAATACTAGCTGCATTTATCTTGAAATTAGTACCATAGAGTTCATTTTGACACAATTTATTGTTATCATTGTTATTAGTAATAGTCTTGTCAAAGCCAATATAGGATGCCACGTCCCTGAAAGAGGCTCAACCACATCCCTATATGTGACTTAAATTTGCTCGGACTGATAAATATTTAAAAAATTGTAAAATCGTTATCCCAATCGGATAAATAATTTTATAAAAAAATCCTCAAGTAAATCTTAATAATCATGACTTGATTATTTTATAAATATCATATGTATATCTAGATTTTGATGATCGAAAAATAAAATATAAAAACTATTCTAAAATTTATATAAGAGAGTATATCAAAGGATTAGTATTGTAATCGATCATACATGATAAAACAATTTAATTTTTTTTCGTAAATATAGATGAAAGTTATAAAATTAAGTTAAATTTTACATCGACATTTGATATATTTTGATCTTTTTATATTTTTTTGATTTTTTAATTCTCCTCTCTCTCACCCAACAAAACCCTCATCGATATCACTGACACCTTTAACAATGCTCCAACATTATGTTACTGTCCTCATCTATCAGCAGCATCAAGCAAGTTTCATGGACACGAAGCACCCCAACTTTAACTACTAAGATAAAGTAAAGCACCCCAACTTTAACTACTAAGATAAAGTAAGTCCTTGCCATCACCATTACTTATCTGATCACCAGCCTTTTCACCATGTCCAAATCTTAAGCTGGATAGAGAATATGGTGAGTTGGAACAAAAAGAGGTACGACAGAGACAGCCTTTCAGGGAGACACAGTAAGCCAGCTTTTCTTATGCAGATAATGCTGATGCAAAACTGACTCCTTGGCAGCTTTGCAGGTCTCAAAATGATGAGAACTTGATGGCAGAGAGAACGGGAGAAAGGATTCCAGGTGCCATGTTGATGATGCTACAAGTATTGAGGGGCGTGTGAGTGATTGGGTAGAAATATCTATCAAGTCTGATACGTCGTTTGAAGTTTTTGTTGATTGTGAATGATAATGATTTGTTTATTTTTTATTTTCTCTACTAAAATATGTATTGATTATTTGATAAATAAAAACAATTTTTTTTAAATTAATGATATAATTATTATTTTTAATTAATCGAAACTCGACATATGAAATAGAAGATGTCATATTGGCCTTCGAAGATGACAAAGGAGTCTATTAGACATATTATATTAATAAAATATTTTTTATAAAAAAATATTCTTTTTAAAATTTATTTGTTATTGTGCTCATAAGTGAAAAAAGTCTATCCTATCCTCTAAATTTATCTCTTATAAATATGTCAAATTATAATATTAATTGTAAGCATCATTTCTCAAAAGCTTTGGATCTTTCAACAAACATTGTGGAAATTGCAGTGCTGTATTCACTGATATGCATTTGGATCTCCCATTGTTACTTGATAATGGCAAACACTACACAGCTAGTCTATGATCTTCCATTGAGTTCAACCATATAACACCACCAAAACATATTCAACTGCTTCCATTCACTTCTGACCAACTCACTGTTCCAACGTTATATCACATCACATCGATAGACAACAACAGCAGCTGCAATAAGTACAAAAATAGACCCCCTGTTGACGCTAAAGCTTCTGCATGCAGGGCAGCCCTCCTCCTCACTCCATCACCGTTGCATCCTTTCAGGCAACGCTGTTGATTCCCATACATCCCGACCACAGCTTCCTTAACGACCGCTTCTGTAAACGATCACATCAACACCCAAAAATTGAACTGTGGTTGTATCGATGCTGGTATAAGTGGAAGAACAGGAGCAGGAGATACCCGCTTGGGCTTTTGGTAGAGGAGCTCAGGTGGGATCTTGTACAGGTCTTCATCCACAGCCTTGAGAGCTCGAGGCCTCCTTGGGGTGGTTTGGAGCTTCATGTCACTGACCTTGACTTGCTTCCTCTGCTGCTCTTTGCCATGCTGCTGCTTCTCTCCTCCTGCATTACCGACCTTTTTGATCACCTACAGCAAGATAGATGTAAGTCATGAGATGTAGTTGAAGGTTTCCTGATTAGAGGATGAGATCAGTAGTAATGATGACCTTTCTGTGGTAAAAGAGATCGCTATCTTCGCCAAAATAATGGCCTCGGATCACTCCAGCCTGCACTGCTGACTCGAAGTAATGGGCGGAAAGGAGCTCGTCACAGTAATCCCAGTATCCAAAAGACGGAAGTGGATGCCTCTTCATCGTGCCCTACAACCGGAACTAGCCACAAACATCAACCATGCACTAAAGCCACTGTGTGGTGGTGAAGGAAATGCGAAGGGGTTTGGTGCATATATGAAGAACCAGCGTCTGTAGCAATGGGTGCAGTAATGGTGGAAGGAGAGGTCATTATCGCAAGGACGAGGACGAGGGGAGAAGCGCCATAGCCTTCTTTATTAGGGGTACATGTGGCCTGCCCTCAGCCTACGAAACTTGCCCATCGCCACCCCAAAATGACCCGCTCTTTTCCCGCTCCCCGAGGCCAACAATAATGGTTTATCTTCTTCCTCCGTCCACATAAATTTTATGTATATATATATATATTAGAATATTAAATCAAAATATATAATTAGATAAAATTTTAGTTTATGAGACTTAGTTAAGATAAAAATATTATAATTAAAATTAAAAATTTAAATTTATCATGAATTATTTTATAGACAATTAAGAGAAGAGATGAGACAGAGGGAAAGAAAGATCGATAAATTAGAATATTTAGTATTGAAGTATCTTCTCTGTTCTCGGAGTATGTGCACAAATAATATCTCGAAATACGTTCAGTAAAAGTCGTTTGCCACACGAGGAGAGTCCAAAAGCTTTGGGTAGTGATCAATCTTGCTTGGACCGGTCTCCTTGGCATATAGTCAAACATCATCAGGTCACTTTCAACTTACCGACACGTCAAGATGGAAAGGAGACTCGTCCTCGGGTGAACACACGCCACAGCTGATAAAGTTTAAAGCACAAGGTTTGACTATTTGGGAGGGGGGAGATATTGAGAACCTTGATATCAAGGAAGGCCACAAAGCTGTTGGATAACAGCGTTGAATTTTATTTAAGATCGAAACAGCTGATGTTAAACGAACAATGCAATTATTGACACGGCAACGCAACATTAAAGACTTGCTGGTTCAGAACAACTAGCTTGTTTCGGTCTTTGTCGCCCGCCCCACTATGCGTTCATGATGGGGCAGCGCGAACCAGAGGCTAAGATGCTCTCCAGTGGCCCACCTTTCAGGAAGCCCGCAAGAAAGTCTCCACGCTCGTAGAAGAACTCCACCTTCTCCACCCTCATCCCGTCATCCACCTACCGAACAGTAACAGTCAGCATCTTCAAACAGTAGACCACAGAAAACATTGAAGCAGCAGAGAGAGAGAGAGAGAGAGAGAGAGAGAGAGAGAGAGAGAGAGAGAGAGATTACGTGAAAGATTCCGGTTCCAATGAACTGGACCACCTCGCCGGTGGGGGCGTGGCCGTGGAACGGGCCTTCCATGTAGCCCCAGTGGCGGAACTTGTACACGATTACAGGCGGGCCGCTAAGGACTTGGAGGATCTCCACAGCGAAGCCACGAGGAAACGTGGTGGCGAACTCCTTCCCAGACGACTCCGCCGTCTCCACCGACGGGTCGTAGATCCGAAACTCTGGAGGCAGGCTGGTCTGCAGGAAGGCGTTGTAGCTTCCTCCCATGTCCCGGATTTGTTGTACAGTGAGTCCTTCCTTTCCTGCATGCAATTAACACTACTTCACATGCGTTGTTCGGATCAAAGTAGTCACTTCAGCTACTGGCGGAGTGAAGAATCACCATTAAGGCTGAGCCGAAACTTCTGTGGATTGATGGACTTGTAGTCCTCCGGCCGCACCTTGTGGACCAACTCCATTTCCCATGTCTTCACCAGCCTCTGCACCCTCTCTTCCAGCGAACCCACCGGCCACACCTGCCATGTATCCATCCCCATAGATGAGAGACCTAAGGCAAGAGCAGGCGAAGAAAGAGGCGATGGTTTTACCTGCGTTCGACCTTCTTCGAAAAGCTTGTTGACGACATCATAGTTCGGAGGAGCTCCGAACCTCCACTGGGTGTCCTTTTCACCCTCGCCATACATGAAATCCCGGTACTTGTCTCCTTCAGCTGAACTCGCCATTGTTATCCGATCTGTGCATCAGGATTGGCCAGCATCCAGGACATTTATAGTCGCAATCCAAGGTTTGGATGAGCATTGCGTCAGTATGAGTAAGACAGGTTCCGTTGTTAGATCGAACACCCCAGTCGTAGCTCAAGGAAGTTGCTCGGCAAGATCCAGCTATTCCATGTGACAAATAGGAGCCAATAGATTCGAAAGACGAGAAGTGTGACAAACTTGTCAACCTAACAACTTTGGATCATTCTGAGACGAGAACTGTGCTCGTAATCTTCCACCCATTCATCATGTGATTCTAAGATAAACAAATCGATAGTATGATGCACGAGAAGCTGACTCGATCTACGATATGGAACCATTCAAAAATAATTAATTAATGGACGTTCATTTTGTGATCTTGCAATTGGTAGATCGAGTGGTATGGTGTAACTCGTTGGTTTCATCTATGCTCTGGAACGATTACTAGATCATCCTATTATCTTCTCCAGTCAAATTGAGGTCCCATCAAATGTCTCTAAAGCTAACCTATGTCGGGGAATGCATGAATGCATGAAAAGAGAGATATCACTTTAGATCCTCTCAAAGTGGACTTGTCGAGGTAATTACGTGCACGAATGTATCTATGGACTAAGACCGAAGTCGACTTTGCCGACAAGCCAAAAACACGCAATCTAAGTTCTAGATGTTTTCTTCTTTGAACCAAAAAACAGTAGGATGAGTTTAAATCAAATCGATTAGGGATAACATACATTAGATCTGTCATCGATCTAATTCAAAATTTTAAACTTATAAATATGTGAGCCAATCCAATTTTATCAATGTAAGATTATTCTCCTAATTCTCTTTTCATCTCTATTATCTATATATATATATATATATATATATATATATATATATATATATATATATATATACACGTCTTAAATAAATATATACACAATTAAATATAATTTAATTTGGTCCAATCTATAATGTGGATATGAATATATTTTATTGGACTTCGAATCCGAAACCATCTTTTTCTACCCCAATGCCCCATCTCACCATTTTGCGTTCCGATTTAGACAACATTGATTCTGTAAGAAAAGTATACCTAATCTGCATTCGACCCATTATCGTCCCGCAAACCATTATTGCTATCTTCACTTAACTCCTAACGAAATCAAATGCTCGTAATTGATGTGTATCTCTGTTTGTGAGGGAGATAAAAACTTAATTTTTATTGTGTGAGATTAATTACAAGAAATCTATATAATTTTTACTATGTTAGATTAATTATAAGACAACTAAGTTATCTCTACTCAGACACAGTCCGTTTATACACCCTCTCACATAAAGAATTTACGTACTAAAATCCCTTGAGAGAAATCTAGAAACAACTTATGTATTCATCAGATCTTTCTTTTCTCCCACCAAATTCTAGAGACGCATTGAATATATATAGATGAATTATCCTTTATTTATCTTTTTTTTTTTTTTTTTTTCATGTATCGTCTTTCGATTGAAAAGAAGAAACGTAATTGATCTGTAAGGAGAACTAGACTTGCTTTCTCATTTCTTTTTATCTTCAGGACCATTATAAACGATGAAATTAGAATAGAAATTAAGAAAAGACGAGGGAAGATCTATAATCTCTCAATGTATAATATAATATCACATCACTAAATACACATTTAGTCCATAGGAGGTTCTATCTATTTATAGGTAAGAGTAGGATAAGTAATTATGAGAGTCTCTCCCATCAAGGTCATCTCTTAACGAATAATATTATAATTGGATTTTTTTTCTATTAATTGATAATTATAATTAGAATCAAATTAAATTTATAATATATCTTACTTAATTAGATGGGGCTATATAATATAATATTCTCTCACTTGGCATGATAAAATATAAAAAATTTAAAATTAAAATAAATAAAATAATTTTATTTAATTAATTTTTTAAAATTTTAAAAAAATATTTTACACATGCATATGAATTTTATAAAACATATCAATAAATCAATTAAACATAATAATATCACATTAAGTTTGACTATCAATGCAGTCCTAATGATTATATCCCATCAATATTATACTTTCTTTTATTTACCATATTCTAATATAGTTTAAAATGATTATATTATCAAGATAATCATATTATTATATTCAACCATAATATGTATAATTATTCGAAATAGATTTTTCTTTGGGATCATCTAAATCTCCTAATTATGTGCGTAATTATGAATATTAATTTTTTCATATCATTTAGAACTAATTTTTTAATATAATTTTATAAGTTATTAGTTTACACCATTTTGACATATACAAAGACAAATAACATAATATAAAATATAATTTAAAATATTATATAAATGATGAAATATTTATTATAATTTACATCACATAAGTCTACTAACCCAAGCCATCTTGGCAATTACTAGTTATATAAAACTAAGGGATATAGGTTATAAATAATATTCACCAAAATTTTAAATCTAATTAATGTCAAAATAATTTAATAATCATTGAATATTAATCAGCATAAAAAAACTCATCTGATAACTGTAATCATGATAAAACATAAACCATATATTTATATGAAAAATAAATATTATTTTAATACTTTTAAACATATGTTTGTGAATAACTAAATAAATATCTATAAACAATAATTAGAATATAATCATCACAAGTAAAATTTTATTAATATGTCATATGAAAATACTATAAAAGAAAACTATAATTTATATATCTTTTAAATTTCATTTGAAAGTCTTAAATTAGATTAATCAAGCTAAACATCAGTCTAATTAGATCAATTAAAATTAAAATTGATCAAAATAAAAAATTAATCAACATATGATATTCTCCAAATTTAATCAAAATATGATCGTCGAATCTAAATCCAATCAAGTAATCAAAATATAGTATGATTAAAATAAATCAAATTAATCGATTGAATAATTAAGAACATAAGTCATAAATATATAATTTCTGAAAGGTAAAACTATAAATTTATTAGGATATATAGTGAAAATATATAATTTTTGTCAAATTGTCAAGAGCATATGGACTATAATTAAAGAGTTTATAAGAGCAAAACTATAATATAAATGAAGAGACCCTTAATTTTTATTTTATTTTATTATTTTTCTTATTTTCTCGACCATGATAATGAGAGGCATTCAATCGTCGTGGTATGTGGTCGTCCGCCACTTGTGCCTTACCTATTGCCATCGCACTAGTGTGACTATTCTCATGTGATTAATCGATGACCTCACTAGTTGTTGCGTCATGTTGTTGTACCCACGGATGGCTGTTCTCAATATGCAAGGTTTCCTCATCAACAGAACACCTATATGGCCATGAGCCAATGACAAAGCATTGTCGACCATCGTCCCACTATGTAACTATGCACATGCATCGATCGACGACCCTTATAGTCATTGTGACGTGAGGTTGTGCTTAGGCATCTATCGCACATTTGTTGGGAACTATGGCCTTCGACTTCCAATCATCCCCTACCGTAGCTAATAAATTTCATCACAGTGGCATAAATGCAACCATCGATCACAGGAAACAATACTACTGCATGTGTAGTTGCTAACCTAAGGAAAGTCAACCGTCACATGGCTATTGTATACAAGTAGCTGCAATTGTGCATGCGATCATCGTTGGTTGTCGTACCCACCCCGGTTCTACTACATACAACAACACTTATATCAATAATTGCTCGTGATTAGGCCGACAACCATCAGAGACTACCACCCTCAACAATGCTTTCACCAATAATACATTGTTGACGATAGTTCGTTGGATCAAAGATTATGATTACATACCTTTTATTGCTATTCAGAAAATCTTTATATGATTTATAAATACACTGTCTAATCCGAAAGAAATAGCTATGTCGATCTACAAAGAGAACTAGACTTATATTTTCTTCTCTTCTTATTTTTTATAAGATAATTATAAGCAATAAAGATCTATAATCTCTCAATGTATAATATAACATCACATTATACATTTAGCCTGTAGGAGATTTTGTATATTTGTAAGTGAGAACAAATGAGAAATAATCAAGAGAATCCTTCTTTGTTACTGGCTTATAACCGTAATTAGAATTCAATCAAATATATAATATATCTTTTCTAATTAGATAAAATTATATAATCTAACATGTTATGTCTAAAAATCTTGATTATCCTCTAATGACTTTTTCTTCCCGTAAAAAAATTGCTAATTTATTTAAAGACAGAACTCCAGCATTAAAAGTCATGGCTAATTATCATTTGCCATTATTTTTATTTTTTTATTACTTACTACTGTCCTCCAATTTTTTTGACCTACGCATTATTTGTCGATATGCAACAAAATGTGGATTATATCAAGTCTTCTTATAAGAAAAAACAATAATGAGGATCTTAATTATTTCTAATAACAAGAACTAAACGCAACTCTCAGATCTTGTCTGCGTGTGTAACACAAGCTATGTCTTACCCATAACCTTCATTACACGAGAACACAATGCCTGCAACCACACTCTTCACTCATCACTACCGCATAGAGAAGAGGTTATATATGTCTTGTGTAAATATGAGCTACTTGGCTGTGCTACGTAGTTGATGGAATATAAAGTGAAATAAATTTTTATATATGAACAAATATTAGCATATCATAACACGTAGCAGAATTAAATGGAATCACAATCAAATAGAATACCAAGATATATGTGAAAATTATCTCCAATGTGAAGGGTAAAAAGTATGGGACAAACTAGAAATAATTCATAAGAATAATGAATATACAAATCTCAATCTCTTGCCCAAAACCCTAGCAACAATCGCAAGAGAATAACTGAGATACAAGGATCATGTCTGTTAGGACTCTAGCTAGGAGAATCCTAATTGAGAGGGATATTTATGTAAAATCTATCTAAGCTGACCCCTATTAAAGATGTGAAGAGGCCAGATAGGGTTAGGAGGTTGTTTCTTAGAGAAGAATTATGAGTTGTAAAGGAATAAGAGTCTTAAGTATGAGTCCTATTAGGAGTTGGTTAGAAGTAGGAGTCTTGAGTATAAGTCCTATTAGGAGTTAGGGTTTAGAAGCACTATAAATAACCTTATATTCCTCCTCTTTTCATAGACAATAGATGAATATTTTTTACAGCCTTTGAGCAGCAACTTGGAGGGAGAAACCCTTATAGAGTTCCAAGGAGATCGATCCCCTAAAGAGATCAACCCCAAGTTTAGAATCTGCAAAGGTTCTAACACCTAGTATCAGAGTAGCGTTCATAGTGTCTCACTGCCCTTTCACAACCATCCATCAACCCTGAACAATTGCCCAAAGCAATTCCCACAATTGCTTAAAAGATCGTTGCCAAATTCCACCGTCATCTCCACCACCACGGATCATCCTTTGATCTTCCCGTGAATTACAATAAGTTCTGATTTCCTACCTTATTGATGCTGCAATTTAGTTATCCTTATTCGAAAAAAAAAAATTGTTCCAAAATTGCTGCATAAACTTTTCGTCGTAAAGTTTTCATCTCTACGATGAAAGATACATTGCAGAATTCCAACCGCATAGCACAATCTGTTTGATCTTGCTACTGTGTTTTTTCTATCCAAATCTCTACAAAATTTTATGACAGATTTGACACTTCCTAACAGCAGATTTCCCTTTAGTTTTGTCAAAAAAATTCTCAATATAAACTATTGATCTTTTACGTCTAAACTGCTATACTTGAAAATCTGCACTGTAAAATTCCAACTACATAGCACAGATTGTTTGATCTTGCTACTATATTTTTTCTATCCAAACCTTTACTAAATTTTTATGACAGCTTTGACACTTCCTAATAATAGATTTTCCTTTAATTTTGTCAAAAAATTTTCAATATAATCCATTGATCTTTTACATCTAATTTGCTATACTTGAAAATCTGCACCGTAAAATTCCAACCGCATAACATAATTTGTTTGATCTTGTTACTATGTTTTTTCTATCCAAATCACTATGATTTTTTTATGATAGCTTTGACACTTCATAACAGTAGATTTTTCTTTGGTTTTATCGAAATTTTTTTAATATAAACCATTAATCTTTTACGTCCAATCTGCTACACTTGAAAACCTGTGATGCAGAAAATTTCAATCACATATTATTGCCTTAACCCATCTAATTACAATCTTTTTTGAATGAAATTTCTTATACACTTCGTAGATCATCTTGGCTTCCATCTAAAATTGATCTATTGAGGAATTCATCTCTAAAAATGATTTTGTGTTGTTGCAAATTTTCATTCCAAACCGCTGAAATTTTTCGATGAGAATTCTGCTATCGCAACTTGTACCAAATTTCTTATTATTACTGCCGAAATTTTTTTGATTAAATTGGACATCCTTGCTATCATATAAATTGAGATATTGCTATCAATTCCCTCCATAAATATCTCAAGTTTTTAGTGGAATTTTTGTCGAGAAATCGTTGTTTCTTCAACGATAATTCTGCTGTTACAAGACAACACATATTTGCAGTAACTTCCATTTATTTCTATCAAACCTTTGTTGCCATCTACCACAGATTTAAAACTTTCATCCATAGCCCTGAAACTCCACTAAACCACACCCTTAAACTGCACCCAAAACAGCCACAAAACAAGCCTAAATCGTAGCCTACATCCATTGATCCACCAACCCTTTCGACCATCACTTCTCTCAACCCATACATGCCTTTAACCTGACAACAAAAGAGATATCTTAACATTACATATTTGAATGCATATATTATGGCATATGAGGAGGTAATCAATGCTAAATTCGAAGCATTTGAGGCATGAATGGAGGATAAGATTCGAACGCTCTTTACCGAACTCAGATTGGGCCGACCACTAAGCTCAAAGAAATCACATCAAGGAGAGAGCTTTGCCCAATCGTACCAAGCCCGAAGAGATGACTTCCAAGGGAGGGGAGGCTCTATGATTGATCCCAACTATTCATGCATGAGAGTGGACTTCCCTAGATGGGAAGAAGTAGACCCGATTGGTTGGATCTCATGCACGGAGCGATATTTTTGGTACCACAAAACCGCATACGCATCTATGGTAAAAATTACGGCTATACATCTTGAAGGGGATGTCATACAGTGGTTTGACAGGTTTGAACACACTTATGGAGTCCTTTCATGATGACAATTCAAAGAAGGACTATTGATCCACTTTAGGCCAATCGATTACGAGAACATTGACGGACAACTAGCAATGATCCGACAAACCTCCACCATTCAGGAGTACCAAATCAGGTTTGAAAGGTTATCAAATCAAACTCGTGATTAGTCTTAAAAACAGCTATTGGGGACCTTCATTGAGGGCTTGAAGCTAGAGATCCGAGGAGAAGTTAAAGCGCGACAACCATACACGCTTATGGCAGCCATCTCTTTCGCACGACATCAAGAGGAGCAATTGAACCATGAAGCTTGGAGGACTAGGGTCACTCCTCAACTAGCAATATTGAAAAGCCTTCAACCCCCCCTACTATCGACCGAGTCCCTACACTAAAGAGGTTGACAAGAGAAGAGCTTTGGGAGCGATATGCGAAGGGGTTATGTTGGCATTGCGACGAGCCATGGAGCCGTGAGCATCGCTATAGTAAAGGGAGACTTCTTATGATTGGACTAGTAGAAGAAGAGGTCATTAAACATCCAAAAGAGGGCCTTGAACATAAAAAAGAAGATGCAAAAGAAGAGCCACAATCGACCGAAGTTACGGTACATGCACTAGCCGGCTACTCAAACCCGCAAACGATGAAAGTTGGAGGCATTCTCAAACAACAACTGATCATTGTTCTCAATGACACGGGCAGTACTAATAACTTCCTAAATAGTAAGGTTGCTGTCCGGATGACCTTACCTATCGAGAATTACAGCAGGTTTGACGTTAAGGTCACTGACAGATGGATTTTGAAGTATGATCGTAGGCGCCCGCGAGTGAAACTGTTGCTGCAGGACCAAGAAATAATTGCATATTTCTTCCTCCCCCCTCTTGATGATCATGAGGCCATGCTTAGAATTAAATGGTTGATGATATTAGGTGATGTTTCTTGGAATTTTATGCAACTAATTATGAAATTTTACAGTAAGGAGAAACAGGTGATACTGCACGGGAAATGTGGGGGCGACGTAACAATGATTTGCACACAACAAATGGAGAAGGTTTTGCATAAAGCATGCAGCGACTTTTTGGTATAACTTGAGTAGCAAACTAAGAGATAGCCAATAGAATTTGAAGATCCAAACCTACTTCCTTTGCTTACTTAATTTTTAGATATATTTGACGAACCGTACAACCTACCTCTTACCCATCGGCATGATCATTATATAACGATTCTTCCAAGCAAACCTCCAGCAAATATTCGAGCATATCAGTATCTTCATCTCCAGAAGGATGAAATAAAAAGGATTATAAAAGAGATGCTTGAAACATGAGTTATTCGGCCAAGTTGCAACCTCTACTCTTCACCGGTGCTACTTGTATGCAAGAAGGACGCAACATGACAAATATGTGTTGATTATCGAGCTCTTAATGGTATAACCATCAAGGATAAATACCCTATTCCAGTAGTAGATGAATTGCTAGATGAAAGGGAGCACAAATCTTCACAAAGCTGGACCTTCGATCCGGGTATCATCAAATACGAGTGTGTGAAAAAGGTATATCGAAAACCGCCTTTCGAGCACACATTGACCACTATGAATTTTTGCTTTCTTCAACAAAAGATCGAATATCTTTGGCATATCATATCAGAGGAAGGTGTGATGGTAGACCCCTCCAAAATATAAGCAATACAGAACTGATCGATCCTGAGGAACATAAAATTGCTATATGACTTTCTGGGTTTAACAGGCTACTACCGCAAGTTCGTGAAAAACTATGGAAAGATCAGTGCACCACTTACTTCCTTACTGAAAAAAGATGTCTTCCAATAGTCGGACAAAGCCTTCGTTGCCTTCAACAAACTTAAGGCAGCCATGACGACAGCACCGGTGCTAACACTACTAGATTTTAGTTGATCATTCATTATTGAGGCTGACGCATCTAGAGTCAGAATTGGAGTCATTCTCATGCAAGATGGTCGACCACTCACATACACTAGCAAGGCATTGTCTCCCTCCCATCAAAATATGTCAACATATGATAAGGAGATGCTCGCCATTGTGCACGCAGCAACGAGGTGGAGACCCTACTTGATCGGTCGACGATTTCAAATTAAAACCGATTATAAAAGCCTCAAGTACTTTTTAGAGCAAAAGATATCATCCCCTGAGCAGCAAATATGGGTAACAAAACTTCTTGGATTTGATTATGAAATAACTTACAAAAAGGGGAAAGAGAATGTTGTTACAGATGCGCTTTCGTAGCTACTTGAGCAAGCTGAATTTTCAGTCGTTTCACTTCCGACCAGCGACTTCCTTAAGGATATTAAGATGGAATGGTAAGAAGATTCGGAGACCAGTAAGATCATAAAAAATTGGAGGAAGTACCAAGCTCTGTGGCTCATTACAATTGGGACTCAAAAGAATTACGCTATAAGGGACGTATTGTGCTTGTGATAAATTCTACTTGCATCTTCACGAGTAGATTTTGGACAAAGTTATTCTATATGCAGGGTATTAAATTGAAAAGGAGTATGGCATATCACCCACAAACCGATGGCCAGACGGAAGTTGTAAATAGGTGCTTGGAGATAGCCCAAAGCCACTCACCAAATATGACTACCCAAGGAGAACTTCGGACCCAGCCAAGTGTCATTATTGATCGACGTATCGTGACTCGACGACGACGACCCACTATTGAAGTGCTAATACAGTGGGCGAACCTACCAATTAAAGATGCCACTTGGGAGAACTATGACGACTTGAAGATCAAATTTTCAGAATTCATGAATCGTCAACCTCGAGGACAAGCTAGGAGAGTCCTAATTGAGAGGGATATTCATGTAAAACCTACCTAAGTTGACCCCTATTAAAGAGGTGAAGAGGTCGGCTAGGGTTAGGAGGTTGTTTCTTAGAGAAGAATTAGGAGTTGTAAAGGAATATGAGTCTTGAGTAGGAGTCCTATTAGGAGTTAGGTTTTAGAAGCCCTATAAATAGCCTTGTATTCCTCCTCTTTTCATAGGCAATAGATGAATATTTTCTACAGCCTTTGAGTGGCAACTTGGAGGGAGGAACCCCTATAGAGTTCCAAGGAGGCCGATCCCCTAAAGAGATCAACCCCAAGTTTAGAATCTGCAAGGGTTCTAACAACGTCACTGTGCACAAAATTCTAAATCCTCCCTAATTCTCCCCAAGTAATTATAGTAAGAATCTACTGTAGATTTAATCTAACTTGAGATGAGAACACTGCTGGATGATTGAGAACAGTCTCTCTGTATTGTCCTTGTTTTCTTCCATTTCTTTCTCCTTGGATTTCTATCTTTTTCTCCTCCTTTTTGTTGTTGCAAAGAACTCATCTACTCCCTCATTGCTGTCCTATTTATGCACTAAAAGCGTAGCCCCCACACCCCTTTAACTTTGATCTAGGGTTAGGTCAAAGGGGTGGGTTGAACAAATGAGTTGTTAACCCAACAAGGTAGCTTGATGTGGAAACCCACCCTTTCTTACGAGTCTCCTTCCTTTGCTTTTAATGTTCTCTAAGCTTTCTACACTGCAACTCATCCAGATATAGAGATCTGACTTCCCCCCCTCTTATCTCCTCTCTTATAATTCCATGTATTCCCCCTCCCCCCTCTCTAACCCCAACTTTCTACACTACGATACTAGCCTCTTCTTACCATGAAGCAAGCCACTGTTATCCTCATGGCGATAGCCATACCCATAGCTCTCGCTCCGATAGCCATAGGAGACATAGGTGATGATGGGATATAAAGTGAAACTAAACTTTTGTATATGAACAAATACTAGCAGGCCATAACATGCAATAGAATTAAATATAAATTACAATCAAATAGAATACCAAGATATATGTGGAAAACCCTCCAATGTGAAGGGTAAAAATCACGGGGCAAACTAGAGATAATCCACTATGAGAATAATGAATATAAAAATCTCAATCTCTTGTCCTGAACCCTAGTAACAATCACAAGAGAATAACTAGGATACAAGGATCATATCACCATCCACAATATCTAAAAACCTCCCCAAGTAATCAAGAGTCTACTATATATTTGATCTAACTTGAGATGAGAACACTACTAGGTGATTGAAAACATATCTCTGCGTTGTCATTATTTTCTTCCCTTTTTTTCTCTTATTTTTCTGTCTTTTTCTTCTCCTCTTTGAATTAAAATGCTGCTGCAAAGATCTTAACTCGTTGCTGTAGTTTTTCTATCTCGTTGCTGCCCTTTTTTTGTATTAAAATCATAGCCCTCGCACCCCCTAACTTTTGATCTAGAGTCAGATCAAAGGGGGTAGGCTGATAAAGCCCACCTTGGGTTGAACTCACTATGGGTTGTCAGCCCAACAATCTCCCCCTTCAGCCCATAAGGGAGGTTGTCTTATGACTCCTCAATGTAAAGCCATGCCAATCAACTGTCGGTATATCTCCTGTTTTTCTTTTGGTAAAGTTTTTGTCAATATATCTGCTCCGTTGTCATCTGTATGAATTTTCTGAAGCTGCAACTACTTCTCTTCAAGTACATTTTGAATCCAGTGGTATCTAACATCTATATGCTTTGACTTGGAATGAAAAGTTGAGTTCTTATACAAGTGGATGACACTCTGGCTGTCATAATGCATCACATAATTTTGCTGTTTCAATCCCAATTCTTGTAAGAATTCTTTCATTCATAACATTTCTTTGCAAACCTCCGTAGTAGCAATATATTCTATCTCTGTGGTGGAGAGAGCAATACACTTTTGCAATCTGGATTGCCATGACACATCTCCCCATACAAAAGCAAGTACATAACCTGATATGGACTTCCTTGTATCTATATATCTTGCCATATCTATATCTGTGTAACCTGTCAACACAGGTGGTCTACATCCAAAGCTTAAACAAACCTTAGAGCTCCCTCTAATATATCTAAAAATATACTTCATTGTTGCCCAATGCTCTTTGTCTGGATTTACAAGAAATCTACTCGTAACACCAATTGCATATGCGATGTCTGGCCTCGTACATATCATTACATACATTAAACTTCTAATTGCTGAAGCATAAGGAACTATTTGCATTTTCTCTTTCTCCTCATCACTTGATAGACTCTGTTCTAAGCACAACTTGAAGTAACCTGCAAGAGGAGAACCAACTGGTTTTTCATTGCTTATACTAAATCTTTCCAATACCTTCTTGATATATTTCTCCTGTGACAACCAAATCTTTTTTATTTTTCCTATCACGAGAAATCTGCATGCCCAGTATTTACTTTGTTGGCACCATGTCCTTCATTACAAAAGACTTACTCAGTTCTTTCTTCAACCTGTCAATTTTAGACATATCTTTCTCAAGAATAAGCATGTCATTAACATAAAGTAAGAAAATAATAAAATTCTCACTAAACCACATGATCTAAAACCATTCTTTTATATCCATTTGCTATGATAAATGAATCAAAACTTTTTGTATCACTGTCTGAAGCTTGCTTTAGCCCATACAAGCTCTTCTTCAACTTGTAGACAAACTTCTCTTTACCTTTGACTTTGAAGCCTTCTGGTTATTCTATATAAATTTCCTTCTCTAAATCACCATAAAGGAAAGCTTTCTTCACATCTAACTACTCAACATCCAATTCCTAGCTAGCAGCAATGCCAAGAGCAACATGAATAGAAGATATTTTAACAATAGGAGAATTTTTTTTTTTAAAGTCAATACCTTTTTTTGACCAAAGCCTTTCACAACCAATCTAGCTTTGTACTTTAGTTGAGAATAATATTCAGAGTCTTCAACCTAAAAACTCACTTGTTCTTCAAGACCTTCATTCCATTTGGTAGCAGCACCAAATCATAAGTGTGGTTCTTTTGAAGAGCATCTATCTCTTCCTGCATAGCAACTAATCATTTCTTTTTCTGCTCACTTTCAACTACTTCCTGATAACTCTTTGGTTCACCTGCATAAGTAGGCATCACATACTCATATGTAGAGTATCTTTTGGAAGGTTGATGTTGTCTAGAAGATCTTCTCAATTGAGATTCTGCGGGAAGTTGCTCTCCAACTTCTTCTTGCTCAATATGTCCTACGGGTAGATGAATATCAGGATCTATACCATCTTTCTGCACATCTCTCCCATCACCCTGATATACTGAAGGAGTAACTGGATCACAATCTGCTAATCCTTCTGCATAAGTCTTGGCTAGTGCCTTCTTCTTCAAATCCTTAAAGGTTTGATCCTTAAAGAAGACTACATCTCTGCTTCTAAACACATTCTATTTTTTTGGATCTCAAAGCCTGTAACCAAAATGATTATATGAGTAGTCAAGAAAAATACATTCTTTAGTCTTACATCCAGCTTGGACCTCTCATTGTTTGGAATATGTGCAAATGCACGATAACCAAACACTTTTAAATACCTATAGGAAACATCTTTCTCTGACTATACATGCTATGTAACATCACTATCTAGGGTTGTACATAGTAACAAGTTGATCACATCAACTGTAATCCTCAAAGCCTCATCCCAAAACCTTTTAGGTAGCTTGGCTTGTGAAAGTATACATCTAATCTTTTCCATGATGGTGTGGTTCATCCTCTCTGCAATTGCATTATGCTGAGGTGTACCAAGAACTATCATCTCATGTTGGATCCCATGTGACCTGTAATAATCATTAAATAATCCTGTGTACTTACCACCATTATCCGATCTTATGCATTTCAATTATCTTTCTGTCTCCATTTCAACCATGACATGAAACTATTTGAAGACATTAATAACCCAATCTTTAGTCTTCAAAGCATAGGCCCAAACTTTCTTGGAAAAATCATCTATAAAAGTGACAAAATAAAGTGCACGACTTATACTAAGAACATCAACAGATCCACCAGGAGTTTTTGTCCTCAAAGTCCCACATATATCTGTATAAACACGGTCTAAGACATGTATTTTTTTAGATATAGCAGGACTAGCAAATAAAACTCTATGTTGTTTACCAACTAAACAATCAATACAAGGGTTCATATGTATACCTCTGAGATCTAGTAATATCTCTCTCTTGCAAATAGCTTGTAGTCCCTTCTCGCTCATATGTCTCAGTCGCCTATGCCACAACTTCATGCTAAAGTCTTTCTCTATAGTATTTAACTGCTCACCATAAGCTTTAGCCTGCAACCTATACAAAGTGTGACATTTCTTTCCACTAGCTATAATAAGAGAACCCTTACTAAGCTTTCATTGCCCTCTGTGAAATCTGCTATCATAGTCTTCATAATCTAGCCTTCTAACTGAAATTAAATTCAGCTTCAAGTCAACCACATGCCTCACATCCTTAAGCACCACATGCAGCCAAGGTTGGTCTTTTAATGGATATCACCCATACCAATGATGTTTGTCGTGCCATAGTTGCCCATCTTGACAACACCAAAATTTCTAAACCTGTATGTAGCAAAACACTCCCTCCGTGATGTAGCATAATAAGAAACACCTGTGTCAATCACCCACTCAAGATTCTGACACACACAAGAAAAAATATCATCAGAATGAGACAAAATCAAATAATCACCACCTTGTACTGTAGCTGTGATATTATCTTTTGACTTTGTAGACTCCACTTCTTTTCTCTTTTTCTTGCTCTTCTTAGGTTGCTTGCATTGGTTCTTATAATGTCCTTTCTTACCATAGTTATAGCAAGCAATATCTTTTCTTGATCTTGACTCGCTTCTATCCAACTGCTTCTAGACTTTGACCTTCCTCTGTTATCTGAGATAAGTGCTTGTGAATCATTCTGAAATGTTGCTGAATTCATTTTTCTCAACTCCTCATCTAACAAACTGCTTGTTACTTGACTCATAGTCACAACACCATCTGGTGCAGAATTATTGAGGGAAACCACTAGTGTCTCCCAACTTTCTAGTAATGAATTGAGAAGTAACAATTCTTGCAACTCATCATCAAGAGATATTTTCATAGAGGATAACTGGTTAGTGATACTGTACATTTCATTGAAATGCTCAGCACTAGAAGCACACTCTCTATATTTTAGGTTCACAAGTTCTCTGATAAAAAAAGCTTTGTTGCCAACTGTTTTTCTTTCATAGAGACTTTCCAACTTTCCAAAGAGAATATACAGAAATTTAAGTAGTAACATGGTGAAAGACACTATCATCAAGCCATTATCAAATAAACCCAATTGTTTTTCGATCTAACCTCTTCCACTCATCATCTGTCATAGTTGTGGGTTTTGCACTATCTCCCTATAAAGGTCCATATAAATCTTTGCAACACAAGATATCTTCCATTCTTTGTTTTCATATCATCCAATTATTTCTATTCAAACTAATCATGCGAGAAATACTATTTGCCTCCATGTTCAAATACAAAAATTAAATCATCAAAAACCCTGCTCTGATACCAATTGATGAGATATAAAGTGAAACTAAACTTTGGTATATGAACAAATATTAGCAGGCCATAACACACAGTAGAATTAAATGAAATTCACAATCAAATAGAATAACAAGATTTACGTAGAAAACCCCTCCAATGTGAAGGGTAAAAACCATGGGATAAATTAGAGATAATCTGCTATGAGAATAAAAATATACAAATCTCAATCTCTTGTCCTAAACCCTAGCAACAATTATAAGAGAATAACTGGGATATAAGGATCACGTCACTATCCACAATATCTAAAAACCTCCACAAGTAATCATAGCAAGAGTCTATTATAGATTTGATCTAACCTGAGATGAGAACACTACTAGATGATTGAGAATAGTCTCTTTGCATTGTCCTTGTTTTCTTCCCCTTCTTTTTCTTACTTTTCTATCTTTTTCTTCTCCTCTTTGAAGATGCTGCTGCAAAGATCTCCTCTTGTTGATACAGTTTTTCTACCTCGTTATTATCTTTTTTCTATTTTAAAAATGTAACCCTCGTACTCTCTAATTTTTGATCTAGTATTAGGTAAAAGGGGTGGACTGTGAACTGATAAAGTCCACCTTAAGTTGAACCCACTATGAGCTATCAGGCTCATAAGTCCAACAGGCACATAGGCCGGAAGAGTCGAGAAGTGTAGCATCGATCCTTTGGCCTGTTACAGCGTCGGGAGCCCGGGGCAGCGCTACTGCAGCGACCAGTGCGTCGACACTGGCAGCGACCGCTTCAACTGCGGCGAGTGCGACAGGCTGTGCAAGTTCACGCAGGCGTGCTGCGGCGGCTAGTGCGTCAACTTGGCCGTCGACAAGAAGCACTGCGGGAGCTGCTTCAACCGGTGCAACAAGACCTGCTTATATGGGCTGTGTGACTACGCTTAAGTCACACCACTCTTAATCTCAGGCAGATTAGACTCTTAATCTATTGGTTCCAATGCCAATAAATGCGTCCATGTAATTAGCGCTGCTCGTTGAGCTCCATATAATTAAATGAAAATGAAGGGTTATTATGTCATCACATATAATATCATTTTTAATATTTTATTAATGATAATTAATGGAGTTTTTAATTTTTTTTGAATTTATCTATTTGATGACATCAAATAGACAAAATAAAGTAATTAAAAATTATGAAAAAATGTGGGAGAATTTTAGAAAAAAAAACTCTTATTCAATATTTTTTTCTTTCTAATGCATAGAATATCCTTTTGATTCCTTTTTGGATCTATCGATTTGTAGGATGAACATATTTAATTATAATATTTTTAGACTATGTTACAATATTTTTATATAAATTTTACATTACATTTTGACACTATGCTGATATATTTTTAGTAATACTAGTAAAACAAATATAGTATTTTTTTTAATTTTATTAATAGTATTTTTAAAGTATTACTAAAAATATTATAGTATAATATAAAAATATTGCAATTGGAACACTTAATCTTAAGGATCGATCCATAGGAAAAAGAAGAAAAAGAGGAAAAAAATAGGTGGATAAGATATTTTAGGTATGAAGGAAAAAAAAAGAGTGATGCTAAAGAATTGGGAAAGAGCCCAAAATAGATTTTTTTTTTTTTTGAGAATTTACCTTAAAAATTTTCAAGTTTATAATATAAAATTAAATCGATCAATTAATAATATAAAGATCTGGAATATTCCGTACCGGCCACGATTTCGTCTCCTTGGCGAGGTAGAAGCCGGTGGGTTGGTCGTCGCTGCATGCCATGCTTCGATTTGTTGCTTCAAAACTTGCACAGCCACCCGCAGAGGCTGCACCAAATCCACGCCGTTCTCATCACTACTGGCTTCCACCTCGCTTCCCCACCGCGCGCCCTCCTTCCCATACGGCAGGGAAGCAGCGCCGTCTTCTTCTACAACTGCCTAATACGGGCTTGCCTACGCCACCGAGACCAGCCCGATACCTCTCTCCGCCTCTTCGCCCAGATGCTCGCCCATGGCGTCCGGCCCAACCGCTACACTTTCCCCTCTCTCCTCAAAGCCGCCGCCGGTGACGCCGCTTCCTCCCCCTCCTCCGGCCGTGCCATTCACGCGCAAGCCGTCCGCCGAGGCCTCCTCCTCGACGACTTCACCAACTGCTCCCTCGTCGATTTCTACGCGCGAGTCGGCGATCTCGGTTCCGCTCGGAAGACGTTCGACGAATTGCCTCAACCGGACTTGGCCTCCCGCAACTCGATGCTCCACGCGCTCTGCGTCCACGGAGATCTCGCGTCTGCCATCGCGCTCTTTGAAAGCATGGTCGACGGGAATGCCATCTCCTGGACGAGCCTCATCAATGGGTACGCTAGAAACGGCGAGTTCCATGAGGCAATCGACCTCTTCAGGAGATGGATCATACAGAAGGACGTGCCCTTGAGACCCAACGAAGCCATGTTGGTCAGTGTCCTCTCCGCATGCGCTAATTTGGATCACCACAGAGCTCTGTTTAGAGGCTTGGAGATTCACGGATTCATCGTGCGGAACGAAGCACCATTGACGGGATTCGTAGGGACCGCATTGATCGACATGTACAGCAACCACGGTCACTTGGATTATTGCACAGATGTCTTCCAAGCAACCAGGGAGAAGGAAGTGTGCACTTGGAATGCGATGATCTCGGCGTTAGCCCGGAACGGGAGGGCGGCCAGTGCCCTACAACTGTTTGATGCAATGACAGCCTCAGGGCTGCGGCCGAACCACGTGACGTTCGTGGCCGTGTTGACAGCCTGCGCTATGCAAAAGCTTGTAGACCAGGGTCTGAGGTGGTTTGAGTCGATGTCCACCGAATTCGGGGTGGTGCCACTGGTGGAGCACTACGGGTGCGTCGTCGACCTCCTGGGAAGGGCTGGCTTCTTGAAGGAGGCGATGGAATTCATTAGGAGGATGCCTTTCGAAGCCGACGCCTCGGTTTGGGGTGCTCTTATGGGGGCTTGCAAAGTCCATGAGAACGTGCAGCTTGGAGATGGTGTCGGGAAGCAGTTGATTGAGCTTCAGCCTTGGCCTGCCGGCCTCTACATGGTTCTGAGGAACATATACGCAGGGGCCGGACGATGGGATGATGCTGCTGGAATGAAGAAAGCGCTGCAGAACTCAGGGATAAAGAAGCCCACAGGGTACAGTTGGATAGTCTCCGGCGACTGCGTTTGAAGACAGCATCATCAACCATCAGAGAATACTTGAAGAGACCAAGGAGCAGCAACACACACCACCAGAACATCCAACTTATAGCACATTTAGTCTTTGATGCCGGTGTTTGGTTATGGTACGTGCATGCCGGTTTCGTTTACGAGCTTAAGCACATCATTTAGCCTTTTGGGTTGGTAGCAAAACCTCGTTGTTAGATGATCGCGTAGACAAATTAATTATGTATTTTAGAGTAATTAATACATTAATTATCTCATCAAATCAGATTATGATGACGAAGGGCCACATAGGTATATGAGGTGGACGAACATGTTCTGCGTGTCGATATCATCAGGTCACTTTTCACTTTGTACGTCTCAATTAATTTAGGGGAATTAACTGACAGATGTCAACTTAAATGATATGAATGCATCAATCTTAGCATATTTGTCTTCCTAAAAATTGTTTTTAGAGATCAGATGTTGTTGCCTTCAATGGGCATTGGGGTAATGTCTTATGTTATGAAAAAACTTTATAAAGGATAAATGATGAAAGATGAATTCAAACACCTTTCAATCATTTATCGAAATCTTTCTCAGTTAGTTAATATTTTTAAAAATATTTTAAATAATAACTTTTAATAAGTAGATTTTATACATCATGAAAATATATCGAATTAAGTTTTAAACCCTCAAATATTTATAAAAAACTGAATTATTTTAGAGGACACCTGCTGAAATGGATAAGATGTAGGAGCAAATTTATCAGATAGCATAAATTTATTGATTGGTTCTCAATGATGGTATGTTTATCTATGGACATAGTTTTATTCAGGATTAATTATAGATTATCTATGTAATTAGTTATCTTTAGCTTCTCGTTATTTACATCTTCAAAAGTTACATCAAGATATCTATACTTATAAAAGTAAAATATTTAATTTTTATTTTTCTAATATTTTTTTTATTTTTTAATCTTATAAAATTATTTTTTAATCCTACATAAGAATCTCAATGTTTTACCAAGTATAAAAATCTTAATATAATTTTTAAAAATATACGAATCGAAATATTAAGAATAATTAATTAGAAAAAATAATATGTAATTAACTGTGCATATCGAGCATCCTCGAATCTTATTTTTGTAAAAACCTTACGTACTGGGATCATTTTTATAATTTTAATTTTTATTTGGAAAAAGAACAACGACAAATGGAACACCCTACATCTCGAGACTACATTACCTGACGGGACGCTGAGTCGTACTTTGGGTCAATCCCCACGTTCAATTTCGCAACCAGCAGTGGTCAAAATCCGAGCCGGTGGAGTCGCATCACACCAAGAACAACAACGTACCCAGTCAAATCCAATGCCTCGTACTCGTGGCTTTGACCGCTCTTTTATTTGGTGGGTTGAATTCAGAGCACCTGCGACGAGCTCCAACATCGACCTCGATCTCCCACCACGTGAGCAACGAGTTCGACCGTTTAATTCCGCCGGCAGCGTGCGTTTTGTTTGGTGTGACCCCATCATTCGCACCCATGCCTTTCTTAAATTCTCTACTTCACCGAAACAAATACTACATCGAATTTGCATCTGATTGATTACTCATAAAAACGAACTGTTTCATTCGAAGGTTTGTATATTTATTAGCCAACATTAATTTTCTGTTGATTTGCTGCCTTACTTCCCCACCGTCTACCCCATTAATAAGATTTTGACGATAATGCATGTTAAATAAATCACACAAATTGCGATGACTTCAACGGTTGTCACAAACGACATGTTCAATGCGATGGTTTTGACTCCTTCCAAATTCCCATTGACATTTATATGGTCTACTCCGAGCTTTTGACAAACCCCTTGGAATTTCTCATGAGAAAGTTTCAAACTTAAGAAAAGATTAAAAGGGGAATTAAGAGGATAGTATGATATTAGTAAGAATTGAAAGAATAAAATTATTCATAATTCAATAACCTTAAGCTTTTGAGTTGAATTAATACCGATCCTAAACTTTTGGGTTGCACATAATGTAGTTCACCAATTCGATTCGAACGTAACACCAACATGACTCGATATAACGACCAATCATAAGGTCATTAAGAATAAGCCGGCGGCTACTTGTAGATACCAACGTTCTTCCTCCCATCTCTTCTATCCGCATTCAAGTTTCACTTGTCCAATTAATTCGACATCCAGAAAGTACTTCTCCCTCCCTTCATTGCAACAGTGCCCGTGCCCACTCATATCAGACTCCAAAGTGCACGATGAACTTCTCTACCTATACAAACACGGCCACCTAAAGGTGGTTCATAATAAAACCAATCCTAATGGATCAATCCAAGAATATAGCTAGGTGCCATGAATCTATCTAATCTAATCGTCAACAATTGCGAGACGCAATGCCAACCTCTTGAAGTCTTGGTAGATCACCTATCAAGCATATGCTCACATATGGGAATAAATTAACAGCATCTACCACTCTCCACCTTACTCCACTCTTCTGTACACAATTTTAATAGGCGGCATATCCACCCTTTATCTTCAAGCCAGCACTGGCATCACCGCTACGAAGATAAGTATCAGAAGCAGAGGATTGAGAAATAGCTACTTGAACACATCAAGCGGCTTTGGCTGCACGTGCCATGCGTGTTGGAAAGGTGGCTGCTCTGCTGCATATCGTGGAGCATGTGTCTTTTACTTTTCCATGCAGATTTATTTTTCTCGGTTTGGGAGGTGGTCAGGGAGCGATGTACTGATTGACTTCAACAGGCGCGTGCACGGCCGCCTTGGGCCAGCGGCGACTTTCTGTGGCCGCCCAAGTAAGAAGAGAATCAAAGCGCGCACGCCAGCAACCAACCCAGAAACCTTCCACCCACATATATATATGTGATGGTCCTCGCTGAGTTCCGTTCTTTCTCAAGACGAGGTCACACGTCGAACACCTCGGTGACTATTCGCCTTCTCTTGAGCCATGGAGATTGGTGAATGGCGCCGTGGCCGGATCATCGGCCGCGGAGCCTCCGCTACCATCTCCCTCGCCACTTCGATGGCCTCCGGCCAGGTCTTTGCGGTCAAGTCCTCGGAGCTTTGCTCCCTACGCGGGGAGCAGAGGCTCCTCTCCGCGCTGGATTCCCCCTTCGTCGTCTCCTACTTGGGGTTCGATGTCGCCCCCCCGCACGCGCCCGGCGCTGGTTCCCACTACAATCTCTTTATGGAGTACGCCCCCGGAGGCTCGCTATCCGATGAGATCAAGAGGCAGAGCGGTCGGCTCGACGAGCTCGCCATCCGGTCCTACCTTCATGACATCCTCAGCGGACTGGTTTACCTCCACTCCAACGGCGTCGTCCACTGCGACCTGAAGAGCCAAAACGTTCTAATTTGCTCCGATGGGCGGGCGAAGATCGCCGATTTCGGGTGCGCGCGTAAGGTTGATGGTGACGGAGAACGCCATCAGCCGAGGGGCACGCCCATGTTCATGGCGCCGGAGGTGGCGCGAGGCGAGGAGCAGAGCGCGCCGGCGGACGTCTGGGCCCTAGGCTGCACAACCATCGAGATGGCCACGGGGCGGCCGCCATGGCCGCACATGGCGGACCCCGTCAGCGCCCTCCACCTAATCGCCTTTTCCGCCGACGTACCGGAGTTCCCCAGCTGGATCTCCGCCGAGGGGAAGGACTTCCTGAGCAGGTGCTTGAGAAGGGATCCCCGGGAGCGGTGGACGGCGGAGCAACTTCTCCGACACCCATTTGTTGCCGCTTGCTTTGCGTGCCCTCGACCCGACTCCGGCACAAATTACGACCGCGTTTCACCCAGGAGCACTCTCGATCAGGCCTTCTGGGAGTCGCTCGCCGACGAGGGCGACGAGGCGGTCGGAGAACCATCAGAAGATCCATCCGAGAGGATGCAGTGCTTGATCGGAGGCGGCGCTCCTAGTTGGACGTGGAATGACGGTTGGGTGACGGTGAGAAGCGACGCCGGGGAGGACAGCCTCCCGGCGACGGGTTCCATCACCGAAGACGACCGATCAGTAAACAGAGGGGATAGCGGCGGCACAAGCAGCAGCGATTTCATCTACAGCACTGATCGCATCGACATCGAGCATGTCATGGCCGATGTTGATGAAACGAGCATTGCTCGAGTAGAAGAGGGAATCGGGAACCAAGTATTCACGTGTAAAAGAGAGGTCAAATTAGTTAATGGAAATTGCCATTTGGTCATCCACAAGGACCGAATTGACATCGCAAATTGGCCTTTTTGGCTCTGCGCATTTATCTTTGGCTTTCTTTAATATTCTCCTTCTAACTCTCAATCACGGGACAGGATAGGTTGGCCACAGACTGGACCCAACCTCTAGGTTAGATCATCTAATGCGGCCCTGATGAAGGCGATCAAGATCCACACCTCATTCTTTTCTTTAACTTAAATTACAGCATAATTTAGTTAAGTTCCTCGATGATCTACCTTCATCTTATGAATGTGCTAACTAATTTATCTGGTAAAGATCTTATCGCAACATCGTAATGTTCTGATTCAAATACTATTTTCATTATTTATCTTAAAAAAAACTAGCAAATAAAGTAGGAATAGCCTACCGCACTACTTATCTTAAAAAAAAAAAAACAAGTAAAGCAGGAGCAGCCTACCACACCTCAAAATAACAAACTAGAGGGAAAGTTAGATGGGAGAGAAGAGTGGTTGGTGCTCCTAATCTGTTCTTATGGCCACCTGCCGCTGTCACAGTAATTCACAGCATATACAAAGGAAAAGGCCACAAAAGTAGGAAACTGCATTATTCAAGTATATCTAAGACGTAGTCTGGTAGCCTAGCCATATTTTTCTAATGGGTCTCTTTCAAGCTCTAAGCTTTACAATCAATGTCAACCCCAACCCATTATGTTAAGTTGATAAACCAATTTGCATAAAGAAGAAGGATACAACAAATGCAACCACCATAAATTTCTACTAACTAGTATCTTAATCATGCTTTACGTTTAATAAGTATTACTAAATTAAAGCCCTAAAGATGTGTTTTGTTGCCTATCCTGTTCTAAGAAGCAGTTCAGTTCCTTTAGATTAGCTAATTTGCAACAATTTACAAGCCAATCTGACTATAAAACATTCCAATCCAGACTAAAATGAACAGTTTCAGTCAATATTTAAAATATAGTGATATCCACTATTACTTAGCTTCCAAGTTATCTAGCTCAACTTATAATATTTTTTAAAGAAATTCTTAATGATATCCTTTCAGAAGAACATGTACAGACAAGAACAAAAGGAGGTTATCAAACTATAGAATAATATTATCAACATAATCTGTGGCTTGGGTTGGTCCCAAACAAAAAATTGATAAAGCTAAAAAAGAAGATTATAGTTCTAAATAATCACCTTCTACTACTAGGCATTTCTATAATATAAACTTGATTTTATAGTTAATCCTAAATTATATTTTTTTATTCAATTTTAATCTTTAATCGATAATTACAATTTCTTAGTTACATATATCTCAAATGAGATCATGGATGATGGTAATATTAATTTCTCTTGTTACAATTTATATACGAGGAAAATCCACTAATGATATCATTTGACTATATCATTTGATTCACCCAATTAGGGTAATTTAAAATTTTTGTTACAATTAAAATATTAAAAACCTCATATTATTGACTGAGGGGAAATACTTCTGATCTCATGAAATTCAAATAGGTCACCACATAGAAACAAAATGTTGATTCGAAATGTTTTCTTTTTTTATAATAATTTGTATTAATATTATGACACAATATATAGGTAAGAAATCAATTTCCAGGTAATGCTACACCAATAACATAATAAAACAAGCATACAGACTAATACATAATATGATTCAAGATATAATGTACAAAGTACAAACATAATAGTAGAAATAATTGCAAGAACAGTATGCAAATTTCAGAAATTTGTAGACTAGAGTAAAAAGTGTGCTCACATAATTTAGAGGTCAATGCATACTGATGAATCTTGCAGTGCATAAACATCAACCTGGGCATAATCCTCCAAATAACTCCATAACCAATCTGATAAAAAAGAAGGCCACTAACATGAGAGATCGATTCAGCTGGCACACTGCCACTCCTTTGATCATTTTTCCCGAGTGTAATGACTATTGTTATTAGATCAGATTAATAGCAAGGGAAAAAGCAACATCACTTGAATTTATGTCTTCAAGTCAGATACCTGCAGGCTTTAGTTCACTCCTAAGTGATTTAAGGAGAAGATTAAATAAGGTTGTAATTTATCCACCTAATTCAAGTCATCAACTCTGTATGTCTTTTCATGTGCACCATGGACCTGTTAGGATCAAGAGCACTAAGAGGGGACGGGGGGTGAATTAGTCCAGCGAAAAGTTTTCAACGTTTAAAACTAAGTTCGTACGACAAAGACAATTTCAGTTTCGTAAATTACTTTAACTTGAGATCAGGTAAGAAGCAGTTAAAACAAATCTATAAAGGCAGTTTGCAGTTATGATGGAAATCAGAATGTAAGCGCAACCTGAAATACGATGTTCGTACGAGAAAAGCGATTTACGTCTAAACACGATTCGGAAAATACTGAGCTCGAAAACGCAATCGTAAAAGCGCAGAAGGCAGTAAGCTATGAAGGAGGTTTGCAGTAAGGATAATCAGCTCAAAGTAAATGCAAACCGTAGAAGACGGAGTTTTCAAATGGTTCGGTCAATCGTGACCTACATCCACTCCTCCCATTCCTCTTCCCACCGAGGCCACCGCATCCACTAACGATCTTCCTTTACTAGGCTTAAGATCAACCTCCTTCTTACACCCCTCTTCTCCTTTTACTGGGTTTTTAGGAGACAACCCTTACAAGCACTCACTCTCCTCTCTTAAATAGAATTTTAACACTCAAGAGGAGGGAAATTCTAGAGATTGCAGCAGTGTTTTTCTTTAATCTCTCTATGCTTGTATATTTTACCCAGGATTGGAGGGGTATTTATAGGCTCCAAACCAGTTTGAATTTGGAGCTCAAATCATCATCTCCCTAATTCCGAGGTTCAGGCGGTTGCACCTTTGACATGGCTCGAAGACCGAGCCCTCTGCGGTGGTGCCACGGCTTGTCGGGGCGGCACCGCCTGGCGAGCTCGAAGACCGAGCTCAAAGCGGTTGCACCCGTTATCGAGGCGCATTGCACCGCCCGGCCGTAACTTCGGAGATCGAGCCTTGGGTGGTGCCACCACCACCCGTGTGGTGCCACCTATGGGCGAGATCACGGGTCCCAATGGGTTGATCCATTCGCCCAATTTGATTCTTTTTTTTTGGCCCCAAATTGCCCCTAGATTAAGTTAATGGGATCACCTCCCAATTCTAACTTAATCATCGTGCTAACTACGACAATTCTTAAGACTTTTATTACAGCTTGCTCCGGTGCGTCAATCGCTTCTTCCGACGAGCTTCCGGCGAACATCCCACGGTCCTCCGACGATGCTCCTACAGACTTTCGGCAAACTCCTGGACTTGCGACGATCCACTTGGTGAGTTCTGATGAGCTTCTTTTGGCAAGCTCCTGGACTTCTCGGATTTGTTCCCGCAGAACCTCCGACGATCGTCCGGACTTCCGTCAAACTCTCGAACTCCCAACGTGATCATAGTCCTGACTCCGACGCAACTCCTACTGCATGTCTTACTTTCATCATAGTTAATCCTGCACACTTAAAACAAAACTTCGATCGAGACAATTAATCCTAAGCAATTAACCAAGTTGTTCGGCATGTCATTGGTCCCTCGACGCTTCGTCTGATTCTTCGACGCATCGTCCTCTCCAGCGACCTATTGCCCAATCGGCCAGTTGACTCCGCAACTCCGATATCCTTGGCACAATACCCGCTCTTCTTGGCCCAATGCTCGAGTCCACGGCTCGAAGCCTTCTGTCAATACGTCGACCGATCCACCGACCTGACGTCCAATCTTCTGACATGTTTCTCCGGCACAACATGATTTTTCCTGCTTTAATTGTCTCATCATGATCGAAGCATCCTGCGTTACTTAAAACACAGATTAAAACACAAACACATATCAAGTGGTTTCATCATCAAAATACGAGATTCAACAATCTCCCCCTTTTTTATGATGACAACCACTTGATGACGGAGTTAACCTTAACTCCCGGAGTTTAAACAAACTCCCCTATCAATATGTCATATTGATAGAACCTTGAATTCAAACTGAATTCAAGTCATTGCAATATTCATCATGAATACTTGCAACATATCATCATGAACTTATGCATAACATGTCATGTCATCAACATACTTCTCCCCCTTTGTCATCAATAAAAAGGAGAAGTACCACAATCAAGTGTTTGGAATATTAGTTCAACTTATTGCATGAAAAACATAATATCAAGTTTCATCATCATGCGGTTTTGAAACCAGAAAATTTAGCAAGTATTACATCATGCTTAGAACATTTAAGCTATCAAGTTTCAGATATGCAAGTTTTCCAGCATACAAGATAGCATTTTTGGTAATATTCAAGATAGCAAGTTCTACATCATGCAAGCTAGCAATATTATAACATTTTAGAACATACAAGCTATCAGTTTTGAGATGTTCAAGAAAGCAACTCTTGCTTCTTGAGATATGCAAATTTGTCGAGTTTTGCTAGATGTGCAAGTTTACATTTTTACGTCTTTTTATAATGTCTACGCTAGAAATTCTTGCTCTCCCTTTGTCATCGTAAAAAACAAGGGAAGACCCTTATATCAATTTTCATATTATGACAAAGGTAAGTATTAATCTTATTTGTGCATCATTATATATTCAAATTAAAACATACACAATTTCAAAAACCTTATTTTTCATGCACGATACCAAAAAATAAATCAATCATCATTAATGGGCATATTATTCATGATACTCAAACATTAAAATTTTTTAAGCATTTATCAACATGTTGATCATGATACCAAACATTCATCATTTAAAGCATTCATGATACACATCATATGCAAAAAATACATCATGTACATCATTATCATAAGTATTGCATATATCATTTTAACTTCATGAATATTTCATCATTGCATGCATCATATCAAAACATTTCAAGCCATGCAAGCTATAAATACAAAGAAATCATGTCACGAAGGATAAAATCATTTGAATACCAAAAGACATGATTCATATAGTAAATATATTCTTTAAATAAAATATCAAGAAAAATCATAGGAGTACAAAGAAAAGATCTTGTTTTAAAAGAAAATCAAGTAATAACTCCAAGAACTCACAAGGAAAAATCATGATTCATTTAGAAAATCTCCTCTCAAGAGAATATCAAGTAAAATCATAGAAGATCGATTAATGAGAAATTTTGATTTATAATAAAATCTCATGTATCGAATGTCGAGAAATCAAAATGATGATTTATATAAAAAAAATATCACAAGTTATATTTAAGAGAAAAATCATCATTCATTTTCAACTCATTCAATTTGTCACATCAATATTTCTTAGATATGCATGATACAAATCTTCAACCTATAACATGCATAAATTCAAAAATTGAAAGGAGAAGGGAAGAATTCAAAGGTACAAAGATTTCAACCATCTCATAAGCAAATATAAGACCAAGTCATGAATCCAAAATTCCATGAATCAAAATGATTATCAAAGGTAATCTCATGTTATTCCAAGAAATCAATATCATGATTTTGATAAAACTCATTTCAAATTTAAATCATAAAAATCACTTTTATGATTCACAAAATTCATAACATAGGTATATTCATGATTTCATAATATATTTTTCCCCTTTTTTTTTAAGTATTTGATTTCATGTTAGCATGCTTTTTCATTTATGTTAAATAAAAACATGCATCAACGTTTAGGATCGAAAAATGAATTTCGTCATAAGACCATCAAGATCAATATATTCTAAAAAATTAATTGTTATGGTCAAGAAAATCTGAAAATGAAGTTTAACACTTTCATGTATTCGGATATGATTTTGTCATATGTTTTTCAAATATACTCATAAAAATAACACATGCTTATCATCATGTATAACTTAAAATCTCATGCATAAAATTGTCAATCATTGTATTAAAAATATTTAATATTTTCATTGCATCGTTATGCATTACTTCAAATCAAACATGATTTCATTCAGCAATGTTAATCGAACATGATACACATTATTACTTCTTAATCATGATTTCATATTTTCAATCAAAATCATTTTATTTTTTATCAAAAAATATGCAATGTTTTCATTTTCAAAATTACTAGCATGATCATAATTTTTGTCTTTTTATTTTTAAACATGTAATTTTCAAGAAAATTAATTCTAAACTAAAAAAGAAAATACATCATGAAAGCATCAAGTAATTTCAAAATAAATCAGGGGGATTTCGATTACCTTTTTATTGAAAGCGGTTAAGGCGTAGTTTGCCACCTCGCTTTTCTTGATTTTTTCCTCGTCTTCGGAGGAGCTCGATTCATCCCACTTTGTGTTCTTCTTCTTTGGCCTCTTCCTCCGTTCAAGTTCATTGTTTATTTTAGATTTTTGTTTAATAAACTTATTAAGATTTAGTGTTCGAAGTTCAAGTTCATCATTGTCCTCATCACTTGAGTCATCACTCAAGTGGTATTCATTTGTTCGGGGTTCCAAATCCTTCCTGTTCTTTGGAATGTTGTTTTGTTCATCATGTTCATCATGTGCATTGTGCACCATTTCATATGTCATCAACGAACCGATTAATTCTTCAAGTGGTAAGTTGTTTAGGTTTTTAGCTTCTTGTATTGCAGTTACTTTTGAATCCCACTTCTTAGAAAGAGAACGTAAAATCTTGTTTACGAGTTCAAAATCCGAAAAACATTTGCCAAGAGCTCTTAAACCATTGACGACATCCGTGAAACGGGTGTACATGTCAATAATGGTTTCGCAAGGCTTCATTCAAAAAAGTTCGTAAGAATGCATGAGAATGTTGATTTTGGACTCTTTCACTCAGTTAGTGCCTTCATGAGTGACCTCAAGAGTTCTCCAAATATTAAAAACCGAATCACACATCGAAACGCGATTAAATTCATTTTTGTCAAGTGCACAAAATAAGACATTCATAGCCTTTACGTTTAAAGAAAAATACTTCTTCTCCAAATCCAACCATTCGTTCATCGGTTTAGAGGGAAGTTGAAAACCGTTTTCAACAATATTCTATAAATCTAAATTCATAGAAATCAAGAAAACTCTCATTCGAGTTTTCCAATAAATGTAGTCCAATCCGTGAAACAACGGTGGACGAACAACCAAAAAACCCTCTTTAAAGCCATGAAGAGCCATTTCTCTCGGGTGTAAATCCGAAATGAGAAATACCGGGCTCTGATACCAATTGTTAGGATCAAGAGCACTAAGAGGGGGGGGGGGGTGGTGAATTAGTGCAGTGAAAAACTTTCAACGTTTAAAACTGCGTTCGTACGACAAAGGCGATTTTAGTAGAAAAGCCGATTCGTAAATTACTTTAACTTGAGATAAGGTAAGAAGTAGTTAAAACAAATCTATAAAGGTAGTTTGCAGTTATGATGAAAATCAAAATGTAAGCGCAAACTGAAATACGATGTTCGTACGAGAAAAGCGATTTACGTCTAAACACGATTCGGAAAATACTGAGCTTGGAAACGCAATCGTAAAAGCGCAGAAGGCAGTAAGCTATGAAGGAGGTTTGCAGTAAGGATAATCAGCTCAAAGTAAATGCAAACTAGAAAAGACGGGAGTTTACAGTGGTTCGGTCAATCGTGACCTACATCCACTCCTCCGATTTCTCTTCCGTCGAGGCCACCGGCATCCACTAACGATCTTCCTTTACTAGGAGAAGATCAACCTCCTTTTTACACCCCTCTTCTCCTTTTACTGGGTTTAGGAGACAACCCTTACAAGCACTCACTCTCCTCTCTTAAACATAATTTTAACACTTAAGCTAGAGGAGAAAAATTCTAGAGATTGTAGCAGTGTTTTCACTCTTTTAATCTCTCTATGCTTGTATATTTTATCCAGGGATTGGAGGGGTATTTATAGGCTCCAAACCAGTTTGAATTTGGAGCTCAAATATGTCATCTTCCGGAATTCCAGGGTCTGGCGGTTGCACTGCCTGACAGGGCTTGAAGACTGAGCCTCTGGACGGTGCCACGGCTTGTCAGGGGCGATTGCACCGCCTGACAGAGCTCGGAGACTGAGCTCAGGCGGTGCCACCACCTGACTGGGGCGGTTGCACCGCCCAGCCAGAGCTCGAAGACCGAGCTCAGGCGGTTGCACCTCCCAGCCAGAACTCGGAGACTGAGCCCTGGGCGGTGCCACTGCCGACCCAGGCGGTGCCACCTTTGGGCGAGAGATCTGGGTCCGAATGGGTTGATCCATTCGGCCCAATTTGGTTCTTTCAAGGCCCCAATTGCTCCTAGATTAAGTTAATGGGATCACCTCCCAATTCTAACTTAATCATCGTGCTAACTACGACAATTCTTAAGACTTTTACTACAGCTTGCTCCGGTGCGTCAATCGCTTCTTTCAGCGAGCTTCCGACGAACTTTCGACGAACATCCCACAGTCCTCCGACGATGCTCCTACGGACTTTCGGCAAACTCCTGGACTTGCAACGATCCACTTGGCGAGTTCTGACGAGCTTCTTTTGGCAAACTCCTGGACTTCTCGGATTTATTCCCGCAGAACCTCCGACAACCGTCCGGACTTCCGTCAAGCTCTCGAACTCCCAACGTGATCATAGTCCTGACTCCGGTGCAACTCCTGCTGCATGTCTTACTTTCATCGTAGTTAATCCTGCACACTTAAAACAAAACTTCGATCGAGACAATTAATCCTAAGCAATTAACCAAGTTGTCCGACATGTCATTGGCCCCTCGACGCTTCGTCCGATTCTTCGGCGCATCGTCCTCTCCTGCGGCCTATTGCCCAATCGGCCAGTTGACTCCGCAACTCCGATATCCTTAGGCACAATACCCGCTGTTCTTGGCCCAATGCTCGAGTCCATGACTCGAAGCCTTCTGTCGATACGTCGACCGATCCACCGACCCGACGTCCAATCTTCTGACATGTTTCGCCGACACAACATGATTTTTTCTGCTTTAATTGTCTCATCATGATCGTAGCATCTTGTGTTACTTAAAACACAGATTAAAACATAAACAGGACCAGCTCACATCCATACATTGCCCTCATCTCAACGAGGCGAGCGGAACCAATACGAAAATGATCAGCAGCATGGTGGGAGACTATCCAAACTTGATCCCACACAAAAACCAAATCTAGTACTTGCAAATTTATGAAGAAACATCAGACTTAAATAGAAGAGATAGTGATTAAGCCTCATGTTTTAGATCTCAATCATCAAGATCTGGCACATACAAGTTTGTTGGCTAGAGCAATTTTGGTTATTTAACAAATCAAAGCAACTTTTCAGACCCCTTGAAATGGATTAAATACTGTGGATTAAATTGACATTCAAGATGTGGTTATCTTAGCTCAGGAAGGGTGTAGAACTGATAAGGGAAATAGAGGATTATACACCCTATATCCCCAGATCAAGAAACTTGCAAATTCTAAAACTAACAACTGGAAAACTCAGGTCAAAAGTCTTCCTTCAAATATCCCAACCTCCAATTTCTTGCCTTATTTGCCATATCATCCGAGTGTTGTCTTTAGAAAGAAGAAACCTATGGAAAATCTTCATCTTCCCACTTCAATGTTGCTTCCTTAAGAAAGTAACAATCAAAACTAAGCCATATACCTCAACTTCTGAATTTAATAATTATTGATAAAGAATTCACATGATTTAATAATTAATTATAAATACTCTGGACCAATTCATATACCAAATCTGTATAATTTACTGACTCGGGGATGCTATTAAGCCTAGGTTATATGAGTTTCTTATCTTATATCTTATCAAAATCTTTTGGTCCTCTCAACTTTCTTTATCTAAATCATATAAGAAAAATAACAATTCATTGACAAGAAAATCAGGGTCATCTGCCATTTTGGAGAAGTTTGAGATTGTTTTGTTGATGTGTTATATAGTAATTTTGGTCCGCATCACAAAATAAATTGCTTAAACTTTAATATATTAGTTTCTTTTACCAAATATATTAGCCTATGAAAAAAATACCATCCTGTACATTCTAGTCTTTGTATCGATTGAAACTTTGCATGGATGCATAGCTTAGATACCGATTAAAATGTGTCAAAAGATTTGATGAAAAGTTTATTTGCAAACTCATGGTAGCTCAATTGACCTGACTCCAGAAATGAGAAAACTAACAACTGCAGCTAGGTCTCCAGGTGCAACTTCATGATCTTTTCACAGAGCACTACCATCCTGTACATTATAGTCTTTGTCAAACCTCAGATCGATGTAAGTGGACAAAGAGAGTATTATACTCCAGGAGATACCAGTTGATATTAGTCAGAATAGATAGATGATCTATGAATAAGATAATACTGAATAGATATAACTTAATTTAATAACAGGAGTAAACTGTTACCAGCCAAATGGATCAAAGCATTGAGCTCAAAATCTCTAATCGATATCATCCTTGTATCTGCTTGAATCTGTGGAACTCCTGCACAAAGTGATGAACAACCAGAGTAAATCCACCATCTAATATTTCAAGATGCAAATCGATAAATAGAAGCCCAGTCTACAAAGAGCACTTGTCCAATGGGTAGATAAGATGGATAAATTACTCACGCTATCGATCAACGTCAGAAATTGGCGACACAATCAACCAAACAATAATAAGCAAGCCAATACCGTTCTTGAATTTCTTCGCATGCAAGCCAAGAAATGTGTCGGACGAATTATCGACAAATACAAACTCAAGCATAGTTTCCTTCCAATCTCAAAAGCAACCGACCCCAGACCGTGCATTCTTAATGAGGGTTCCGCGATTGCAATCCCGCGAAGATATTATGCAGCATGGCATGATTAATTGGAAGCCCTAACGCTTCCCGGATAGAGTGGCGGAACGACAGAGAAGCAGCGCGGGGGAACTATGAAGAATCGGCCACACAGAGATATCATTACCTGGTCGATTACGTCCATCGACGTCGGCTTCTCGATCACGGCGACGCGCAACAGAGCGGAGCACAAGGAGGACGAGAGCGAAGACTCGGCTTCACAAAAGGAGCGACGAAGATGTAGGTGTGCCCATCTATCCGTCCACCGGCCCGTCACTTTAACCGCAACCATTCATTCAAATCAATTTCACCGGGAAAAGCTCCAACTGACGACCCGCATTCGTTTTTTAATTCAAATCAATTTTACGTAGGGTAGTTTTTTTTGGACGAAAATATCCTCAATCCTTTACCAAAATAATTTAGTCACATGTGTTATTTAAAAAATCGATAATTAATTATCATAAAATTTTACAAAATAAAATTTTAATATTAATTATCTGATTCTAAAATAATTACTATTATTTTTTTATTTTTTTGAGAATTTTATGATAATTAATTATCAAAACTAAGAAATTTTTAAATAGTATCAATGATCAAGTTATTTAAGTAAAAATATAACAATATTTTCATCTAAATAAAAAATATTATCTCAAGTAAAATCGAATATGGATGCGGAGATTTTTCTCGGTATAATGTCCTTAATTTTGTCTATTATATTTAAAAATAAAAAATAAAAATAACCTTAATATTTAATACGTTGCGTGTTACTTATTTTATGTATTTGGTGACGTCAAAATATTGTGACCGAAGAAAAAAATATTGCTATTGGAAAGGAAGGAATCCAATGCTGCTGTTATCCTTTACAATATAAGTTCATCATAACATTCATTATATGCTATTAAACTCCAATAGAAAAAGAAAAAAAATGTGTTGAAGTTGAAATTGAAATCGAAATGGGTTAACGGTTTAGCCGAAGTTTTAGTTCGAGAAGAAAAATCGAAACCACTTGAAATTTCCAAATATGCTTCATCCCCATTACACCCAATCTATTATTTAAGAAATATCAAATTAACAAAAAGAATATTTAAATACAATATGTTGTTGTTCATCCCACATATAAGACGTGAGCAAGACCGACACCTGAACAAGTTAACCTCACAGAAAGTAGAAAGTCTATCTTGAAGCTTAGACCATGAGGCATATCTTATTTGTCCATATCTATCGTACACTTATGAGCAAGATTGTCTTTTTAAGCCATCTCTCCATATCCATTTATATGATCACAAGGGAAATGTGGCACATCCATGTTATAGATAAGCTTGCGAATATTAGTATGAAAACATTGTTTAAGTAAACCGTAATTCAAATACCCATTATATAACAAATCGAATACCTATTGATGTGCATTTATCACAGGAAACATCAAAACAAGTAGGTTTTATGGATATAGAAACATCAAGATGCCAATTGTTCTTAATCACATTTATCTGAGCATCCAAGAAACCTTAAGAAGATTGACTAGAGGAAATTTTCCTAACTTTCCAAAGACTCCCTCACAGACATTTTAGCGAACACATTCCCCGCACTGGGCTGAAGGAAACTACCACAGCAGTCGCGCAGGTGGCGCGTGAAACCCACCGCTGCGTAACCCCGAGCGAACAGACGCTGCCATGCTTTAAAATTCGTGGGCCATGATGAGACGAGGACGTGAGCTGGGAACTTTATACTTCAACTATACGTCACCTTTTGCCGAGCGGGAGAAAGCGGAAGGTGGCTTAGCCGTGGCAGGGACTCTCTCAACCGTCTGATCCAATCTGGACGCCAGGGGGCAAAATAGCAATCACGGTGTGATCAGAACCCAAAGCTTGGTTTATGCCTCCCATTCTTTCTCTTCATTCTTACTCTGGTCATACCTTTCCTCTTCTTCTTCTTCTTCTTCTTCTTCTTCTTCTTCTTCCGTCTCCTTTGGCCGGCACCTCGTTATCCCGGTCTCCGATCGCCATCTTCGTCGACAAGAGATACCTGTTAATAGCACCTGTCCGCTCTCCTCAAGGTCTTAGATCCATCATCCGATCTCATCGATCCATATATATATCCCATGGCGGCCAACAAATTCGCGACTGTATTGCACCGGAACAGCCACCGGATGGCGGTGATACTGGCATACGCGATCCTGGAATGGGCCCTCATCATCCTCCTCCTGCTCAACGGATTCTTCGCCTACCTTATCGCCCGGTTCGCCGACTACTTCGGCCTCAAGCCCCCCTGCATCTTCTGTTCGCGGGTGGACCACCTCTTCCAGTCCGATGAGGGCCGGCGGCGGTGCGCCCTCCGTGACCTCATCTGCGACGAGCACGCCGCTGAGGTCGCCAAGTTGGGTTACTGCGGCCACCACCGGCGGCTGGCGGAGGCCGGGGAGATGTGCGAGGACTGCTCCTCCTCGTCTCGACCCGTTGAGGTCGCCGTCCTTTCATGGATGAAGCGGATTGAGGAGGGGGAGAAGGATCTGAGGTGCTCGTGCTGCGACGTCGTCCTTGAGAGCGGGTTCTACTCGCCTTACCTCCTCGTTAGACCTTCCGTGGGCAACGTGGAGTATGACCAGAAGGGGAACTTGGTGAATGAGTTCGTTGTGGGCGATCGCAAAGTTCTTAGGGAAGATGATGCCTTGTGCCAAGAAAAGGTGGAGAGCGGGGAGTTGGTATCTGGAGATCAAGCTGATGGACGTCATGAGGAGGAGGAGGAGGAGGAAATTGGAGAAAAGTTTGGTGGTATGGAAGCGATAGGCACTATCATTTCGGAGAGAGAGGTGGAAGAAATAGAAACCCTCATCGAATTCTCTGATGCCGGCCGTTTGGTGGAAGATGCTTCTTTGGAAGTCCTCATTCGGTATCCAGAGAACATACACGGTGAGGACAGGTTGGTTCCAGTGGAGCTGATTGACTCAGCGACCATGACAAATAGACATGTTGCATATGCGTCTGGCAAACAAGATCAGGGAGAGCTTGGGCATGCTGGTGAAGCTATCAAAGTTCTTGATACCGGAAGCATCGGAGAGGAGAGAGAAGCAGTAGCTTTTCTTGGAGGAGGGACTGATGTTTTCAAAGTGAATTCTTCTGGATATGGTGAAATGCAGCAAAGCGATAGGCCGTTTGATATCGGGAGCATTGCAGAGGAGGAGAAAGAATTGCTTTCTGCTACAGAGATGGCTGATATTGTTGAAGTGAATTCTTTGAGGAATGATGGAGTGGAACAAGAAGTGATGGTTCTTGATGTTGGATGCATCATAGTGGAGACAACATTGGCATCGGCTGTAGGGAGTGCTGATGTCACCAAAAAGAATTCTTCTGAGGATGTTTCAGCGGAACATCTAGTTGTTGGTCTTGAATATACAATATGCATGTCAGAGGAGGAAAAGCCATTGGTTTCTGCTGGAGAGAGGGCTGATTCTGAGATGGAAGGAGGCCAACAGCATGCTGTGACTCTTGATAAAAGAAGCATATCAGACGAGGAAATAACATTGACTCCTTTCGAAGAGAGTGATGATACCATTGAAGAGAATTTTTCTGATGTTGATAGAGCCCAACAGAATTCCATGACTCTTGATTTAGGAATCATTTCAGCGGAGGAAAAGGTTTCTTCTTTGCATATATTGGAAGGGGATGACATCCTCGAACAGAATTCTGTAGTTCTTTCTGCTTCAGAGCCTACTGGTGAATGCTTATCTGATCATCAAGTTGTTGCTTCTCTAGCAACACCAATCATAACACTTAAGGATGCTGTTGTTATTCAAGTGGAATCATTAATGGGCGATGAAGATCTTCCTAGAACACATGGTAAGATGATTTGTGATTAGAGAAATGATTTAGTAGTCAGTTATTATTTTGTATGCTTATCAATATTGCTCCATCCCACAATCAAACATAACTTATATTGATGACAACAGCTTATGAAGAAGAAAATAAATTGATCGATGTGGAGACCAATTGTGAAATATCTATAGGGAGTGAGATATGTGACCAGGAATACATGGATCATGCACATCTTCATGAGCCAATTCTAATGTCAGAAAACACACAGGATCAACAAACAGAGAGCTATAATGAGACGACTGCTACAGACAAAGGTAACTATTTCACATCAGCCCTTTTAACCATCTCATGGACAGTCAACTTTTTGTCATTTATATACGACTGCTTATGCTTTTTTCTTATGCCTTGATTATTTCTTTTGTTTGTTGAAGAAATATCAGTCACTGAAACTGAAGCAATTATGATTACAGTGGAGAACCCAGATCATGTAGATGTAGTTGTATTGCAAGAAAATAATGAGATTGAAGAGGAGAGGGCACCTGAAACACCAACTTCGGTTGATGGCATTCATGGTTTACATAAGCGGTTCTTATTCGGAAGGAGAGAATCAGGAACAGAGTCTCTTGATGGAAGTGTTGCTAGTGAGTTTGAAGGGTGTGAGACATTGGCTGTAGATCAGCTCAAAGCTGCTCTGAAAGCAGAACGGAAGGCCCTGAGTGCATTATATGCTGAGCTCGAGGAAGAGAGAAGTGCCGCTGCCATTGCTGCTAACCAAACAATGGCAATGATTACCAGGCTTCAAGAAGAGAAAGCTGCGATGCAGATGGAAGCATTGCAGTATCAGCGGATGATGGACGAACAGTCAGAGTATGACCAGGAAGCCTTAGAACTCCTGAATGAACTGATGATAAAAAGGGAGAGGGAGAAACAAGACTTGGAGAAGGAGCTCGAAGTTTATCGAAAGAAGGTTCTACATTATGAGGCCATGGAGAGGAGACGAATGACAAAGCATAAGATCAATGGTAAGGCCAGAACATCTGCTTCATCAAGTGCTGAAGACAGTGATGACCTCTCCTTTGAGTTCCAGGAAGGAGATGAGCATACCTACAGTCCTGATGAAAGCAATCAAAATACTCCATCTGATGCTGTGTTAATTTCAGGGACAGATCAAGGCACTGAAAGGCATCTGATCACACTTGAGGAATCATTGGCTGACTTTGAGGAAGAGAGGCGATCCATACTCGAGCAACTGAGGGCATTGGAAAGTAAACTTTTTACATTGGATGGTGAGGACTCTCATGATTCAAAAGTCATAGACCACGTTTCAGATCAAAATGGCCATGTTTCAAATGGACATCGTGAACCTCCAGGTGATGATTTACATGATTATGCGAACGGTTTCTCAGATGAACTAGAAACTAACAGGAAGCAACCTAGTGAAAGAAGAAACATGGGCTTTAAAGGAAAGCGGCTTCTTCCTCTCTTCGATGCCATTAGTAACGAAAATGAAGATGATATATGCACCGAGGAAGGAGCAGCAGATGCTTCTCCTGAAACAATCTCAAATATTGCAGAAGAGCAGAAAAAACTTGCAATTGAAGAGGAGGTTTATAACATCAATGAGAGGCTCCATGCTCTTGAGGCTGATAGAGAGTTTCTTAAGAATTGCATTGGTTCCTTGAAGAAAGGTGACAAGGGAATACATCTTCTTCAGGAGATTTTAGAACATCTTCGTGATCTGAGGGATGTGGAACTTCGAGCCATGAACTCCTATGATACTTTGGCTTCATTATCTGCCTAGGGTGCACACAAAATGAAGGTAATTTGATTCTCATCTTTTTAGATGCCATATTTACGGTGCAGGCAAATACTGCTTATCATAATTCCACTTGCTACTCATTACAGTTTCAAACTGCTTTTATATTTTTACAGTTGGGTCTTCCACATCCAATTTCCACAAAAAATCAGTGCATGTACTAGTCACAAGTTTAACATATCTACATATCAGCATAAACTGACAAGCAAACACACATGCACACACACCCAACGTAAAGAAATAATAAAAGAGATGTCCCACCTACAGGGCATTTACTTGTCTGATTTTATTACAAAGGCCATTGAGAAGAGACAAGCTTTGAAATTCTTATCCCAGCAATCTTTGAACTGAATGGATTTCTATGACAGATGGAGGCTACCTTATCGGAGTTGATCGAACATCTGAAATCTAGTTGCAACAGTAACCATGGTATACAAGAAATGAATGAATGAGTCATGGTATGCAGGTTGGTCATTCCAGGGGTGGAACTGAGCTCCTGGTTCTGTATTTTGTTGGTTGCTTTACAGTGTGTGGGAGCAGACCATGGATGGAAGCTGCTTTCCCAGGCCCAGCTTTTTGTGGGGCTTCCTTTTGTTCCATTTCTTTTCCTTTTTTTTCTGTTCTTTTGGGCCCAACCCCTTTGCTGTGGGGCAAGGTGGATGAGGCAGGGGAGGGTGGTTGGCCAGCCACTCATAATGTCATTGTAGTAGGAATCATGGCTTTCAAAGTTGTACAGAAGTTTAAAAGGAGAAAGTAGGGTGAACGGACTTCCTTGTGTTCTTTTTTTTATTATTTTTTTCTTCACTTCCTTTTCCTATAGAGGGAAAATGATAGCTGTATGCTGATCTTTGAGTAATGGTGTTTGAATATAATCAATATGTTCTGTATGCTTGGTCATTACATTATGTTCTTGACCCCTCAAGAACTGTAGTGGTCCTTGATATGTGCCATTGATGCTCTCCACATCCATTTTTATACACAAAAACTGATATCACTGAACACCATAATGTTTGCTAGCTTTTTCAGCGAGGACAGGTCCAGCTGGTTACTTATACCTAATCCCAAGGTGGGACCATCAGGAAGAACAGGTAATCTAGGTGGGGTATGGCCTTCGAGATGTGCACATGCAACTTGATTACAGAGTGGCCTGGAAAAGGGAACTGGGGATTGCTTTAAGCATCAGTAAAACACTCTCATTCCTTGTGGTACACACTACCTATGAATGGACCTACCTAAAGGCATCATCTGTAAGTGTCACAGGGACTGCAGTTGGAAATATCTTTCTGGTGTGGAGTTGATGTGTGATTTAAGATTAGGTTTTGATCAATCTTTCTTAGTAGTAGTTTGCAAAAGTGGAAGAAGGGACATGTGGCCCAACAACCCTAAAACATGGCACTTTACTCTGCCACTACATTTGTCCTCAGATTAGTGATCTCATTCTCATGTTGGCCAAAAAACCTGCAGTATGTGGCCATCAAATGTCAGCCAAGTGATTGGCATTATACATTAAATTTGAGATCAATTTTGAAGCTTCCTCGGCTTCAATCCACACACAATACAAAAACATCCAGCTGAGAGTAATCAGTTGTCTTGTCATGTCATGGTAGACAACCAACTAGAAGCCTACAGAAGCATTCCAAGAGCAACAAAAATGAGAGAGAGGAGGAGGTTAGTGGACTTGTCTGCATTGGTAGACACACACTTATGGCTTTTGCAGCCTTTGACTCCAAGAACAGACACATCTTCCAACTTCTTCTACCTTGGTGTGCAGATTGTGCAGGTTCCGCAAGAACAGAAAGAGAGTGGGGTAGTACTATCAGCTGTTGTTGATTGGATCAGTATCTTTGCTGGAGTTGACAGAAGGGTGAGTGTATCAAATTTATATGTCATCACAGTAAATCCGTAGAGATCATTTATATATTATATATTATCACAGTGCAAGAGATCATTTATTAAACATCATTTACTTTATGTAGGCCTTATCTTTCACCTCTAAGTAGCTATAGACATATCTTTCACCTCTTTCTCTTGGGCCTAAACGGATGAGATCTCTTTGACACAAACATAAATCCTAATCTACTTGTTGAGTGAAGGGATTGGATACTCACTAATGTTTGACATTCTTGTTTATGTTTTATTTGTCTCATTTTAAAATAAAATATTCTCGTACCGATATATTTCGATATCATATGATACAATCATCTAAAATTATGAATGATAATAGGAATGCTATCGTACCGATATATTTTGACATAATATGATAGAATCCTCCTCTAATACTCAAGTCAAATAAGGTTAGTGTTGACGATAAAGATGAGCTAGAGAATGAAAAACATTTAAGAGATCGAATTTTATATACCATATGCGGAGACACCTTTTGTATTGTCGGGAATGATCGGTGAAGATTGTGTGTCCGGACATTAAACTGCAGCACTGCAGTTGGTTCGATGGGTACGATTAGCTGAAGCTGTGACTTATAGTGGCAATTTAAGCTGTAATTACACGAGTCATATTGCATATAATGGCAAACGATGCAGTCACAGTCAAACATAACACTGTGTTGGAATCGCGTCGAGAAGAGGAAGACACGTGAACGATGATGACAGAGGGGGGACGCTACACGGCGGTGACGGCAATCTTCATGCCGGATTCGCAGTGGCCGGCGAGGCTACAGATGAAGTGGTTCGTCCCCCGGGCCAGCGTGACGCGGTCGTTCCCGGAGGTGAAGACCCGCGCGGCCGGAGAAGCCGAGCAGCTCCTGTACCCCGCCGCGCTCACTGCCACCACGTTGTGTGCCCAAGGGTTGTACCTGAACTCTGCATCATTATTGGAATATTAAGTTAAATATTATTATGATTTTGATTCTTAACTTTTAATTAAGATAGGAATTAAGGTTAATTATATATTAACTTCTGTAATTGAACTCTATTAGTATTATGATCTTTGTATTTAAAAAAATTATATTAATTTTTTTTATAATTTTAAAAATAAAAATAAATAATCTTATTTATTATAATATTATCGGTCACATTGACAAAAAAAAAAAAAACATGATAGGTTACATCGACACAAAAATAAAGGATAAAAAGATAATTTTAATATTTATTTTATTTTTAATAATTTTATTAGTAAAAAAATAATTCTACTATCTCATAAAACAAAAAAAATATTGAAATTATCTTTGAGCTCATATATTCGCATCAATCTAGCGCATAATGTTATATATTATGTTATGTTATATTTTTTATCAATATAATTAATAATATTAGAACAAATAAAGTAAAATGATCTTAATACAATTTTTTTAAATATACAAACTATGATATTAATAGGATGCAAATATATGAGGTAATATGTAATTAACATTAAGAATTACTATCAAGATTAGTAAAAAAAATCTTAAATTTATCTATTTATATAAATAAAGACTCATGTAATATTTTAAACGAATAATTGAAAAAAAAGATATAGATATAAAAATGAGAGATTGTAAGTTAATCATATATAATATTTAATATATTTAATATGAGTTTTATTTATTTATTTATGATTTTTATTTTTTTTATGCTCATATCTTTTTGGAGAAACTATAATTTACGTCCATTTTGTTAGTATTTTTTTAAAGATAATAAACTGGATTCGAACTCACCGAGTACGTCGCCGGCCCTAAAGCGCTTCCCGCTGGGCCAACCGGTGGTGCTGAAGGTCCAGCCGCTGCTGTCGCCCACGACGAAGGTGGCGGCCCGGGCGACCTCGCTGTGGACGAGGAGGCAGAGCAAAGCGAGCCCCATCGCCACGGCACTGCCCCTTCCCTGAACCATCACCCCTACAACAGACGAGCCGGAGAGGTTGTGTGGAGCGACGGAAAGAAGAGGTGGCCTCTTATGGGCATTGTGGTTGTGGACAAGCGGAAGAAATCGCGGTGTGAGCAGGCGAAAGAAGACACGGAAATGGAGGGGAAGGGGTGGTGATGTCATGGTTGTCGCTGTGTTCTCTGCCCTTCCGCCATTAACGTGTCGCTACATGCTACCTTCTACTGTGCTCTACACCATGGTAGTGTAGCTTCTCCTGCGCTTGGTTGGTATACACGGGTGCATTCACTTGGAGGGGATCGATGCCATTGTTTGGAATTGGGAGCATGTTCGTCAAGATAAAAGGCAAAGGAGATTCCAATCAATCATCGTACTTCATTCGACTGCTTGCTATAATGCAATCGAATATGATCGATGCCATTGTTTGGAATTGGGAGCTTGTTTGTCGAGATAAAAGGCAAGGAGATTCCAATCAATCATTGGAGAAAAGTAGCTCATTCGACTGCTTGCTATAATGCAATCGAATAAGATGGCATCCGGTAATGGTCATATTCGAGAGGCATATGAACGAGCACCTGTGTTTTTTGCGAGCTGCTCGTTTGCACTCGTCTTCATCCATTAGAGCAGTTTCTTTGTTGCGACGAGGTCGTCAATTTGTAGGCCTTCAGCTTCTATTTCCCTTTTTTTTGCCTTTCTTTTTTGGTTTTCTCCATCCATACAAGAATTTTTTCATTTTCGTAAAGTTATTTCAAATATAATATTTTGTAATAATAACAATAATATCGATGATAAAAAAAATAACATTGACTAATAAAAACTTTACCGGTTGACAATTAGATCTTAGGATCAAATACTATCTTTATCGTTTATCAAAGCACTTGAATGATACTAGAACCTTGGATCGACAACCAACTGGAACGATCATACTCAAGCGACAATTTACGACTACCAAACAGTTTACGAATAATTATGCAGCAATTAAACTAAGGTTTATAGAAGGAGATCTGGAAGCACATCATAAGAAAACTTTAATGCAAGTTGAATATGTACACAACTGCACTATTTCTCATGGCTCTTCAACCCGTGTTCGATAAGCTTCACCTTCTTGGAATTCTCCTTGTTCAGAAGTGAGAGCATTTCGAGGGATGATTTTATCTGCGACAACTGAGTGTTTGAGACATTCTTCTGACTCCTCGGTGTCGCACTAGCTGGTGAAGAAGATTGGTAGAATCTCTTTAGCCTTGCATTCAAAGCTTGAATAGCAGAATGTAATGCGTCCAACTCGACATCTGCAAACCTGTCTGTCAATGAACAGAGATATCAAACATATTAGCTGATGGAATTATAGATTGGCGTGTTCGCTTAATGAGTTTCACATACCGAGCTCGGCCTTGAATTCATGTTCTGCTCTCGACAATGGTTTTTTGTTTGTGGCAGGCAGATTTCTGAAGTTCTGTAGACGCTGATCCAGAAGCACGTACACTTTGAAGGAGCGGTCGATCCGGTTCCGTATGTCTGCTTCTTTGGCTTCAATGTTCAAAATAGACTGTTTTGCTTCACGTAGGCGTTTGTTTTGGTCGTTGAGAAATGTCTGCAGATAACCAGCATGTTCTTTGAGCTCCACATAGACCTGAGCAGCCAGAAACAAGCCAAAAATATAAGAACTGGCACTAACTACAAATTTTGTGTTTGCAGGAAAACCCAAAAGAGGGAAAGTGTCTTAAGATGTGAGAATAAGCTAAAAATGAACAGACAGCCAAATCTCAATTCTCAAGTTTAAACAGAAAATAATCAACAATGTTCAGGTGTCACTACCACATTTCTCATAGCTCAATTAGAAAAGTAAATCACCAATTGGATGGAATTACATAACTTTCCTATACATTAAACAGAAGTACAATCCAGTCAGAGAAATGAGGGTTGAGATGAAAAGCATGGATAAGTAGGCATATGTAGATTTAGAGAGGTGAAATTTAAGATGACTAAATACACAAAATTTACTGTAGTCCATAAGCATCTCTGGTCAAATATATAGCAAATGAATAAATAAAACTAGATTATTCCAAAAAAAAAGTAGAAATAACGATAAAATTGCCAGCTTCATAATATAGAAGAGTTGATAAAAATACTCATCAGAACATGTTTATGTACAAACATAGATGTATATGTGGAAGACACAGGATTTTTCTGTGGTCAACAATAAAAATTTAATAGAAACTACAGAAAGCATCTGACTAGAATTTATCTTGAATGAAGAATATCAACCTTACTATAGTGGCAGTACCAACTCAGATGGAAATGCATTATTTGTTACCTTATGTGCATATTCAACATAGTTCTCACGGAAAAGCTTGATATAGTGGTGAAGAGTTGATCGGCCCTCTATCGAATCAGCAGTCAATGAACGAAGAGTTGTTGAGGAAGGAATAGCAATGGCCTTTGGCCCAATGAGAAGATCTTTGCTTATGACCTCAGGAAGAGAAGCTTCCACATCAACTGCAGACCTTTTGTCATTATCATCATGTAAATGCAGTAATTCATTCCAAGCCTTCACTTCTAGCACAATAAACTCATATGATGTTGACAAGCTAAGTATCTGTGAGTGACCATACAAGTCAGCAATTGCAACAAATCCAAAAAGCACCGACGAGCAAGATTCACTAGATTCACTACTGCATGTATTTAGAATAGGGTATACAGAAGGAGGCTTTCCTATCATATCTGTGTCAGGTATCAGATTTGTAAATGGCAGAAACTGCAATGCAATTAAGTCTATTCCGCCACCATGGAGACAGTAAAATGTCTGATCAAGAAGAGGATCAGGAAATAATGACAAAGGGCAACTCTCCAACACATTTTTTGATAGTGCCAAATCTACAATAGCCAATCGTAGCAAAGGAGGTGGATGTCCCAGATTAGGTCTATTTGCCATAGAGATATTTGATCCCGGAGGACAAAACTTTGAAATAGGAATTTCTTCTGAGCTTGAATCACAAATCATTGCAACACCCTTTATATGACCATAAGAATCAAGATGAAGACGGGGAGAGGGACCAACATTCCACTGAGGCTGGACTTCATCTGCAAGAGCATCTATCTGTAGTTGTCCACTGCTCCAAGCAATCACAAGAATTGAATCTTTGCCAATAGATCTGTAAAGAAAATCAACGACCCTGCCTTCACCACCAGCAATGCTCTCAACCTCAGATTTGTTATTTCCCTCGTGGAGATAAACTTTGGTGAGAGGACCCTGGATTTATGAGGCCAAATACTGTTACATTGGTGAAGGAAGAAAATGATATCCTACACAAGCTCAAACTGTCATGCTTGTAGAAAAAGGTGTCAACTTTAGAAGTGTTTCATGATGATTGCAAGTGAACAAAGCCTTTAAACTTCAATGTATCTTAGGGATACCAAGATAGTCATGGATCATAAGTACTATTGTCTTCAAATTTCTAGACCTCCAATTGTTCCAATGCTTAATAATTATAGCACTTGAACAAATCATCATATAGCCACTTCTGAGTGACATTGTTTTTAGTTATTGCCTGCTTCAAACTGGCCAAATAATCATCCGGCCAAATAAATATTGATAATTAATAAAAAGGTAATACTAAAAGATCCTTAGACTGTATGAGGATAACTGAACTGTCCACATTGACTCACAGGCTAATCTATTTTCCACCCAAGCAGTGTATGGTATTAAATTTACGACCCCAATGCCAAAAGTCTAGTCAAATTGTGTTGATCCAGTAAATAGCTTCCTTGACATCCTAGTGCTAATTACCCACATACTTGGAATCAAAAGATCTATAGAATCTGGAATTTTAGAAAATGTAGACATAAGAAACAAAAATGAATTGGTTGACCAATCAATCTTAAACTCCATAAATATTCCAGATTGCTCATCCTTTGCTACGAGGCCACATAACTAGCAGAAAAGTAGCAACAAAATGCTCCGTCATCCAAGTAGTTGCCAACCCCAAATAACTGAGATTACAATTTTTTTTTCTGTGTGTTGATGCATCCTCCAACTAACAACAAGATATAGATTTTGGGAAATAATAGATAATTACTGCTCCAAACAACATATTATATCTTGTTATATGTCAACAACAAGTTTGCAGTGTATAAATCTAAACTAGGCAATAGACCATGGCACATATTGTCTGCACATGATCATTAAGCATTATAAAAAATATGAAATCTCATTAAAAGAAAAAGGATAAGGAAAAGCCCCAACTTCTTGGTTTGTCATCCTCATTCCCAAGTGTTGGAGGCAGATCTAAATTAGACGATTTCTATCAAACAAATATGAAAGGTTCCACATCTTTAATGATGACATTCCATCTTTAATTAATTTCCTTAATAGAATAAGATCTTGATAGTCCTTGATATCTTTGCTTCGGCAAACAAAAAAAAAATTCAGGCCAACTCTGTTTCTAGTTTTTACAGGTGTACATATGGTGATAAAGAAGGAAGCTACAACTTATAAGAGACAATATTAAGCCAAGCCATCTTAGAAAGATTAAGAGCATAAGCAAATGAAAACAATTGAGCACATTTCTACTCATATTAACTTCTAATGAGCAAATAATTGGCTATCAGGATTCAACATACAATCACCATTCAAGATCCATGTTAGTTCAATCTAATATATTAATGTTTTGCGATAATTACAGAAAAAGGTTAATGAATACTGTTTATTTGCAAAAGAAATTCACGGTTCACTGGACTACAGAAACTATGAATGCTCCACAGATTTAAAGAGTTTCATGTCTATTAGAACAGAGTTATGGTGCCAAAGTGCAATAATGTCAGGGAAGTTATTCCAAAAGGCATACCTGCAATGAAAGTGATGCATCGATTGGGGCATAAGGATGAGCTGTCGAGACTAGTGTGCTGCCTCCTTCAGCTGATTGATCTGCCAGCTCAGGAAACGTAGCTTCCAACCAATCAATGGCCAAACGGGAGTTGCTAACAGCTTTTAAATCTGATGAATTCAAGCCAAACATATTAATATCTTCATAGATCTCTTCAATGTGTGTCCGACGGCAGATACTGCAAGGAACAAATATCGAATGTTTTTAATCAGTTACATAAATGACATGGATCTTTTGACCACAATGCAATTATGCATTTTGAAGAATCATTTATTTCAATTAATGGAATTCTTTCTCTCTTTGTTTTTAATTTCTTGGTTTATTTGATTCTCATCCCTTTTGATGGGTGTGGATATCTCCTATCTCACTAGGTATTATATAGCACAATGACGAACTTGTATGAAAGAGTCGAAATAACCTTCCAAAAGGAACAACTGGGCAGAGGATATAGACCGAGCCATCACTGAAAACAATGAAAATCTGCACAAAAAATACAGATATTAAGTTAGCATTTCTTTGCACCCAAAGCAGGTAAAAGATAAAAAATATTGGATAAGCAGATGTAAAAGGGCAAATTCCACATAGCTAGAATGTGTTAATAATTTCAAAATCATCAACAAGTTCTACCTCAGATGCCTTTTGTCAGTAAAAAGTAAAAACAGCATGATTTTATCACAGAATCCAGTTTCAAGCAATCTGAAAGTCCAATAAACCCAGCATGGCCAAACTAATAAACTTTTGAAGAGTTAAAGATGCAAAAATCATTCTAGCCTAAAAGCTCAACCTGGCTTAAGAGATTACTATTAAGGATAAGAGTTAAAGATGCACACATCATTCTAGCCTAAGAGATCAACCTTGCTTGAGAGATCATGCAACCTAGGTCACTTATGTTCATAGTAAATGCCAAGGGCAACCAGTTTTGGTTTTACATTTTTCTAGGAAATATTTATGTTCTCATTTTCCAAGTTGTAGTTATAATAGAACTTAAAGTTATTTAGTCCCAGAATACTAGATTGTTGGGATCTCTTAATAATACATTTCCATTGGATATTCAAGTGCGCAAAAGAGACATTTTCATTGGGTATTCAACCACATGATATTAATAGAGAAGTTAAAGGATCTTAATGAGTAGGGGGTAATTGACGAAGAAATCATGGGAAAAAAAATTAAAATTAAGAACAATGAAGAGGCCCTGCTCTTGCACCTGACCATTTCAATTGTCAGCACAGTTTGTGTAGCTTACATTAATGCCAACAAACAAATAGTGACAAAGAAGTTCATAAAGAACTCGATAACAATCAGTATTGTGCTTATAAATTATGACACAGCAGTTCATGAAAAATTTAGTAAGAACCAGCACTGTGCTAAATAGATGCTTGACAAGAAAAATGCAAGTAATATCGAAATAAATCCACCAAAAGAAATACATTTGGAAACAGACGCATGGAAGACGAGTACTAAAGATATACTTACTGAAAATGTGTCCCACAGATGTTGGCCTCCGAATGAGAATGCTACAGGGCAGAATGAAGCAGCCTTTTTGCATCTTACAGGTTCAGCAGGCTGCAGATAATATTCCTGCTCTGCTCGTTCAACATCAGATGACAAATCAAATAGTCTGCACACAGAAATTAACACTTCCTATATCAGAAACATGAACATTTTATATCAACAAACTCTGCAGAAAGAGGCTTTGGAAGATACAGTATGAGATAACTAGATAGCTTTTAATGAGACTGATAGAACATGTAAAAGATATCAAAAGTGAATGATATTCATGTCATTACAATTGTAGTGCTAGTAAATTTGCCTCATTCTGAAAGAAAAGCATTTCAGGATATTTCCACAACCACACAGGCTAATAACCTATATTCACAATCGAACCAGTGTATTATGCAAGAAGGCAAAACTAATCAAACAAATAGCTATCAATATCATTAGAAGACATACATCCATAAAATAGATATTTCCAAGTTCTAATTAAAACAACAAAATAAACACAACTTCTGGATCAAACTATGTGGATCAAGTATATGTATTCCTTCTTGCCTCAGCTTTGACAAAGGCAACTTTTCTGTTAATGATATCATGTCTGTTACTCTTGGTTGCATTCAGACACCACTACTTTTCCTCCCCTTTCAGATTCAGTATAAGAGGCTGCATAGATTGCAATGGGAAATGTGGATGAGGGGACAATCCCACAGATCGATACTCAATCACGTACATACTTCAGTTTCAAATGAAAAACCTACATAAATAGATTTAACTATAACATGGAATCCTTACAGAATTGAGAAACTTTGAGACGAACTAATACAAACACTCCATGTTTCTTAGAATTCAATTTAACTTGGAAAAAACAAAATGCCAATGGGACTTTTTCAATAGGCTAAAGATGTTTTTATTTTTATTTTCTGGAAAAGAATGGGAGAGCTGAAAGGTGCTTTTGTGTTAGGATTAGTCTAAACCAATTAAACTCCTTAAAAAAATGCTTCAAGAAATAGAAACAAACCATCCAAATAAAAGTAGTAATGATGGTATTAGGAATATCGAGATAATTTAAGCAAACTTCAACATAAACAGTCGGTCTCAAGCTTTCTAGTTCTATCCACTAGATACATGATGTTTTGCTTGACAAGAGGATAGTAGCCCAATTCAGAATCAGGACATAAAGGACACAGATACAGGAGTCAATAACATATAGCATGATGATGTACTTCAACCACTGAATATGAAAAACAAATAACAGGGACATCAAAATGTAAAAACCTAAAGCTCATGGATATTTTGGCACTTAAAATTCATTATACAACAAAACCACAGTCATGTAACTTACGATTTCGAATACACACCTGAAGACAGAATCTGATGACAAAACGCCAAAATGACTTCTGCTGTATGGATGCCATGATGCTTGTAAAGTTTGTAATCCATTGTTTTTGCCAGAAAATATTTGAGAAGCAACAGAAGCTGTCCTGTTAGAAACATTACAAATCGCTTTTGTTTTAGTAGTGTATACAATAATGGCAAACATGAATAGGTGAATTGTCAAACTGAATAGGAGAATTGGCAAACATGAATAGGACAATAATGGCAAACATGAATAATGTCAAACTATCATGTTAGAAACATTACAGATCTCAAGCTGCACACTCTATCAACACCTTTCTTAGATAGTAGAATTGTCACTTCCACCATTAAGAATCTAACAGAGTTAAAGAAAAAAATAAGATGAAAAAAACCATAGAAATCTAACATATTGTTCTCTTGACCTACTTGCAAGATCTTTGATCAGTTGGAGAGGTCTTTTTGGATAGATACATGACTCTCAGACTGTCAGATCCAACAAGAAGCAATAATGATCCATCTACATTGAGAGAAATTTGATCAACCACTGATTCCATCTGGAAATCTGGCATCAAAACCTGGCCATTAAAAAAAAAATATCAGTACTAACAACACTACAGCTGATTAATATATAAAACATTTGTACAGATGTGAAATACAAAGAAGAAAGAGATGTCAGTGTCTATCGACAGGAATGAGTGAAAGATATATGAATTATGGCTCCATGAAAATTAAATGGCTGAGAAATAGAATCTTCCAAGCATGTCAACTCTTGAAAGCCCATGTCAAAATTTATTTATGACCAAACAAATAAAAGACATCTTTTGACAAATGAGCGGCATAGACGGCCCAATTTATCAATACTGGAATTTGAGAAGCATATCTACATGAAAGACTATTGACAACTTCAACAATTATTTCTCGTCTCTTTCACAATTCTGGGGTTGTGATATAAGTAAACATATATAGAGTGCAAGGCCAATCTCTTAGATGCAGCTAAAAAGATAGATTTTGATAGTTCCAAAGTGATTTATCAATGTGGTATTAATCAAAAGCAACAAACATATCTATTTGGTCATGTATCTACAAATATCACCTCTGTAATAACAATGTTCTATCTGTCTTCACCTTAGCAAAAGCCCAATAGATAACAAATACAAGCCAATAGCTGCAATGTCATAATGATTGATCAACCGAACAATAAAGACAAATATATACACCAGTAGTGAATTCACATAATGTTGGGACTCAATTGGCAACTAGTTCCGATTGGTCATCATTATTTCTGAGTCTGTAGCTCCATTCTGTATAAGCATTCCATTTTGCTAATTACTTGTCCGAGTGGCTAGTCGGTCAGCTAATGAAGCCAAGAAACAAAATATCACCTAACAAAGTGAAAAGGTCAAAAAGAATAATTACAATTTGAATCAGGCTCTTCAGATTTGGAGACTTAATCCTGATATGGCTTATGTCTTCACTTTTTCTGGAGCTTCTGTCATTTATTTGTCTCATCAAGCTCACTATTTACAGAAAATGGAATAAACACAGTATCAATAGATAAACATTACCGGATATGATGGATATCAGAAGGAATTTATTCAAGAATACTACTGAATTATGGCATGTTATCCGAGAAGATTAGAAAAGTAGCACACAAATTGAATAGATTGACTAACTAAGAGGGTTGCGATCTATACAAGTGTGATTATTTCTTAAACTGTAGTGCCAGACATACTAAAAAAATCATAACATTGCAATATTTCATTTTGACAAACCAAGCAATTATTTGATACATAAACAACGAGATTTATGCTTAAGTCTGAGAGATTTCACTTAATGCTTTCATTGTATTATCAAAAATTGTATTAATTAAAATATTGTTCCAGCAATTGTTAAACAAACAACTGAGCTCCGTGACAATGTAGAGAGTCAAAGCATGCACCCACTACAAAATAATTTATACGAGTAACAATAATAACAATACATGCACCCTTGGAGTATATCATAACAATCATGGAAGAATCAAGTACGTAAGTCAAACAAAGTAGTCGCACTCAAATTGTTCGACAAATTATCTAAACGAAGACAACATCGGACAACATAACTCACGGTCGGAAAATAGTAGTAATTCGACTTCCACACATCATGACTCAAAAGGAATAAAGGGGAGATGGATTCGAATATACGTAGGAGGAAAAGGAGAAGTGACGACCTCAGGGGGAATGGCTGCCTCCAAGACCGCTGAAGAAGGGGAGGAGGAAGGCGAGAAATGAGGGTCGGCGTCCCGGAATCGTAAGGAGAGACGAAGAACGCAACATGCGACGGGATCCCACGCGTAGAGCAGCGAGGAGGTGGCATCCCAAGCCAAGAGGTTGCTACTTCTGCGGCTATCTCTGGGCGATTTGCCGCTGCTCTGGGTAGAGGAGAAAAACGGGTGCTTGTCGAGAGGCACCCACTGAAGGGGAGATCTCTTGGCGGAATCCACTGAAGGAGGGGTAGGAGGAAAAGGAGCGTAGCGGCAGCCGCCCTCATAAGCAGATGAGGAGATCGAGTGCTTGCCGGGGGTCACCAACAGAAAGGCATCTCTCTTGGCGGAAGCAGACGGAGGTGGAGGAGTAGAAGGAGGAGGGGAGCCGCTGCCGTCGTCATCGTCGGGTGCTGCTATCCTCGTCATTTCGTGCGCTGGGTTCGTGTGTCACCACGGCGACGGAGGAGCCGAGGAGGGCGCCTCGCTATAGGCTTTTGGTGTGGCGATATCGGTTAGTAGTGTCCTTGGCAAACAGATCCCGTCGCAGTAGACTTGCTCTATTCGCGCATCCGGATCCGGGTTCATCCATCAGATCCTAATAAGCGAATTAGATATTTAAGCCAGCAACACTTGATACTAATATAAATTGAGCGGATTCGGGTTGACCACATGGATCCGATAGATAAACAGCTCACAGGACGAGTTGTGTTCGCAGGCGAACTGCCGTCAAATACACAGCCTCCAGCCACGCTTACGCATCGGCCGTAGGGTTTGCATTCGAAAGCCCTATTCTGTTTGGCTGACTTCGGTGAGATGGGATACATCCAAGAGGCCAGAGAAAACCATGTCAAGAAGAAGGTGGAAGAAGGTACGCGCGCTCCTTCCTTCCTCACTCCCGAGTTCCCAATCCTATGATTTCTTCTCTTGGATCGGAATTGGAATCTTGATTCCTGTTTATTTTGCCTAAATCAGTTTTCCGATCAATCGTGCAATTTGTCTCTTAACATTTCCGTCTTTCCGCTGCAATGTTTAATTTGGAAATGTGTTGGGGTGACATATGGGCTCAGATTTTGCTAGCATAACTACTGGAAGGATTGGAGTGCATTCTCTTGCATTTATCATTGTAGTTTTAAGCATTGTGATGGTGTGTGTTTCTGCCCTGGTAATGCCGTGATAATCACAAAAAAAATTGTTCTTCAGTAGCAAGTGACAAGGAAACGTATAGTGGAATAACAGAAACTGATCGGCTTGGTCTACATCCTGGATGATAGAGATACCTTTGTAGAAGGTCTAGGTTATGATGCCCACTGTTCACAAATTGTGACTTTCTCACCTTTATATATGTGGAACCATTCGAAGCCTTAATCCCACAGCACCTTCAGAATCCTTATCATGCATGAACTACTGAAGATGTTACTCCCACAACTTTCTGGACGTGAAGGTTAGGTAAGTTGCAGCTTGTATTAGAATGAAGATCAACCCAAGGACCTCCATACTAGAGAGAATGTCTCTACCAACAGACTAATGGGGCAAAGGCCATCTAACTAAGACATCCAATTGAACAGGAACCTTGGGGTATGGTCATTGTTGGAGGTGATGATAAAAGGCCAGATATTTTGAGAGTAGTTATCAGGGATATGTTAATCTGGAGGAGGTAGTGTTTAAGCTACCATATTGCCTTCAATGTTTTGTCCTAATCCATTATCATCTTGGTAACTTTGCACTGATAAGCAGTCAGGAAATATGTAGTGGGGGAAAATAAATGCACCAAATGGGAGACTAATCTTTTTTTTTCTCTTGTATTTTTAATTCTTTATCACTATTTTGTTTCAGTCAACTACACTGATCTTATTAATTATAGAATAGGAGGACTAATATTTTTTTTAATTTTCATATATATATATACATACATACATATATATATATATATATATATATATATATATATATATATATATATATATATATATATATATATATATAGAGAGAGAGAGAGAGAGAGAGAGAGAGAGAGAGAATACAACTAATTTAGTAGAAGTTAGTGAATGACTGAATGATCAAGGATATCAATAGAAGCGTGATTAGAAAGCAAGCCACAAGAAAAGCATTTCTCCATGTATCATACATTCACAAGTAGTATTGCCAAAAGATTAGAAGTCATGGCTCGACCTAGCTAAAGGCCTACTATCCACTTGAAGGAACTAGAAAAATGAATAGTTAAATCAAGGGAAGAGTTGTAAATGGTTATCATTTATAAATTAGTCATGGTTGAATGTTATGTCGAATAGTATAGATTATCTCTTTCTCCACTAATCAATTATACATGGTTAAGTGATTATGTGGAAAGGTGTGTATTATCTCTTTCTCCACTAATATTTCTTCTTCTGTTTGTTTATAGTTTAGTATATATTTATCCATGTTTTAATTTCTGTCTTGGAAAACTAGGAATCTATTTAACTAAATTGTTACTGAAGCAAAATATCCCATTGGCAGTATCTGCTAATCCTAGGAATAATTACACTAATTCTATAGATCATCCATCAAGAAGTAAACTCTTAATGCAGATCATTTATCTATCTACTGATTTGTTCTATTTCCCAGATGGTATTACCTATAATACCTTGAGTTAAGGAAGTGTGTTTATGAAGTAGCATGTGCTAAATTATCATGGATTTAATAAAGGGGCCAAGTTTAGAATAAAATACTACTGAAGGATAAACAAATTCAGTTCTAATTACAATCCCTTGTTCTAATTACCTTTCTTCCTTACTCAACAATGCAATTTAGAAGCACTGTGTCCAGGGAAATCTTATTTTTTTAACTAATTCTTTAGGTGCAATTACTATGGCTTGCCAATAATAAGCACAAATTGATCTTCTTGTAAAATTCAAACCGATGCATGTGTTTTGTTTTACGTCAGTCTCAATTAACTCAAGGTATAGCTCGGGATGGTAATATAGTAATATCGGTAATTTTATCAGTTTGTGGAACAGTTATGTCAAACGAGTCTTGAAGAAAGACTGGATGGTATTATAATATTGCATGTAAAACTATATCATGTCTGAAGGAAGGGCATTAATATAAAGCAAGGACATATGGAACCTGTTCCAACTACTTAATGTAGCTGGCCTACTGATAGTAACAATTCATTTGTTCAGTAGCAGCAAGCTAGGAATACTGAGATATAGAACTTATCCATTATCAATGGTCATGGCATGTTTATCATAGTAGGATTCTATTATCAGCAGATCCCACTAGTTATACTCGAACTCTGTGAAGTGATCAAAAGCTGCTTAGTCATTTACATTCATAAAAATACATTTATTCTACAATATCATCTCATGCATGACTTTATTTGTTGAAGAAGGAAATACAAGTCGTTGCGTATCTTGACCAGAAAATCAACAATATCCTAGTTACCTTCATGAGGAGGCTGAGGTTCATGCAATCATTTTTGTCACACATTTTTCAGTCTTGATGACAAATTTTGTGGAATCATAACAAAGGTGATTATCTGATAGATTACTAAAGCACAATATCCAATAACTTTGGAAGCAGAAAGAAACGTGTCATAGAGATGAAACACTTGATGAGCAATGGAAATGACATGGAGGAGAGTAGGTAGGGCTTGCTTAGGTCTTTTGAACCAAACTATGAATTTTATCTGTAGATTCTTACTAATTTGTCATAACATCATCTATTGAAGATTGTTTTTGTTGCATATGCACTTGTGTATTATGCAGTGAGGTAATATCAGATTCTGGTTAAGCTGTTTTAACCTTGTCTAACAACCTTTTGCCATTTACTAATTTAATAATTGCAGCTTTACGCAGCAAAATGAAGCAAAAAGCACTGAACGAATGTGACGAATACTGTGCAAAGTATGCTGAATGTGCTACAGGAAGAACCTTTTCTGTTGTTTGGCGCTGTCGAAAACAAGCAAGAGAATTGAATGAATGCCTTCATCGATAGTAAGTTTATTTTCAACAATTTTATTTTCTTTCACATCAATGTTGGACATCCATGCCTTTTCAGCATAAATATATCAATACATGTTGAAAAATGATTTCTCTAGAGGAGCAGCATGGAGCATTTTCTTTCACTATTATGCTGGCTTCTTCTTTTTTTTATTTTTTTTTATTTCTGTGGGCTTGTTTCTTCTTGTAATGTTGATGTATATTCTTCTACATTTTTGTCCTGGGATGGGATTTTAGCTTCATATTTTCTAGTTTCAAATGTATAATCATCTTTCTAATCTTTGAAGTTATCAATATAACTGTGCTTCATGTTTGAGTTGTCAAGGATGGTTGATGTATAACTCTCGCCCCCAACATGAAGTATCAATCAGATGAATGCTTTCTGCTTCACCAAGACAAAAAGTTTTTGTTTGCAAGTCAAGTTGTATAGGAAAGCTTTAGTCAATTTGCAGCGTCATTCTTTAATCACTTAGATTGTTGAATATTCTAAATTAATCTCTTATTCCAAACATCCTCTTGCATCCAATCTTTAATTATCTTTTCTGGTACTTTAGACTTAACGAAAGAGTATGATTTTGAGCTGAAAGATTTTGAACAGATATACTGATTCATTTGTCCTTGGCAGTACCAACGACAGTGTCTTGGAAGAAATGAAGAGAAGTTACGTCCTCGAACAAGAAAAGCAAGAACAGAAATAAAGCAACAACAAGCTGATCTGCTTGTCCATTTGGATATAATGAATTCAGGATATTGCATTGCTCCAAAACACCGTTGACTTGCACCTCATAATGATGTCTAAATGGGAAGTTCAGATAGAAGTTTGTCTCATTTTCATTCATTGTATGGTTTCTCCTTTCACTTCCTTTTCCCCTCTCGATACCGCCACCTCTAGATTGTATGATCTTTTGACCATTCAACTCGTATCTCTCATTAATGTTATTTAAGAGAGTCCGCTGCTTTGCCACATCTGCAGCTTGTTGATGTTTAGATGCCGTGTTTGTGACGGCGTTGGAAGTCCATGAGCTACCAGGCCTTTGGCCTGTTGTTCCTGTCGGCATTGGAGTACAGCTTCCAATGTAAATGTATCGACATTGAAGGTGTTTGATTCATGCCAGAATCAAATCAAGATTGACATGCTATCTTCAACTTCCTTGGCGAAGATGCAGTGAACCACACAAAAAGGTTGAATTCTAGATTTGGAGGAGATATGTTCATGATTTGACGATCTCAGAAGTCAAACAACAGTTGAAGACTTGTCCCCAGTGGCTAGAGATCAGCAGAATCTATGCTACCGGATGAAGCATCCGCATCCATTCCATAAAGCTTTATAAGCTTAGCCAGTGGCAGTCTATTTCGACTGCAAGTTGCATTTCGACTTTACCGCAGTGTCTCATTCACAAAGCCAACGCCCCCATCCAGAGACCTCGAGAAGGTACGCTCGTCTTTATTCCGCAGTATATTGGTACTTTTCGGCTCGAGAGTCTCCATTCAAGGTTTATTCCATGATCTGAAAGGATTTTGGAGTTGACCTTGTTCGTGTATGATGCAAATTGCAGTACCAGTTGAGTTGATCCAAACGTCACGCAATCTTCCCCACCAGATATTTGATGAAATGATGGCCGGATGGATTCCACAGGACAAATGGCTAAGCAGATGCTACAAGTCACTCGTTGCGAGGAAGCCATGGATCATCACCCAAACAGGTCTTCGGATAAAAGCTAAAGCAGCAAAGGCTTCTTTTTTCGCAGGCATCGAGCGGGGCGTCACGTGAAGCTGGAAGCAAAGGGGCAGCAGTAGCAGAAGCTGCTGCCTTTGTCGGCTGAGAGTGAGAGCTGCGGTTTCTTCAAAATGTCTCCAAGAATATTTGACATGGTTTTGCTTTATTCTTTGGGCGGCAGACCCACCATTTTCGGAGCTTTATTGACCCAACTCCTGCGGTCCGAGAAGAAAGAGGAGGGCAAATGGGCGGACGCCATGTTGGAGCCATTCAACCTCATCCAGATTCCTGTATTCCTCTTTTTGGATGTTTCAATCTTCAACCCACCAGATTCCATTTACTCGACGACTTGGAATTTGGGTTATTCTTTTCTTTTACTTTACCTTTATTTATATATAGAATGTGTGTAATATGATCTATATCAGAAAACATACTCTTTCAACGTGTTGTGTTGAAGTTATAATATAAAAGAGATCTCATATTTATTGATATAACCATCATATATTTTTCTTGATTTCTACCGACTAATAAGGATTTGATCTCCTTTAATTTAGATTGATTTGATTATATAAACAAATAATTAGTATCAATAAAATTATAAATTTTCTTTAACATGGTATCAGAGTTTTTCTTATTTCTCTGTCAATAATCTGATGCTATAATTGTTCTTCTATTCTACATAATTTTTCTCCCTCACACCAATATCTCATATATATATATATATATATATATATATATATATATATATATATATAGAAGGATCCATGGAATAAAGTTACAAACTTGTTTTCCTTCCTTTACTTCTCACATATAACCCATAGATTCAGAGCATCTAATAGAAATAATAACATGTCTTTATTCTCAAAACACAAAAAAATATGGCTTAAGAGTATATACATGGCATTGCACACATTCTATATATAAAGGTATAACTGTTGTGACACAAGAATCATCAGGAAACCTCCTAATGCCTCTTTGTTTAATACAAATGACCTTTTAGCGTGATTAGTGGTGTTTCTTTCTTGAGTTCGAGATGTGGACGCTTAAGAAAATAGATATGAGTGGCTGAATCGTCTTCCCATTGGACAAACAAACGATCAAAATTGAACTCATCCACTGTAGATTTTTCATGTCGGATAAAATGATTTAGAGTTATATGATGTCCATACTATATAAATATATTGTCCCCATTCGTATCCATTGATTTCAAAGCATAGCACTTCCAATATCCACTTACATCTGCTTGGGTGGTGGGATCCATTATGGGTGACGCCTACATCCTGGATTGGATTAGGCAATCACTACTGGGACTTGTGCTGAGGGTGTTGCCAAGACTGCTCCTACAATAATGCTTTATGACTTTTGGGTATACGGGACTTTTGGGTATCAAATAAACATATCTAATTTACAATCTGTATGCTTTCCACAGCTTGATGCATTATCTATTGATGCCAATCTATATATGTACTATTATTCTATTTAAATTATATAGAGAGAGATGTGAGATGCTAATTTAAGAAGTAGCATCAATCAGAAATAAAATGAGTCTCTTCCAAACATTTTAATGAATAATAGGTGGCGTATAGTTCGAGAAACAAAAAAAATTCGATAAATATTAATATGATCATTATGTTTAATCAGTGGAGATTCTGATGTAAAGTTTGATCATTGGTGTCCACCTTTGAAGTCATTAAGAGATGAATTTATCATTTGGGAATGGACAAGAGAGGTTATTTTTGATCTTTTATTATGCCTTGACTCTCCAACCAACATGGGACCAAATATGATTTTATCAAAACCTCATAACTGGAAAGTTAAGATCTTTTCGAGTCATATGTTAGGTGTCATCTCATACAATCTATATTATTCATCGGGGACAGAGATTTTCGAGCTGCAAACAAGGACTGCACACATAAAATTATGTATTTTAATTGGAGTTATCTTGTACTCTCAGATGTAGTTATGATCTTTTCAATTGTAAAAAGATAATAGTAATGATAATAGTGAAGTCAAAATAAAATAAACTATAATGGTTGTGGTTACATGCTATACTTTTGTGGTGGGGGACAAGATTCACTTTGCATTGTTGCTGTCGAAATGGATTGTTTTAGATTGGTCCCATGAGTTTGTCATCCTTGGATCACGTCATCTCTTGTGGAATAGAAGCCTTTGCACCCATGCAAGGCACACAGCTAATAAACCTGATCAGTTGGCTTGAATTGAGGATTAGAGACATTAATATTTGATGTATTTGTCTCGTTTGTGTTAGGTCGAGTCAACGAGATCTCATTATATATCAATTAGCTTAGTTAATAAAAACCTTGACGGTTAATAATAAGATTTTAAGATCAAATCTAATATTATCTTTCATAATTTATTGTTCGAAAAAATCTTTAGTCCTATGAGATGTGGAAGTCAATGTTTGGTGAGGTTGCCTAACTAGTGATGCAATACCTAACAAAGCAAGAGAGAAGCAGCATTGGCTTGTCTCTTTTCCTTGAGAGACTGTTGTCAACTTAGCTCTCACCAAACCAACAAACAAGTATATGTGAAGAGAGAGAGAGAGAGAGAGAGAGAGAGAGAGAGAGAGATCACTAGTCTCATCATGGCTAATCAATAGGCAGAATTGGCATGATCTGATGCTATGTTAATTAGATGCCTTCATAATGATTTAGCTCCCACTTAATATCACCTTGGACCACATCATCACCTGCAAGTTTCTTGCAACAATCTTAAAGCTTTCTTTAATAGTGTGATTTACTTTTATTTTAATTTTGTTTTCGAATCTAATGGAGTTCATTTATGAGTGTAATAATCTCAATTTTTTAATATATATATATATATATATATATATATATATATATATATATATATATATGTTAGAACTAGTCCCAGAAAATTTATCAAAGGATAATTTTGATAACCCGACAAAGACAATAAAGCGGAAGAATAAAAGAAGTAACAAAAACATCAGATTTACGTCGGACAAAAGAGGAGCAAATCACTACTATAAAAGAGACTATTACAAATGCTTTAGGAAGATGTTCCTAGGTCATAAAACACCTGAAAATGCTAAACAAGAAAAACCTCAACTATAAGCCCAAACTATTGAACTGAGTATGGACTTAAACCCAAAGCAAGCAAACACTTAGGTTTTTCTTGTGGTGCTGTGGTGCCTCTTGTGGTATATCTGATTTCAAAGTCCAAACTCTTATTTATAGTTCCAACAGGAGATAATAAGCCTGATTTTTCCGACGTTGGACTATGAGACTTGCCAAACTAATAATATATATATATATATAGTGAGTTCATTAATATTTTTTTCTATATTTTATATAATTTTAGAGGTTCTTAAGTGGAATTTTGGGACGTTCTTAGGTTGATTTTATCACCAAGTGCAGCATAATTCATTTATGAGCGAATTACTATAAGGTTTATCTACTAATTTCAATCATTTTATATAGTCTATAAATATGATATAAATAGTCATTTCATTTGTTTGTTACAGTTTTTAGGTGATTTTAGGGCTCCGTCGCCCCCTTTCTGCCCCCACCGCGAGCAGTGCCGCCCTCTCCTCCCTTCCCATTCCCCTTCCCCTCCTGTTTCCTTTCTCCTCCTCCTTTCCCCCTCCTCCCCAGTCGCCTGTGTTGCCTCCACCACCGGCGTCCTCGTCGCTCGCCTCCCCCAGCAAGGCCGCAGTCACCGCGGTCGCCGCTCCCTCTTCCTCACGATCGAAGATTGGAGCCCTTTGGCCCCGCTCCCCCCTCGGAGAGGGAGGGGGGGGGGGGCCGATGAGGGTGCTTGCCACAAGCTGCGAGGACACCAGATGCCGAGGTAGCGTGGGCGACGAGGGAGGAGGAGAGTGTGGCGCCGCTCGTGGTGCGAGCAGCGGCTACGGAGATGATGGCAGTCGAGGGTGGGGGTGGTGGCGACGATACTGGTGGAGGGACGGGGCTATTTGAAAAATGAGCACGGCGAAAGCCCTTAATTAAATTATTATTATTATAATATATATATATATATATATATATATATATATATATATCGAAGCACACAAAAAAATAAAAAAAACTGCCATGTGATGTTAGTCATTTCCCACGTAGGATTCGTAATCAGTGCAAGTCCAAGTCGTGTGAACTGCAGCATACGTCAAGGACTCACCAATGGTGGCCTTCACGACGCTTCTTCTCTCTGGCTCAGTTCACCCATGACGTTGTCCTTGTCATTGACTACAGTTTGGAGGAAGAAATGGTGAGAGATTGACCCATTGGCTTCTTCTTCTTGAACTCAACACACTTAATGTGAAACATGTAGCAAAAGGGGGCCAAAAGATCCGACTTGCAAACGAATGGAGCGAAGGGAAGACGGTGAAAAAGTGGAGCTTTCATGTAGATTTAAGGTTCTATTATGACACGCAAAGGTGATCGGCACACGTTTCTCACGAGCAATGTAATTTATATTAAACTAATATATATTATTCTTGTTGGATTTAACGTATTGTATATATATTAGTGGACTAAGTTCTTAGATTATTAGAAAAATCATAATCATGTTATATCGTGCCCCCAAAATATTATTTAATAAGTAGGGGATATTTTTATGTCGTTGTCGTCCAAAATATGTGATGACTCTCTTGAACAAACACCCTCAAGAGAGTATTATTCTGATGTTAAATATCAAGTATTATATATTTTATTAATCGTTGTGATATTGTCGAATAACATATCTTTTTCACTTAACAAAAATAATTTATTAAATAAAAAATCAATGTTTGTCGTTGATTTTTAGGACATCAACAGATTAGGAGATACAAATTTAAGATGAAAGAGCACCATCATTATCATGTAGTAAAAAATCAAAAATTAGAGCATCAACAGACTAGGAGATACAAATTTAAGATGAAAGAGCACCGTCATCATGTGGTAAAAAATAAAATAAAATATTAATTAGTATTTTTTTTTCATTTCCTTGTTAGTATTTCTTTTGATGTAATGAGTAGTCGTCAGGGAGGGGTGAGAAGTTAGGGAGACGTCAACGCCACGTTAGGCCATTAACATAGCATTTGTTTTCCTCCACAGAGACGGTAATTGATGGGTTGAGTCCTCCTTTAGGCATTTGGTAGGCCACAGGGCATAACTCTTCGCCACAAGAACAAGGCATTGGGTGGGCGCAGCCATTTGGACTGCCACCACCACACCACCCCACCCCACCCACTCCCACTTGCCGCCCTGTATTGGTAGATGACTAAGCCCTCTCAGGACTTTTGGGAGTGTCTCCAAACAAAGCATTCATCGCCCTTTCAGATGCATCATTTGCCATGCTGCAAAAGAAATGATGCAGACTCGGAAGCACCCACTTGTCACACAAAGGGTGAGGAATGGCCACCCCTTGCTTGCACTTAGCAGGAACATTCCCTCTCGCCTCTGACCACAGTGGGGGAGAGAGAAAACTAATCGTCTTTGCTCCTCACAGTATAAGAAGGCCACCGAAGTGGAGATCGGATTAGGAAGTTTTGGCAGACAGAGCGACAGACATCCCTTCCCTCCTTCCCTTTGTAGCTTCCTGTGCCCTTTTATGAGGAGGAGGAAGATGGGGGCCCTTCCCCAGCTGAGTGAGTCGAGGAGCAGCTTCCAGCCGAGCAAGGACCATGGCCCGGTGATCGAAGAGATCCAGGGGCTCATCAAGGTCTGCAAGGACGGCCATGTCGAGCGCCTGCCGGCCGTCGTCGATGTCCCATGCACGTGGGCTCCCGAACCGGACGTCGCTAGCAAGGACGTGGCCGTCGGCCATGGCGGCCTCTGGGCCCGGCTGTACGTGCCCAGGGTTCAGACCCAGAAGCTGCCCTTGCTCGTCTACTTTCATGGTGGCGGGTTCTGCGTCGGCTCCGCCGCGTGGAGATGCTACCACGAGTTCTTGGCTCGCGTGGCGTCGCAGGCGCCCTGCGTCGTCCTGTCGGTGAACTACCGCCTCGCCCCCGAGCACCGCCTGCCCGCGGCCTACGAGGACGGCCTGGCCGCGGTGAGGTGGGTGAGGCACCAGATGAGCCATCGAGCTGCGGACGAGACCGGCTGGTGGCTCGCCCACTGCGACTTCGCCCGGGTGTTCCTCGGCGGCGACAGCGCCGGCGCGGCCATAGCCTACAACGTGGCCGCGCAGCTGGGGTCGTTCGGCGTCCCCGAATCAGCCCTGCTCAAGCCCGCCTGCCTCAGGGGAATGGTCCTGATCCAGCCTTTCTTCGGCGGCGTGGCTCGGACCTCGTCGGAGAAGAACCTGGTGCAGTCCTCCAGATCGGCGCTCAGCTTGACCACCTCGGACTGCTACTGGAGGTTGGCGCTGCCGCCGGGCGCCGATCGTGACCACCCCTGGTGCAACCCCCTGGCCAAGGGCTCCCCCAAGCTGGAGGACCTGAGGCTTCCTCCTGCGCTCGTCTGCATCTCGGAGTTGGACATCCTGCGGGACAGGAACATGGAGTTCTGCAAAGCCATGAGGAGCGCAGGCAAGAGCGTGGAACAGGCGACCTACGCCGGAGTCGGGCATGCCTTCCAAGTCCTCCATAACTACCATATGTCCCACGCACGCACCACCGAGATGCTTACCCACATCAGGGCCTTCATTTACAGCAGATAAGAGGTAGAAATGTTCCGTTCGTAGCTGATGACTGTGTGCAAAAGGTTGCTTGTACAAACAAAACATGTGCCCTCTCACAAACCAGCATCGAGTTCGATGTCAGATTCACAGTCGTCAAGTGTCTCACGCAACTGTAGTTTAATGGCAGATAGAGATGAACAAAGTTCTTTGGCAATCGTATGGTTTGTTGGTGTGATGCAGAAAGAAGGGATCAATCGAATCAATCGAATTCAAACCCAAAACAATGTTTATGCAACTTGACAAGAATGGTGGAAACTCATACCTCAATCCAAGGATCTTATCTTGTTCGAATTAATGCACAAGATGATAACTAGATTCCATGAGAAGAACATCTTCCAAGCTCCAACCCAAGAATCTCATGTCAACTTAGAGATAGCACAAGCACAAAGTGCCTTTGACTTGACTGGGCCACAGTTCTGCTGTTCGTGTATGAGAAACATCACCATCAGATCTCAAATACTTTAAAACTCAGTGATCATATTCGCTTTATTGTCGACAATGAAGTCGGCCACATACTACATTTCCAACCCCGATGAGGATTAGCGAAGAACAAGTCCTCCTGTCCACAAACAGACGCAGCTTTGACTGCAACAGAAGAACGCATAAGAGGATGGCTTTGGCGCACAATAAGTTCGGTCACTGTAACCTGAACACAACAGTCTTCCTCATGCAGACGAAGACTGCACGTCTGATTCCACTGAATCACGCAGTGGCAGAACTCAGAGCAGCGAAGACATCATAGTGCATCAAATGAATCCGATAAATTGATAATTTGTATAAAATAAATTTTAATTTCCCATCGATAGATGTCTTAAGGGATCCTTTGAAGCATCTAAATTTCCCGAAAGATAACTCAATGAACTGAGTTGCATCCTTTATCATTAGTGGATATGATAATTCAAACCAAGTTTATTTGTCTCCTTAATCAAGAAACTCCAACCATCTATATAAATGTAGTGGAAGGATTTCTTTTAGAGATCTTTTCGAGGTGTCTTGAAGAGCTGAAATGCATGGAAGGTGACTTCTTTTTGTGCCATAAAAAAACCTCAAGAAAATAAGGTGTTGAGAGCAGAAGAGAGCGAACAGAAAGCAAGTGTAATGTCTGGTGTCGAAGGGGACTGTGTACAGGAAAAAGGAGGCATGCATGCTGTGCGCACTCACAGCATCACTGCTCGACTAAAAAGACAAAGCTGTGAACTCACTCTCACAGCTTTTACAGCTGCACAGACCAGACCAGACCAGACCAAGAGAATCTATCATTGGATTGACCCCCAGTTCATAATGGGCCACCATGACCCATATAAGCCCTTTGCAGGCCCATATACACCTTGTTGACGTAACAAAACCTTCACAATGCCTTTGGTAGGAAAATATTTCTCATACTTAAAATGTATTAACATTTAATGCAAAAGATCACTAGCATATCATGGAAGTGATTATCTAAATATACAGTAGATAGGACAAGTAATTGTGTTGCATGCATGCCAAATAAGCACTAATGTTACATCTTCTATGTTGTGAATGGGAAGCAAAATTTATGGCAAAAAGACACAGCTACGTTATACATATGACAATTAAAAACTAGATTCTATTGTGGTTGTATGAAACTCTTCGCAAATAATTTATACGTTTAAATATATAGTTCTATCAATTTTTTTTAATCAGGAAGAAATAAGAAATATTTATGCGCAAATTAATTGGTGGATTTTTACTCGTAGCGATTAACACTCACATTAAATATATCGAAAGTGTGAAGATATGTTTCTAAACCTATATCGCCATTTGATCGAGTCACATAAGCATCACAACATTAATTTTTTTTTGTTTAAAATAAAAATTTAAAACCAATTATGAATACTTGGTTATGATGGAAGCTGGATAACACGATCAAATGTTCATAAATTGTTATTTTAGGTTGTTTTTTTTATAAATTCTATAAAAATACATTATAATATTAATGAAAATCATTATGTATTCTTTATTAAGAATGAAATTTAGTTGACTGCCAAATGAGACACGAATCATAAGTTTTTCTTAAAGATATCCAATTACTTACCATATTATTATGTAAGTGATAAGTGGTTGGAGTTTATATATGACTTCTTGTGAGTCATTTAATGAAATAGAAAAGAAAATTGAATCATAAAATATTTCTTATTTTATCATGGAATTCAGCCTTACAAGGAACAATAATTCTCAACAAGACGAGATGAAGAAGATCGTCTCCGATGTTTAGCTTGCAGTAACTTTTAATCCTCATGAAGGACTTACCGTGACGAGGATAGGGGTAGGTGTTGATAAGCAGATAAGATTTCCTCAAGGTAGTTGAGGAAATCTCTCAGCAGTTGAGAAGCAGATAAGATTTTCTCAAGATAGTTGAGAAAAATCCTCTATGAATGTGTATAACCTCCCTACTGAGTGTGTATAAATGGCTATCAAGAGCTCACTATCAAAATGTATTAGGCAATTATATCTTATACATTTCATAGTTTCTTCTACCATTTCTATCTTTCTATCTTCTTCGTTTAATATCTATCATGGTATCAGAGCAGTTTGCCTAAAGCAAGCCCTCTTCTCGACCATCCCTCTCGTGGCGACATCTCCGCCATCAATCAGAGCCAACCATTCATTGCAGACCTCTTTGCAAAGACTTGTGGTTGCTAATATCGATCCGTGGGCAACGCTCCCTAAAGGAAGCACAAATCCACGACCTTTGTTTCTACCAGGTGGCCAAGCTGCTCCCTTGCCAACCGAAGTCTTCCCGCTCAAAACTCCGGCTGCTCTTCCGGCCACCAAACTCCAATACTGCATTCTTGAACTATCTCCAACCTTGCAGATTTCTCGGCAGATCGCTGCAGAAATCGCTGTAAGCCGCAGAGATTTCTTTCACCTCACTTGCAACAATCTCTCCTCAGCATTACGAATCACGCGACCTACCGGTTTCCTCTGGAAGAAAGCGGCCCGACCCTCTTCGGCATTGCATATGACTACTCTTCTACATCCGACGTCTTCATCATCTACCTCCATACATGCATCACTTGCCTTTCTTGCTGCAGATTGCTTTCGCCCATCATCTGCAGTTCATCACGCCTGACCTTCTCTGCGGTTCATCATGCTGCGACCCTCCTCGAAGAACGATCGATCTGCTTTTCTCCTTCTCCCTTCCTCTTATATCTTTACATCTTCTATAAAGATCACTTGACCCGCCACAAAATATCTGGGATGTCTTCATTTTCCTCTTCCGATATTCCTGTCCCTATTTCTGTAGGGACTCTGAGCACTTCTCAAAGTCTTATCACCATCAATGCTGCAGCACTCATTCCCTTCAAATTATCCAAAGGCGGTAACTACGCATCTTGACGGGCACAACTTTCTAATCTTTTATTTGGCTATGATCTCTTAGGTTACGTTGATGGCTCTCTCCAGTGTCCACCTGAAATGATCAACATCCCAGGCGAACCCAATCCAATGCCAAATCCAGCCCACCAACTATGGTTACGTCAAGATCGCCTCATCCTCCAAGCTATTCAAGCTTCGGTTGTTGGATCCATTGCCCCGCTGATATCCTCATGTACGACTGCTGCAGAAGCATGGTACAAATTACAAACAACTTTGGCAAATCGCTCGTGTACTCACATGCTCGGATTTCTCTCCAATCTGATGAAAATGAAACAAGAGGGAAGTACTATTGCTGATTATTTACAAAATATCAAAGTTATCATCGATGATTTAGCTTTGATAGGTCATTCTCTCAGCGATGAAGAAGTCCTAATCCATACCCTCAATGGCTTAGGAGGCGAGTACAAAGAACTGACAGCAGCACTTCGGGCACGTGACTCACCAATATCATTCGAAGAACTTTATGATAAGTTGATCGACTATGAGGGCGTGCTTGAAGCGTGATGATAAGTTGCCCTAACCACCTATTACAGCTCGAGGTCAATAAAAAAAATCTAAGAGGAAGAGCAACCAAGACAATAAGCACGTCAACAACGATTTGGCTAAAGCCGCCTCCTAGCTTTATGGGGCCCGCACCAAACCCTCCTTATCCATATCAAGGTGGTAACTTTCATAATACTCGACCATCGGCGTCCCCGACTTCCGTGCCGCCAACGAAGTCGTTTTGCCAACTATGTGATAAAGTTGGACACTCCGCGAAAGTCTGTCTGGGTCTCGTCCCGGACTCCCTACTCCATCACAATGGCCTCAAAGCGAATTTCATGGCTACTCCAACTCCTACTCAACCTAATTGGATTATGGATTCGGGCCTCTCATCACATCACCTCTCGATCTTCAAAACTTGTCCATCCACAACAACTATGACGGAAATGAAGATATCATCATCGGTGACGGTAAAAAGAATTCCTATTACTCATTCTCGGTTCCTCAACGCTTAGTTCACTTACCACAACCTTTACACTTTCGATGATGTTACGTGCACCTAACATTAAAAGAAACCTCATTTCCGTTTTCTCAATTACGTAAACAAAATAATACATCAATTGAATTCTTTCCTAACTTTTTTCTTATCAAGGATTTGAGCATGGGGGCATCCTTGGTCCAGGGCCAGAACAAAGACAACATTTATGAGTGGCCATCCACTTCACAAATTACCCTTCCTACTGCTCACTCCTCAATCGCAGCTCCAGTTGATGTATGGCATCGTCGTCTTGGTCATCCCTCCCCTTTTATTCAACAAAAATTACTTTCTCGTTATTCTCTTCCTACCTTGAAAATCAATAGCACTATTAATCATTGTGATACTTGTCTTTGCAATAAAAGTCATAAACTGCCTTTTGGGACAACCTCCATTTCTTGCTCTAAACCATTTGAAATCATCTATACTGGGCGTGTGGGGCCCTGCCCCCTAATTCCTTCTTTTGACAAGTTTCGTTTTTATGTCATTTTTGTAGACTATTTTACTAAGTACACATGGTTATATCCTCTCCATCATAAGTCTGATGTTTCTCTGATTTTACCAACTTTCAAAGTTGGTCGAGAATTTTTTTCAAACTTCCATTAAAACAGTTTTACTCACGGTGGTGGCGCCGAATATCAAGCCCTCACATCCTGTCTCTCTGCTTGTGGTATACAACACCTCAAGTCACCCCACATACTCCCCAATTGGTTGGTTCTGCGAGCATGAACATCGGCATATCGTTGAAACCGGTCTCTCCCTTCTACATCAAGCATCCATGCCACCATCTTTTTTTGTCGGTAGCTTTTTCAAACTGCGGTTTATCTCATTAATCGTATGCTCACTCCAGTCTTACAATACCAGTCACCATTTGAAAATTTATTCCACAAACTTCCAAACCTTCATAAACTCAGAGTTTTTGGTTGTTTATGTTATCCATGGCTCCGTCCCTATGCGTCGCATAAGCTAACACCACGATCTAAGCCTTGCACTTTTATAGGCTACTCTCTTGAACATAATGCTTTTCGATGCTATGAACCCCAAACTAAAAAGGTCTTTATATCACGTCATGTTATCTTTGAGGAGTCTGTCTTTCCTTTTCAAAATAATCCTACCATGCAAACTACTCCGATAAACATACATCACTGGAATATCCCTCCGATCTCATCACACGAACCTCCAATGACACCATCCAGTCCTTACTCTCAAGATTCACATACTACTATTACTCCAGTTCAACAGCTTCTCACTCCCTCTATTCCTCCACTCCCTTCCTCACAAGTTTCCCCTATTAATGAAGTCATACCCTCGGCAACATTGCCACTGGCTTTACCTTCTCCTAGATCTAGTGACATTGTTGTGCCGACGGTTGGCCCGGTCCATGACAGTGACTCGCCCTCGGCTATACCACCAACACAATCTACCACTTCCACCCCCTCCAGACATCCAATGACAACACGCTCCAAAAGTGGTATTTTCAAACCACGTCAAGTCCTTGACTTACATGCTATAACAAATTCCTCCACTGAGGCCAGTGAACCCACTACAATCACTCAAGCTCAAAAATCTTCTCATTGGCGTAAAGCCATGTGTGACGAATATGATGCTCTCCTCCATAACTCTACATGGACCTTAGTACCCTTTCATCACACACAAAATATCATCGGGTGTAAATGGGTCTTTCGAATTAAGTGGAACCCAGACGGATCCGTTGCTAGATACAAAGCAAGTCTAGTCGCCAAAGGGTTTCATCAACGACCTGGTGTCGACTTCACAGAGACATTTAGTCCCGTTGTTAAACCCACAACAATTCGTCTTATCCTGAGTTTGGCTATCTCAAAGGGCTGGCACATACGACAATTGGATGTTAACAATGCCTTTTTAACGGGGTCACACTTATCGAAGATGTCTTTATGCAACAACCTCCTGGGTTTCGTTCATCCTCAATATCCGAGGCATGTCTGCAAACTTCAAAAAAAGCTATTTATGGACTTCGTCAAGCTCCCGCGGGCTTGGTATAACGAGCTTGGCTCGTTTTTTTGACCTCAATTGGCTTTATCAATTCAAAGTCGATACCTCGTTATTCATTTGCCGACAAATGGAGGCATAATATATCTTTTAGTATATGTGGATGATATTATTGTCACAGAAATGATCCTTTGAAGACTCGGGCATTTCTAAAGCACTTGGCGATCGATTCTCCCTCAAAGATCTAGGAACTTTAAGCTACTTTAAGGAGTGGAAGCAACATTTACGTCTTGGTCTCTTCCTATCACAAAGAAAGTATATTCAAGATTTATTATCAAAGGCAAACATGCGGGATCGCGAAAGAGGTTACAACTCCTCTTTCTACCAAAGAATCACTTAAATTATGTGATGGAAGTCACCTTTCTGATTCGACTCGAAGTCGACAAGTCCTTGGCTCCTTACGATGCCAGCTCTCACCCGTCTAGATATTTCATTTGCCGTCAATAAGTTATCGCAATTCATGCATCGACCATCTACTACGCATTGGTCTGCGGTCAAAACGAATTTTTTGCGGTATCTTAAAGGGACTCTTAATCATGGCATTTTTTCTTCGCAAAAATACTTCACTCCATCTCCATGCCTTTCTTTGATGCTGATTGGGCGGGAACTTTGATGATAGAACATCTACGTCCCGGATACATTGTCTTCCTTGGAGCCACTCCAATCAATTGGAGTTCTAAAAAAAAAAAACTGCGGTTTAACGATCTACAACTGAAGCTGAATACCGTGCCGTCGCCACCGCCGCTGCTGAACTCAATTGGGTCACAAATTTGCTCAAGGAACTCAACGTCAACTCCACGGTTATTCCTACAATATATTGTGATAATATTGGAGCTACTTATTTATGTGCCAATCCAGTGTTCCATTCCCGCATGAAACACATAGCCATCGACTTCCATTTTGTGCGAGATCAAGTTGTCAGACATCAACTCCGAGTTTCTCACGTACATACAGCAGATCAACTAGCCGACTCACTCACAAAGCCTCTCGCCCGGAAACTATTTTCATCTCATCGGTCCAAGATCGGCATCCTTGATGGAAGCTCAATCTTGCGGGGGCATGATAAGTAGATAAGATTTCCTCAAGGTAGTTGAGGAAATCTCTCAGCAGTTGAGAAGCAGATAAGATTTTCTCAAGACAGTTGAGAAAAATCCTCTATGAATGTGTATAACCTCCCTACTGAGTGTGTATAAATGGCTATCAAGAGCTCACTATCAAAATGTATTAGGCAATTATATCTTATACATTTCATAGTTTCTTCTACCATTTCTATCTTCTTTGTTTAATATCTATCAGGTGTGATCTTATCGTTCCAAGTTGTGTAGGTCATGACTAGTTGGTCGTATCTGAATGCATATTGCACTCATTTTCTAAATTGTTTATTTTAATTTTTATATATTTAACCTGTTTTGATTTAATCAAAAAATATTTTAATATTACTTCGAATATTTTAAATATACTCTCCCTCGTATTAAAATTATACAAGATTCTAACCAGCAAAAAAGGATATATTTATTCATGTTAATCCTTCTCTAAGTATTTGATATTTGTTAAATAATTTAATTTAATTATTGGATTAGCATTATGAAACAAATATTTTATAAGTGTTATTATTATTTCTGTAGTAATTATTTAATGATTATTTTATTATTTTATTAATCTATAAAAAATCATTATTGTTATAGTAGTTGCATGGTTATTTCATCATTTATTTAGTTGTAAAAATTAATAATTTGACCTATACCTTCATTTTATATTTTAGATTTATATTAAAGAGAAAATAACTTTAATAGCATTCCTTTATTCTGTACACATCAATGTTGCTTATTTAATAATAATAATAATTTAATAAATAGTATTTGTTAATTATGATATATTTATTTTTATATTTATATTATGTTAGATTATTATTAAATGATATCTGTTTGTCCTAAACAAACATCATAATAAATATTTTAAAGGAAGAAATAAAAAATCTACTCAATTTAACTTTCTACTCCATTAAATTAATATTTGCAATCACAAGGACTTTTGAATTTTATGTATCTGTTTTATTCTTTCAACCTTAATCCTTATAATGATTTTAGATGATTTCATGTTGCTTAGACTTGAGAAATTTAATGAGAATGGCTTTCTCTTAAACAATTATATACTTGGTTGATAATTCTGGCATGATTTTTATTGTTGAAAAATGACATCTCTTTTTAAATCCTTCTAAATTTACTTATCTTGAAAAATCTTATGGAGAAATTGAAAAGCTATGTAGGTTTAGAATTTTTAATGGCCTTTTAGATGACCATTATAAAACCTATAAAAATAAGAAAATTTGGCAAGTTTTAAAAGATACATCATTTATCCATCAATAAAATTTATAATTTCAAAATTTTATCTATCAAATTCATAGAATTGAAACTATCTTTTCTAAATCAGATCAGATCTCTCGTTTGTTAGATAGACTTCCTCCTTCTTGTTCCAAATTTGATGAATTAATTAGGTATTACATCTTGATTTTTTTTTATAAGATCAAATCAAATAAATAAATATCATTTATTAATAATTTATAAATATTTATTATAATTTATTAATTCATAAAATCATAAATAAAAAATAATCTTACGTTTTATTGAATAACATAATAATGTTAACTTGAAGATAAATTCAATTAACTCTAAGTAGTGATAAAGAAAGGTCTACTCTCCCTTGGAATCCTATTTAGTATTATTGGGAGGTTAGTTTGAAAATCAAAAACAAAGAAATTTCAGTAATGCTAAGTATTGAATTTCAGATTTTGATGATAAAATCAATCGATAAGTTTACGATCTAATATTCATTTTGATTTACATAGGACTAATTTCGATCAAAAAAGATAAATCGATTAAAGCAGGAGGAATCAAACGTTCGGCAGAAGTTGAACATGTCGAGAGATTAGACGTCGAGTTGAACATGTCAAGAGATTGGACGTCGGGTCGGAGGATCAATCGACGTACTAGCAGAAGGACTTTGTGCTGTGAGTTCGGGCATCGGGCCAAATGATCGGAAATTACGTTAAGGAGATCGAAAGTTGTATGAGTCAATACGCCAATTGGGCAATACGTCGAAGGAGAGGACGATGTACCAAAGGATCAAACGAAGCGTTGGAAGAACAAATGATATGCCGGACAACATATGATTTGTGTTTTGTAATAATTTGTCTAGATCGAGTTAGTTTAGGTCTAATTGAGTTAGTATTGGGATGAAACAATGCTAACTCAATTAGAGACCAATTGTGTCTCAATTAGGACTGAATTGAGCCTATTGTTTGGCCCATTCAGTGTCTGTCCTATAGTAGGCTTAGGTAGTGGTACCGCTAAACTGAGCAGTGGTACCACTAGACACAGTCTTCTAGAATATGTTAGGCGATGGTATCGTCAATATTAGGTGGTGGTATCGCCTAGTACTGACAGTACCATCGCCTGCCAATCTCGAAGATTGTGCCACCGATGGTTCCACTAGTTTAGATTATTATTTGGGCCCTTTATATTAGTTTAACATAGCACAAACTTGGGCTCAACTGGCCCCTGATTGAGTTAGCCCAATTCCAACCTAATTATGCCTAAAATCTACTTCGATCTAGATAATTATTACAAAGCTTGAATTAAATATTGTCCGACATGTCATTGGTTCATTGACGTTTCGTCCGATTCTTCAGCGCATCGTCCTCTCTTGCGGCCTATTGCCCAATCGGTCAGTTGACCTCTGTAACTTCGATTTCCTTAGTGCAATTTTCGCTCTTCTTGGCGTGATACCTAAACCCATGGCCCGAAGCCTTCTGTTGATACGTCGACTGATCTTCCGGCTCGATGTTCAATCTTCTAACATGTTATACTCCGGCCCAACATGATTCTTCCTGCTTTAATTATCTCTCCTTGATTCAAAACTTTCCACGTCACTCAAAATGTAGATCAAATCATAAACAATATCAATTGGTTTCATCATCAGATTCATACGAACTCGATACATTAACTTAAGCTTATTTCAGGAATGACACTTATACTTCAAAATTTGTTGTATGTATCATATATTCGGTAAATTCTAGTTAGTTGATCTCTCCTTGTATAGTTAGGATATAAAATAGTTTTGACAGCAAACTAAACTTCAAGGGAAATATTTATATAAGAAAAAACTTTATATCTGAATCATCTGCCTTTATTGTCTTAAATTTAGAATCTTATGATATATGGTATGATACACTTTTGTCATGTCAACTTCAAATCAGTTCAAAGAAAGTCACATCCTAATTTGATTTTAAAATTTAACTCTAAATTTGAATCTAAATGTGTGATTTGCAATCAATCTAAAAATCTAGAAAATCCTTTAGACTTATTCAATTTAGAGATACCCAAAAACTTGAATTAATCCATAATAATGTTTGTGATTTTAATAGAGTTACTAACCAAAGGTGAAAGTCATTAGTTTGTGATCTTTATTGAAGAATTCTATAAATTCTATTACATTTATCTTTTAAATACCAAAAATAAATTTTTTAACAAATTTGATCGGAAAGTTGAAGTTGAAAACTAATTTGATAGAAAAGTTAAATTTTAAGATCAGATAGAGGATGTGAGTACGTATAAATGAAGTTATCAAATTTTATGAGTATTATGGCACAATTCATTAAGTCATTGCTCCCTATTTACCTCAATCTAATAGTGTAGCTGAAAGAAAAAATAGAACCATTTTAGATATGATTAATGCATTGAACCTTAATTCAAGCGTACCTAGAGCTTGTGGGGTGGAACTTCTCTTATTTTTTTTATTATATATTTAATAAGATATCACAAGAGGCAACCCCTTATGAACTTTGGAAGGGTTATAAAACAAGACTAAGATACTTCTGAATATGAGGGTGTTTAGCTAAGTTTAGTATCTTAGAATCTAAGAGAAACAAAATATGTCCTAAAATAGTGGATGTTTTGTTTGTAAGATACTCCCTCCATAATAACACTTACATATTTCTTATAGTAAATTTTAAAATACCTAAAATCTCAAATGACACTCTAATTGAATATAGAGATGCATCATTTTTAAAAAATATATGTTCTTTTAAGATCAGATTATCTACTAATATCTAAAGTAATTATACTTTGTCCTTTCCAACTCCTATAGAACCTAACATTCAACATGGATACTAGAAGAAGCAAGAGAGGTAAGATTCGAAAGAACTTTGGTGATGATTTTGTCTCTTATATGATAGAAGTTACACCAAGTTCATTTTAAAAAACTATGTACTCTCCCGATACTTCTTATATGATTTTGTTTAACAGTGACATAGAATCCATAATTAAACAATCACAAATGGATCCTCAATGACTTGAATAAACCATTATGTGACAAGTGGATTTTCAAATAGAAGATTAGAATCAATAATACAATTAAAAAAAAATACAAAGCTAGGCTGGTCGATTAAGGTTTTGGGAAAAACCTAACATTGATTATTTTGACATTTATGCGCCTATGACGCAAATTACTATGATCCGATGCTTACTTATTTTTGCTTCCATTCATAAACTTCTTATTTATTAAATGGATATGAAGATTTCTTTTTTATATAGCGAACTCGAAAAATAGATATACATGAATCAACCTAAAGGATTTATCGTACCTCGATAAGAAGAAAAAGTATGCAAGCTGATCTGATCATTATATGGACTGAAGCAAACACCAAAACAATGACAAAAAAAATTTGATTCTATGATTTTATCTTTTAAATTTTAAATCAATGAATATGATAACTATCTATATTGTAAAAGGATAAAGAATAAATTTCTTTATATTGATGATATCTTAATTCTTACTTCGGATTTAAATATAATCTTGGAGATTAAATCATTCTTATCTCATCATTTTGATATGGAAGATCTTGGTGAAGTTGATATTTAGAAATCTTCTAATTCCATATCATTATCTCAATCTCACTATACTAAAAATATAATTAAAAATTTTAGATATTATGATTAGTCATCTATCTCCATTCCATATAATTTAAATATTTATTTTGTTAAAATACTAAAAATTTGATAAATCAAGAAAAATACTGATCTATTCTCTATCTATCAAATAAGACTAGACCTGATATTTCTTATGCAATATCCACATTTAGTAGCTATATTAGTATCCCAAGTTTAGCTTTATAGGACTCTTTCCGTTCTTGAAGGTTATAGTGATGCCAACTGGATTTCTGATTCTTTAGATATTAAATCTATATTTGGATATGTGTTTCTTCTTGATAGAAGTGTTATATCTTAGCAATCAACTAAACAAAATATTATTATCAAAATTAATATGGAAGTTGAGTTTGTAGCACTTTACACATCTTGTATTGAAATAGAATAACTTAAGAATCTAATTTTATCTCTATTTATGATCTCAAATCCTACTCCTCATGTTTCTATTTATTATGATTGCAAAGTTGTAATAATTTTTTATAAAAAAACTTATAAATACTAAAATGAGATTAGACAAACAAATATATTAAATGATAAGATTATCATTATGTTATTTTTAAATTTTATATTAAATTTGATAATAATCTAATTGATTATCTTACTAAAAGCTTAAATATGACTAAGGTCCTAGTGCTATTGAGGGGGATGATTCTTTACTTAAATAAGCCTTCCAATAGTAGAAACCCAATCTTCATGATAAGAGATGCATTGAAGAAGGTTCAATGTGATAATAATAAGCTAATTGATTGGCTAAGGAGAAAAATAGTTAGAACTTTAGTGTATTAGATATGAAGTTTATTTCTAACCCCATCTCTACGGTGATTTGTGCTTATATATAGAAGTATAATAAGAGCATAGTTTTGAAAGAGATTCGAGGTGATATTTTTTATGAGATGTGATTCTACACATATCCATGATAGGAGCTTTCCTATATGAGATAATTCATAGATGAATCGTGGCTATGGATCTGGATAATCATTAGAATCTCTCATGAATAATCAAGATACTCATGTATGATAATTATTGTGTAAACCGTAAAGATGTATTTTATATTGTAAGCGAGTTAGTTGAAGTTTGAGTGAAAGAAACGTAGTTCAAGACCTAGTTTATTTTTTTTCTTTCATATGAATATTTACTTTACTAATTGATGTTAAGTCTTTGAAAAGATACCTCATTGATTGCATAGTATATGCATCAAAAACATTTATTTTTTAATAATTTTATTTTTATTTAAATTATTTATTTATTTGGGCGAGAATTTAAGTTTTTTTGTAAGGAATTGTTGGAACTTGAATGGGTAAAAACCCAAATTCTCCTTTACTATTCAGGGATTTTAGTTCCACCTAGATAGTCGATAGTCGAGGGACTTCTCTCTCATCTCTTTTACTCTCTTCTCAAACTTATTTTAAAAAGAATAATAAGCAAAGTTGGGTACAAAATATATACATGCCTTGGTTTTTTATTTTAATCTTTATACATTTAACTTATTTTAATTTAATCGAAAGTCATTTTAGTATTATTGCTCCAACAAATAAATGCATATATGCATCTTTGGCCACATCTCTAAGCCAAAGTCATCTTCAAGAATTACACTTGGTTTACATAATTCCTTCTCCACTCCACTATTGGTATATAGTTAAAGAGATCGCTAGTCTCCTCCCATTATTATCTCTACGAAAGAGGAAATAACCAAATCTATATTAAGAAGAGAAAAGCTTGCACATGTAATGCCCTCAGCTATAGGTTTCAAGGATAATAAACACCAATTCTAAGACACATTTAGTCGAGAAGATTCCAATGAACTATTCTCTGTCAACCTCTTTAATAGAAAATACTTAAAAGTACCAAAATTGTCTTCCTCCAACTAAAATCTTCATATTCATAATGTATGTTTGTGCAAATCCAACTTTTATCTTCTTACTTGCATCCATATCCAAATTCGAAATTGAATATACTAAAATCCGAAGAACGATCAGCTGTTCCTAGGTTGAGGAGGTATATAAATTATTATTATTATTATTATTATTATTATTATTATTATTATTATTATTATTATTATTATTTATATTAAATATTTTATATAAAATTGCGTTGTGGTATTAATGGAAAGTATTGTGTATTCTGTGCGAAGGATGAACTTTATATTCCTGTGAAATGAGAGAGTCAAAGTAGAACCACAAGATATGTCTTATTTATTCTTGGAAGTCAGCCTTACGAGCAACATTATGTGGTCCTTTTATAATTGAATAAGATATATAATAGAATAACTAATTGGGTTTGGTTAAGTTTTTTAAACTGAGTCCACTACGGAACGATTCATCGGAGATATCCTTGATGGGAGGAAATCTTCTGAGATCTCATCGTGGACCCTCTGCTCTCGCCTATAAAAGGACAGGATCTCTAGGGGTTGAGTGTGTGTGCTATAGCGTCATAACGTTGATATGTATAGACGTCTCCGTTGAGGGATTCTTATATTTCTCCTCGACTCTCTCCCCAAAACTCTCCCCCCCAAAATCCATCAATCTGTGTGGGTCCTGTGAAAGTATAGGAAGAGAGGAGAAAGGGTCTACTCTCCGCACTCCCTGCAGATTACGCAACACGATCGGTGATCGGTTTAAAGACGGAGGACGGAGCCTGCAGCAATCTTGGATCACGGTGCTTAGCAGATCAAACAAGATCTTTGAACAGATGGCATCTAAAGGTACGCATCGTATAATTAAATCATGCATTGATTTCAATCCTGGCATTTAGGTTATTTCCGCATTATTGATATAGCATAATTACAGATCTATATATGCTATCAATTGGTATCAGAGCCCGATTTTTGAAATCATGCATTAGATCTATAAATTAATTTACAATGCATAATTACCTTTATCTTCCAAGAACTGCTAAGCAGTAATGGTCACCGTCGACCTCATTGCCGCTCTCTGCGATTCTTACCGAGTAAGCGTCGCATCATCGTAACCCGTCCCATATCACGGACATCATAGAACCCGTCCCATATCACGGACATTATGGAACCCGTCCCGTGTGACGACATCATGGTCATCACAGAACCCGTCCCCATATCGCGGACATTCTGAGAATCCGACCGCACACGGCCGGAACCCGTCCATGCGACGGTTGGCCACCACAGCAGACGGCCAAGTGGCGGCCGTCGCGTGAGTAGGCCATGCATAAGCGGCGGTTGTTTGTCGCGGGCAACAACCCTGCGACGACGGTATGCCGATGGGCAGCGGCAATGGCCGCGTTCTGCTAGAACCGAACTGTCGCTAACAGCGCCTGACGACAGCCGCGTCACAGTGGCGACCCGCCGGCCGCATACAAAGCGAGAATACAAGACAAGCAACCCCAACCAACCAAGTCAGACGATAACCCGCTTGGCACAGTCTGGCGGCGGCAGCCGCAGGCGCAAGACGGCGGTCATCGCCGCGCCTGGCGGCGGCGGCGATGGCAGATTAGGGTTTTGGCATATTTACGTTTTTGCCCTCGAGGCTAGGATTTTGAAAAATTACAATTTCACCCTTTGCAAATATCGTAATTACAGTTTATGTTCTTTCAACATATTTATGATTTTACCCTCGGGTCTAATTTCTGCCAAATTACAGTTCTGCCATTCGCATATTTTCGATTTATATCCTATCAAATATTTTCGGTTTTTATCATTATGAAATTAAGAAATTTAGGTTATATTCTCAATTATATAAAAAAATTTGATAAATATCATTTATTATAATTATGATTAATTTTAATCATGATTATATTTTTGATTATTTGATTGGATTTAATTTTGATTAAAAAAAAAATATAAATTATGGTTTATTTTATGGTTTTCTCATATGAATTATTCATTATATATGTGGTAAATAAAATTAAAAATCCAATTATTATTTTTTTTGGAATTTTTATTTATTTATTCACATGTATATGTTTTAAATTATCATATGAGTTTTATTAAAGTTCAATAATTATTATGGTTATTTTATTATTGAATTATTTTGTATTAAAGTTCAATAATTATTATGGTTATTTATTATTGAACTGTTTTGCATTAATATTCAATAATTATTATTGTTCTTTATTATTGAAATGCTTTGTATTAATGTTCAATAATTTTTATGGTTATTTATTATTGAACTGCTTTACATAAATGTTCAATAATTATTATTGTTATTTTATTATTGAAATGTTTAGCAAAATTAAAGAAATATTGATGAATATTATTTGTAATTTATTTTCCTAAGTTTTATCTGACTAGTAGCTGTCAAAGTGGCCTGGGATGATAAACTTTTGTGATATGAATTACAATAAAAGTTGTCATTTTATAGGATATTTTTATTTTATATTATTGCATTAGTCTTGTAGCCACCAAAGTGACCTAGACTAATGACTTATAAAATAATATTAAGGAATTAGTCCTAAATGATATTAAGGAAATAATATTCATAATGGCATATATAATTAGGAGATTTAGATAATCTCAAAGGAGAATCTAATTCAAATAATTATGTGATGGGGTAGGATGATACTATTTTAGATATCCTTGCAGTTTAGGGTTGTATACCCAAAGGTAACAATACCTATTCCTCAAGGATGGTATCAGTTCTCCATAAATATTCTTGAGTGAATACTAGATATGTCAATATTTTACCTAAAGGTATAATATAGATGATATCAATAGTTCATCAATTTTTTGACAAACTCAAAGCATTAATGTTGTTATATATTTCTTTTGCAGTGGTACTTCCGCATATACATTCATATGCTTCTAGTGTCCCTGTACTTTCTGGATCAAATTATTCAGAATGGTTAGAGCATGTGCAATTCACACTGGGTGTATTAGATCTTGATCTAGCATTACTTGTTGAAAAGCCTGCAGACTACTGATGAAAGTACTGCAGAACAAGTTAATGAAATGAAGGCTTGGGAAAGATCTGATAGGCTTAGTTTAATGTTCATAAGAATGACAATTGCAAATAACATAAAGACTTCATTACCGATTGCAACTAGCGCAAAAGAATATTTAAAGGTTATTGAAGACAGATTTAAATCTGCTGATAAGTCATTGGCTGGCACATTGATGAAAGAACTGACTACGGTTCAGTATGATGGTACTCGAGGAATTCAGGATCATATCCTCAACATGGCTGACAAAGCTGCAAAACTTAAAACATTAGGTATGAATGTTGATGAATCTTTCCTCGTGTAATTTATTCTCAATTCTCTTCCTTCTCAGTTTGGCCCATTTAAGATTCACTACAATACAAATAAAGATAAGTGGGACTTGAATGAGTTGATTAGCATATGTGTTCAGGAAGAATTGAGATTAAGGCAGGAAAATTCATATAATGTCATGACGACTACTCAAGGAGGTGGTAATAAGAAAAGAAAGTTGAAGCATCATCCATCAAAGAGATTTGCTAAGTCTGGAAATGTTAAACAGACTAATGAAAAGAAAGCCTTTACTGTAAAGTGCTTCTTTTGTGGCAAGAAAGGACATGTGAAGAAGGATTGCATTAAACGCAAGACTTGGTTCGAAAAGAAAGGTATTAACTCGACCTTTGTATGTTTCGAATCAAACATTACAGAAGTTCCTTCTAACACTTGGTGGATAGATTCCGGTGCTTCAACTCATGTTACAAATAACATGCAGGGATTTCTTTCAATTCGGAAACCAAAAGAACATGAAAGATTCATCATTATGGGAAATCGTCTTAAAGCGAAAGTGATATCAATGGGAACTTATCGTCTACGCTTAGAGACGGGTCACTTGATGGATCTTGTTGACACATGTTATGTCCCTACAATTTCTAGAAATTTGATTTCTCTTTCTAGAATTGATGAGTTAGGATATTGTATTTCTTTTGGTAGTGGCAAACTCAGCATATTTTACGATTCAATAAAAGTTGGTTCTGGAATTCTGTGTGATGGTTTGTACAGAATTAATTTGGATCTTGAGTTTGCAAAGACACTAATGACCCTGCAATCAAGTGTTGGATTGAAACGTAGTTTCAATAATGAAAGATCTTCTATATTGTGGCATAGACGATTGGGGCATATCTCCAAGGAAAGAATTGAAAGATTAGTGAAGGATAATATTTTGGAACATTTAGACTTCACTGATTTTGATATTTGTATAGATTGCATAAAGGGAAAGCAAACTAAACAAATAAAGAAAAATGCCACAAGAAGTAAAGAACTCCTTGAGATTATTCATACTGATATCTGCGGACCACTCCATATTCCTTGTTTTAATGGAGAAAAATATTTCATCACATTTATAGATGATCTGTCCAGATATGACAAAGTTTATCTAATACATGAAAAGTCTCAAGCCATTGATACTCTTGAAGTATACATAAATGAGGTTGAGAGACAATTAGATAGAAAAGTTAAAATTGTCAGATCTGACAGAGGTGGTGAATTTTATGGCAAATATGATGGATCTAGTCAGAATATTGGTCCTTTTGTAGATTCCTAGAACAACAGGGTATTTGTGCTCAATATACATTACCAGGTGTGCCACAGCAGAACGATGTTGCTGAAAGGCGAAATCGTACTCTGATGGATATGGTTAGGAGCATGATGAGTTATTCTTCTGTACCTGAGTCGATGTGGGTGAAGCTCTTAGGATAGCTATGTATATCTTGAACAGGGTTCCTAGTAAGTCAGTTTTATCGACTCCATTTGAGTTATGGACTGGTAGGAAGCCCAGTCTGAGACATTTACATATTTGGGGATGTCCTGCAGAGATAAGAGTATTCAATCCACATGAAAAGAAATTGGAGCCAAGAACTATTTCAGGATATTTTATTGGTTATCTAGAAAAATCCAAGGGATACATATTTTATTGCCCTAAACATAGTATGAGAATAGTAGAATCTGGTAATGCAAAATTCCTAGAAAATGGCAAAATCAGTGGGAGTGAGAAATCTCGAAGGGTTAATTTTGATATTGAGGAGATTCAGGTTAATTCTCCCATATCATCTCCTGTCCAAGAGATTGTTGTTCCTCAAATCAATGAGAGTATTGATGAGGGTGAACAATAAAATAACATCCAAGAACTCTCACATGATGTTGATGTCGCCGCTGATGATCTTGTAGAACAATCACAATTGGCAGATTTGAGAAGATCTCAAAGGAAAAGGAAACATGCCATTTCTGATGATTATGTTGTATATCTACAAGAATCAGATTATGATATAGGAATAAAAAGAGACCCCTTATCATTTTCACAAGCCATAGAAAGTAACGATTCTGAAAAATGGTATGATACAATGAAAAAAGAGTTAAAATCGATGGTACAGAATGATGTCTGAGATCTCGTTGAATTGCCCAATGATTGTAAAAGAGTCGGTTGTAAATGGGTCTTTAAGACAAAACGTGACTCAAAGGGTAATATCGAACGATATAAAGCCAGACTTGTGGCCAAAAGTTTTTCTCAGAAGGAAGGCATCGACTATAATGAGACTTTTTCTCCGGTTTCTAAAAAGGACTCATTGAGAATTGTTATGGCATTAGTAGCTCATTATGATCTTGAGTTGCATCAGATGGATGTGAAAACATCATTTCTGAACGGGGATCTGGATGAGGAAATCTATATGGAACAATATGAAGGATTCATAGAAAAGGGAAAAGGAAGTTGGGCTTGTAAACTTAAGAAATTCATTTATGGCCTTAAACAAGCTTCCAGACAATGGTATATAAAGTTTCATAATACCATTACTTCCTTCGGATTTAAGGAAAATACTGTTGATCAGTGTATATACCTGAAGGTAAGTGGGAGCAAGTTTATTATATTGGTCTTATATGTGGATGATATTTTACTTGCTAGTAGTGATCTTGGTTTATTGCACGAAACCAAGATATTTCTCAATAAGAACTTTAAGATGGTTGATATGAATGAGGCATCCTATGTTATTGGCATTGAGATATTCAGAGATAGATCTCAAGGATTATTAGGATTGTCTCAGAAAGGATATATTGATCGTATCTTGGAGAGATTTAATATGCAGCTTTGCTCAACCAATGATGTACCTATTACTAAAGGTGAAAAATTCAGTCAAAACCAGTGCCCAAGAAATGACTTAGAAAAGAATCAAATGAAAAATATTCCTTATGGATGCACAGTTGGAAATCTATTATATGCTCAAACTTGTACAAGACCAGATATCAGTTTTGCAGTTGCAATGCTGGGAAGATATCAAAGCAACCCAAGAATGGAACATTGGAAAGCTGCAAAGAAAGTAATGAGATATCTACAAGGGACAAAAGATTATATGCTCACATACAGGAGATCTGATCAGCTTGAAGTAATTGGATATTCAGATGCTGATTTTGCAAATTGCCTCGACAGCAGGAAGTCCACTTCAGGATTTGTATTTATGTTAGCTGGTGGGGCAATTTCTTGGAAAAGTGCAAAGCAATCGCTTATTGCATCATCAACAATGGAAGCTGAATTTGTGGCATGCTTTGAGGCCATAAATCAAGCTTTATGGCTGCAAAATTTTATCTCAGGACTTGGTGTGGTCGACTCAATTGCCAAGCCGCTGAAGATATTTTATGATAACACCGCAACAGTTTTCTTCTCTAAGAATGGCAAGTACTCTAGTGGTTCCAAGCACATTGAGATAAAATACTTGGTGGTTAGAGAAAGAGTCCAGAAACAACAAGTGTCAATTGAGAACTTGAGCACCACTATGATGATTGCTGATCCATTGACAAAAGCCTTACAATGCAAAATATTCAAAGAACATGTTCTTAGAATGGGGCTTGTGAGCAAGTCATAAAGGATATGGTGATGCATGTTTATGTGGATGCTATTATTGACATTTTACTTAATTAAAGTTATCTGTTTCTACTATCCTGTTTACATTTATGTTTATGCATATTATGGTTGAATGTAATAACAGGATTATCTTGACAAGACAAATTACAGGGGTCATTATGGACTATGTTAGGAAAGACTAACAATGTTGTGGTACATAGAAGGGAGTATGACATTGATGAAATACAACCGCTATGACTCGCATTGATAGTTGGACTTAATATAGTATTATTGTGTTTATTGGACTTATTGGCTTTTGTTTTTTAAAACATGGCCATGTATAAAATACTTTTCAAAATTTTTTGGAATCCAATTAGGTAAAAATTATTTTTAAACAAATTTTGTTTTGTTTGTTTTGATTTTGTATCTCTTTTATATCTTTTATAAAAGGACAGGATCTCTAGGGGTTTCCGTTGAGGGATTTCCGTTGAGGGATTCAGTTATTTTCCTCGACTCTGTCCCCAAAACTCTCTCCCCAAGGAGAAAGGGTTTACTCTCCGCACTCCCTGCAGATTACGCAGCGCGATCGGTGATCGGTTTAAAGACGGAGGACGGAGCCTGCAGTAATCTTGGATCACGGTGCTTAGCAGATCAAACAAGATCTTTGAACAGATGGCATCTAAAGGTACGCATCATATAATTAGATCATGCATTGATTTCAATCCTGGCATTTAGGTTATTTTCGTATTATTGATATAGCATAATTACAGATCTATATATGCTATCAACATCCTCAACCAAGCTTAGTTTGCAACAACTTTAATCTTCATGCCGCTGACCAGGATAGGAGCAGATGAAATAACTGGTTCCTTTAGCCAGAGTGATCTTATCGTTCCCAGATGTGTAGGTCTTGGAGCCAGACTTGGATGTGCAGCTATTATAGCCTTCGGCATCGACCACCACCACGTTATGCGATCCCTGCCCGTATTTGAACACTGCATGCATGCACACGTTTCCACATAAGAAGATCAAACACAAATGCAAATGCTCCCATGGAATCAAGACTATCAAAGATGGAGGAGGAAGGATGTGGCTGATACCGAGGACGTCGCCTGCTTTGAAGGTCTTGCCGTTGGGCCAGTTCCCGACGTCAAAGCTCCAACCATCAGAGTCTCCTACGGGGATCTCTGTGGCCGCAGTGATCTCCAGATGGTAGAAGAGGCACAGGCAGACGAGCGCCAAGGCAGCGATGTAGCTTCTACCAGCCATGGTCTTCAGTATCACAGACAGACTTCGGAGGCTGACAAACGATATCTTTGATGTGGGACTCGGTGGTGATTTATAGGGTTTTGGATTGCACAATATCCAGCGTACCTATTCGTGAATGGAAGGAAATGAATACAAATAGATTTACCGCATTTAAATTTCTAACTAAGAATTGCTGTCAAAATATGCAAGTTGATTAATGTATTATTATAAAATGATAGGTTTCAATGTTGGAGTCAACGTGTGATCTTCATATATGTTATTTGATATAATAATAATAATAATAATAATTTTTTAATTAAACAATTAACTCTGGCACAACTGGTGCAATAATTCATAATAAATGGCCTTCAAATTGGTAAACCTTAATGATACGATAAATATTGTGACTATAAAATCTATAAGAAACAGCGAACACTAGCTAGCAATACAGTCACGTAAGCCAAACCATACAATAGAAATTTTCTTTGGTCAAACCCATTATAAAAGCTCATCAAATCATTATAGTTACTATTTACTTAAGACTAGCCCTAATCATGGTTTGATTTGAACCGGAACTAAATTGACCTTACGATTTCAAATTGATTAAATATTACAAAAGATAAAAATAAAACATAAATAAGGTCTATGGTTAAATCTTAAGTTTAAAGCCAATTAACTTAAGTTTGAATTTAGATAGAGTCATTTAGTTTCACTAAATATTTTATAATTTTATTATTTTTATATCGAAGCCTTCTTTTACGCAGAGAATTTATATGGAGTTAACATAAAATTCATAAAAAGACGCAACCTTCCAACTAAATTTCCAACAGCTTTACGGAGATGCATAATTCAATGACCAGTAAGCCTTGCGGAGGAACGGAACCATTCCGCTTGAGAGAGGCACAAACTACAGAGACAACAGTGCTTCAACCTTCGCGATCTGTTCTTCTTCATTCTTTGGAGTAGGGCTTTTATTTGCTTCGTCGAAAAGATCATGCTTCCATTTTTCTGCCTTGAAACCAAACCACTCTGTCGGCACATATTTCTCTCATCATATCTTCCTCTGAATCTTTCCCTACCCCTCACGTCCCTGCCACCATGTATCTCCCTTGACTGATGGCCAGCTCTGTGCATTTCATGTCTTTGCAGATATCTGTCTCCTCTCTTATCATATCTATCATCAGCTCGATTGAAAAATCTCTCAGGCTTATCACCACGTGAAAAGTTGTGTTTCCCTTCTCTTCCCTTCTTGCAGCACCAAGCATTTGATGATCACGGTGGTTTCTTGATTCTCGTGGGAGGGTAGCAGATAAGATTTCTTCAATTATATCATAAAATCTTTTTATTCTGTCGACGAAATTTTTTTATTAATTTATATAAATAGGAAAGGGACATATTAATGCATTTAAGCTTATTCACTTCTTCAATAAAACTTCTTCAATAATTTTTTTTATCTTTTATTCTTTTCAATATGGTATCAGAGCAGTGAAAAAAGCAAAACTTCGCTCTTGCCTCCGGCCAGCGACCAACACTTCCTAAAAGGCTCTATAGCCAATCCTTGCTTCCTAAAAGGTTCTGCAGCTAATCCTCATCTTTCTTATCATGATAGTCTTCGCTGATTTACCAACAGTTGGCGGACTTGAGGAGAACAAAAAGAACGCTTGTGCCCTCAACAGTCTGCACGTTGGGACTCAACGGTTCGGTGCGCTCTCCTTCACGTATATGTACAGTCGCACCACGCATAGTATCGCGTGGATCGCCGCTGCGTGCACGAACTCAAGCCACCAATCCAAGATTGATATCAATGCATTTAAGCTTCTACACTTCAATAAAACTTCTTCAATAATTTTTCTTATCTTTTATTCTTTTCAGTAATCACATAATCCTTTCTGTCATGTAGGCAATTTCCTGGATGCTGCTGCAACTTCCAAGTCATAAAATCCATCGTGTCTCCATTCATCGTCGTCACCTGCATGAGCTCTAGTCCTGCTGTCGTATTTTCTCTGCATGTCAGATGCCTCTATCTTGTCCACCCTCGCCGGTCTGCTCCTTTGGATTACTCCTTCCTTCATCTTTATAAAGACACAAAATATCAAACAAGTCAAGGAAATAAGACATGAAAATTAGAGGATACAGCCGATAGACACACATTAGACGATTAATTACCAGAGATGCATCTCTGCGAACATAGCTTCGACCACCATGCCCAGCACCGCCACATACCTCGTGCTTAATGGGTAGCCATAGATTGTTATATAAAATGAGGTACTTGAAGCCATGGATCCGAACAAGAACCCCACTACTTCTGGACGTGTGTCATATCTACTGCATGCATGCCAAATAAGCACTAATGTTATATCTTCCATGTTGTGCATCGGAAGTAAAATTTGTGGCAGAAAGAGACAGCTACGTTGTCAATATGGAAATTAAAAACTAGATTCTATTGTGATTGTATGTAACTCTTCATAAATAATTATAAGTTTCAATATATAGTTCCACTAATTTTTTTATCGGTAAGAAATAAGAAATGTTTACGAGCAAACTAATTTATGAAAATTTACTCATAGAGATCAATACTCATATTTAATATGTCTAAAGTGTGAACATAGCTTATTATGTTACATATGTCATTACTCACATGATTGATTTGTAGGGCACCTATGACTATCACTAATATCTTCGTGCACCACTATAATAGAAGTACGGATAAAGTTACAAATCACCCTCGTCGATCGCTCTTGTACTCGTATGCTAAATCTCCTATCTATTCTAATGAAAATAACACAAGTGAAAAGTACAATTGTTGACTATATGCAAACTATACAAGTTATAATAGATGACTTGGATTTAATAGGTTATCCCTTAACTGATGAAGAAGTCATTGTCCATACTCCCGATGGCCTAGGAGATGAATATTAGAAATTAACAATAGCAATTCGGGCACAAGATATACCAACGTCATTTGAAGAACTATATGAAAAATTAATTGATCATAAAACATACCTAAAAAGTGGAGAAGATGACAGGACCAACTATCACAGGTCAATCAAAAATCCAAAAGAAAGAGCTACCAAAGTAATAAGAACCTCAATAAATGACCGAATAAGATGTCTCTTGGATACATAAGTAACATGCAAAGTTGTCATTCTTCATTACACTATCAATCATGGTAGCAACTTCAATCTAAATTACTCAGGAAATAATTTATACTATAATTATTAGGAGCTCTAGCATCTCAACAATAACAATCAACAAAGTCATTTGCTAGCTCTATGATAAAATTAAAAACACAACAAAAGTCTATCGGTCTCGAATGCCAATTGGCCTATTGCTACAACCAATTGGCTATAAGAAAACATCATGACTACTCTGACTGCTCATTGAAACAATTGGATTATTGACTTCAGTGTTTATTATCATATTACTTCTAATATGTAGAACTTATCCGTCCACAATGACTATAGAGGCAATGAAGACATTATCATTAGTTATGGTAATAGAATTCCTATTACTCATATTAGTTCTACAATACTTAATTAAAACACCAATACTTTTACACTTAATTATGTTTCGTGTGTACTTCACATTAAAAGAAATCTTATTTCTATTTCTCAATTCTAAAAATAAAATAACCTCTATTGTGTTCTTTCTTAGCTCATTTCTTGTAAAGTATTTGAGCATGAGGGCATCCTTGATCCGAAGCCAGAATAAAGATAACATTTACGAATAGCTGTCAGCCTCACAAATCACCTAGTCAACTGCTCTTACTTTAATTGATGCTCCAATCGATATATGGCATTGTCATCTTAGTCATCCATAATCCTCCATTCAACAACTATTTTCCCGTTACTCTATTTCAACTTCCAAATCAAGTAAAATTATAACTTATTATGATGCTTGTTTTAGTAATAAAAGTTATAGACTACCTTTTAGATCGTCTTCTATAACCTACTCTAAACCATTTAAAATTATCCACACTAATATCTAGGGCCCTACACAAACCATTTCTTTTAATAATTTTATATTTTATGTCATTTTTGTATATTACTTTACTAAATATATATAGTTATACTCACTCAAATATAAATATAAAGTCATCACAATCATTACCTACTTTAGAAAGTTGGTCGAGAACGTCTTTCAAATTACCATTAAAATAGTTTACTATAATGAAGGAGGTGAATACCAAGTCCTAAAAACTTATCTCTTATCTTATGATATACAATATCTTAAGTCACCGCCACATACTTCCCAACTAGTTGGCTTTGTCGAATAGAAACATTGACATATAGTCGAAATTGATCTAACCCTTTTACACTAAGATTTTATACCACCAACATTTTGGTCAGTAGTCTTTCATACTATGATGAGGATAGTAATTATGATAAGACTCGGCTAACGTCAGATGACGTCTCACGCCTCGATCGACATAACAGCACATGGTCAAACGGACCAGAACGCCGGTCGAGGCGCATTAACGTCTGCTCAGGCTCGGTTCCTCACGCCACACCAACACCAATGTCAGACGCTACCAGCCTGCCCCCTGCAAGCGGGCACATCAGGAAATAGTAAGCTTCCCTATAAATACCCTCGCATTCTGAACAGGAGGGAGGGGGAGAAAAAGAAAGAACTTCCTTGTCTGAATCCCCTTTTGCCATTGATTAACTTGATCGTCAGAGGGGTCGGGCTGAGCACCCCGACCCGACCTTTATGCAGGGGCGAAGCCGAAGGTCCCCGCGAGACGTAAAGGCGAGGAATTCTTGTACGGAGGGTACGACGACACCGTCCCGACCACAACATCGACCGCCTCGGCGGGCTCGAAGGCCGTCTCGTGAAGATCCCCGTCACCCGGACCCGAACCAAGCCGCGTCGGCCCTGAGGCCACGGCTCAAGGTTGTTTACCACAACAGTTTGGCGCTAGAAGGAGGGCCCACCAATGTCGAGGGATCCACAAACCGACACCAACGAGCCCCCATCCGAGGGGTCATTCTTAGTAGAGGCGTCGGTCGTGCGCCCCTCGCGCGAAGGGCCGTGGGCAGACGACCTCGCTGCGACTTCGGAACGCTACTAGCGCCTGTTTAACGACCCGGGTCTGCTTCCGTCCGAAGGCGCTCCTAGCGTCCCTTCGCCCGTATCGACCGAGGCCTTCCAGAACCTTGCCCACTAGGTTCGAACTTTAACGGGAATGGTGCAGACCGTCATTCCACCCATTTCCTAATCGGCAAACCCGTCGGCAGACCAGACTGCACGTCAACTGGACCCGTCTGCGCCCACGCATGTTGCCCCCCTGGTACCCCTCGGCTCGCCCTAGGCCCAGATGTTTCCCCTAGGAGATCAAGCAGTGGAAAACCTTGCCGACCGACCCGAGCAGGAGACGCTATCCTCGGGTTCGACGGACTCCCTCCGGGCCCAATTGTGCCTTCTAGGTCAATGACTCGATGAAGTACGGAGGGAGGTCCGTATCTCAAAAGGAGAGCTCGGAGACGATCCGCGTCGGGGGTCGCCGTTCGTGGCAGAAATACGGGACTAGCCGGTGCCCGTGAACTTTCGACTCCCCTCCCTAGATGCTTACGATGGCACCACCGACATGGCGGACCATGTGTCTGCTTTTCGGGCTCAAATGGCGCTATACGGAACTTCTGACGCTCTGATGTGCAGGGCGTTTCCTACAACCCTGAGGGGGCCTGCTCGCACGTGGTACAGCGGCCTGAGGATCGGGGGAGTCGCCTCCTTCGATCAGCTCGCCAGGGAGTTCGAGCTCAACTTCCTTGCTTTGGCTCGACCAAAGCCATCCGTCGCCCTGCTCCTCAGGCTAAACCAAAAAGAGGACGAACCCCCCTCCCATTATGTGAATCGGTTTGCCACGGAAATTCGGGGCTTGTCAGAGACTCACCCCTCCCTATTGATGCAAGTGTTCACGGCGGGTCTCCGCCCCTCTAGGTTCTTCTGGTCCCTCATGGAACGACCCCCTACCGCAGTTTCAGAAATGCTTCAGAGAGCCAACCAGTATATTGCAGTTGAAGCATGGATGTCGGGAAGGCGAGAAGAGCATAAAAGGCCTCGGGCGGAGCAACCGCAAGGGCAGCTACCCGGCCCGCCGAGGCGCAGGGTGAGCCGGCCCGACCTGCCCGTGCCAAGGTCGCCGCTCCCCGCCTTGGGAGTTGCAGCGCCTGAACGGGAGGCTTGCCGCAATGTCAAGGTTCCTATCCCGATCGGGCGACCGGTGCCTTCCCTTCTTCCGGGCTCTGAAGGACCCCAAGGACTTCGAGTGGACGGCGGAGTGCGAGGAGGCTCTCACCCACCTGAAGGAGCATCTGGCATCCCTCCCTCGCCTCGCTTCGGTATCCCCCCGGGAAAAGCTGGGTGTTTACCTGGCCACCTCGCGGCATGCAGTAAGTTCTGTCGTGGTCAAGGAGACTTCTGGAGGGCAGTTTCCGGTTTACTACACTAGCCACGTCCTTAATGGGCTCGAGGGGCGATACCCTCCGATCGAGAAACTGGCGCTGGCACTCGTATTGACCGCCCGGAAGCTACGCCCCTACTTCCAAGCTCATCCAATCGAGGTAATCACCAACCAGCTGCTCCGACAGATTTTGTCTAAATTTGACCTCGCAGGTCGCCTCCTCAAGTGGTCAGTAGAGCTCGGTGAGTTCGATATTCAGTACATCCTTAGGACTGCCGTCAAATCGCAGGTGGTGGCCGACTTCATCTCCGAACTGACTCAGCCCGAGGCCGAAGGGCCGGAAAGCCTGAAGACGGAGTGGCTCCTCCGCGTTGATGGATCGTCCGACCATAAAGGTGCGGGGGCCGGCCTGGTGCTAGAGGCCCCCGACGGGCGCTCCCTTCGCTTCGGATTCAAGGCCACCAACAATGAGGCGGAGTACGAGGCGCTGCTGGTAGGGCTCAGACTGGCCGAAGAAATGCAGGTTGGCGACATACACGTCCATTCCGACTCGCAGCTGGTAGCCGAGCAACTCTCCGGTGGGTATGAGGCTCGAGACCCAATCATGTTGAAGTACCTGGCGGAGGTAAGAGCCCTCGTCGCCCGCTTTTCCCGCTTCACATTATCCAGGGTGCCAAGATGCCAGAACGATCGGGCGGATACATTGGCAAAACTGGCTTCTGGATCGGGTCCCATGGCTTCTGGAGGAACTCCCTACCGATCCATTACGGTCGCGGCCGTGGCCACCACTAGCCCACCAACGACATGGGTGCAGGAGATGCTACGATTCAATTGTCACAGGACGTTTCCCGAGGATGAACCTGTGGCTCGGCGTCTGCGCCGAACCCAGGCCTGGTACTGTGAAATGGGCGGACAGTTATAAAGGAGGTCGTACTCACGCCCCCTCCTACGCTGCCTAGAGCCCGAAGAGGCTCAATCGGTTCTCGCTGAAATCCACGACGCCATTTATGGTGAGCACATAAGTGGGCGCACCTTGGCATTCAAGGCGCTTCGTCAAGGTTACTACTAGCCTACCATGTGTCGTGACGTGAGATCGTATGTGCAGAAGTGCGATGCATGCTAGAAGCACGCACCAATGCCCCGGCAGCCGACGGTACCACTAACGCCCATCGATTGCGCGTGGCCTTTCGCGCAGTGGGGGATGGACCTTCTCGGCCCCTTCCCCCTGGCTTTGGGGCAGCGGAGATATATCATCGTCAGGGTAGATTACTTCACCAAATGGATCGAGGCCGAACCGCTGGCATCGATAACGAAGCGTCAGGTAGAGAGGTTTGTGTGGAGGAACATTGTTACCCGGTTCGGTCTACCAAGAGTCATCATCATCGACAATGGAACGCAGTTCGCTAGTGCTCGGTTCAAGGAGTTCTGTGTGACCTATGGGATACAGTTGAGGTTCAGCTCGGTCGCACACCCCCAGACGAACGGGTTGGCCGAGGTGACCAACCAAGCCATCCTAGGCGGACTCAGGAGAAGGACGCTCACGGCCCAATCCACTTGGGTTGACGAGCTCCCGAGCGTCCTATGGTCCTTGCGGACTACGCCTAAAACCACGACAGGGGAATCCCCTTACAGTTTGGCCTTCGGAGCCAAGGCCATCCTACCCACTGAGGTAGAAATTACCACCCCACGCACGAAATCTTATGGCGAGGAGACATCGGCTGAAGGGCTCCGGGCCAGATTGGATTTGCTCGAGGAAAAGCGAGCTGACGCGCATCTGAAGGACCTCTCCTACAAGAGAGCCGTCGCTAGGATTTACAACAGAAGGATTCGTCCCAGACCTATCAAGCTGGACGACCTAGTGCTACGCAGGGCCGAGGTAGGTAACCCGACCCAAGCGCACGGTAAACTCGCTCCCAAATGGGAAGGACCTTATCGGGTCGTCGGGATTGTCCGACAGGGCACGTACCAGCTCGCAACGATGTCTGGCTGTTCTTTGCCAAGGACGTGGAACGTCCAAAACCTTAGGAATTTTTTTGTGTGAGAAGGCAAAAGCTGACAAATAGCAGAATAAGAAAAAATTCTTTCATTTATAAAAAACTGGGACTATAGGACTCGACCATGACTTACAGACCGACCAACCCCCTAAAAAACTACAGAATTACAGGACCCTTTTATTCCTTCAAGACCTCCACACGATCGTCGAAGGAGACGTCCTCGGGCATGTCCACCTCCAGATCTTCGGGATGGGAAGAGAAGGGGTCCTCCTCTACCTCGAGGCCGGGGTGGCGCACACGGAATCGGGCCAGGGCGATCCGATATCCATATTCGAAGGAGACCTGCCCCGTCCGCGTCAGCCCGAGTTCGAACCCCTCGGACTTCTTGTAAGTCTCGAGCAGTTCCTTGTCCTTGTCAGGTTGGAGGCGTGCCTCCTCAGCGAGTGCCTCGGAAGCTGCTCTCGCCTCGGCCTTCGCCTCCCCCAACTTTTTGCTTAGGGTGCACGCCTCCGTCTTCAACAAACGGAGCTCGGTTCGCTTAACCCGTAAAGTCTTCTGGAGCTCCTTATTCGAACTTTCTGACATTTGGAGCTCCGATTTAAGGTGAGCCACCTCCGCCTCCGAGTCCGCCGCACGTTTCTCAGCAGCTGCCACGGCCTTTGGGCCCGCCCCGGCTCAGATCTCCTCCACTTGGCGATGCAACTCGGCATTGCGCCCGCTAAGGCCCCTGATGACCCGTCCAGCGTCCCACACCTGATCCATCAGGGCCGTCGCGTAGTGTAGGCCCTGTATGGAAGAGAAGAGGTCAAGAGGAGCACCGTCGAATGTATAAATAGAAATAGCAGGCGCAATACTTACCATGGTTAGGGACTTGGCCGATTTGCCAAGCAGAGCCTCCGAGGGCAGGATGTATATATCCCGAGCCATGTCGGGATGAAGCGCACCCCGGAGGAATGCGGCGAAGGAATCCCCTCCGGCCCACACTCTGTCCCCCCAGGACAGGCCCCCCCAGCGGGCGACCAGGGGGTCGCTAGCCTCCCCCGTCGGGATCTCACCCACCACCCGCGACAGAAACGGCTCGTCGTCGCCCACGGGTAGTCGGCACAGATCGCGCACGGAGGGAGGGCGCGGGTCTTTCCCTGTCGCCTCCCAGCTGGGTCTCACCGCACCTCGAAGTGGTCCCACCTCTGCTCGGTCCCCCCGTCCCGGGGCCACCTCAGCTCCCTTGGAGGCAATGATCTTTGCCTTCATCCGAGGACGTCCGGCCGCAATCTCCAATGGGGCATCCTTCAAGCCGGGCTTCGGGGCGACCAATGGGCGTGGAGAGGAACCCGACGATGCCCGACTGCCTAGAAGGGATTGGAGGTTCACCTTTTCTGCAAAAAGTCAAACCAGAGTTAGAACTTAGGGCGAGCCGCGAAATACCCGGACTGGACACTATTAACGTACCCTGAGGCGTCGGACTGAGACCCGCCTCGACCAGCCACCGCTCAGTCATGTTTCAGATGGCCTGGGAGCTGGGGAGAATCTCCTTGAGACTCCCCAGATCCCTACGCCCCTCGTCGTTCAGGCTCGGGGTGGTGTTGTCAATCGCTCTCGCGGACCACCGGACCCCAAAACCCCAGTCTCTTGCACAACTGACATAGAAAAACCTCCCCTTCCACCCTTTATTACTGGAAGGTGCCCCCCTGACTCGAAAGCCCACTCGGGCTGATAGGAAGTAACCCCCCGACCCTTTGGAAAGACGAAAGCAGGAAAGGAAAAGGTTGCGGGTGGGGGTGATGTTGGCGTAGTGGCATTCCCCTAGGAATGCCACCAGGTAGCGCCAAGAGTTTGGCGCCACCTGAGACGGTGAAATTCGCCACAAGGAGATACAAGAGACGATAACGAGGTGAAGGGGAAGGCGCAGCCCCGCCTCTAGGGCATCTAGGGTTAGCGCAAAACCCTTAGGGATCGGGTCGTAAGCCCGCTGCCCCGGTTCGGGGCGATGAGGATATAATCCTCCGGGACGCTATAGCGTTCCCGGAGTCTCCTCAGTGATGACCCGCTCATGATAGAGTCGAGGTCATGCGGCCACATTAAGGCCTCAAGGGCCCGTGCCGCTTCCCCATTGGAGGACTGGACGGGGGACAGTGGAAGGGGTCTCTCCCTAGATCTATTGGAAGATGAAGAGGAGGAAGAGGAAGAGTAGGTCATTCTTACTAACCTTAATAGGAAACAGGAAGCGGCTACTTGGGGAAGAGAGGCGATGCTGGAAGCAAGGAGAATGGCTGGGAAGGGGATGTCGAGATCCGAAGAAAAAGACTCAGCACCGAGAGATGGGAACGAAGTCGGACGCACCCTATTTAAAGGAGAGATCCCATCGAAACCAGCGTCTCTTCGCCTCCCGAAAGCGGGTGACAGCCCACTCATGTACTCGCCTGCCCACCATGTCACTTCAGGAAGGCCAAAGGATGTCCCGCCATAAATGAAGGCCTAACGCGGCAACCCAGGGGCAAGCCAAGCACACGGCAGAGCCCCGGCGCATCGATCCCGGTGCTTGTAAGCATGCTGCGACGCAAAGAGCTGGCTCCCAAGGACTCACAAGGCAAAGGAGTCCCCAGCCCCCCACCACGGGCAAGTTGGTATGAAGGGACAGCAACACAAGTACCCGCTCGGTTGCCGACTGCCCGAGTATGCCTCCGCACAGCCCGCCGCTTGCGAAGGTGTAATTTCTCATTGCCGATCGCCTGAGACGCCTCACAAGAGCCCGCTCTGCAGCCAAGACGCTGCTCGAAAGCGTAGCCTCGGCCGCCGACCGCCTGAGTACACCTCCACGCAGCCCGCCTACTGAAGGTGTACCTCGATTTGCCGACCGCCATCGAGTCGCGCCTCGCAGCAGCCCACCTACTGAAGGTTTTACCTCATTCCATGATTGCCCAAATTACACCTCTGCCGAGACATGCCGCCTTTCGAGCATATACCTCGGCTGTCAACCTCGAGACACACCTGCGTGGTCAGCCCGCTTACGTCGTGCTCCTCGGCTCCATGCTCCCCGAAACACACCTGCGTGATTAGCCCGCCTGCGTCATGCTCCTCGGCTCCATGCTCCCCGAGACACACCTGCGCGGCTAGCCTGCCTACGTCGTGCTCCTCGGCTCCATGCCCCCCGAGACACACCTGCGCGGCCAGCCCGCCTACGTCGTTCTCCTCGGCTCCATGCTCCTCGAGACACACCTGTGCGGCCAGCCCGCCTATGTCGTGCTCCTCGGCTCAATGCTCCCCGAGACACACCTGCGCGGTCAGCCCGCATACATCATGCTCCTCGGCTCCATTCTCCTTGAGACACACCTGCGCGGCCAGCCCGCCTGCATAGTGCTCCTCGGCTCCATGCTCCCCGAGACACACCTCATGATCGACTTTACTTCTAAAGTCGTGCTCCTCGCTCCATGCTCCCCCGAGACACACCAGACGGCCAAAAATTGCATAGTGCTCCTCGGCTCCATGCTCCCCGAGACACACCATAACCCGACCCTTTCAAGGCTGCTTCTCCTCGGCTCCATGCTCCCCGAGACACACCTGCGTGGCAAGCCCGCCTGCATAGTGCTCCTCGGCTCCATGCTCCTCGAGACACACCTGTGCGGTCAGCCCGCCTGCATCGTGCTCCTTGTCTCTTTGCTCCTCAAGACACACTTGCGCAGTCGGCCCGCCTGCGTCGTGCTCCTCGGCTCCATGCTCCCCGAGACACACCTGCGCGGCGAGCCCGCCTACGTCGTGCTCCTCGGCTCCATGCTCCTCGAGGCACTCCTGCGCGGCCAGCCCGCTTACGTCGTGCTCCTCGGCTCCATGCTCCCCGAGACCGCGCCTACGTGACCAGCCCGCCTGAAAGCTGAAGCCATGCCTCAGACTCCCGTTATAACGACCGGCGCATAGCTTCTTTTCGGGGGGTAATATGATGAGGATAGTAATTATGATAAGACTCAACTGACGTCAGATGACGCCTCACACCTCGATCGACACAACAACACCTGGTCAAATGGACTAGAACGTCGGCCGAGGCACATTAACGCCTGTTCAGGCTCGATTCCTCACGCCACACCAATACCAATGTCAGACGCTACCAGCCTGCCCCCTGCAAGCGGTTACATCAGGAAATAGTAAGCTTCCCTATAAATATCCTCGCATTCTGAACGGGAGGGAGGGGGAGAAAAAGAAAGAACTTCTTCGTCTGAATCCCCTTTTGCCATTGATTAACTTGATCGTCGGAGGGGTCGGGTCGAGCACCCCGACCCGACCTTTGTGCAGGGGCGAAGCCGAAGGTCCCTGCGAGACGTAAAGACGAGGAATTCCTGTACGGAGGGCACGACGACATCGTCCCGACCACAGCATCGACCGCCTCGGCGAGCTCGAAGGCCGTCTCGTGAAGATCCCCGTCACCCGGACCCGAACCAAGCCGCGTCGACCTTGAGGCCACGACTCAAGGTTGTTTACCACAACACTATCTATCTCATTAATTGTATGCTCATGCCAGTCCTATAACACCAATCATAATTTAAAAAATTAATTCATAAAATTTTAAACTTTCAAAAATTTAAAATATTAGACTGTTTATAGTGTCGCTAGCTACTCCCCTACGTTTGACAACCTATCTCAATTCTTCACACTAGCCCATAATGTATTTTTGTACAAATCTGGCCTTATCTTCTTTCTTGCATCCCTGTCCAAATTCGAAATTGAATATATTAAAATATGAAGAACGATCAACTGATCCTAGGTGGAGGTATCTAATTTATTATTATTATTTTCTATTAAATATTTTATATAAAATTGAGTTGTGGTATTAATGGAAAGTATTATGTATTCTCTCTGAAGGACGAACTTTATCTTCCTGTCAAATGCGACAGGGTCAAAGTAGAATCACAAGATATGTCTTTTTTATTCTTGGAAGTCAGCCTTACCAACAACATCCTCAACCAAGCTTAGTTTACAACAATTTTAATCTTCATGCCGGCATCACAGTGACCAGGATAGGAGCAGATGAAATAACTGGTTCCTTTAGCCAGAGTGATCTTATCGTTCCCAGATGTGTAGGTCTTGGAGCCAGACTTGGCTGTGCAGCTATCATAGCCTTGGGCATCGACCACCACCACGTTATGCGCTCCCTGCCCGTATTTGAACACTGGATGCACACGTTTCCACATAAGAAGATCAAACACACATCCAAGTGCTCCCACAGAATCAAGACGATAAAGATGGAGGAGGAAGGATGTGGATGATACCGAGGACGTCGCCTGCTTTGAAGCTTTTGCCGTTGGGCCAGTTCTGGACGTTAAAGCTCCAACCAGCAGAATCTCCTACGGTGAACTCTGTGGCCGCAGTGATCTCCAGGTGGTAGGAGAGGCACAGGCAGACGAGCGCCAAGGCAGCGATGTAGCTTCTACCAGCCATGGTCTTCAGTATCACAGACAGACTGCGGAGGATGACAAACGATTTCTTTGATGTGGGACGCAGAGCCTTGGGACTCGGTGGTGATTTATAGGGTTTTGGATTGCAGCCAGCGTATATATTCGTGAATGGAAGGAAATGAATAAAAATATATTTAGTGAATTTAACTTTCTAACTAAGGATTGCTGTCCAAATATCCAAGTTTGCTTTATGTATTATTATTATAAATCGATAGGTTTCATGTTGGAGTCAAGTGTAAAATTCATGAACGTTATTTGATGTAATGAATTTTTTTTAATTAAAAAAATTAACTCAAGCACTACAAGTGCAACGATTCATAATAAATGATCTTTGACTAGTAAACCTTAACGATATGGTAAATATTTATCCTAAGCCAACCACAATAAAAATTTCTATTGAAATATTTTATCCATTGATAAGGCATATTTTGGTCCCCAGATGAGTCACCATCGACGTCACATGCCACGTCCCAATTAACGTCAGAATCCAACGTCACACGCCATCAGAACCCCATGATACACACCACGTCGAGTTCTGTACCAAGATACTATGCGACATGACTATCCCGAGAGCTCGGGACGGTGCCGTCTAACGTCGCTCAGACATCCCCAAAGACGTCAACTCGTCAGAGAAGCTGTTCCATCCCACAAAGGTCCGCGGCCACATCGAATCGAGGCGCAACTAATCCTCGCACGACAGTATAAAAACTCTGGCCGACACCCGATCAAGGGGGAGAAAAATAAGATCGAGATAAAAACACTCCACTGACTTGCTCATCGGAGGGGGCAAAGTCGGGGAGCACCTGACGAAGGTCATTTTTGCAGGAAGGTGGCCACCCCCGAGCGGCGAGTGTCTCAAATCGGAATCACCATCCAGTGCATGAGGACGCGCTGCCATTCACCATGGAGTTAGAGAGACACGACCCATCACAAACGGCGCCCGGGTCGGCAGACCGAGGAACGCTGATCAACATCCTCTCATGAGGGCCCAATCGACCTCGCCAGCCCGACTCTTGCCCGAGTCGCCCCGAAACGGCCACCCCCGAGCGGCGAGCGTCTCGACCCAAGAAACACCTCCCATCGCACGAGGGAGAGCAGTGAACTAGCCCAGGATCCCGATCGACGCCAACCGGCATTCCCTCCTGTGGGCGCACCCACCTCATCATCTCGCTCACTTTGCAAGAAGCTCCCGACATCGGCCCGTGGACCTAACCATGCTAACTCACTAGCCACAATATTTTTGTTCACTAATATTTTGGCACTAGAAGGAGGGCATGATGTCGCAGGAGCAACTAACAAGAGTTCTCCTCGGGAGAGAACCACCGACCAACCTCCCTTTCATTGAACCAGAAAGTCAGGACTTCCCCACCCTAGGAGACGGGGGGATCTCGTCTTCGACGCCAAATCGCTACTGGCGTATGTTCAATGACCCGAGATTGTCGCCCTCGGGGCTCACCACAAGGCCCTCAATCATGACACTTGAGGCGTCCCTTAGCCTGACCAAGCAAGTGCAGGCCATGGCGGGCATGATGTAGATGCTCATTCTGATCATTCCTTAGATCGTGCAGCTGACAACGCCCCTGACTGACCCGACTCGGTAGCACCCGAGCGAGGAGCAGGTCGGGATTGGAGAAGCTCGAGAGGAAGCAACAGACCTGAGAGGTCCTCCCGGGCAGAACATACCCATGCATTGCCTTGTCATGCTACCTCATCTCGAGCATGACACCATATCGTCCGACTCGATGGACGACTTGCTTAGGGCCCAACTGTCCTGAGTCAACCAACGCCTTGACGTGTTCCAGCGTGAGCTTCGAAAATCGCAGAGCGAGTCCAGTAAAGACGACTCGGGCGGGTCCCCTTTCACTCAGGAAGTACAGGACAAGCCAGTACCCCTCAACTTCAGGCTGCTGACATTGGAGACATACGATGACGGCTCCGATCCCATGGAGCACGTCTCCGCATTCCGTGCCCAGATGCCCCTCTATGGCACCTCCGATGCATTGATGTGCCGGGCATATCCAACCACTCTGAGGGGACCGACACGAACATGGTTCAGCTGGCTACACCAATCCTCAGTCTTATCCTTCAACCAGCTTGTCGAGGAGTTTTAGCAAAACTTCCTTGCTAGTGCATGACCTAGGCCTTCCATGGCCACCCTACTCACGCTATCCCAACACGAAGACGAGTCTCTCTCTCAGTTCATGGCACGTTTTGCCACCGAGATCTAGGGATTTTAGGACGCTCACCCCTCTCTAATCTTGCAGGCCTTTTTGATGAGCTTGAAGCCTTCAAGGTTCTTCTGATCACTAATCGAGAAGCCACCAGCGACCATTTCCAAAATGCTCTAACGCACCAACCAATACGTCGCCGCCGAGGTGCTAGTGGCGAGGAGGCACATGGAAGGCAAGAGGCCCAGGGTGGAACTATCTCAGGGAATGACCTCAATGGCCTCGGCACCACCCCACCACGAACTCAGCCGACAACAACTATTGCTCCCGAAGCCCCTGCCTCTCCCCCTAAATACGTCCCGCACCGAGATCTTTCTCCAAATCAGGGAGACGGGTCTCTTGCAACAACCTCATCCTATGAAGGCCACTCATAAAGATCAGTCCAAATATTGCAGGTTCCACTGAAACTACAGTCATGACACGGAGGACTGCCATGACCTCCAGAATCAAATAGAGGCACTAATCCGGAGAGGTCACCTCGAACACTACCTCAAATCCCAGGAGGTGACTCCATGCCCTAGGGTACCCACTGAGAGACAAATCAATGTCATCTCCAGGGGACCAATGGCCGGTGGCAGCATCTCTGCGGCGAGAAAGGCCTACGCCCGCAGCATAGTCGAGGAACGTCCCTAGCCCGAGCTTGAGCTTGAAATCAGCTTCGGGTTAGGAGAGGCCAAGCGCTCCCATCATGATGATGCTCTAGTGATCTCCATCCAGATCGCCAACACCCGAGTCAAGAGGGTGATGGTTGACACAGGGAGTTTCGCCGACGTTCTTTACTTCGACGCCTTCAGGAGGCTCAGCTTGACCGAAGGAGACCTTACCCCTATGGCATCAGCACTCATAGGATTCATAGGGGATTCCATCTCCTCGCTCAAGACCACGATCCTCCCCGTCACCATTAGAGAGGAGTCGAGGGCAAAAACAATAATGGCCACCTTCATGGTAGTCGATTTGCCCTCAGCCTATAACGTCATCCTCGGTCGTCCAACCCTCAACAAGATAAAGGCGGTGGTTTCCACCTACCATAGGACCATCAAGTTTCCAACCTCGACGGGGATCGGGGAGGCCTGAAGTGACCCAGGGGAGTCAAGACGATGCTACCTTGCCGCGGTTACTCTCCCAGGAAAGTCGCACCCGACTCCGGTTCCCGATCCCCGTGAAGAGCCCGTACTGCAAGTGCTGCAGGAGCCTCCCGAGCCACTCATTGAGGTACCCCTAAAAAGAAGCTGACTTGACCAGACCGTCAAGGTTGGAGCCATGCTCCCCGAAGTGGACTAGCTCCACCTCATTGATTTCTTGAGGAAGAATGCCGACATGTGTTGAATCTCAGATTTTGATGATGAAACTAATCAATATGTGCTTATGTTTTAATCTGCGTTTTGAGTGATGCAGGATGCTTCGATCAGGATGAGATAATTAAAGTAGGAAAAATCATGTTGGGCCGGAGGAATATGTCAGAAGATTGGACGTCGGGTCGGTGGATCGGTCGACGTATCGACAGAAGGCATCGGGCCAAGAAGAGCGGAGATTGTGCCAAGGATATCGGAGTTGCAGAGTCAACTGACCGATTGGGCAATAGGCCACAAGAGAGGACGATGTGCCGAAGAATCAAACGAAGTGTCGAGGGACCAATGACATACCGAACAACTTGATTAGATGCTTAGGATTAATTGTCTAGATCGAAGTATGATTTACATGTGCAGGATTAACTACGATAGCAAGACATGAAGCAAAATGAAGTCCTGAAGTCAAGATCGAGATCACGTTGGGAGTTCGAGAGTTCGTCGGAAGTTCTGCGGGAACCAGCCAAGAAGTCACGGAGCTTGCCAGAGAAGCTCATCGGAACTTGCCAAGAAGATCGTTGTGAAGTCCAGGAGCTTGCTGGGAGTCCATTGGAACATTGCCGAGAGTTCGTCGGAAGATCACCGGAAGATCGCCGGAAGAATTGCATATGGATTTGTTTAGCTTAGAATATATCTTAGGAATCGTAGTTAACACGTAATTGGGATTGGATTTGGGCCAACCCAATTAGGGTCCAGCTAAGCCCATGTAAGAACTATTTTGGGCCCAATAAGAGGCCCGAACAGTGCCCTAAGAAGACTCACCGTCATGGCACAATATTCGAGATTATGTCAGGCGGTGGTACCGCCAGTCTGGGCAGTTGTACTGCCTATTCGATGACCTCGGGCTCTCGCCCTCTGGAGCCAGTGTGAGCTAGCTAGGCATCCCCGCTAAAGCCTTCCAAAGTCTTGCCCATCAAGTGCAGACCTTGGTTGGGATGATGTAGGCCATCCTTCCCCTCTTGCCTCAGCTAACCTAGCAAGCGGCATCCCCTCCATCACTGTGGCTAGTGGTGCAGCCCGTACTCGCCCCCATGCCCTCGAAGTTGATTCGATAAATCAACCCCCAACAACCACAGACTACCCCCGATCGACCAAGGGACAACTTGAGGACTTGAGGTCCCCGATGGTGGAATGTAGCCCTCCACCACATCACCGTGTTGTCTTAGCCTTCCTCGAGACATACACCCATTCAGCCGACTCGGAGGACCTATCGAGAGCTTAGTTGTGAGTAGTGAATAGACACCTAGACACAGAAAGAGTTCTAGAGATTGAAGGGGGAGCTCGACAATACCACCTCAGGAAGTTCCCCTTTCATCCCATATATCCAAGATGTACCCATCCTATCCAACTTTTGCCTACCAATGCTGGAGACTTTCAACGATGACTCTAACCTAGGGGAGCACACTACCACTTTCCAAGCCCAAATGACGTTGTATGGCATATATGATGCTCTGAGGTGTTAAGTATTCCCCACCACTCTTAGAGGCCCAACTCAAGAATGGTATAGCCGATTGAAGCCACTCTCTATCTTAGCCTTCACTGAGCTTGCGAAGGAGTTTGAGTTGCACTTCCTAGCCAATGTGCAACCTTGGTCCTCCACAATGATGCTCCATAGGCAGAGGGAGGACAAATCTCTCTCCCTTTTCATCGTACACTTTGCCATTGAGATTTGAGAGGTTCCTAACGCCCACTCCTCAATGGCCATATAGGCTTTCATGATAGGCTTGAGGCCCATGCAGTTCTTTTGATCGTTAGTTGAGAGGCCACTAGTGACTGTTCCCAAGAAGCTCTAGTGGGCTAAACAGTACGTCATTGCTGAGGCATTAGTCAAGGGGTTGCTAGTCATAGGTGCCCTACAAGTCAATCACATAGGTGATGGCATATATGACATGTTATGTAGTCTTTTTGCTTATTATTATTATTAGAATTTTCTCACTTTATGTTGTATGTTGTATATATTGTGATGTTCATAGATCTATGCAATGAGAATCGGATCATGATGAGATCATGATGATGAGACTTATTTACCTTTAAACACAGAGCTTATATAATCCCGGTCATAGGTTATTTGAGAGGGACATTGAGAAAACCAGTCAGACTAGTGTGTTGTATACTCGTCTATATGATGGAGCAGCCAATCTTATAGCTGCTCGTGCAAGGATACTATGGATACAATGTAGGTGCTCATTGGAGATGAGTTTACTGATTGATCTGCTCATAAAATACTGGATAGTTGATAATATCTTATTATCATATAGTGATTTCGTTATCCAGTTGTGTAATTGGTCCTTAGAATTGAGACACCAAGGATGTCCTGTATGAGCATAGTCGGTCATTGGGAATGACAACCAACCTTATGAGAGCAATTGAGTATCAATAAAGGATCATATACTCTCAATGTCATGAAAGAAATATCCTGTGTCCTTTTTAAGTAAATTCCTAGTCATGGTCATTCAGATTGAGAGAGAACGAGTTCTAGAAAAAATCTGATTAGAGTGAGACTCGAGTAGATTCCGTATGGGCCTAATAGCACCATGCTCGGTATATGATCTCTGGGATATTAGATGGATGAGGGATATAAATATATGATAACTAAGGATAAACATGTTTAATGGATTAGATTCCCCTATATCATTTGGGGACTCTAGCATAGTGACGTAGTGCTAGTCATAGGTGCCCAGCAAGCCAATCACATGAGTGATGGCACGTGTGACTTGATACAGAATCTTTTTGCTTATTATATTTTGGCGTATATCACTTTATAACTATTGCATAAATGCATACATATATTGTGATGTCCTTGGATTTGTGCAATTGGAATCGGATCGTGATGAGATCACGATAGTGAGATCGATTCACCTTTAAACACATATCCTAAATAATCCCTACCATAGGTTACTTTCGAGAGGGATATCGTGATAACCTAGGACAGACCGTGTGTCTTATACCTGTCCATATGATGGATGCAGCTAGTCTCATAGTGCTTGTGTAGGGACACTAGGAATACAATATAGGTGTTCATTGGAGAATGAGTTCACTAATTGATCCGCTTACGGAATCTTTGGATGGTTGATGATGCCTTATTGTCGACAAATGATTCCGTAGTCCTAGTGGTGTATCTCGTCCTTAGACTTGAGACACCAAGGATGTCCTATATGAGTGCTCCACTCTTTGATACCGCACTTATAGGTTTGGCTGTCCCGGATCTAGTACAACCGGGTCATTGGGAGTGGTAGTCTAACCTTACGAGGGCTATTGAGTGTCGATAGAGGATCATCCACTCTCGGCAATGAGAGAAATATCCCATGTGTTCTTGCTCGGACAAATCCCCGGCGGGGTCATTCGGGTTGAGGGAGAAAGAGTTCTCCTGAGAATCCGATTAGAAGCGAGACTTCGGTAGAAACCGTATGGGTCTGACAACACCATGCTCGATATACTGGTCTGGGGGATATTAGATGGATGAGGGACTATAGGTACATGGTAACTGAGGACAGATAGGTCCAATGGATTGGATTCCCCTGTATCGTCTGGGGACTACAGCATAGTGGCCTAGTACGTCCATAGTCGATGAGTCGAGTGAATTATTACAGAGATAATAATTCACTAAGTTAGAAGGAGTTCTGACAGGTATGACTCACGGCCAACTCGATATTGGGCCTAGAGGGTCACACACATATGGTAGGCATTACGATGAGTAGAGGTTCAGATATGAGATATCCGACGGAGCCCTTGTCTTATTGGATGCAGATCCAATACCCACTAGGGGAGGACCCATTAGGGTTTGACAGGGGACCTCTATAAATAGGATGAATTCAGAGCCCAATAGGCTAGAGAGCTCTTGCTTGCCTTTCCTATTCTCCTCTCCCTCTCCACCTCAAAATAGGCCTGGAGTTTTGAGGAGCGTCATCGCAACCCTGCTGTGTGGATCACCGCTAGAGAGGAGGACGCTTGACCTCTTCACCCTCTCCTAAGGATCTGTAAGGAAACAGGGATATACGATCTCCCTAGGTAGCACAATCTACTCTATACGCAGTTTCATGTTTCGCGGATTTTGCGTACCAATCTTCGCACGACGACGAACATCTCTTCGGGAATCGGGGATTTTGTTTTCTTGTTCTTCCGCTACGCATGTGATGTCGCCCCCTAAGATTCCCAATAGTGGTATCAGAGCCAGGTTGTTCGTGCGAATGATTGGTTTTGAACTGCATGTGTTGTGTTTAGGAAGAATTTTGACATCAAAATTACTGACGCAAAAACAAGGAAGGGCAACAACAGTTACTGCCCTCGATCTGTGTGCGTGTAGCGCAGCCAAAGGCGGGCAGCATAGGGGCTACGTCTGCTGTAGCAGGCTTGCTGCCGGCTGGGCTGGCAGCCCACGGGCAGAGGCGCCGCAGGGCAGCGGCGCCTGCCGCCGCTGCTCCCGCGGGCGAAACCCCCCCACAAGGGCGGTCGCCCGGTGGGACAGCACTGCCTGCGGAGGCGGCGATGCCCGAAGGGGGCGCCCACCCACAGCGGCAGCGCCACCAATGGGCGTGCCGCCTGCAGGCGAGGGTAGTGCCCTTGCCCCGCCGCACAGGCGTCGCCGGCATGGTGGCGGCGGCGGCAGCAGCGAAAAGGGGAAAGGGCATTAGGGTTTTCTGGGAAAAAGATAGTTTTACCCCTCGAAATTTGAGAAATTCCAGTTTCTATTTTTGTCCAAATTACGTAAATACCCCTATGAATTCAAAAATTCCCTATAATGTCCCTGATTTCAGAAAATATTAATTAATTAAAAGATTTAGTTGATTATTATTTTTTATTATTATCTAGTAGTCCTACATGATGATGATTATTTATACATGTGATGTATGATGTGTGGATGGATGATCATGGACCGTGTGATGTGTATACCTGTGATTATTATTATTGAGGTCTGCGAGCCTCCATTAAATTTCTCATTTATTGTCGGGCCTGCGTGCCTATGATTAAGTTGTAATCACATGATGAGGCGCAGCGGGAGCGTGGATGCGATAGCGGGACCCACGAGACAAACGATCGTGATGCATGAAGATGCATCAAGATGTCGACAGAACCGACGAGGACGAGATGGACGATTACAGGGCATGGAGATACACCGTTGCACACATAGATCTTGATGTGAGTGATTAGGCCTACTGACTCGGGCCTAATCATATTAGGTTGTGGTCCATGATCATCTGGTGTAATTGCTTATACACATACTAGATATGTATATATATTTGCATGCGATGTAGATATATATTAAATATGTATATGTGTGACATGTCATATTAGGAGACCAAATCATAGAAACATCTCTCGATAATATTAAGTCGGTAAACGTGAGGCAATTAGATTGACCCACGTGGCTTTCCATCGTTATAAGTAGGAACCGATTCCCGGTGTAGGTTGAGTTGGTCGAGTCCCTTGAGACTCACCTATATCGTGATTCGCTATCTTGCTTACGACATAGAGATGTCACCGGTGACCTGAGGGCATGGTATACTTGGTCGAGTCCCTCGAGGGTATATCATCAAATCAGACTCATCTTATAACGAAGGTGTTGACTTAATCGAGCATCATGGTTGGTCGAGTCCCTCGAGGCCATGGTGATTCGGAGGCCGAACAGGACGGGAATCACAAGGAGTTGTGATCGACAAGAGTTGCCTACCTTTTAGGCTTAGTGTGATTGGTCGAGTCCCTCGAGGTTACACTAAGACGCTGATTGGATCCTGATCCCCACTAGAAGTCTGCCGAAGACTTCCGTTTCACGTGCTGAGGGTGTTGCGTGACTCGTTAGTAAAATAGTGAGAGCATATTAAGATAGAAGTTCATATCTTAATAGTTTATTTCTTGCAAAATTTGCATGTTATTCATTTATGTTGCATCTTTATTTTCAGAAAATGTCGCTTTCAAATTCCTTACGTGGCATACTTGATGTCAACCGCCTCACTGGTCCAAAATTATATGGATTGGCTCTGTAACTTGATAATTGTTCTCACAGCGGAGAAAATCGTGTACGTCCTTGATACAGTGATGCCTGCGCCCGAAGAAGGGGCAAACGAGGATGAGATCGCTCACTACGTGAAGTACATTGATGACTCCACTCTTGCTCAGTGCTATATGTTGGACTCTATGACTCCTGAGTTACAGAGACAACATGAAAAGATGGATGCCATATCCATTCTCCTACATGTCCGCAAATTGTCTGAGGAACAAGGAAGGACTCAGCGATATGAGATATCTAAGAGCCTCTTCCGCGCTAGGATGACTGAGGGGACACCGGTTCAGAACCATGTCCTAAAGATGATTGAGTGGATAGAGAAACTCACAGGTCTAGGAATGGTCCAAGAGGATAACTTGTGTGTGGACATTGTGCTTCAGTCCCTACCAGATTCCTTTTCACAGTTCATAATGAATTTTAATATGAACAAGCTTGAAGTGACTCTCCCAAAGCTTCTTAATATGTTGAGGGAGGCAGAGAGTACTATCAAGAAAGAGAAGCCAGTTCTCTACACTGGTGAGACAAAAAAGAAAAGGAAAGTCCCTTAAGAAGGGAAAGGGCAAGGGCAAACTAGGTAAAGCAAAGGTTGCTAAGAAAGACCCAGCAAAGGACAAAGGCTAGTGCTTCCACTGTGGTAAAGATGGGCATTGGAAGAGAAACTACAAAGAGTACCTTGCAGAAAGGGTGAAACAAAAGCTTGATGAAGCTTCAGGTACATTCATGATCAGTCTCCATTTGTCAGACTCTTATGATAACATATGGGTATTGGATACCAGTAGTGCTTATCATATATGCAATTCGTTGTAGGTTCTAGCAAGGCCTAGGAGACTAGAGAGAGGCGAGATGGACCTCAAGATGTGCAATGGAGCAAAAGTTGCTGTAGTAGCTGTTGGCGAGGTCGCCCTACATCTGCCTAGTGGAGCTTTTATTGCATTAGATGCATGTTATTTTGTTCCTTCTATTATCAAAAATATTATCTCCATTTCATATTTAACAGTTAGTGGATATAAATTTGTTTTTGAGAACAATGGTTGTTCGATATTATTAGATGATAAGATCATCACGAAAGGAACATTACATAATGGTTTATTTATGTTAGATACCACTCCACATATCATGAATGTAAATATGTCCAAAAGGAAACGAGATGAGTTGAACAGTGCATACCTGTGGTATTGTATGCTAGGTCACATCCATGAAAGAAGGATTCAAAAGTTGCTAAATGATGGATATCTAGATCCATTCGACTATGTGTCATATGCAACTTGTGACCCTTGCATTCGTGGAAAACTGACCAACTCTCCATTTAATGGAACTGGAGAGAGAACCACTGAGTTATTGGAACTCATACATAGTGATGTATGTGAACCCATGTCAACTCATGCCATTGGAGGTTACTCCTACTTCATTACATTTACTGATGATTTCTCAAGGTTTGGATATGTGTACTTAATGAAGTACAAGTCTAAGGCCTTTGAGAAATTCAGAGAGTATAAGAATGAGGTGGAGAACCAGATTGGAAAGAGTATCAAAACTCTTCGATCAGATCGAGGAGGTGAGTACTTAAGTACAGAGTTCACTCAGTTCCTCAAGGACCATGGGATATTATCCCAATGGACACCTCCTTATACACCTCAGCTCAATGGTGCCTCTGAAAGGAGAAATCGTACATTATTAGATATGGTACGGTCCATGATGAGTTTCGCTGACCTACCCATCTCATTCTGGGGATATGCCCTAGAAACCGCAACTTACCTTTTGAACAGAGTTCCAACTAAGTCGGTAGTGTCTACACCATATGAGATATGGAAAGGGAAGAAGCATGATCTTAAGGTTGTTAAGATTTGGGGCTGCCCTGCCCATGTTAAAAGACACAACCCTGATACGTTAGAATCAAGGAGAGAGCGATGCAAATTTGTGAGATACCCCAAGGAAACTTGTGGGTATTATTTCTATCATCTCGAGGACCAAAAGGACTTTGTAGCTAAGAGAGTAGTGTTCCTTGAGAAGGAACACATTCTTGGCGGAGACAGTGGGAGAATGATAGAATTGAGCGAGGTTGGAGAACCAAGCTCAAGCACCACTCTACAGCCCGAGTCTGTTCAGGTACCTAATACACAAGTTTCAACTTTACGCAGGTCTGATAGAGTATCCCATCCTCCTGAGAGATATGTGGGACATATTAGAGGAGAGGATATAGAGGATATTGATCCTAAGACCTACGAGGAGGCTATTATGAGTATAGACTCCAGGAAGTGGCAAGAAGCCATGAATTCTGAGATGGATTCTATGTACTCCAATAAGGTTTGGAACCTAGTTGATGCGCCCGAAGGTATTGTACCCATCGGTTGCAAGTGGATCTTTAAGAAAAAGATCGGAGTAGATGGAAAGGTAGAGACCTATAAAGCAAGGCTAGTGGCTAAGGGGTATCGTCAAAGGTAAGGTGTTGACTATGACGAAACCTTCTCACCCGTAGCAATGCTAAAATCCATCAGAATTCTATTGGCTATTGCAGCACACTATGATTATGAGATCTGGCAGATGGATGTGAAAACTGCATTTCTCAATGGATACCTCGAGGAGGAGGTGTATATGATGCAACCTGAGGGATTCATGTCCAAGAACTGCCCAGATAATGTGTGTAGGTTGCTTAGATCCATTTATGGATTAAAGCAAACTTTCCGAAGTTGGAACATAAGATTTGATGAGGCAATCAGATCTTATGACTTCGTTAAGAACGAAGATGAGCCTTGTGTATACAGAAAGGTAAGTGGGAGCGCTATCACCTTTTTGGTATTCTATGTGGATGACATCCTGATCATTGGGAATGACGTAGGAATGCTATCCACAGTAAATGCTTGGTTATTTAGACACTTCTCCATGAAGGACTTAGGGGAAGCATCCTATATTTGGGGATTAGAATCTATAGTGATAGATCCAAGAGGATGCTTGGCTTGTCCCAGTCCAGGTACATAGAAACCATTGTCAAAAGGTTTGGCATGGAAAATTCCAAGAGAGGTCTCATACCGATGAGACATGGGATATCGCTTTCTACGAGTATGTCCCCAAAGACTCCAGAAGAAAGGGCGAACATGGATATGATACCTTATGCCTCAGCAATAGGGTCTATCATGTATGCCATGATATGTACTAGGCCTGATATAGCGCATGCTCTGAGTGTCACGAGCAGGTATCAGGCAGATCCAGGCTTGGAGCACTGGAAAGCAGTAAAGTGTATCCTTAAGTACTTGAGAAGGACTAAGAATCTTTTACTAGTATATGGAGGTAATAGCCTTAAGGTTGAAGGCTACACTGACTCATGTTTTCAGTCTGATGTCGATGATAGCAAGTCGAATTCAGGGTATGTGTACACCCTGAATGGAGGAGCAGTGTGCTGGAAGAGTTCCAAGCAAGATACTACTGCTGACTCGACTATAGAGGCGGAGTACATTGCTGCATCAGATGCAGCAAAGGAGGGAGTCTGGTTGAAGAAGTTCATCATAGATTTGGGAGTCGTGCCGGGTAGCGAGGAGTCGATCTCCCTATATTGCGACAACAACGGGGCGATTGCTCAAGTAAGGGAACCTAGGTCTCATCAGAAATCTAAGCATGTTCTGAGGAGGTTCCACCTTATCAGAGAGATCGTAACCCGAGGAGATGTAATAGTAGAAAGAGTTCCATTCGAAGATAACATTACAGATCCACTAACAAAGCCGTTGTCTCAGATTTGTTTTGAGCGTCACAGGGGTCTGATGGGGATCAGACACATAGGTGATTGGCTTTAGGTCAAGTAGGAGATTGCTAGTCATAGGTGCCCAGCAAGCCAATCACATGAGTGATGGCATGTGTGACTTGATACAGAATCTTTTTGCTTATTATATTTTGGTGTATATCACTTTATAACTATTGCATAAATGCATACATATATTGTGATGTCCTTGGATTTGTGCAATGGGAATCGGATCGTGATGAGATCACGATAGTGAGATCGATTCACCTTTAAACACATATCCTAAATAATCCCGGTCATAGGTTATTCGAGAGGGATATCGTGATAACCTAGACAGACGGTGTGTCTTTGTACCCGTCCATATGATGGATGCAGTTGGTCTCATAGTCTGCTTGTGTAGGGACACTAGGAATACAAAGATGCAAGTGCTCATTGGAGAATGAGTTCATCGATTGATCCGCCACGGAATGCTTGGATGGTTGATGATGCCTTATTGTTAGACAAATGATTCCGTAGTCCTAGTGGTGTATCTCGGTCCTTAGACTTGAGACACCAAGGATGTCCTCAGATGAGTGCTCCACTCTTTGATACCGCACTTATAGGTTTGGCTGTCCCATCTAGTACACATGGTCATTAGGAGTGGTAGCTCGACCTTACGAGGGCTATTGAGTGTCGATAGAGGATCATCCACTCTGCGAATGAGAGGAATATCCCATGTGTTCTTGCTCGACAAAATCCCTGGCGCTGGTCATTCGGGTTGAGGGAGAAAGAGTTCTCCTGAGAATCCGGTTAGAGCGAGACTTCGAGTAGAAACCGTATGAGTCCCACAACACCATGCTCGATATACGGTCTCTGAATATTAGATGGATGAGGGACTATAGGTACACGGTAATTGAGAGATGACAGTGTCCAATGGATTGGATTCTCCTCAGATCGTCTGGGACTACTGCGGCGTAGTGGCCTAGTACGCCCATAGTCGATGAGTCGAGTGAATTATTACAGAGATAATAATTCACTAAGTTAGAAGGAGTTCTCATTGTGTATGACTCACGGCCCACTCGATATTGGGCCTAGAGGGTCACACACATATGGTAGGCATTGCGATGAGTAGAGGTTCGGATATGAGATATCCGACGGAGCCCTTGTCTTATTGGATGCAGATCCAATACCCACTAGGAGAGGACCCATTAGGGTTTGACAGGGGACCTCTATAAATAGGAGGAATTCAGAGCCCCATAGGCTAGACAGCTCTTGCTTGCCTTTCCTATTCTTCTCTCCCTCTCCACCTCAAAATAGGCCTGGAGTTTTCAGGAGCGTTGTCGCAACCCTGCTGTGTGGATCACCGCTAGAGAGGAGGACGCTTGACCTCCTTCACCCTCTCCTAAGGATTTGCAAGGAAACAGGGATATACGATCTCCCTAGGTAACATAATCTACTCTATACGCAGTTTCATGTTTCGCGGATTTTGCGTACCAATCTTCGCACGACGATGAACATCTCTTTGGGAATCGGGGATTTTGTTTTCTTGTTCTTCCGCCGCGCATGTGATGTCGCCCCCTAAGATTTCCAACACTTAGTACGTTTATAGTCGATGAGTTGAGTGAATTATTATGGAGATAATAATTTACTAAGCCAGAAGGAGTTGTGACAGGTATGACTAACGATTAACTCGATATTAGGCCTAGAGGATTATACATATATGGTAGGTGTTGTGACGAGTACAGGTTCGAATATAAGATATCCGTTGGAGCCTATATAATCCAACAAGCCCATGAATTATTGGATCTTATGAATAAGATCCAATAAGAGTTGATGAGAGATTATTGGATAGAGATCTACTAGTCCAAGAGATTTGGATAGTTGGATGATGATCCAGTATCCAATAGGATAGGATCTATTATGGTTAAGTTGACAAGGACCTCTATAAATAGAAGGGAACCAAAGGGGCATAGGCTAGACCCTTTTTAGCTACCATCTCGTATTCTCCTCCCTCCCTCTTCTCCTTAGCTGAAAACTTTAGTTTAGAGTATGTGGATAGTAAGAAGAGTCGATCCCTTCTTGATCATTTGGTGCGCATTAAGAGAAAGATTGTTTAGTGATTTGAGGAGTGTCTTCGCCACATCTACTATGTGGATCACTACTAGAGATTATGATAATTGACCTCCTTCATCCACTCTATAGATCTAAGATTTTGTAGGGATATACGATCTCCCTAGGTAACAAATCTCCTTGACACATGTGGTTTTCGCTTTGCATGTTGTTTCACACACCAATCGCTTTGCATGTTGTTTCACACACCAATCTTCACATGACGATGAAACCTTTTTCATTTAGGAAATCTAAGATTTTATTTTTCTATTCTTCCACTATGTATATGATGCTCTATCTAGGTTTCCTAATAGGGGTGACATGAGGAGTCACACAAGATATTCCACTAGGAGCAACCCCGAGGTCAAACCTTGGGATCACCCAAAAGGAGGCACGACCGACCCGAGCTATCGCTCCTGAGGCCTTGCCCTCCTCCCCTCAATATGAAAAGAATAGAAATCTTTCTCCAAATAAAGGAGAAAGGGTTCCAAAAGAAACCCATGCCACTAAGAACCCAACTCGGGCTGAGGGACGGGTCGAAGTATTGCCAGTTCCTTTGAGTTTACAATTATGACATCAAAGAGTGTTAGGATCTAAAATATCATATCAAAGAGCTCATCTGCAAGGGGCACCTCGAGCAATATCTTTGTAAGCCTCGGGGGGAGATAGCACATCTGGGCATAAAGCCTATACCCAAGCTATAGTGGAGAAGCGTTTGAGATAGGAAGACGACCCTGAGATCACCTTCGAGGTGGAGGAAGCCGAGTACCTTAAGCATGATGGTGCATTGGTGATCTTGGTTAAGATGGCCAATGCCCGAGTGAAGAGGGTGATGGTGGGCTAACCAACTAGATACTTTGACACCTTCTAAAAGCTTGGGCTAACCAACAAGGAAGACGACTCGGGTCGGGGTTAGAGAAATGAGGAGCAACCCTCGAGAATCAAGGTAGTGCTACTTAACAGTGGTCCCACTATCAAAGAAGATGAAGCCTGAGCTACCCTACATGGATCCTCGGATCTTGCAAAGGCATTACCACATCCAGAGCCAACCGAGCAGCTAGTTGCTAGTTATATGTACCATACAAGCCAATCATATGAGTGATAACACATGTGATATGTTGCACAATCTTTTTGGTTAATATGTATTATAATATTTTTTTACTTTATATTAGATGATAAATATATTATGATATCCTTGGATATGTGCAATGAAAATTGAATCATGATGAGATTATAATAATAAAATCAATTCGTCTATAAACATAAACTCTAAATATTCCCGGACATAGGTTACTAGAGAGGGACACCGAGATAGCCGAACAAACTAGTGTGATATATACCCGTCCATATGATAGAGGAAGTTGGTCTCATAGCTACTTGTGTGGGGATATTAAGGATATAGTATAAGTACTTATTGGAGAATGAGTTCACTGAATAATTTATTTATAGAATGTTAATTGGTTAATAATACCTCATCGTTAGATAGTGATTCTGTAGTCTTAGTTGTGTGTTTGGTCCTTAGACTTGAGACACCACTCTATTTGAGTGCTTCATTCTTTGATATTGGACTTATATGTCTGGAAGTTCTAGATTTAGCATAGCCATTCATCGGGAGTGATAGCCAACCTTACGAAGGTAATTGAGTGTCAATAAAGGATCATCCTCTTTTGTTATCATCAGAGGAATAACTCATATGCTCTCACTCAAGTAAATCCCTAGTAATGATTGATCCAATTATGATGAATTTGATAAGTGTGAGATTCATATTGAGAGGGAAGGAGTTCTCTAGGAGAATCTGATTAGAGTGAGACTTAGATAGATTTTATATGGGCTTAATAGCACCACGCTTGGTATACGATCTTTGAGATATTATATAGATGAGAGACTATAAATATATGATAACCAAGGGTATACAGATCCAATGGATTAGATCCTCTTGTACTTTTTAGGGACTATGCATAGTGGCATAGTACGTCCATAGTTGATGAGTTGAGTGAATTTTTGACTCAGTGAATTATAGGGATAATAATTCACTGAGTCAAAATGAGTTTTAATAGGTGTAACTCACGATCAGCATAGTATTAAGCCTAGAGGGTCACACATATATGGTAGACAACACAACAAGTAGAGGATTATATATAAGATATCCAATAAGCCCTTATTTTATTAGTTCAATTATATGAAGCCTAATAGAGCTTAAAGTGGTTATTAGATGGGGATACAATATCCATTAAGCCATGATAATTGGATGGAGATCCAGTACCCATTAAGGTAGGATCCATTATAGTAAGTAAAGAGGGCTCTCTATATATAAGGCTCTAATACGAAATGATAAGACCCTAGTATCAGAGCCCTTCTTTCTTTTACGATAAAACCTTAGGGTTATATCATTTAGTAACAGAATATTTTATGATAAGACTTTAGGATCTTATCGTTTGGTATCAAAGTCTTATTATTTAGTATCAGAACATTTTACGATAAGACTTTAGGGTTTTATCATTTGGTATCAGAGCCTTATCATTTGGTATCAAAGCCCTTCTTTCTTTTACGATAAAACCTTAGGGTTCTATCAGTCTAGAGGTTTCAGATCTAGTACAATCGATCATTGGGAGTGGTAGCCAACCTTATGAGGACTATTGAGCATCGATAGAAGATAATCCACTCTCGGTATCATGAGAAGAATATCCTATATTTTATTACTTAGACAAATCCCTTGCTAGGGTCATTCGGATTGAGAGAGAAAGAGTTCTCTAGGAAAATCTGATTAGAGTGAGACTCGAGTAGAAACCGTATGAGTCTGACGGTACCATACCTTGTATACAGTCTTTGGGATATTAGATGGATGAGGGACTATAGGTACATGGTAACTAAGGATAGATAAATCTAATAGATTAAATTCCCTGATAAGACCCTAAAGTCTTATCGTAAAAGAAATGAAAGAAATGATAAGGCTCTGATACCAAATGATAGAACCCTAAGGTTTTATCATAAAAGAAATAGAAGAAAAGGGGATGATCACTTCGAGGGGATCGACCTCCTAGGGTTTATTCATAACACTAAAATAATATTTCATTGATTGATTACTTCATTGATTTATACCTTTATGATCGGAGTCCACATTCTTAGCTTTTGGTACCTCTCCAATTAGTTCAATCATCAGAAGTTGCCCTTGTTTACATCGGTGCTCTATACTCCACTTTTCATCATAGTACAAACCCTTTGCTGATCTTTCTTTGAGTTCTTCTTGGGTTAGTCTGCAAGTGATAGGATTTTGACTAGGAGTAGATAGGGTGGGCTACTTGCTGCTCACCTGTTTATTAACACCTCTATTCCGACAGTATTCCATGCTGATTTTTTCCTCATGCAGGCATGCAAATAAAATCGCAACTATCATAGTGTGGGGTTAACGAGCCTTAACTTCACACCGAATCTCTGGATTAAGCCCTTCAATAAATGTACCCAAACGTTGTCGTTCCGACCAATCTCTAGCTTGATTTGACAATCTTTTAAACCTGCTCTAATATTCTAACACTGTAGAAGTGTGACGAATTTTGATGAGCTGTCCATCAACATTCTCATATTCTGATGGGCCGAAGTGAACAAGAATCCCTCTTTTGAACTACTCCCATGAAGGAACTCCGTGGAAAGTTTCATACCAATCGTACCACTGGATTGCATCTTCATCGAGCTGGATTGAGGCCACTTCTACCTTGGATTCTTCTAGGGTTCTATGAAAATGAAAAAAATTTCCTACCCTAGAGATATAACTAGTCGGATCCCCGTCTTCCCACCTCGGAAATTTCACCTTCATATATGAGTAGTTTGTGTCACAGTCTTGGGGCCCTTTTCTTGTATTTCTAGATCTATGTAACGTAGAACTTAAGCTCCCATCTTATTGAAACTTGCTAAAGTGCTCCAACAAGCTCTTTTTGAAATCATGAAGGGTTTCTTGTAGCCGATTCTCAATTTTGGTTTCCAACGCTTCCATTAGCCGATTCTCAATTCTGGTTTTCAACGCTTCCATTTGTGTTTTCACTGAGTTATCAGTAGCCATTATGTACGACTGCAAATATGTAATCTCAACTCCTATTTTTGATGTCGGTCAAGGGCATCAATCATTGCCCTACTCGATGCTGCTGTTGTGATGCAATCGGTGGTAGCACTATTGGAATGAAGGGTTGCAGCGAGGATTCGGGGATGTAGCTATGTTCGCTGCGTGGGAGGTAGCGATGCTTGCTATGGTCACTGCGTGGAGGGATCGTTGCTATTGAGGGCTAGGAGGCAGCGATGGTGGTGTAGTTGGGGGCAGCATCGCCAAGGGCTTGCCGCTGTGGTGGTTGCGATGGCGCGAATGGAAGCCAGTGTTGCTCTATCTCTACGGCACTACGGAAGGAGGTACTGGTGACACTGAGGAAGGCAGCGTTGTTTTGTCTCTACAGCACTATGGAAGGAGGCACTGGTGACACTGAGGGATCGTGTGTGGTTGAGGACACGATAGTGTGGTTGAAGTGGCTGAGGTTGAAAAGAGGAGTCGGTGTGTGTGTTGCCGAGGTTGAAGCGGCCGCACAAGAGCTTGCTGCATGCGCTGTTGGAGGGCGGCTGCGGTGGCATTGTCGGGGTTGAGGTTGCAGTGGAAAATAGGAATCGACGGTGGCAGGCTGGGCGGCGAGCGGCGTGGTCGCTAGCTAGGCAGCAGCGGCGATGCTGGTGGCAACCGGCGTTCGCAACAACAAGAGGACCGGTGACTGCTTCGCAGCAGTAAGAGGATTGCTCTGTTTCGGTCACCAAGGGGGTGGAGCAAGGGGGAGCGGCGTCGGTCCTTCTCACCCGAGCTAGGGGGAGCGGTGGCTGGGAGGAGAGTAGCGGTCATCGCACGGTGGCTGGTAGCGGTGGTGGGTCGGCTAGAAGGCGACGGTGCTCAAGGGGAAGATAAGTGGTGGTGTAGCTGGAAACAAGGGCAGTGGAGGGAGTTGCCCTGTTTCGATCGCCGCGAGGAGGGAGGCAACCGACGGCTGCGGCTGCGACCGGGGGGGGGCACGATGGTAGAGCGGTTAGGGCAATGTGGGCGATGGTGTCAATGACGAAGGGGTGGTCCGCTAGTTGGGAAACGGCGCTGGCGGTCCTTCTTGCTCGAGTGAGATGGGGAAGCGAGGAGAAGCGGTCAGTAGGGGGGGCAGCGACGACGGTGGTCGATCGGCTGGGAAGTAGCACCGATTGTAGAGAAGGAGAGGTTGGTGGCCGAGGGGCAGCAACGACGGTTGCTGGCCGGAGAGCAGTGGCAGCAGGTGGGCTGGCCGGAAGCAGGGGCATGGCTACAGCTTGGGAAGCAAGGGTGTGGCTGCGGGGCTTTTTTTTTTTTTAGATGATGAATTGTAACAAGAACGTCGAGAATTACTACAAAATGGTAAGACCCTAAGGTCTAATCGTGAAAGAAAGGAGAGAAAAGGGAATGATAATGATCGCCTCGAAGTGATCAAGGAGGCTGATCCCCTCGAAGCGATCAAGGAGGCCGATCCCCTCGAAGCGATTATTATCATTCCTTTTGCTCTCCTTTCTTCCACGATAAGACCTTAGGGTCTTACCATTCCCCTATATCATCTGGGGACTATGATGTAGTGGCCTAGTACGTCCGTAGTCGAAGAGTCGAGTGAATTATTATGAAGATAATAATTTAGTAAGCTAGAAGGAATTCTGACATGTATGACTCACGGCCAGCTCGATATTGAGCTTAGAGAGTCACACACATATAATAGGCATTGCGATGAGTAGAGGTTCGGATATAAGATATTCGCCGGAGCCCCTGAATTATTGGATCCTATGGATGAGATCCAATAAGAGCCAATGAGAGATTATTGGATAGAGATCCACTAATCTATGAGGTTTAGGTAGTTGGATAGAGATCCAATACCCAATATGGTAGGATTCATTAGGGTTAAGTTGATAGGGGACCTTTAGAAATAGGAGGGAACTAATGGTTCATAGGCTAGAGCCTTTTTGGGTTGCCTCTCCTATTCTCCTCCCCTTCTCCTCCTCAGATAATAAGTTTAGAGTTTTAAGGAGTATTATCGCAACCCTACTATGTGAATCACCAATAGAGAGGAGGGTGTTTGACCTCCTTCACCCTCTCCTAGAGATTTGCAAGGATTCAGGGATATACGATCTCTCTAGGTAATATTGAATCTTGGATTTTGATGATGAAACCAATCGATATATATTTATGTTTTAATCTGCATTTTGAGTGATACAGTATGCTTCAATCAGGATGAGACAATTAAAACAGGAAAATTCATGTTGTGCTAGAGGATAACATATCAGAAAATTGGACATCGGGCCGGAGGAACGATCGACGTATCGACAGAAGGCTTCGGGCCATGGATTCAGGTATTGGTCCAAAAAGAGCGGATATTGTGCCAAGGATATCGGAGTTGTGGAGTCAACTGGCCGATTAGGCAATAGGCCGCAAGAGAGGACGATGCGCCGAAGAATCGGACGAAGCGTCGAGAGACCAATGACATGCCGGACAACTTGATTAATGCTTAGTATTAATTATCTAGATCGAATATATTTTACATGTGCAAAATTAACTACGATAGCAAGGCATGAAGCAAAATGAAGTCTTGGAGTTAAGATCGAGATCATGTTGGGAGTTCGAGAGTTCGTCGGAAGTTCTGGATGAACCAACTGAGAAGTCTCGAAGCTTGCCAGAGAAGCTCATCGAAACTCACCAAGAAGACCATCATGAAGTCTAAGAACTTGTCGGGAGTCCGCCGGAGCATTGTCGAGGGTTCGTCGAATGTTCGTCGGAAGTTCGCCGGAAGCTCGCTAGAAGAATAGACATAGGGATTTGTTTAGCTTAGCAAATGTCTTAGGATTTCGTAGTTAGCATGTAATTGGGCTTGGATTTGGGCCAACCCAATTAGGGGCCAGCTAGGCCCATATAAGAATTGTATTGGGCCCAATAAGAGGCCCAAACAATGCCCCAAGAAGTCGTACCGTCGTGGCACAGTCTTCGAGACTATGTCAGGAAGTGGTAACGCTAGTCTGGGCGGTGGTACCGCCCAGCATTGCATCCCAGATAGTGGTACCACCCAGCATAGTGTCAGTGTTAGACTGACACTAGGCGGTGGTACCGCCCGTGCTCGGGGAACTCAGGATGAGAAAGTTTTAGGCTCCAAGTTTGAATCAAATTGAAGCCTATAAATACCCCTCTCATCCTTGGTTAAAACACACAAGTACAAAGAGTTTAAAGAGGAAAAAAAATACTGTTGTAATCTCTTGTGAGAATCCTCCTCTTTGAGTCTAAGTGTTAGATTAGTTTCAAAGGAGTGAGTACTTGTAAAGGTTGTCTCCTAAACCTAGTAAAAGAAGAAGAGAGGTGTAAGAAGAATGTTGATCTTCGCCTAGCAAACGAAGATCGTTAGTGGATGCCGGTGACCTCGACGGAAGAGGAATCAGTGGAGTGGATGTAGGTCACAATGACCGAACCACTATAAAATTGGTGTGCTCTCTAGTTTACATTTACTTATTGCTATTTACCTTACTACAAACCTTCATACATGCTTTACTTCCTCATTACTTTTGCTGCACACCTTTACGAACACGCTTTCAAGTTAAGCACTTTCGAGTTTGGTTTTATTGTACGAAAGATTTTTCGAAACTTATATTTTTATCCGCTGCACTAATTCACCCCCCCTCTTAGTGCCAACCCTGATCCTAACAAGTAACACAATTTTTATATACACAGTTTTAAGTTTTGTGAGTTTTGTGCACCAATCTTCGCAGGACGACGAATACATCTTTGGGAAATTGAGGATTTTGTTCTTATGTTCTTCCGCTGCGTATGTGATGTCGCCCCTAAATTTCCCAACAATGACATGTATAACTCACAGCTAGCTCGATATTAGGCCTAGAGGGTCACATACATTTGGTAGGTATTACGACGAGCAAAGGTTCGGATATGAGATATCCACTAGAGCCCCTGTCTTATTGGATATCCAATAAGCCCTTGAATTATTAGATCTTATGTATAAGATCCAATAAGAGCCCATGAGAGATTATTTGGTAGAGATCTACTAATCCAAAAAGTTTAGGCAGTTGGATGGAGATCTAGTACCCAATATGATAGGATCCATTATGGTTAAATTGATAGGGACCTCTATAAATAGAAGGGAACCAAAGGGGCATAGGCTACCCTTTTTAGCTATTACCTCATTCTCCTGCCTTCTTCTCTTCCTCAGCCGACAGCCCTAGTTTGAGGTATGTGGATAGTAAGAAGGGCCAACTCATTCTTGATCATGTGATGTGTATGGAGAGGAAGATCGTGTGGTGATTTGAAGAGTATCTTCGTCATATCTACCATGTAAATCACTATTAGAGAGGAGGATAGTTGACCTCCTTCATCCACTCGTATAGATAAGAGATTTTATAAGGATATACGATCTTTCTAAGTAACAAATCTCTCTCGACACGCATTGTTTCAGTTTTGCATTTTGTTTTACATATCAATCTTCGCACGACGATGATAACCTTTTTCTTTTGAAAAATCTGAGATTTTTATTTCTTTTATTCTTCTACTATGCATGTGATGCTCTATCCAGATTTTTTAATAATATGATATCCTTAGTAACAAATCTCACTTGATATGTGTGATTTTTAATTTTCGTATTTTGTGTACCAATTGTTATACAACGATAAAATATTTTTTGAAAAATTTGAGATTTTATTTTTTTTGTTATTCCACTATACATGTGATGCTTTATCTAAATTTCCTAATAGTAGTATCACGCAACGATTAATTTTTAAACTGTGTTGATGAATCACGTGGATAAGCATCTCTTTTTTTATTAAAAAATATTTTAGATAAGCTTTTGACGTTAAAATTATTAAGCAAAAGAGAAAAAAAAGACAACAACTATTGTTGCCTTTTAGGTCGGCCAAGCTGCTTGCACGCATGTGCTCTCTCAATGCTTTAAACTGGAAAGAGATTGTTAATAGTGAAATAGAATCCATAATTAATAATCACACATGGATTCTCAATGACTTACCTCCTAATAATGAACACCTAGGTGATAAATGAATTTTCAAGGAGAATATTAGAATTGATGGTACGATTAAAAATATACAAAGTGTTGCTCAAGGTTTTCGGCAAAAACCTAAAATTGATTATTTTCACACATATGCACCTATAATTTAAGTTACTAGCATCTAATACCTACTTGCTTTTACTTCCATCTATAAACTTCTTGCTTTTACTTCCATAAACTTCTTATTCATCGAATGGATATGAAGATTACTTTTCAACATGGAGAGGTAAAAGAAGAGATATACATGAATCAACCCAAAGGATTTGTCATACTTGGACAAGAAGAGGAAGTACGCAAGCTAATCCGATCATTGTATGGACTCAAGCAAACCCCTAAGTAATGACAGAAAATTTTGATTTTGTAATTCTATCTTTTGAATTTCAAATCAATGAGTATAATAACTATCTATATTGTAAAAGGATAAAGAATAAATCTATCCTTCTTTGTTCTATGTTGATGATATCTTACTTCTTGCTTCGAATTTGGATTTGATCTTAAAGATTAAATTATTCTTATCTCATCACCTTGGTATGAAAAATCTTGATGAAGCTGATATCATCTTATGAATGAATATCCAAAAATCTTTTAATTTTATATCATTATCTCAATCTCATTATATTAAAAATTAATTAAAATTTTTGAATATTCTGATTATTTATCCATCTCCACTCCTTATGATCTAAATGTTTATCTTGTGAAAAATACTGACAATCCTATAAATCAAGAAAGATACTCTCAAATCATTAGATCTCTTTTCTATCGGAATAAGACTAGACTTGATATTTCTTATGCAATATCCAAATTTAATGGATATACTAGTATCCAAAGTTTAGCTCATTAGAATCCTCTTGAATGAGTTTTTAGATACCTTAAGAATAATTCAGATTATGAACTTAACTTTATAAGATATCTTTCAGTTCTTGAATGTTACAAGGATGCCAATTGGATTTCTAATTCTTTATATATTAAACATATTTGGATATATATTTCTTCTTGATGGAAGTGTTATATCTTGGCAATCATCTAAATAAAATATTATTGCCAAAAAGCATTATGAAAGCTGAGCTTATAGCACTTGACACAACTTGTACCGAAAAAAAATGACTTAAGAATCTAATTTATACTCTATTGATGATCTCAAACCTTACTCCTCATGTTTCTATTCATTATGATTATAAAGTTATAATAGATTTTTATAAAAAAATTATGCATACTAAAATGAGTAGACACATAAAGATTAGATAAAATTATATTAGATGGCTAAATTCTCATTCTATTATTTTTTTATGTTTTATATTAAAATTGATAATTAGCTAATTGACTATCTTACTAAAGGCTTAAATAGGACTAAGGTCCCAATGTGATCGAGGAGGATGAATGTTTAACCTAAAATAAGCCTTCCAATAGTGGGAACCCGACCTTTATAATAGACGATCGATTGAAAGAGATTCAACATGGTAATAACAAGCTGATTGATTAGCTAAGGAGCACAATAGTTAGAACTTCAATGCATATAGATATTTCCAACCCCATCCCTATGGTAATTAGCGCTTATATGTAGAAGTATAGGAAGAGCATAGCTCTAAAGGAAATCCGAGGTGGTATTTTTTTGTAAGATATGACTCTACATTTTCTTGATAAGAGTTCTCCTATACGAGAGAATCCATAGACAATCATAGCTAGAGATCTAGGCAATTCTTAGAATCTCTTATGAATAATCAAAATACTCACCTATGATCATTACTATACAACCCACGAAGACGTATTCTATACTATGTATAAGTTAGTTGAAGCCTAATTCAAAGAAACGTAGTTCAAGACCTAATTTACTCTGTATCTTGCATATGGTATTTTACTAATTGAGTTTTAGTTTTTGAAAAGATACATCATTGACTACATAATGCATTTACCAGCAATATTTATTTTTTAATAATTTTATTTTTTTAATTATTTATTTATTTGAATGGGAATTTTTTTAAAGGGATTATTAAAGCTTGAAGAGGAAAAAACTCAAATTCCCCTTCACTGTTGAAGGATTTTAGTCTCACATCAATGAGAGACTTTTCTCTCAACTCTTTTACTCTCCCCCAAAATATTTTTTTTAAAAGATTAATAGGCAAATTTGGGCCAAGCCACATGACACTTATTATTAACTATATATAAATCACTTTTCAACTAATATTGTATGTCAAAAAATATACTAAAATTTTCTCTCAGAGGAATACGTTTAGGACAATGCTTATATGTCTTAGGTTTTTATTTTAATTTTTTATTTAATTTTTATATATTTAATTTATTTTAATTTAATCAAAAGTTATTTTAATATTTCTACCCCAACAAATGGATGCATGCATCTTTGGCCGCGTCTCTAAGCCAAAGTCGTCTTCAAGAATTACACTTGGTTTACATAATTGCTTCTCCACTCCACTATTGGCATATAGTTAAAAGAGTGCGAGTCTCCTTCCATTATTATCTCTACGAAGGAAGGATATAACCAAATATGTTAAGAGAAGAAGCCTGGACATGTAATGCCCTCAGCTATAGGTTTCTAAGGACAATAAACACCAATTCTGAGACACGTTTATTCGAGAACATTACATACTATACGATCACTTGTTCACAAAAATTATCCTAGAGTCAAAGTCCAAATTCCTTATACACCCTCTCATATAGATTCGGATAACCTATTCTCTCAACTTCTTTAATAGAAAATACTTACAAGTACCCAAAATGTCTTCCTCTATATATCTTCCTCTAACTAAAATATTCATATAAAAATCCATCTTAGAAGGACCCGAGCCCACATAATGTATTTTTGTGCAAATCCGGCTTTATCATCTTGCTTGCATCCCTGTCCAAATTCGAAATTGAATATATTAAAATCTGAAGAACGATCAGCTGTTCCAAGGGTGAGGTATATAAATTATTATTATTATTTTCTATTAAATATTTTATATAAAATTGAGTGTGGTATTAATGGAAAGTATTATGTATTCTCTCTGAAGGACGAACTTTATCTTCCTGTCAAATGCGACAGGGTCAAAGTAGAATCACAAGATATGTCTTATTTATTCTTGGAAGTCAGCCTTACAAACAACATCCTCAACCAAGCTTAGTTTACAACAATTTTAATCTTCATGCCGGCATCACAGTGACCAGGATAGGAGCAGATGAAATAACTGGTTCCTTTAGCCAGAGTGATCTTATCGTTCCCAGATGTGTAGGTCTTGGAGCCAGACTTGGCTGTGCAGCTATCATAGCCTTGGGCATCGACCACCACCACGTTATGCGCTCCCTGCCCGTATTTGAACACTGGATGCACACGTTTCCACATAAGAAGATCAAACACACATGCAAGTGCTCCCACAGAATCAAGACGATAAAGATGGAGGAGGAAGGAAGTGGATGATACCGAGGACGTCGCCTGCTTTGAAGCTTTTGCCGTTGGGCCAGTTCTGGACGTTAAAGCTCCAACCAGCAGAATCTCCTACGGTGAACTCTGTGGCCGCAGTGATCTCCAGGTGGTAGGAGAGGCACAGGCAGACGAGCGCCAAGGCAGCGATGTAGCTTCTACCGGCCATGGTCTTCAGTATCACAGACAGACTGCGGAGGATGACAAACGATTTCTTTGATGTGGGACGCAGAGCCTTGGGACTCGGTGGTGATTTATAGGGTTTTGGATTGCACAATATGGCCAGCGTATATATTCGTGAATGGAAGGAAATGAATAAAAATATATTTAGTGAATTTAACTTTCTAACTAAGGATTGCTGTCCAAATATCCAAGTTTGCTTTATGTATTATTATTATAAATCGATAGGTTTCATGTTGGAGTCAAGTGTAAAATTCATGAACGTTATTTGATGTAATGAATTTTTTTTAATTAAAAAAATTAACTCAAGCACTACAAGTGCAACGATTCATAATAAATGATCTTTGACTTAGTAAACCTTAACGATATGGTAAATATTTATCCTAAGCCAACCACAATAAAAATTTCTATTGAAATATTTTATCCATTGATAAGGCATATTTTGGTCCCCAAATGAGTCACCATCGACGTCACATGCCACGTCCCAATTAACGTCAGAATCCGACGCCACACACCATCAGAACCCCATGATACACGCCACGTCGAGTTCTGTACCAAGACACTATGCGACATGACTATCCCGAGAGCTCGGGACGGTGCCGTCTGACGTCGCTCAGACATCCCCAAAGACGTCAACTCATCAGAGAAGCTGTTCCATCCCACAAAGGTCCATGGCCACATCGAACCGAGGCGCAACTAATCCTCGCACGACAGTATAAAAACTCTGGCCAACACCCGACCAAGGGGGAGAAAAATAAGATTGAGATAAAAACACTCCACTGACTTGCTCATCGGAGGGGGCAAAGTCGGGGAGCACCTAACGAAGGTCATTTTTGCATGAAGGTAGCCACCCCCGAGCGGCGAGCGTCTCAACCCGGAATCGCCATCCAGTGCATGAGGACGCGCTGCCATTCACCCTGGAGTTAGAGAGACACGACCCATCACAAACGGCGCCCAGGTTGGCAGACCGAGGAACGCTGATCAACATCCTCTCATGAGGGCCCAATCGACCTCGCCAGCCCGACTCTTGCCCGAGTCGCCCCGAAACGGCCACCCCCGAGCGGCGAGCGTCTCGACCCAAGAAACACCTCCCATCGCACGAGGGAGAGCAGTGAACTAGCCCAGGATCCCGATCGACGCCAACTGGCATTCCCTCCCGAGGGCGCACCCACCTCATCATCCCGCTCACTTTGCAAGAAGCTCCTGACATCGGCCCGTGGACCTAACCGTGCTAACTCACTAGCCACGGTATTTTTGTTCACTAATATTTTGGCACTAGAAGGAGGGCACGATGTCGCAGGAGCAACTAACAAGAGTTCTCCTCGGGAGAGAACCACCGACCAACCTCCCTTTCATTGAACCAGAAAGTCAGGCCTTCCCCACCCTAGGAGACGGGGGGATCTCGTCTTCGACGCCAAATCGCTACTGGCGTATGTTCAATGACCCGAGATTGTCGCCCCCGGGGCTCACCACAGGGCCCTCGATCGTGACACTCGAGGCTTCCCTTAGCCTAACCAAGCAAGTGCAGGCCATGGCGGGCATGATGTAGATGCTCATCCTGATCATTCCTTAGATCGTGCGGCTGACAACGCCCCTGACTGACCCGACTCGGTAGCACCCGAGCGAGGAGCAGGTCGAGATTGGAGAAGCTCGAGAGGAAGCAACAGACCTGAGAGGTACTCCCGGGCAGAACATACCCACGCATTGCCTTGTCATGCTACCTCATCTCGAGCATGACACCATATCGTCCGACTCGACGGACGACTTGCTTAGGGCCTAGTTGTCCTGAGTCAACCAACGCCTTGACGTGTTCCAGTGCGAGCTTCGAAAATCGCAGAGCGAGTCCAGTAAAGACGACTCGGGCGGGTCCCCTTTCACTTAGGAAGAACAGGACAAGCTAGTACCCCTCAACCTCAGGCTGCTGACATTGGAGACATACGATGACGGCTCCGATCCCATGGAGCACGTCTCCGATCCCATGGAGCACGTCTCCGTATTCCGTGCCTAGATGCCCCTCTATGGCAACTCCGATGCCATAGAATATTTTATCCTAAGCCAACCACAATAAAAATTTCTATTAAAATATTTTATCCATATAATATAATATTTTCTTATTTCAAACTTACTATAAAAGCCCATCAACCCATAGTTACTGAGGTCAATTAATATTTATAGTATAGCCCTAACCATGGTTTGATTTGAACCGGAACCAAATTGACTTTACGATTTTGATTTCAAACTGATTAAATATGATAAAAAAATAAAAATAAAACATAATATAAGGTCTATCATATAGTGGTTAAATCTTAGGTTTAAAGTGTCAATTAACTTAGTTTTGAATTTAGATAGAGTCATTTAGTTTCACTGAAAATTTTATAATTTTAATTTTTTTATAACAACTTTTTTAAGTCATTACAGTCATTATAGTTATACGTCTAATTTTTTAATTTTAAAAATAAAATTATAATTTTTTTATTGAATCTCATATTTTAATGATGAAATCAATTGATACTATTTGTGATCTAATCTACGTTTTAAGTCATGCAGACTAGCTTCGATCAGAGAGAAATAATTAAAGTAGGAAGAATCATATTGGCCGGAGTAGAACATGTTAGAAGATTGGAAGTCGAGCTGGAGGATTGGTCGACGTATCAATAGAAGGTCTCGAACCATGGGATCGGGCATCGGGTTAAGAGGAGTAGAAATTGCAGAAGGAAATCAGAGTTGCAGAGATCAATTGACCGATTAGGCAATAGGTCGTAAGAGAAGATGGTGCGTTGAAGAATCGGATGAGATGAGACGTCAATGTTTTAGGCATAATTGCTAGTCATATGTGCCCTGCAAGCCAACCACGTGAGTGATAGCATATGTGACTTGACACACAGTCATTTTGCTTATTATATTTTGACATTTATTACTGTATATTGCTTATTATATATATATATATATATATATATATATATATATATATATATATATATATATATATGTATGTATATCACCGCAACCCTGCTGTGTGGATCACCGCTAGAGAGGAGGATGCTTGACCTCCTTCACCCTCTCCTAAGGATTTGCAAGGAAACAGGGATATACGATCTCCCTAGGTAACACAATCTACTCTATACGCAGTTTCATGTTTCGCGGATTTTTTGCGTACCAATCTTCGCACGACGACGAACATCTCTTTGGGAATCGGGGATTTTGTTTTTCTTATTCTTCCGCTGCGCATATAATGTCGCCCCCAAGGATTTCCCAACAAGTTTCAACTAAGTCAGTAGTGTCTACACCATATGAGATATATGTTGAATCTCGGATTTTGGTGATGAAACTAATTGATTGTGTTTAGATGTTTAATTGCATTTTGAGTGATGCAGGTTTACTCGATCAGGATTAGACAATTGACGCAGGAGGAATTGACGTTGCACCGGAGGAGATCACGTTAGGATATTGGACGGCAGAAGGCTTCGGATGTCGGGCATCGGGCTAAGGTGAGCGGAATTGCACCAAGGATATCGGGGTTACGGAGGTCAACCGCCGATTGGGCAACAAGCAAACAAGAGGATGATGATGTTGAAAAAGAATCGGATGAAGCCCAACCAATGATGTGCCTAGGGCAATAGAATGTCAATTGGCGTTGTAATAATTATCTAGATGGAGTAGAGTTTTTTTTTGTGTGTGCAGGATTAACTACGATAACGATGAAGACATAAAGCAAAACAAAGTCAAGGAGTCAAGCAAGGATTCGTTGGGAGTTCGAGAGTTCGACCCCAGTCCAAAGGTTCGTCGGGAATGTTTGCCGGGAACTAGCCAAGAATGAGTAGGGAGCTTCTCAAGGGTTTTTCGAAGCTTCATGGGAAGGTTTGTTGGAAGTTCGCGGAGCTCACCGAGAAAGATCGGAGCTTGCCGAAGAAGCTCGTTGGAACTCGTCAAGATCAAATCGTAAAGTCCAGGAGCTTGCTGGGAGTCCGCAGAATGGTTTCCGAGAGTTTATCGGAAGACCATCGGAAGTTCGCCGAAAGCTCGCCGAAAGAAGTCTTGACTTACGGACTTTGTAATAGCTTAGGAAATGGCTTTAAATTCGTAGTTAGCATATTAATTAGGGTTATGATTAGGTGTTAATCCTATAACCCAAGTAAGGGCCAATTGGGCCCGAGTTCAGACTAGTTTGGGCCAAGTTTGGAGCCCAACCAGTGAGCTGAAATAGTGTAGGCGGTGGCACCGCTAGATTAGACGGTGGCACCGCCTAGAACCCAAGATCTGAGCGATGGCACCGCTAGACTGAGCGGTGGCACCGCCCAGCACCCGAGAGATCCGGCGATGGCACCGCCACCGACAGGCGGTGGCACCGCCAGCCTCGGAAACCCAAGAGAATTCAAATTTTGGAGCCCAAATTTGAATCCTCTTGGGGCCTATAAATACCCCTCAATTCTTAGCTAAGATCACAACCTTTGAGAAGCAAGAGAGTGAGCCAAAAGTCTTAGCAAAGTCTTTAGCAAGTTTTTGTCTTCAATTGCTTTGAGTGTTCACCTCCTTCTTTCTATTCAAAAATTTGTAAGAGTGTGAACAACTTGTAAAAGGTTGTAAGAGGGGTATTAGTCCTTCCCCTACAAGAGATTTGCTAGTGGAAGTTGGGAGCCTCGTCAAAGAAGGCTTCATAAGTCAATGTAGGTCATTTTGACCGAACCACTTTAAAACTACTGTGTTATTTGGTTTGCATCCTACTCTTGCCATTTACATACTGCAAACTTCTTTACTTAGTCACTACGCTTCCATACGCTTCTAAGTTATCAAGCTTCTAAAATCGATTTCCATTGATATTTCTTTTTATCGTATGAAATATTTTGTCAAAACCGAAGTTTTAATCCGCTGCACTAATTCACCCCCCCCTCTTAGTGCCGCTCCGATCCTAACAATATAAAAATGGAAGAAGCCCGATCTTAAGGTTGTTAAGATTTGGGGTTGCCCTGCCCATGTTAAAATACATAACACCAATAAGTTGGAATTAAGGACGGAGCGGTGTAAGTTCATGGGATATCCCAAGGAAACTTATGGGTATTATTTCTATCATCTTGATGACCAAAAGGTCTTTGTAGCTAAAAGAGCGATGTTCCTTGAGAAGGAACACATTCTTGGCGAAGACAGTCAGAGCATGATAGAGTTGAGCGAGGTTGGAGAACCTAGCTCAAGCATCACTCTACAGCCCAAGTCTATTCAGGTACCTAATATATAAGTTCCAACTTTATATAGGTCTGGTAGAGTATCTCATCCTCTTGAGAGATATATGGAACATATTAGAAGAGAGGATGTTGAAGATATTGACCCTCATACCTACGAGGAGGTTATTATGAGTATAAACTCTGGGAAGTGGCAAGAAGCCATGAATTCTGAGATGAATTCCATATACTCCAAAAAGGTTTAGAACCTAGTTGATGTGCCTGAGGGTATTGTACCCATCGTTTGTAAGTGGATCTTTAAGAAAAAGATCGGAGTAGATGAAAAGGTAGAGACCTATAAAACAAGGCTAGTGGCTAAGGGGTATCGTCAAAGGCAAGGTGTTGACTATGACGAAACCTTCTCACCCGTAGCAATGCTAAAATCCATCCGAATTCTATTGGCTATTGTAGCACACTATGATTATGAGAACTGGCAGATGGATGTGAAAACTGCAATCCTCAATGGGAACCTTGAGGAGGAGGTGTATATAATACAACCCGAGGGATTCGTGTCTGAGGACTACCCAGATAAGGTGTGTAGGTTGCTTACTAAAGCAAGCTTCCTGAAGTTAGAACATAAGATTTAATGAGGCAATCAGATCTTATAACTTCGTTAAGAACAAAGATAAGCCTTGTATACAAGAAGGTAAGTGGGAGCGCTATCACCTTCTTGGTGTTATATGTGGATGACATTCTGATCATTGGGAATGATATCTAAAATAAAGACTTAGTCTAGACACTTCTCCATGAAGGACTTAGGAGAAGCATCCTATATCTTGGGGATTCAGATCTATAGAGATAGATCCAAGAGGATGCTTAGCTTGTCCTAGTTCAAGTACATAGATACTATTGTCAAAATATTTGGCATAGAAAATTCCAAGAGATGTCTCATATTGATGAGACATGGGATATCGCTTTCTAGGAATGTGTCTCCAAAGACTCCTGAAGAACGAGCGAATGTGGATAGGATACCCTATGCCTTAGCAATAGGATCTATCATGTATGTCATGCTATGTATCAGGCTTGATATAGTGCATGCTCTAAGTGTCACGAGCAGGTATCAAGCGGATCTAGGCTTCGAGCATTGGAAAGCAGTAAAGTAATCTTTAAGTACTTGAGAAGCACTAAGGATCTTTTACTGATATATGAAAGTAGTAGCTTCAAGATTGAAGGCTACATAAACTCGAGTTTTCAATCTGATGTCAATGATAGTAAGTCGAATTCGAGGTATGTGTATACCTTGAATGGAGGAGCAGTATGCTGGAAGAGTTCCAAGGAAAATACCACTGTTGACTTGACCACAAAGGCGGAGTACATTGTAATGGTAGAGGCAGCTGTGTGTGTGTGTGTAATCGGAATCAGATCATGATGAGATCATGATAATGAGACTGATCCGTCTTTAAACATAGACCCTAGATAATCGCGGGCATAGGTTACTCGAAAGGAATATCGAGATAATCGGACAGACTAGTGTGTTGTATACCCATCCATATGATGGATACAGTTGGTCTCATAGTTGCTCATGTGGGGACACTAGAAATACAATACATGTGCTCATTGGAGAATGAGTTCACTGATTGATCTGCTTATGGAATATTGGATGGTTGATGATGCCTTATTGTCAGACAGCGATTATGTGATCCTAGTGGTACATCTGGTCCTTAGACTTAAAACACCAAGGATATCTTGTATGAGTGCTCCACTCTTTGATACCAGACTTATAGGTTTGGATGTCCCAAATCTAGCATAGTCGGTCTTCGGGAGTGATAGTCAACCTTACGAGGGCTATTGAGTGTCGATATAGTGATAAATACTTCAAAAAATTAATTTAATGTTTGGTATCATGAATTCTTTAGTATCATACGTGAGAGAAATGATGAATATTTTGTATCATGATCAAAATGTTGATTTAATGCATGAAGTGATAAATGCTTAAAAATTTTAATATCTTAGCATCATGAATGTTATGCTCAAAATGATGTATTATGAATGCTTGAGTATCATATATGATATGCCTATAGTGATGATTGATTTATTTTTGGTATCATGCATGAAGTAAGGATGAAATGTAAGGTTTTGAAATTATACATGTTTTAATTTGAAACTATAATGATGCACAAACATATTGAAATAAGATTGATACTTTACCTTTGTCATGTTTTAAAAATTGATGTCAAGGAAAAAAATTATAAAATTATATTCTTCTCATCTTTTTTACAATGACAAAGGGAGAGAAAAGTTGCTAACTTGCGCATCACAAAAAAAAAGCAAAAGTTGCTAGTTTGCACATCATAAAGAGAAGCAAAAAGCTTGCTCATCTTAAAAAATGTAAAATTTTGCTAATTTTCATATGTATAAAATTTGCTAGCTTACATGCTCTAAATGCTAGGAAAAGAGTCGGCACTAAGAGGGGGGGGTGAATTAGTGCAGCAATAAAAATTACATCGATTCAAAACTTCATTGCGATTAAATTCATTTTCGACAAAAAACCATTTCGTAAAGGTAATAACTTTGAAAGCATACGGAAGAGCGTACTGGATGTAAAGCAAGCAAAGTGGTTTGTAGTAAAGAAAATTGCATGAGAGAGACGCAAACCAGATTTTTATAGTGGTTCGGTCGTCATGACCTACATCCACTTCACCGATTCCTCTTTTGTTGAGGCCATCGGCATTCACTATCGGTCTTCTTTCAATGGGCGAAGACCAGTTATCCTTTTACACCCCTCTTCTCATTTTCACAGGTTTAGGAGACAACTTTTTACAACCCTCTTTTATAAGATATCCCTCTCATACCTCTCTTAGAACTCTCTCTAAGCTTTGGGAGGAGGGAACTCAACTTTCTAAGGTTTACAACTTTAGAATTATAGAGTTTTGCTCAATATTTCTTACTTATCTATGCAGGAATAGCTGGGGTATCTATAGGCCCTAAATGGGTTCAAATTTAGAGCCCAAAATTCAAACCCTCGAAATTTTAGGGTACGGGCGGTACCACCGCCTGCACTAGGCGGTACCATCGCCTACAACCTGACACTGGGTGGTACCACCACCCAGACTAGTGGTACCACTACCCAGATAGTCTCGAAGACTGAGTCTGAGCGGTACCACCACCCAGACTGGTGGTACCACCGCCTGACATAGTCTCGAAGATTATGTCACGACGGTTTCACCTGTTTGGTCATTATTTGGGCTTTTCTCTTGGCCCAACACAGCCAAAACTTAGCCCAAATATCTCCTAATTGGGTTGGCCCAATTCTAATCTCTATTATGTGCTAACTATGAATTTTAAGGCATTTACTAAGCTAAACAAAGTCCATAAGTCTAGGTTTCTTCCGGCGAGCTTCCGGTGATCTTCTAGCGAACTTTCGACGATCTCTCGACGATGTTCCGCGGACTCCCGACAAGCTCCTGGACTTCATGATGATCTTCTTGGCAAGTTTCGATGAGCTTCTTTGGCAAGCTCTAGGACTTCTCAGTCAATTTCGACAGAACTTTCGGCGAACATCCGGACTTCCGACGAACTCTCGAACTCCCAATGAAATCACATTCTTGACTCTGAGATTTCATTTTGCTTTATGCCTTGCTATCGTAGTTAATCCTGCATGTGTAAAAATATACTTCGATTTAAACAATTAATAATAAGCATGAATCATGTTGTCCGGCATGTCATTAGTCCATCGACGCTTCGTCCGATTCTTCGACGTATCGTCCTCTCTTACGGCATATTGCCCAATCGACTAGTTGACTCCGCAACTCCGATATCCTTAGCACAATATCCGCTCTTCTTAGCCCGATGCCCGAATCCATGGCCCGAAGCCTTCTGTTGATACGTCGATCGATCCTCTAGCTCAACGTCCAATCTTCTGACATGTTCCACTGGCCCAATATGATTCTTCCTGCTTTAATTGTCTCATCCTAATCGAAGCATCATGCGTCACTAAAAATGCAGATCAAATCATAAATACTTATCAATTGGTTTCATCATCAAAATATGAGATTCAACACTAAAATGGTATAAAATTACTAGCTTGCACTTATCAAAAGAGAAAAAGAACTTGCTACCTTGAACATCACCAACAATTGCTAGCTTGCAATCTTAAGAAATCAAAAGTGCAAACTTGTAAAATTTACAATGTTACACCTTTAAAATTAATGATGATTTAGTGATTATGCATGTTATAAAGTGATAAAAATTTTGTTAGCTTGTATGTTGTAAAACTTGCATATCTCAAAAACTTGATAATTGCACTTCTCCTTTTTATTAATGATAAAGGAGGAGAAGTTATGATGATAAAGGAGGAGAAGTTATGATGACAATACAGAGAATGATGTATTGAAATTTTGATTATGCATGATTGTATAATGACGTGTTATAAATATTTATGATGAAATATTACTTTGAGTTAAATTCAAGGTTATATCAAATATGGCATATTGATAAGGGGAGTTAAGGTTAACTCCGTCATCAATTGATTGTCATCATAAAAAATTGAGAGATTGTTAAATCTCTAATTTTGATGATGAAACCAATTAATAGTGTTTGTGATCTAATCTGTGTTTTGAGTAACGCAGGACTAGCTTCGATCAGGGAGAGACAATTAAAGCAGGAATAATCATGTTGGGCTAGAGTAGAACATGTCAGAAGATTGGACGTCGAGCCGGAGGATCGATCGACGTATCAATAGAAAGTCTTAGGCCATGGGATCGAGCATCAAGCTAAGAAGAGCAAAAATTATACCAAGAAAATCGAAGTTGCAAAGGTCAACTGGTCCGATTGGGCAATAGATCACAAGAGAGAGCAATGCGCCGAATAATCGGACGAGGCGTCGATGAACCAATGACATGTCGGACAACATTTGATTAGCTTTGTAATAATTAGTTATATCGAAGTAGGTTTTAGATGTAATTGGGTTAGAATTTGGTCAACTCAATTAGGGGCCAATTAGGCTCAAGTTTAGGTTGTGTTGGGCTAAATGAAAGGCCGAAACAATGACCCAACAAGTGGAACCATCGTGACATAATCTCTGAGATTATGTCAGGCGGTGGTACTGTCAATATAGGCGATGGTACCATCGGTAAGGGCGATAGTACCGCCTAGTGATAGTGTGTCAGGCGATGGTACCATCAGATTGGGTGGTGGTACCGTCCAGTGTCAATGCAAGCGGTGGTACCGCCCGTACCCTGAAATCTTAAGGATTTGAATTTTGGCTCCAAGTTTTAAAGTCATTTGAGGTCTATAAATACCCCAGCTATTCCTACATGGAGCAGGAAGAAAGGTAAACAAAAACTCTATGTTTCTAAAGTTGAAAACCCTTGTAAAGTGTAGAGTCCCTTCTCCTAAAGTTTAAAAATCATTCTAAGGGAGTGTGAGAAAAGCTTTGTAAAAATGATGTGTAAAGGTTCTCTCCTAAGTCTGTCAAAAGGAAAAAGGAGTATAAAATGATAGTTGATCTTCGTCTATTAAAAGATCATTAGTGGATGTCGGTGGCCTCGACGAAAGAGGAATCAGGAGTGGATGTAGGTCACAACGACCGAACTAGTATAAAACTTGATTTGCATTTATATTCTTGTTATTTACCAAACTGGCTTATTTGTTTTACTTCCGCTACGCTTACGAACAAACATTCAATTTCAAGTTATCGAAACGGTTTTTATCATACGAATATTTTTCATACCGACGTTTTTATCCGCCACACTAATTCATCCCCCTCCCCCCTCTTAGTACCGATTCGATCCTAATATTTATTATATTTAAATTATTTTTAATTAAAAATAATAAAAATTAATGATTCATACTCGAACCAGAACCGCTTGAATTGAAATTTGGCCCTGGGAGATTCGGTTCTGATTTCTAATTTTAGAAAATCGAACTGATGATTTTGGACATCACCAATAACTGTCACATCACTTAGCAAAATCATGACAGTGAATCAAAATTTAGATTACTCTTGGTCAAGAGAGGAATGTATTGAATTGACTCAGTAGGGTGAGATATAGAAATGGATATTGCATATATATAATCTTATTAATCTCCTTGCATGAGAAATTTAACTAATTCCCAGCTTTCTTATTCGCGCATCGTAGATCAGGGGATGGGCAGATGCATGCTTGTTTGTGCAGATGAAAGCCAAAATCGCCTTCAAGAATGACGCATGGTTTACAGAATTCCTTCTCTATCTAATCCACTGTTGCCATATGGGCAAGGGAGCATGCAACTACTCAACTAAGTTAAGAGGAGAAGAAACAAGCACGTACAAAATTTTGTTTCTAACGACAATCCATAGCAATTCTGAAACACATTTAGTCCACAAGATTACAGAATATAAGATCACCAGTTCACAAAATCCAGATAGTCCAAAAGTAGAAAAAACAAATCACAGCCTTCTTTTACGCAGAGAATTTGTATGGAGTTAACATAAATTTCCAACAGCCTTACGGAGATGCATAGTTCAATGAGCAGAAAGCCTTGTGGAGGAACAGAACCATTCCGCTTGAGAGGGGCACAAACTACAGAGACAACAGTGCTTCAACCTTCGCAATCTGTTCTTCTTCGTTCTTTGGAGTAGGGCTTCTATTTGCTTCGTCGAAAAGATCATGCTTCCATTTTTCTGCCTGGAAACCACTCTCTCGGGACATATTTCTCTCACCATATCTTCCAGTGAATCTTTCCCTACCCCTCACGTCCCTGCCACCATGCATCTCCCTTGACTGATAGCCAGCTCTGTTGATTTCATTTCTTTGCAGATATCTGTCTCCTCTCTTATCATATCTATCATCAGCTCGATTGAAACATCTCTCAGGCTTATCACCACGTGAAAAGTTGTTTCCTTTTTCTTCTCTTCTTGCAGCACCAAGCATTTGATGATCATGGTGGTTTCTTGATTCTGGTCCGGTGGGAGGGGCAGCCACAGAATCTTTTTCTGTAGCCATTTTTCTTTCACTGAAAGCAGGTCTTTTCCTGGGAGCTGCTGCCTCAACTTCCAACTCATAAAATCCATCATGTCTCCATTCATTGTTGTCACCTGGATGAGCTCTAGTCCGGCTGTAGTATTTTCTCTGCATGTCAGATGCCTCTATCTTGTCCACCCTGTCACCAGTCTGCTCCTTTGCATTATTCCTTCCTTCATCTTTATAAAGACACAAAATATCAAATAAGTCAAAGAAATAAGACATGAAAATTAGAGGACACAGCTGATTGACACACATTAGATGATTAATTACCAGCATCTCTGCAAACATAGCTTCGACCACCATGCCCAGCACCGCCACGTTCGTCGTGCTGCATAGGTAGCCTTAGATTGTTATATAAAATGAGGTACTTGAAGGCATGGATCCGAACAAGAACCCCGCTACATCAGGAGGAAAATAGGTTTTGTATGCAATGAATAACAAAATAAAATTAACAAAACTGAGTTACAAAGGCAAAGTTGCTTCCACAGAACTTCAACAGCATAAAGGCAACATTGCTTTTCTAATTAGGAAATGAAGACCAACACCCCAAAACAACCAACTCCACCCCACCCCCCCCCCAGAAAAACAAAAAACAAAAACAAAAGTAACACCACCTCTCTTGTTCTTTTTCCTTCTTCACCTTCCTTTTTCCAACCAAAAGAACTTAGTTTTTTTTTTTTTTGCAATATCTGATGACAAAATTGAGACAATGCTAAATGAAACACAAATAATTATAAGAATATAGTTTCTATGCCCATATTGACATAGTTGTTGAATGCATTACTAGCATTTCGCAGGTAGGAACAAGCTAAAGTTGGCCCACAAGACTAATATAACAACATGATCATATTATTGGGCACCATTGCTTCAGTTATGTCTCTCAAAATTGCATCTTAATGAAGACACATGCATATGCTAAAAGTAAAAAGAGGAACCCGAAAGTCATGGGAGAAGCCACCGCAGAGAAACCATCACCCGTGAATATTTTACCTGGAGAAGTAGGACCAGCTCGTTACAACCTTACCATAATAAACATGCACTTCACTACAAACAAATGCTAAAAATTCAAAAATAAGTTACACTAGCATAAAGAACTAGGCCTGCAACACTGATATCAATACAACATGGTTGCCCTTGGCATCATGATAACACAGTTGCCCTCTTGTTAGAAAATGGTGTACATAATTCACTGCCAGTTAACCTCTCCTAAAGCAAAGTTTTGGTTAATGACTAGGAAAGGGAACAGAGTGGGTGTTTTTAAAACATTAACATAAACAGTACCATTACTAACACAATACATTAAACAGATACACATTGATCCTGGATGCTACAGCAAATCATAATGTCAGAACCATGTGGAACCTGCTTCATAGTTCCTTCCTCAAAATCAAGCCTTGTTGAGGACAATATCTGGTTAAACTAAAAGCAGCCATGTCTTATTGTATTGTTGCTAACAGAATTTTCTATGTTTTATTCTAACTTCTCACACCACCAATTCTAAGTGAGTCCTATTTGATTCACCTCATCCTTTTAGATGTATCCATATCATCACAAAAGGTTCCCCCTTATTTCATCCTAGATCAGAACTACACTTAATTATTCATGAATGTAAACCTTTATTATTCTGTCTATGATAAAAACCATCAATATCTACTTAAATATATTATTTGAGACACCAGATTAGGGTTAACTATGTGAGCCATACCAGCATCACCTTCCATGTATATGATCACATGCTTTATTATACGGGATCTATTACATCAAATCTTTAAAAATAAACAATCATCTTCAATCCTACAGTACAAATTTGCACCATATTAGTTGGCAGTCTGTACCTGTTTGATATGCATAAAAAGAGACCTATGCTACAAAACCACCACGTCAGCCATTTAATTGTTTTTGCTCTATTGGTACAAAATAAATACCTCTAAGCCATCCCATTACCTTCTAGTGGTGAACTTAGTACTAATTTTCTTTTTAATCCTTTCTTCATCCACAAAGCTATACCTAGAGCCATTTTACTGGTAATAAGTTTCAAAATACAACTCCAAACATAAAAGGAAGCTCAACATCAGTAATCATTCTTTCCTTGAGATAAGACATTAATTGCACAGACAAGATACTGATGCCAAGGTCCTTGTATGATCAAAGTACATTCAATTGTTCTTCAACTCTATGGTTTCTTAAGGAAGCAGATAGGATATGCTGATTTAGGAGCTAGCTTGAGCAACTGCTACATCCAATGTTGCAAATGAACCAAAACTGCTGCATTCTTAATTATTCCTTTTTATCTCAAAATTTTTAATTTTCTTTTCAAAACCCATATCAGTCAACAGTAACATTCAGTAAAGCCTCAAATGGAAAGTGACCTAAAAACCCTCAAGTACTTTTTTCAGTCAAGGTGGAACAGAGAATTCTATTAGGAACATGTTAAACTGTAGATACAGAAAAAAAAAGTGAAAAAAAAAAAAGATTCAAGAAGAAGCTATGCTTGAAGATGCACCCCCCTTCAAAATAAAGACTGATCACACCAGATGCAGAAAAAGTTGTCCAGACATAATAATTTCCATATGAAGAGACTTTTAAATCACAATATCACGTCAAAGGGGCTGCAATGACAAGGGGCAGAACATATACAACATAAAACAAAGATATGACTGAAATCAAATAACTGCAAACAATTATCTAAGATACAGATGCAAAAAACATGCACAGGCAATCTGGTTCATTAAAAAACAAAGATTAACTTCTTGGAAAACAAATTTCATGTATCAACCAATTTTCAGACCTGAAAGTGGGATCGAGCCCATGGTGCATCCATTTGGTCAGATTGTTTGGTATTATCAGGATCAACCTTCCTGTGAGAACCATCTTTAAGATTTGCAGACTTCACCTTGGTATCAGTTGCTGAAGAATTCTCAACAGGCAAAGCATCTTGAAACCGCCTACGTGTTTTCCGTTCCTTATTATCATCAACATTCAAATCATGATTACCAGAGAATTTTCTCTCAGATGCTGATTTTCCATCTCTTTTTGGTCTTTTAGGACTTTAAAAAAAAGAAAGAAAAAGTAGTTAGCTAAATAAACAACCTAAATAAGTAGCTACACCATCTCCTAATGATGAATGCAGAAAGAAATACCCAAAGCTAGCAACAGAAAAAATCTTAGTTACTTTGGCTAAAGTGATACATTTATAGTTTGAACTTTTTTAAAATATATATTCTTGTTGTTAAAGGTTTTCATGCAAATATTCATCAAAAACATCATAGCTGAGAAAATTATATCCACATGCAACTAAAACTGAAGTAAACAACACTATAGAAAAGACAAACATAAGATTTTTCACAGCAATTTAATTGTAATGTGCTAAGGGAAATTAAAGATTCTTAGAAGTCACTAATGACTAACCTAATGTAAAATTTCTTACATTACCTAAGGTAAACCTTTATACATATAAAATGGTGAGCTACAAAGAAAAAGAAGGCTCAACAGCCTGAATAAATCTTAGCATTAAAACATAATAATTTAATATTTAAAATGGTCAATCACTACTCTACTAATAATAAACTGGACAGATTCATTCATGAGCAGACATGGATGTAGTAGAGGGAACCATGATAAATGAAAAACTGATTCTTTTATTACAAGATGAAAAACACTTAGGATGACAAATATAGCGACATCCTATGTAATACAGACAATAGTCTCACCAACATAGTTTCTTCTAATAAATACACATCATGACAAGGAGTCAAATTCATTGTGGTTATATGGCAACATACAAATGGCTCATCTAGTCAACCATTTCAAATTTGCTTATTGCAGAAATATGCTTGGTATGTATGGACAATTTGTTTCTGTCTAGTAGCATTGATAATGTGGGAACTTAGAAAGCTATGATTGTTTGTAAATGTTATCCAACAGAACAAAAGATATAGTAAATAAATACATGTTCAATAACATCCACATTATCTGTTGGTTTGGTTGTCTTGGACAAGCATACAAGTGTCGCTCAATGACCGTAAAAAGTACCTGGTAAGCTGACTATATGCTAACTTCTTTAGTGCTAACTGCCTTTACAGTTTAATTAGACAAATGAAAACTTATCTAACATATTATAATATTAGACAAGAAGAAGTTTAGAGAGTTATTTCTAAGACTGCAATTTGAGGGTCGATGGACAAAAATGTCAAGGGTTTTATCCTGTAGTCACAATCAAATCTAACATGCTTTGGTTGCAAGGAAATTATTGGTAAACAAAAAAAAAACAAGGAGCTTTCCCAAGGAAACGAAAAGCTGAAACTTTCATATGTTTTTCTTTTAGGGAACTGAATATAAAATTAAATACCCATACAATCCTAGAGTTCTCAGTCAACAAATCAAGATTCCAAAAGACATGTACAGCGTTCTATTTCTCATGCTTCTTGCAAAATATCAAAAGAAGGGTCATTCTCTTTATACAATGTTTGTGCCTCTTCTTCTAGGCTTGTCTCCTACAAAAAAATTTCCTAACAGCTAACTTTCAAAAACCCTAACAATGCCTAACTAAAACCACGTTTCTTGCGACTAAACGCAGATTTTTAGATAGCTATCACCGACTTAACCTAATATCGTAACAAAAACGCGGAAGAAAGAGTCCAAGAACTCAAATTGCAGCGTCAAGATTTCATTTGAGAGGGAGGCGAGGAGGGGACACCACCTGGGTTCCCTTTCCCTTTCCCTTTCTCTTTCCCTCTCCCGTTCCGATCGTGAGTGGTGACTTCTGCCACCGTGATCGCGGCCCTCGCGTCGGGGCATCGAGTCGCCTCCGGTGCCGCCTTCCCTACGCCTCCGCTCCTCCGGCATCTTGGTCGCAAGAAAGATGGGATCCGAGAGCACCGGTCTTCTAGTTAGGGCTTCGGCGTACCGTTTATAGTGCCGGCCCGACCCGCTCCCGTGCGACCGTCACTTGGACCCAACCGGGTTCGATTTTCGTGGATCGGGAGCTAAATTTTCACTTTAATAGATTATTAGCACCTGTCACGCACGTGATATCAAATTTAATTTTATTCACATATATAATCATCATATAATAAGATAATTATGTATATGTCGTATCTGCGAGAACAACCGTGATGGTATTCACAAATTTCATCCAAATTGAAAACCAATTCCAATACATATTAATCTATTCAAATATATCCACATTTCAATTTCAGGAGGCTGATTTAAGAGGACAAAATACATTGAAGTATCCAAAAATCTCAATCGGCTGCCGATTGAGAAGTTACCAAACTCGTACTTTCATCCACTTTTTATTAATATTATTAAATTAGGAATTGTCAGTGAAAATAAATAGTACATACACGAAATGAAAGAAGACAATTCACTCAAAATATTTCATATTTAAGTGAAATATTGAGTATCCAGTCAAAATTATTTATAGATGACTAATATTATTTTTATAAAATAATATTATTATTTTTACGTATATAATCCTAAGCTATAATGAAATTTAAAATAATATCATCATATTTCATCATATAATTATTTGAATTAGATTCTCGATTATCTAAATCTCATTCATTATAAATATTTTTTAATATCATTTAGAATTAAATTTTTAATATTATTTTATGAGTTATTGGACTAATTCACTTTGGTAGTTTCTAGTCAAATAAAACTTAAGGATATAAGTTATAAATAATATTCATCAAATATCTTTTAATCTAATTTATGTAAAATTAATTTAATAATAATAAAATAATAATCATAATAATAATTAAATATTAATCTATATTAAAAAACAAATGATGAATATAATCATGATAAAATATAAATCATAACTTTATATGAAAAATAAATATTATTTCATAATTTTACATATGAATAACTAAAAAAATATTCAAAATATTAATTAGAATTTAAATATCATAAATAATAAATAGTTATCAACATTTTATATGAGAAAACTATTAAAAAATATTATTTATATTTTTTTAATTCCATATGGTACCTTAAATTAAATCGATCAACAGTATTTAATTGGAATTGGGTAGGCCTAAAATTGGGCTAAGTATCAGCCCAATTAGGTCAATCAAAATTAAAGTTAACAAAGTCACAAATTGATTAAATTTTAATTTTTTTTAAATTTGGTGAAAATGAGATTGATCCGATCTAAATCTAATCAAGTAGTGAAAATATAATTAGAACCAAATCTGATCAAAATAGTAGGTCAAACTAGTCAATTTTATAGATGATAATATAAGTCAATAATATTTTATTTTTGAAGGGTAAAACGATAATTTTTTAGGATATATATTGAAATATCTAATTTTTAAAAGGTAGAATTATCAAAATGACATCGATTGGAATTAAAGAATACATAAGGATAAAATTATAATTTAATAGGTGAAACCTTAATCCCTTCTCAGTAGTTGTCGCAGTATGTGCGAGCCATGCAACCATCATGGCGAGTAGTCATCCATCGTTTGCACGTCGCCTACAATCATTACGATGCATGGTCATCTATTACTTGCTTATTGCCAACCTGAATTCTCTCCATAGTCAACCAACAACTCCCTTTGTGGAACTCATGTGCATGGCTGATCGGTCTTCACCGATAGCTAATACTATTTGATGACACAATGCAGCGATCATTTGCTGACCATCGTTCATAGGCAATCCCTCATTAGCATTCTCTTTTCTCATTCATGATTATCACCACTACACAATCTTATCAACTGTGCATGTCCATAGTTAATCGATGACCTTTACAGCAGTTGTGCAATCACTATAAACTACAACCAAAAGGTGTCGTCGTAGTGACATCATTGTAGTTGTCAGTCAAAGGTAACACCCAGCTTGTTGTGTTATGACGCGTAGTAGCATTGCTGCATATGCAATCACCAGCAACCAAGGCATGTCACTTGGGCTACTTATGATATAATGATGATTGTCATCTATGTAGCCATTGCTCACGACAGGGTCGATGTCTAATGGAGGTCACTGCCCTTAATAGAGCTATTACCGATAATAAGCTATCGACGATACCCCATCGAACTAATATGGGTGGTCTATTATGGTTCTACCCACTCTACATCATTCGCAAGTAGGTGAGGAGAATGGAAGAATAGATTCAGACAAAAGAGATAGGAAAGTAAATCCACAACATAGATGGATCATTTAAAATTATATAACCAAAACCAAATAACATATTTTTGTAGGCAAAGGGTGCTAATCAATATATCTAAATATAAAATAGATCTAATATACTTTTATTAACTAAGGTATTTGATTTCATAATATAGCTTTAATATCGATTATAATTATTATATGAAAAAATATTTAATACAAAGCATAAGACCAGCTAACCATCATTCACCATGTTAGTATCGGGCTAATGTTCTCTTATCTACAAGGGTCAAATCCAAAAGGCAACTCAGGTCAATCCTCGAGCTGCCGAGCTAAGCGGCTCAAGTTAATTTTTGAGTCATTGAACTACTAAGCTACCGAGTTACTGAGACGCCTCTTAGGAAAATCAAAAGGTAATTCAAATCGATTATGAATCTGCACTCCTACAGAATATCTACCAGAATATTTTGAGAAGATTAAGGGACAATTCAGATTAATTATAGATTAGCCTCTCCAACGAAATATCCATAAAAATATTTCAAGAAGATCAAGAGACAATTTGGATCGACTCCCATCGATTATCAGCATATTTCAAGAAGATTAAGAGGTAGTTCAAGTTGGTTACAAATTGCCCCCTCCATGAGATCTATACGAGATACTCCTTTTCCTTTAGAGGTTAATATAAAAATATACTCAAAGCTCCAAAAAAAAAAAAAAAGGAAGAGAAAAATACAATGCTATTAACTTGAATATCAAAGGGATCAGCTCAGGGGAGCCCCCCAACCTTGGTCTTTGTATAGGAATAAGAATGAAAAGACCCCTCATCGCCCAAACAACTTCTTGCACTCGGATCAGGGATACATTATGCTGATACAAACATCAACGACAAAATTTTCTAATATTTTGGTGCTAGAAGGAGGGTTCGATATCGCAGGAGCATCTAAGGAACGATCCTATTCCCGAACATCTAGATGAAATACTACCTCCAACTCAAGATACCTTTTCTTAGACAAGGCAGCAACTACCCTTCTCTCACATGAATGTGCCCACTTTTCCATGAGCACCATTATAATATTGGCAATCCTCTAACGATCCTAGACTTTTGGCTCCATGAGTGTCGAACAATCATCTCCTTGTTCCTACTAAGGTGTTTCTAAATCTTACTCAGCTGATTCAAGCATTGGCTAGTATAATATAAGTAATCGCCCAACTTCTAACTTGCTAGACCAATAAGTGACACCACCACCTCAACCATCGATGATAGTTTCTCAGCCCTAAGTGCAAGTGTCCATCAAAGTCCTTTCAACTGTTGGGCTATCTGCCCACCCTCCCCTCACCACACCTTACACTCACCCCAAACCCTAGCCCCCCGACCTGATCATTCACGACCCACCGAACCTTAACTGCGAAAGCCCCCATTCCCCAATTGCAGAACTTGGTAGACCTCACCACCACCTTTTAGCTTTGATTGGGTTTGAGACCCACTCGACTGACTCAACGGTTGACTTCTTGAGGATCTGATTATAATATATAGAATGATGCTTATAAGAAATGTGTCATGACTCCACCAATTCAGGGGGTAAGGGCAAGTCGATTCTATGTTAGCTTGATCCTTGTTCATTCATAATATATAAGAGGAACCAATTCCCACTACTTCTATCTCTCATCGTTGGAAACCTTTAATGACCCTACTAATCTGGTGGAACATGTCATTGCCTTCTGGATGTGGATGTCATTATACAACACTTCTAACCCCTTAATGTATCGTGTCTTCCTAATTACCCTAAGGGGATCAACAATAAGTGGTATGCTCATCTCAAACCGCACTTTGTTAGTTCTTTTGCCCAGCTAGCAAAAGAGTTTGAACTCCACTTCCTCAAGAATGTACACCTAAGGCCCATAATTGCAATGCTTCTATGATTAAGACAAGGTGAAGGGGAGACACCGGTGAATTTTGTCAATTGATTTACTAATAAGATCCGAAGTATGGATAACATCCACTCCTCTACTAATCATTGGTAGAAAGACCACTAATGACAATGCTTAAAGTATTTCAAAGAGCCAACCAGTGCATCATCATTAATGCCATGATCTCAAGTAAGTGTGGAGAACCTCACAAAAGACTAAGACAAGAGCGATCATAATCCACTCTTAATCTTAGGTCACCACAATAGAGAGGAGGCAAATAATCTGATCTATCTCAACCAAGGTCTGTGCTAACCCTATTGAACCTACACAGGGTGAAAGTTTTCTTATAGATAAAAGAGAAAGGTTTGCTCAGAGATCCTCGACCAATAAGAACTCCACTCGAAAAAAGAAGCAAAGATAAGTATTACCATTTCCATTATAATTACGACTATGACACAAAAGATTATCATGACTTAAAGGAACATATCAAGGAACTAATACGACAAGAGCACCTCAGACAATTCATCTAAAGATATTGAGAGTCATCATGACCTCAAGGGTCAATCGAAAGACAAATAGATATCATTATTGGTGGCCTAGCTTTCAGATGAGACAACACCTTGATGTTGGGTCCAGCCCATATGTGGGCTTGGACAATCGGGCCTATTGAGCCCAAATCAACAAATCAAAGAAATCAAGAGAGAAAGAGAAAAATTGAGTGAGAGGACAGTGTGTACAGTGAGCATGCAGCGTGCACAGGGAGCGTGCAGCGTGCGGCGTGCATAGAAAATAGGAGAGAGAAATAGAGAGAGAAAGTTAGGTTTTGAGTTTTCTGTTTGACGATCGGTGGCCAAACGTTGTCAATTTCAGCCCAAATTTTATGTGGAGAATCCTTATAGTAAACTCTACAATCCTAATGGTGTTGATCTGCAGTTTACCTTCTCTAAGGTACTTTCCTACGATATCCACTCCGTGAGACCTAGAATTCTCTTTTGAGGAGATCTGCTATTCTTGAGCCAAGATCTATGATCTTCATGTTATTCTGATCCTTTAGTTATTCTAGAGAAGACCTACTGTAAACCTGTTATCAGTATTATTGATAGTGGAAGTTTGAGGTGGACTACGGTCCCGTGGTTTTTCCCACATTGGGTTTTTCACGTTAAAAAGATTTGGTCTCACCGTGGTGATTGATTTATTGCTCTATTGTTTATCTTTGTCTTTGATTGATTTAGCATTTTGATATCAAGTTGGTATTTTGATGAGGAACCTATTTTGATACACAAAGAGGGAAAAGAATTATTCCGTATTAACAGGTTTCTTCCAAACAAGTGGTATCGGAGCATCAGGTTGTTTGGTGCTAGTTTTCTTGTGTGATTGAAATGGAGTCAAATGGTATGATTAAATTGAACTCATCAAATTATTCCACTTGGAGGCGTCTGATGGAAGATTTGCTCTATTGCAAAGATTTATATAAGCCTATCAAGGTTAAAGATAAACCTTCTACTATGGACGATGAAGAATGAGAAGTTCAACATAGAAAAGCTATTGCCTATATTAGAAGATGGATGGATATAAACTTGCATGAGCATATTTCGAATGAAATCGAGTGATGTTGTTTGGCAAAGGTTAGAAAATCTCTTTCTTGAAAAGACAAAGGGGGAAATAGAATTTCTCTCCTTAGAAGGCTTGTAAATTTGAAATATAAAGACGGTGGCAACATTGTTGAGCACATAAGCCTATTTCGTTCAGAGTCTTGCAAACAAGTTGGTTGCTATGAAAATGAATATAGATGATGAGATCAGATTATTACTTCTTCTCGACTCTTTACCGAAAGTTGGGAAACGATGTTGTGACTATTTGTAACTCCACGCCAGAGGGGACTCTAACCATAGATATAGTTAAAGACAGTTTGCTAAATGAAGATGTCAGAAGGAAAGAACAGGGTGAATCTTCTTCTGGTGCATTTGTTACTGAAAAACAAGAAAGACGTGGAAGAAGTCATAGCAGAAATCCACATGGTTATAGAGGAAGATCTAAGTCTAGAAGAGATATCAAATGTTTCCAATCGTAATAGGCCAGGTCACATGAAGAAAGAAAGAGTGTAGGTTTTGAAAGCGAAACGAAAATGAAATGAAGAAAAATGAGAAAGAGACTAATACAATTGCTGCTGAAGGTAATATCACTATTGTCTGTGATGAAGGTTGTGTTAGCCTTGTAGCTCAGGACAGTAATTGGGTAATTGACTCTGGTGCTTCATTTCATGTTACTTCTCATGGTGATTTCTTTAGATCTTATAGTGCTGGTGATTTTGGTAATGTCAGAATGGGAAACAATGGTACATCTAAGATTGTGGGTATTGGAGATATTTGCTTGGAGACCAGTATTGGGAGCAAATTGATACTCAAAGATGTAAGGCATGTTCCAGATATTCATCTTAACTTGATATCTACAGGTAAACTTGATGAAGAGGGCTTTGCACATTATTTTGGTGGAAAGTAAATGGAAACTCACTAAAGGTTCTCTAATTGTGGCAAAAGGAAAGAAGATTAACTTTTTTTATGTCATGGAAGCTAAGCTACACAAAGGAGAGATTAATGTAATTCGAAAAGGTGAAAGTATAGATCTTTGGCATAAGAGGCTTGGACATATCAGTGAGAAGGGACTTCAAACTCTTGCTAGAAAGCGCCTTACCAGAGTTGCAAGGTACATCTCTTAAATCTTGTGATCATTGCTTAGGAAAAAAAAACACATAGAGTTGCATTTTCAGACATATCCATCATCTAGAAGATCCGATGTTATTGATTTAGTTCATAATTGATGTTTGTACTATGCAAACTAGAACTCTTGGAGGTGCTCTTTATTTTGTTACTTTTATTGATGACCATTCTAGAAAAGTGTGGGCTTTTGCTTTGAAATCTAAAGACCGTGTACTTTCGATGCTTTCAAGGAGTTTCATGTCAATGTTGAAAGAGAAACCGATGAAAAGCTAAAGTGTGTTTCGATGATAATGGTGGCGAAGTACAGGGGGTCCTTTTGAGAATTATTGCAGGTTCCATGGTATCGGGCTTGAGAAAATAGTTCCTAAAACTCCTCAAAGAATCGGTATGGCAGAAAGGATGAACAGAACCATTGAAGAAAGGATTAGGTGTATGCTTTCCCACGCCAAGTTACCGAAGTCATTTTGGGGGGAGGCTATGAGAACTACAGTTGACCTGATAAATCTTTCTCCATCAGTTCCTCTGCAAGGTGATGTTCCAGAGAGAGTATGGAGAGGAAAAGATATATCTTATAATCATTTAAGAGTCTTTGGGTGTAAAGCATTTGTTCATATTCCCAAAGATGAGAGGTCCAAGCTTGATAATAAGGCAAAAGCATGTATCTTCTTGGGATATGGTTATGAAGAGTTTGGGTACAGATTATGGGATCCAGTGAACAAGAAGATTATTAGAAGCAGAGATGTTGTGTTTTTTGAAGACCAATTGTTTGATGATGGTGATAATGTTGAGAAGCCAGAAACCTCTGTTTATATTCCTTGGAGTTTGGGTCCAGTTCCTTCACCTGTAGTTCATGATGATCATGGGGGAGATGAACAAGAAGATTGTGGTGATAATACTAGTGATGATACACCTACAGTTGATGATGCTGAACCAACTGGACAGGCACCTCCACCACCAGTTGAGATTCCATTGAGAAGATCCACTAGAGAGCGACAACCCTCTACCAGATATCCTCCACATGAGTATGTTATGCTTACTGACGGGGGAGAGCCAGAAACTTACCAAGAAGCTATTCTACATGAGAATAAGAGTGAGTGGGTTAAAGCCATGCAAGAAGAGATGAGATCCTTGCTTGAGAACCACACCTATGACTTGGTAAAGCTACCGAAAGAGAAGAAATCTCTCAAGAATAAGTGGGTTTATAAATTGAAGACTGAAAATAATAGCTCACAACAAAGATACAAGGCACGACTAGTTGTGAAAGGATTCAGTCAGAAGAAAGGTATTGACTTTGAAGAAATATTTTCTCCGGTTGTGAAAATGTCCTCTATCCGAGTTGTTCTTGGTTTGACTGCCCGCTTGAATTTAGAAGTTGAGCAACTTGATGTAAAAACAGCATTTCTTCATGGTGACTTAGAAGAAGAAATTTACATGGAGCAACCAGAAGGTTTCAAAGTCAAGGGAAAAGAAAATCTGGTATGTAAGCTTAGGAAAAGCTTATATGGACTCAAACAGGCACCTAGACAGTGGTACAAGAAGTTTGATTCCTTTATGATGAGCCAAGGGTATGATAGAACCATATCTGATCATTGTGTGTTTATGAAGAAATTTTCATATGATGATTTTATTATTTTACTGCTATATGTTGATGATATGTTGATTGTTGGTCATGATGTTGGAAAAATTGAAAAACTTAAAAGAGAGCTAAGTAAGTCTTTTGCCATGAAAGACTTAGGATCGGTGAGACAAATACTTGGCATGAAGATTCTTCGTGATAGGAAGAAAAGAAAGATTTGGCTATCTCAGGAGACTTAGATTGAAAAGGTTCTTGAAAGATTCAACATGAGTAAAGCCAAAACAGTTTGTTCTCCACTTGCAGGTCATTTCAAGCTGAGTTCAAAACAATGTCCTACAAGTGAGAAAGAAAAAGAAGAAATATCCAGAGTGCCTTACTCATCTGCAGTAGGCAGTTTGATGTATGCTATGGTTTGTACTAGGCCAGATATAGCTCATGCAGTTGGAGTTGTTAGCCGATTTCTCTCAAATCCTGGAAAGGAACATTGGGCAACAGTGAAATGGATATTAAGATATCTAAGAGGTACTTCCAGGTTGTGTTTATGTTTTGGCAGTGATGAACCTGTGTTAGAAGGCTACACAGATGCAGACATGGCAGGTGATACTGATTCCAAGAAGTCCACTTCAGGATTCTTGATGACATTTGCAGGAGGAGCAGTCTCTTGGCAGTCTAAGTTACAAATGTGTTGCTCTATCAACCACGTAAGTAGAATACATAGCAAGATTCATCGAAAGCTCGTAAGGAAACTTTATGGATGAAAAAAGTTTCTACAGAATTGGGCTTGAAAACAGGAAGTATATACTGCTTATCGTGATAATCAGGCATTCACCTCTCCAAGAATTCAATATATCATTCTAGATCCAAGCATATTGATGTGAGATATCATTGGATTCGTGATGTGCTTGAGATGAAAGAATTACAGTTGGAAAAGGTGCATACCAATGAGAATGATTCAGATATGTTAACAAAGTCTTTGCCTAAGGAGAAGCTTGAAGCATGTAGGCGAAGAGCGGGCTTGGTATAGCCCACCATATAAGCTGGAAGGGGAGAATTATTGGGTCCAGCCCATATGTGGGCTTGGACAATTGGGCCTATTGAGCTCAAATCAACAAATCAAAGAAATCAAGAGAGAAAGGGAAAAATTGAGTGAGAGGGCAGTGTGCACAGTGAGCGTGCAGCGTGCGGCGTGCGGCGTGCAGAGAAAAGAGGAGAGAGAAATAGAGAGAGAAAGTTAGGTTTCTGAGTTTTTTGTTTGACGATCGGTGGCCAAACATTGTCAGTTTCGGCCCAAATTTTATGTGGAGAATCCTTGCAGCAAACTCTACAATCCTAACGGTGTTGATCTGCAGTTTACCCTCTCTAAGGTACTTTCCTACGATATTCACTCCGTGAGACTTAGAATTCTCTTTTGAGAAGATCCATCGTATGTGACGAAGATATGCTATTCTTGAACCAAGATCTATGATCTTGATGTTATTCTGATCCTCTAGTTATTCTAGAGAAGACCTACTGTAAACCTGTTATCAGTATTATTGATAGTGGAAGTTTGAGGTGGACTACGGTCCCGTGGTTTTTTCCACATTGGGTTTTCCACGTTAAAAAGATTTGGTCTCACTGTGTGATTGATTTATTGCTCTATTGTTTATGCTGTGCTGATTGATTTAGCATTTTGATATCAAGTTGGTATTTTGATGAGGAACCTATTTTGATACACAAAGAGGGAAAAGAATTATTCCGCATTAACAGGTTTCTTCCCAACACTTGAGTCGTAAAGCATATACCTAAGTTATCATTGGCAAGCATCCCTAAACTAAAAGTGACCAATAAATAACTTCCAGAGAGGAGGAGATAGAATGTCTCGACCCAAATCACGATGATATTCTAGTAGTTATCGTAGGGATGGTCAATGCCCACATAAAAAGTTTTATGATCGATATAGGTAGTTCTACTAATATCCTCTACTTTGACGTATTTCAAAAACTTAAACTTACAATTAATGATCTTACCCCCATGATTTCCTTGCTGACGGGGTTTACGGGTGACTCAATCCCCCACCTCGGAATTATGAGCTTGTATGTTACTTTTGGAGGGGAACCATGCTTAAAGATAGTAAAGGCCAAGTTCATGGTGGTCAATATCCCATCGGTATATAATGTCATCATAGGACAACCTACACTGAATAGGCTACAAGCAATTATCTCAATCTATCATACAATAATGAAATTCTCTCCCAATACCAAAGTAGATAAATTAAGCAGCAACCCAAGAGAGTTCCGACTATGCTACCTTATGATTGTCTCCTTATTCAAGAAAGTCTAATCCAAGATGCCACTTGCAGATGCAAGAAATTCTGTCAAATCCCTTCCACACCTTGAACTAATAAAGTAGTTGATCGAAACACCCTTGGATAAGGCCCGCCCTGATCGGGTCATCAAGACAAGCTCAATGTTATTTGATGAGAAGAAAGTACAATTCATCAGTTTTCTTCAAGAGAATGTCAAAGTATTTGCATGGTCGCTAAGAGACATGTCAGGCATCAATCCTAAGGTGGCTCAGCTCTATTAAACCATCTCTCCTAAAGCTTAACTAGTCAAACAAAGGCCTCGAAAATTTGTTCCCAAATGACAATAAGATATTAGTGATGAAATCGATAAACTACTGGGAGGAGGGTTCATTGTTGAGGTATAATACCTACAGTGGCTCACCAACATTGTACTTGTCAAGAAGTCAAATGGGAATTGGAGGATGTGCATCAACTACACTAATTTCAACAAAGCATATCTAAAAGATAGTTATCCACTCCCTAAGGTGGATCAATCAGTCGACGCCACCTCGGGCCATCAGCTTCTCACCTTTATGGATGTAGTCTCAAGATAAAATCAGATAAGAATGATACTAGAAGATCGAGAGCGCACCTCCTTCACCACCGATTGAGAAATGTATTACTACTAAGTCATGTCATTTAGATTAAAGAATGCAAGGGTTAATAGGGGTAAAAATGGCGATGTAACACGTCAGCACGCCTGGTAGACACACTGCCCGAGGAGGCAAGCACTGACGCAGACTCGACATTTGCCGACGTCACCAGCCCTCAGTCAATCACTTCGGCTTTGACCTCGTGCGCTCGGTCGAGGCACAGGAGCACACCGACCGAGGCTCGTCATACCCTACAGCCGCTCGGCCTTCCACGCAGCCCCAGTGGCAATGTCAGACGCCACCAACGGTACTGTCCTGCCCCTGCAAACGGGCACGTCAGGTAATATCCAACCTCCTCTATAAATACCCCCGAGTCCTGAGGACAAGGGGGGACAAAGGCACGAGAAAGCACCTCTACTTCTCTTCCTCCAAAAACCCCATCCACATCCTTCTCTGACTCGATCGTCGGAGGAGTCGGGTCAAGCACCCCGACCCGACTTGTGTGCAGGTACGAAGACGGTGTCTCTTCTTCCCAGGAGCTTCCTCCCGACCCGAACCACGGTGCCCGACCGCAGGGAGACCCCGAGGGACGTCGCCCGAGATCCCCGACATCCGGACCCCAGAACCGAGCTGCGTCGGCCCCGAGGCCACGGCTTAAAAAGTTACTTACCGTAATAGATTGGCGCTAGAAGGAGGGCCCCGGATGTCGGTGACCAGCCGAGTCCACCCCGGCGAATCCTCACCGCTTAGGTTCCCGCCTCGGCTGAACACCCGCCAGGGGCGGGAGCCCCGCGACGAACGCCCCCAAGAACGGTAGCGAACGCCATCGCAAACTGCTCAATGACCCAGGCTTGACGCCTCCCCGACGGCGCACTTGGCGACCGCCCACCCGTCGATATCACCGAGGCTTTTCATGACCTCGCCCATCAGTCCGGACCCTAACCGCATGATCCGCATCATCATCCCGATCGTCTCCCAATGGACCCTCCCGCGACGCGACCCGCCCTCGCCACAACAGAGACCCCCAGCCGACTCACGCCACTCCCCGAGCTCCCCCTGTCTCACCTCGAAACCCCGCCTTTCGGTAGGGAGCCGAGAAGCAGAAAACACACCGAGTCGACCCGAGCCCGACGCTCCGACCGCCGACTCGACTAATGCCCTGCGGGCTCAGCTATGCCTTGTCAGTCAAAGGCTTGACGAGGTACAATAGGAAGTCCGCAAGTCAAAAGGAGAGCTTGGGGTGGACGGACGCCAAGGATCTCCATTCACCCCCGAGATACAAGAGCAGGCGATCCCGTCGCACTTCCGCCTTCCCTCCCTGGATGCGTACGACGGCGCCACCGACCCGACAGACCATGTGGCCGCCTTTCGCGCCCAGATGGCATTATTCGAACTTCGATGCCCCGATGTGGGGCATTCCCCACGACTCTCCGGGGCCGCCCATACATGGTACCGGCACCGCCGACCGTCGCCTCCTTCGACCAGCTCGCCAAAGATTTTCAGCTTAACTTCTGGGCGACGCGCTTGGACCCCAGCCGTCCATGGCGTTGCTCCTCGGCTCAATCGGAAGGAGGACCCTCTCCCATTTGTGAACCGATTTACGACCCAAATCCATGGACCGGGTTTGACGCTCACCCCTCTTTCTTGATGCGGGCATTCATGACAGGCCTCCAACCCTCCAAATTCTTCCGTCGCTCGTGGAGCGACCCCCGTCATGTTCCCGAGATGCTCCAGCAGTGTGCTAGTCAGTTTATCGCCATGGAGACTTGGATGGTGGAAGGCGGGAGGAACACAAAAAAAGGTTAAGTCGAGCCCCCAACAAAGAACAACCCGTCGCCTCTCGGCCGAAAGTTGGACAGACGACCCAAGGCCCCTCTTCCCGCCTTTGAATTCGTCCCGACTGAAATATTCCTACACGAGAAGGGGAAAGGGCTGCTTAAAGACCCTCGCCCGATGAGGAACTTCGGGGAGCTCATGGACCGATCAAAATATTGCCGATTTCATCGGCAAGACGGCACGACACCGACAAGCAATGCTACGAATTGAAGAAACAAATCGAGGAGCTTATCCTCAGGGGACACCTCGGCCAGTACCTCTAGCCGAACAAAGAACGGTCTCCTCGCCCGGAGGGCCCCGTCAAGCGGCACATCGATGTGATAGCCGGGGGTCCTGCATCAGGAGGAGGCTCTACGTCAGGCAGGAAGGCGTATGCTCGAGCCGCCCCCGAAGCCTCGGGGCACGAGCCGGAGCCCGAGATTACCTTCCTAACCGGAGCTGCCGAGCAACCCGACCACGACGACGCCCCAGTAATATCTGCCCGGGTAGCCAACGCCATATGAGGGGAGGATCATGGTCGACACGGGGGAGCTCGGCCGACATACTCTACCTCGACGCCTTCGAAGCTTAGGCTTGGCCAGAGAAAACCTAAGCCCGATGTGCTCGCTCGGCCACCGGTTTTACGGGAGATTCAATATCGCCTTTGGGGGGCATTACTTTGCCCTTGACTCTGGGGACCCCCGCCGAGGTCGAAGACGGTGATGACCACTTTCCGGGTGGTCGACCTCCCTACCGCTACAATGCCATACTCTCGGTCGGGCCACCCTCAACAAAGTCGAGCGGTCGTCTCGACCTACTACCAGCACCATTAAATTCCCGACTAACGATGGAGTCGGAGAAGCCACCGAAGCCCCAAGAATCCCGGCGGTGCTACCTTTACCGTAGATCATTGGGCAAGAAAACCAGGACCAAGTCACCCCTGGCGGATCCGCGGAAACGAAAAGACCGACTCCTCATCCCCAAATTTATCGGGTCCACACCGACATTCCCTTGGTAGAAGCCCGACCAGACCAGACCGTGAAGATCGGATCGGAACTACCTGAGCAAGAACGGGAGCAACTCGTCGGTCTCCTACGGGAAAATGCCGACGTCTTCGCCTGGTCCCCGTCGGACATGACGGGCATCGACCCGGAGGTCGTGGAGCACCACCTCAACATCCCTCCTGACGCCCGGTAAAAACAAAAGGCTCGGGCGCCAAAGCCCCCGACCGACGGCGTCAATACAATACAAGAGGAGGTGGACCGGCTCCTGGGCGCAGGCTTCATAGAAGAAACCAAATATCCCCAGTGGCTGTCCAATGTAGTCCTCGTGAAGAAACACAATGGAAACTGGAGGATGTGTGTTGACTACACCAGTCTTAACGACGCATGCCCTAAAGACTGCTACCCCCTCCCAAAGATCGACCAGCTGGTCGACGCAACGACCGGTCACGCGCGACTCTCTTTTATGGACGCCTACTCAGGGTACAACCAGATCAGGATGGCACCCGGAGACAGAGAGCACACGGCCTTCCTTACCGATCAAGGCGTATACTTCTACAAAGTCATGCCGTTCGGGCTGAAAAATACTGGGGCCACATATCAGAAAACGGTAAACAAGATGTTCGCCCATCAAATAGGGAGAAACATGGAGGTCTACGTGGACGACATGATCGTGAAAAGCCAGGAGGCCATAACACACCTTGCCGACTGGTCGAGGCCTTCGCCATGCTACGTGGAGGTACGGCATGCGGCTCAACCCCACAAAGTGCGCTTTGGCGTCACTTCCGGAAGTTCCTCGGGTTCATCGTGGCACGAGAGGAATCGACGCTAACCCGGAGAAGGTTCAAGCTATAATCAATATGCAGCCTCCTCGGACGGTTAAAGACCTGCAATGACTTAATGGAAGACTTGTCGCCTGTCTCTTCGCTTCCTCGCCCGATCAGCGATCGGCGCCTCCCATTCTTCAAAGGCGCCAAGAGCCCGGAGAGCTTCCAAATGGACACCGTAATGCGAGGAAGCTTTTTTCAAATAAAATAAAGACATGGCCAGCCTCCCCCCAAGCCTCCCGCCTCCCCGGGAGAAGTCGGGCCTCTACCTGGCGGCCTCCCAAAGATGCGGTCAGTCTGCCTTTGGTCAAGGAAAGCTCCGGCCAACAACTCCCGATCTACTACATCGACCACATTCTAAGTGGGCACGAGGAGCGTTACCGCCGATAGAGAAACTTCGCTTCGCCCCGGTGCTCTCAAATTTCGGAAGTTGCGCCCCTACTTCCAGCACACCCGGTGGAGGTCATCACCGACCAACCCCTTCGGCGTCTTAACAAAATTTGATGTTGCAGGATCGCTCCTCAAATGGGCTGGAGCTCGGCCAACATGACATAAGCTACTTGCCCAGACCGCCATCAAGGCCTGGTGGCGGTACGACTTCATTGCGGGAGTCGACACAGCTAGAGAACGCAGGCCTCGAAGCAAGCTCCCGCTTGGACCCTGCACGTTGACGGCTCAACCAACCCAAAGGGCGGCGCGTAGGGTCCTCCTCCTCGCCCCGATGGACGCTCGTTCGAGCGATCCCTTCGGTTCGATTCAAAGCCACCAACAACGAGGGCGGAGTACGAGGCGCCTCGGCGGGGCGGAACCCCCGAGATGCAGGTGGTCGCGATCTGCGCCCTCCTCCGACTTCGCAACTTGTGGCGAAAGCAGCTCAACGGCGGATACGAAGCTCGGGACATGACCATGGCAAAATACCTGGCACGGGTAAGGGACCTAACTGCCAAGTTTCGCTATTTCACATTGTCCAACGTTCCGAGGGAGGAGAACGAGCGGGCCGACGCACTAGCTAAGCTGGCGTCAAAACCGGTCTCCGAAACATGACCAGAGATCGAGGAGCTCCCTACCCGCGCCGTCGAAATAACAACTACAGCCCCAGCGGCGCCCGCCACGTGGGTACAAGAGTTGCTGCGCTTCAAGCAAGATGGAACCCTCCCCTCGACGGTCAACTGACGTGCTGCTGCGGCCAGACGCCGCTGACGGTGGTACACCGTGGGGAGTGTGGGCGCCTCTACAAATGATCCTTCACCTACCCCTCCGCGATGCTTAGAGCCGACGAAGCCCGATGGTCCTAACAGAAACCCACGAGGGGATATGCGAGAGCATATCGGCGGGCGAACCCCCGGCGCACAAGATACTCCGTCAAGGCTACTACCGGGCGACCATGTCCCAAGACGCCAAAGCCTACGTTCTCGCAAGGTGCGTTCGTGCCAGAAGACGCCCGACACCCCGACAGCCCATGGTCCCGCCAAATTTCATCGATCAAGCGCGATGGCCATTCGCGCAGGGGGTTTGGACTGCTTTCTGACCCTTCCCACCAGCCTCCCGGACAGCGGAAGTACATAATTGTGGGGTGGACTATTTCACGGCGTGGGTCGAGGCCGAACCGCTAGCTACAATCACGGAGCATCAAATAGAGAAATTCGTGTGGAAGAACCTTGTGGACTTCGGTTCGGGTTGCCTGTGGCCATCATCACGCATAATGGACCTCGCCTCCAAAGAAGATTCCGGAGTTCTGTGGTCGATCATGGCATCTAGCTGAGATTCAGTTCGGTGGCCCATCCTCGCACACCAACGGGCTAGCGGAGGTAACCAACCGGTCCATCCCGGATGGACTCAAAAGAAGAGTGACCGCGGCCGATCGACTGGACATGACGAACTCCCCAGCGTTGTTGTGGTCGCCGCCAAGCACCACCCCCAAAACCGCAATTGAGAATCCCCATAGCCCTGGCGTTGAACGGAGGCTGTTCCGCCCCCAAGTAGCCATCACCACCCTCCAACACAAAGCTACGACGAGAAGGCTTCGACGGCGGACTTCGAAAGTAGCCCTCGATCTGGCTGAAGAACGCGCCAACGCGACATGTGAGAGCCCTTTCAGATAAAAGGGCTGCGGTCGCAAAGATTTACAACCGGCGGGTGCGACCCGACCCATCAAACTAGGGCGACCTGGTCCCGCTGGCGGACCGAGGTCAAGAACCCGACTGTGGCACGAGGCAAGTTAGCCCCAAACTGGGAAGGCCCATACCGGGTGGTCAAGTCATTAGAATCGAACATTCCAATTCACCACAATGGCAGGTCATCCCCGCCAAGGACTTGGAACGCCCAAAATCTCAAAAAATACTTTCCGTGAAAGAAAAATCCGCTAAAGATGGAGCCGGACCGAGACGCAGAACAACCTACCGAAGGGAAAAAATATGTTCATTCAAAAAAGCGGGTTACAAAAAGTACAAAGATCATCACCCCCTCGGGGCATCCGGCCGTCGTCAAAAGGAATATCGGATGGCATGCCGACATCCGTGTCCTCGGGAAGGAACCAAAGGGATCCTCCACAACCTCCGAGCCGGGTTGCGCACCTTGAAACGAGCAAGGGCAACCCGATACCTGTACTTTGTAGGGAAACCCGCCCGGTCCGAACAAGGCCGAAGCCGGAATCCCGGGAGCCTTTGTAATCCTCAATCGCCTTCTTGTCCCTCCCTCGGCCTCGGCGGATCTCGGCATCAAGAGCCTCCGGCTCCTCGCGCCTCGCCCGCACTCCTCAAGGCGTCGAGAGCAGCTCGAGGGAGTCCGCCCTCGCCGAACGAGCCTCGGCCACCGACGCTCTCAGGCTTGTCTAGAGCTCCGTATTACGCCCCTCGGACGTCTCCAGCCGCATCTGGAGCTCCGCGAACCGCTCCATGGATGCTTGGAGCTCCGACCGAAGGCGCACCGCCTCCACCTCCAAATCCAAAGCGCCCGCCGGCCGCGGCCATCTCGGGGCCCGCTCCAGCACCGAAGCCACCCGCCTTCCTGAGTTCGGCATTGCGACACTCGGGCGGTGATGACCGCCCCACATCACGGACGCGATCCATCAGCCATGGCGGCGAATGGTTACCCCGAGAAGGAAAGAGGTCAAAATCAAAGGCCCTAAAACGCACAAGCGAAGGGCGAGACAACACTTACCCACAACAACGGCGACTTGGCGGACTTGCTAAGCAGAGTCTCGGGGAGGATAAAGTATACAAATCCCGAGCTATGTCGGGATGCAGCCCTCTTCATGAGACGAACCTGGCACGCCAATCACCATCGGCCCACACCCGGCTACCGGGTGAGACCGTCCCCACCGACCAACTAACGGGTCAATAGTCAGCATGGGAAGAGCGCCCACCTCCCGCCAAAAAAGCTCGTCCTCTCCCCGAAGCGGAAGACGGCGAGCTTCATGAATGGAGGGTGGCGAGGCGCCTCCGCTTATTACATGCCCACTGGACCAGCCCGCTCCCCTCCGCCGACTCCCACGCATGCATGGTCCGGCTCGGCCACCACGCGCCCTCCCCCCGCGGGGCGCCACCACGCCCCCCTCCCCCCCCGGTACCATGACACCTCCGCTGAGGCCGTGACCACCTTAGGACCATCGCCAAAAGCACCCGCGCCTTCTTCCCTAGGGGCCGACCTCCTCGACGTCCACAGGGGCCTCCTTTGCTCCCACCACGGTGACCAGTATATGAAGGCCCTGACGCAGCCCAGGAGGAGTTTCTACCCCTCGAAGGGCCTCAAGATGCACCATCTCTGCAAGGAAAAGCCAAAAACAACAATCGCTTAAGCGGCAACCCATGAGCGAAAGAGAACCCCTAAAACCGCCTCGAGGGGTATACCTAGAGACACCGGCCGAGACCCGGCCCCGCCAACCACCACCGCTGGGACATGTTTTGGATGGCTCGGGAGGCCGGGAGGATCTCTCTAAGCCTTTGGAGCCCTCGGCCCTCGTCGTCCAAAAACTGGACGGTGTTGTCTATCACACGCCCCCCAAAAACCCCAAAACCCCAATCTCCGGGTGGTCGACGAAAAAAAACGCCCTTCCACCCCTTGTTGTTTGGAAGGGGCCCCGCCACCCAAAGCCGCTCGGGCGGATGATAGTAGCCCCCACCCCTTAGTAAGACGGAAGCAAGAAAGGAAGAGGTCACGGGTCGGGGTTATCTGGGCGTAGTGACACTCTCCTGTGAACGCCACCAGATAGCGCCACGAAGTTCGGCCCATCCGAGACGGGGAGATATGCCACCAGAAACACACAAAGTTATGACGGGTGGAAGGGGAGGCGCAGCCCGCCTCGAAAGCATCTATGGTAAGGGCGAAGCCCCTAGGGATTAGGTCATATGCCCGCTGACCGGGCTCAGGGAGCACAAAGGATTTAACTCCTCCGGATACCATAACGATCCCGGAGGAAGCTCAACACGACGACTCACCCACGGTAGAGTCATGGTCGTGGCGACCACATCAGGGGCCTCAAGGGCCCGGCCGCCTTCATCGGGACGACGAGGCGGGATTCGATGAAATCGCCGTCTCCACGGTTTTCAAAGGGGACGAAAGGGAGGAGGAAGACGCCATTCTCACTGACCTTTAGTAGGGAAAGAGGGAACGACTGATGCAAGACAAGTGTGGGTATACGAAGTAGCGCGATGAAGACAGATGAAGGAAACCCCAGCGGCTAACCTCAGGCTGCTTATAAGCAGGCCGCGTCCCGCCGAAACGCAACCCCTCGTCTCCCGAAACACGCTTCGAAAACAGAAAGCATCACCTCGCCTTAAATGAAGTATGACGTGGCTGCCGGCAGCAGCGCGGTGCGAAGGCGCCCAATCATGTCAGCCTCGAAAACCGGCAACCCCAAAAGGGGGAAACCCTTTACTTCCCCCAGAAGAAAGGCGACCCGGCCTCCCGCGCCCGCGCGCGTTCAAACAGCCGATCCCCGGCCGCAACCAATCGCCGGCCACAAGCCAAGCACCTCCTCATCCCGAGACACCTGCGCGGTCACCCCGCCTGTGCTGTGTTCCTCGGCCCTCGGCTCTACGCCATCCCGAGACACCTGCGCGGTCACCCTTTGTCTTTGTGTTCTCGGCCCTCGGCCTCACGCCATCCTCGAGACACCTGGCGGTCACCCGCTGTGTTGTTGTTTCCTCGACCCCTCGGCTCTCGCCATCCCGAGACACCTCCACGCGGTCACCCCACTCAGGTGTGTTCCTCGCCATCCCGAGACACTGCTATGGTCACCCGCTTCGGCTTTGTGTTCTCGGCCCTCGCTCTCGCCATCTCGAGACACTGCGGTCACCCGCTGTCTTTTGTGTTCCTCGCCCTCGCCTCGCCATCCCGAGACACATGCGCGGTCACCCGGCTTGTCTTTGTGTTCCTCGACCCTCGACTCTCATTATCGCCATCCCGAGACACCTGGCGCGGTCACCCGCCCAGGTTGTGTTCCTCGACCCCTCGGCTCTCACGCCATCCCGAGACACTGCGCGATCACCCCGCAAGGTTGTGTTCCTTGGCCCTCGGCTCTCGCCATCCCGACACACCTGCACGGTCACCCGCTTTGTCTTTGGTTCCTCGGCCCTCGGCTCGCCATTCAGAGACACCTGCTTGGCCGCCCGCTGGTTCGCGACGCCATCGGCCCTTGACTTTACGCCACCTAAGACGCTTTGCAGCGACCACCCGCTGCCAGGTTCCCTCTGCCCTCATCGGGCCCCATTGCCCCCGAGTCCAACCCCGCCTCGGCTTCCTCGACTAAGTTGCGCACTCGACCTCATTACTACTCGAGACACGTTCGGCGGCCAAGCCCTTCAAGGTCGTGCCCCTCGGTTCGCGATAGACAGCCTACACGAGTAACAAGCCATGCATCGGGCTCCCCCGCATGCAAAACCGACGATAGCTCCTTTTCGGGGGGCATATGATAGGGGTAAAATGGCGATGTAACACGCCAAGACGCTGGTAGACCTGCCGCCCCTGAGGAGGCAAGCACTGACGCAGACTCGACATTTGCCGACGTCACCAGCCCTCAGTCAATCACTTCAGCTTTGACCTCGTGCGCTCGGTCGAGGCACAGGAGCACACCGACCGAGGCTCGCCATACCCTGCAGCCGCTCGGCCTTCCACGCAGCCCCAGTGGCAATGTCAGACGCCACCAACGGTACTGTCCTGCCCCTGCAAACGGGCACGTCAGGTAATATCCAACCTCCTCTATAAATACCCCTGAGTCCTGAGGACAAGGGGGGACAAAGGCACAAGAAAGCACCTCTACTTCTCTTCCTCCAAAAACCCCCTCCACATCCTTCTCTGACTCGATTGTCGGAGGAGTCGGGTCAAGCACCCCGACCCGACTTGTGTGTAGGTACGAAGACGGTGTCGCTTCTTCCCAGGAGCTTCCTCCCGACCCGAACCACGGTGCCCGGCCGCAGGGAGACCCCGAGGGACGTCGCCCGAGATCCTCGACATCCGGACCCCAGAACCGAGCCGCGTCGGCCCCGAGGCCACGGCTTAAAAAGTTACTTACCGTAACAAGGGTAATGTACCAAATGATGGTGAACAAAATCTTCAACCATTATATCAGGAGAAATATCAAGTATATGTGGATAACATGATAATCAAAAACAGAACAACTAATTTGCACCTAGTAGACCTAGTAGAGAACTTTTAAATTCTCAAGAGATACAACATGCATCTCAAACCAACTAAATCTACTTTTGAAGTAAGCTCCAGAAATTTTTTAGGATTTATTATACATCAGATAGGGATAGAGATAGATACAAATCTTAAAATAGTACAAGTCATACTAAAGATGCATCTACCTCAATCGATAAAAGAGGTCCAATGACCTATGGGATGAATGGTAGCTCTAAGCTAATTCTTATCATGAGTCGGTGATAAACGTCAATCTTTCTTTCAAGCTCTTAAAAAACTAGAAGGTTTTTTATGGACTTAGGAATGCTAGCATGCTTTTGAAAAATTAAAATATCATCTGACTCAACTACCCGACTATTATAGTTGACCTCTACCTCAGAAGCAATTCTTAACCTCTACCTTGCAGCTATCAACCTGGCTATGAGCTCCGTCTTAGTTCAAGGCAATATGGGAGGTCAAAAGCTCATACGTTACATCAGTCACATCTTGAATGGACTTGAAGAATGGTACCCATCTGTTGAGTGATTGATATTTGCATTAGTGCTTACAACAAAAAAAGCTTTGTCCTTACTTTCAGGTAGATATCATACAAGTCATCACCACCAAACTACTGTCCTTACTTTCAGGTAGATATCATACAAGTCATCACCACCAAACTACTTTGACAGTTTTATCTCAGCTTGATGTTGCAAGGAGGTTGCTCAAATAGTCCACAAAACTCAATGAATTTGACATATAATATGTGTCGAGAACTGTCATAAAAGCCCAAGTCGTAATAGATTTTATCTTAGAGCTGACTCCCTGCCTAACGATGATAGCCTTACGCCCATAGCTTAGACATTATTTGTCATGGTTCTACCATCTCCCATAGAGGCAGCACAGGTGTCATCTTAAAAGGCCTAGACCAATTGACATTTGAATAGACTCTCAAATTCGAGTTCAAGATCTCTAATAATAAGGTCGAATATGAAGCACTTCTCTTATATCTCCAGCTCGCACTAGAACTCTAGGTTCAAGAACTAATGGTGTTCAGTGACTCTCAACTAGTTGTGAATCAAATAGAGGGAAACTATAAAGCCTGAGACACCATTATGATAAAATATCTCACTTAGGTATAGAAGTTATCTTGGGACTTCTCTCTATTCCAAGTACTTTAAATACCATACAAAGAAAATATCGAGGTAGTTGCACTCACTCGACTAGCATCCACCCGAGCTCGTGAACTAAATTGTCTGTTAGTTAGGACCTTATCAAATCGAACCATTGTAGAGCTTGACATTGGTTACAGTTGGGGAGGAACCAAGCTGGATGGAGGAGATCATACATTACAAAAAAGATAGGATACTCCCATCCAATCTTGTGGTAGCTCAAAGAGTCAAGCACCACCAAACCTGGTATTATTTAATTAATGATCATTTGTATAGTAGGTCTTTCAGCTAACCGCTCCTTAAGTATTTAAATCTCCATTAGGCCGAGAGGATACTTGTCGGGGTTCATTAGGATATTGATGGATAACACATTGGCAAGCAGACCCTTGCTTTCAAAGTATTCCGACAAAGGTTCTATTGGCCAACACTATGCAAAGACGTGTTCGCAAATGCCCAAAGATGTCGCAAGTGTCCAAAATTTGCTCAAGTACCAAGACATCGGTGCTACCCTCAAGCTCAATCAATTGTGGGTGGTCATTTGCTCAATGGGGGAATGGACGTTCTCGAACCCTTCCCATCCACTTCAGGCCAATGAAGGTTTACAAAATGAGTGGAAGCTGAACCACTAGCATCAATATCCGAAAGACAAGTCGAAGGATTCGTGTGGAGGAACATCAGCACTCACTTCGGGATACTAAATGCCTAAATCATAGGACAGAGATAAGGACCTCAATGCCAAACTAAATGAACTCTGGCCAGGATAGGGAGCTTGCAACTTAAACTTGACCGAGATAGAGTATTTGATTTGTAAGGTTTTAAGAGCGGAACGCCCACTATCAAGCCATAGTCATGCGCACTCTTCAACTCTAAATCCCACAGAACTCTAAGGCCCACAAGAGTCGCCCCCTTTTAAGAGGAAGAAGTTGGGGTCCCCTGGCTTTAGGTTATTAGAAGACAATATGTGGACTTCGACTAATCGATAGTTAGAAGACTGGGAGGGACTTGAACGAATAGGAAGATACTTCCCAATAAGAAGGTACTTGAGATGAGAGACCACTGGATGATCCGAGGTTGAACTTGCTTCTTCGAAATCGAGACCAGGAAGAAGGCTTCTAAGACTAAGGTTTGAAGCGAAGGAGTGAGCCCTACCAAATCAGCCAAAGAAGGCTTTAAAACATAGAATGACTCTTTGAGATTTATAAAAGTGTCCCCTCGAGACCATAATAAAGAGAACATCGCCCTGCCACTTAGACACCAAAATAAAAAAAGAATAAAGCTATCCTATCCACTATTGGGATGCGGGAGAATCTACAGAAATCCCATCAAATATGCTCTTCTACAGAATGGATAGCTTCTCACACTCGGATCAGGGTCACATCATGCTGATTTAACTATCAACGATAAATTTTTATAACTTTAATGATAAAATCAAAATCAAATAACAATAGAACAAGATTAGTATTGCATATTTTTCGATATTATTTAGAAAACTTTTATCTGATATGTAAATGTATCGTCGAATTCGTAGCAATATTGATCTACAAGAAGAACTAAACTCTTATTTTTTCTCTTTTTTCATCATTCATAAAATCATTATGACCGTTGAAATAGGAATTACAAAAATTTGAGAATAGATTTGTAATCTCAGTGATTATCTTTATGAATTTCTATTAGTCGATTATCTAGGATAGTAATTAAGAGAGTCTTTATTATCAAAATATTTTTTAAAAAATTATATCATGATTTAGTGATCGATGATCATAATTAAAATCTAATTAAATATATAATATATTTTATCTAATTAAATAAAATTATATAATATCCAATACTTTCAATCATCCATGGCCATACAAATGATATTTTGGAGTATTAGTACGGTTCAAAGCAATGGCTGATATCAGTTGTTCTAGAAATGAAAACGAGAGAGGAGATAAATGGAAGAGAAGAGAAGAGTATGGAAAGTAGACATGAGATATGTAGGCATGGAGTTGTCAACAGCGTGGCGTGGGACCATTTGTCGCTGAAGCTTGCGAAGACCACGTCTGCTGCCGCTGGGGACGCCACCATGATTGACCAACGCCAGATTGATGTTGCTAGACTTTAATCTTGAAGGAGAAACTTGTTCCAAACCCATCAAAAGCTCACGGATGGCATCATCTATCTAGTACTTGGTTGATGTTGCCAGACTTGAATCTCGAAGGAGAAACTTGGTCCAAACCCATCAAAATCCCACGGATATCATCATCTATCCAGAACCCAGTCCACAGCACGCTTTTCCTCTGGATTCACTGAACACAAAGCTTGGTCCGAACCCGAGAACCATGTCTGACCCAGCTGAGATGGAACGATATCTAAGCCGCCAAAGAAAATATCAGTGAAGTTGGAGATGATCCGACCGTGGAACGAGGCTGAGAGATCCGCTCGCGTTCACTGGTTCATCAGTTGAGCCTGTTCTTCGTTTCCTCTCGCTTGCTTTGCTTCGTCTCTTCTCCCCCGCCCACAGTTCTCCATCAATTAAAGAAAGACAAAGCCAGCGATGCTCGTCTCCGCCGCCACCGGCGTCAGTAGTTCTCCACCGCCGCTGGTCCTGCCGTCCCCCGCATCTCGCTTCTCCGCCGGCGGCCGCTGCTTGACCCGGAGGAGGCGCACACTGGACCGTCCCTTCTGTTGCAGGAAGAAGGAGAGGAAGCAGGTAATAAAGCTGGACTTCTCATCCTCGATGATTTTTGCAAGCCGCGCCGTGTCGGAGTGCGAAGCTTAATTAGACGTCCGAAGCAAACCGAACAGAACCGAACCATCCGCTTCGGTTCGGTTCGGTCCGGTTTCTGCAGACCGTACGGATCGACACACGACTAGACCCGAACGATATCACGTGTTTTTGAATCGAAGGTTGTAGGTCAACGTTGACTCAGTCACACTTCGGTGACAGTGTCGTGAGTCGCGATTTATTTCGGACCTCTTCGTTTCCTCCCTTTCTGATGTCTCCTCCTCTGTTCTCCTCTTCCTGCGCCATGATACCTTCCCACCGCGTCCTTCTTCTTCTTCCCCTTTAGGAAGTCTCGTCCCATTAGCTCGTGCAGAATTTCCTGAAAGCCCCTGCGAGAGAGAAGCTGCCATTCCTGAGCCTGAGGCCTTTAAAGGTAGCGTCTTGACGTAGATATACAGAAAAGTTCGAACTTTGGGTGGGGTGCGGGGGAGGGAGGAAGATATGGAGAGCTACCTGAACCAGAACTTTGGCGGTGTGAAGCCGAAACACTCGTCGGAAGAGGCCCTCCAGCGATGGCGGAAGCTGTGCGGCGTCGTGAAGAACCCCAAGCGCCGGTTCCGGTTCACGGCCAACCTATCCAATCGGTCCGAGGCCGCCACCATGAGGAAGTCTAACCAGGTCTGCTCGTGTATATCGGTGTTTATGATCGGCTGATTCTCTTAGCTTCCAGTTGATGCGATCTTTATATTGTTTAACGGGGTTGTTGGATCTTGGACGTTGGGTTTGGAACCGACTATGCTACTGCAGTAGACACTCGATTGGACTGTGTATGTGCTGAGGGATTTCAAAGTTTCGTATCTAGAGATTTGAGAGCCCCATTGTTGTCGAGTTTTTTAGCTCGGGCATTGAGCAAAAGCTGGCTGATGTGTACTAATAGCTAGAACGAATTCTTGCAAGAAACGATGGTGACTGGTGGAAGCTAACTGGCCAGCAGATGAAACGAGTGCAGTGAGCTTGTCAAGATCGTGACTTCACATTAGCATATCAATAGAGAAAAAGAGCATGTAATATAGCAATAAATGTAAAAGAAGTCGTAATACGATCTTAACTAAGCTTAATCTAGTTGCATGCTCTCATCGATTTGATCGTTTAATAATGTAAGAGAGAATAAATGATTGGGGATAGGAGGCTGCCAATCAACCTTTAGATACAAAAACTGAGTCTAAGGAGTCTTTATCCTCTTTTATGCTGATCCTGCATCATTATCTGACACAATGCATAATTGATTTGCTGCATCTATTGTATGTATTTGAGCTGTAGTCAGAGTATGAAGTGAAGGCTTTTCTTATGGTAGACGCTAATATACTAACGTTATGTTTTTCAGGAGAAATTGAGGGTTGCTGTTTTGGTTTCAAAAGCCGCGCTACAATTTATTCATGGTAATTTCCTGTATCACCATAAAGTCATAGTTTTAGATTCAGGAATACAGCAAACTTTTACTTCCTTGCACATAGGTTCTCTGAAAGCCTGACTTGTAGAAACATGCTTTAGGTGTGACCTTACCAAGTGAATATAGTGTACCAGAGGAAGTAAAGGCAGCAGGCTTTCGAATTTGTACCGATGAACTGGGTTCAATTGTCGAGGGCCATGATGTGAAAAAGTTGAAAATTCATGGTGGTGTTGATGGAATAGCAGACAAACTTTCCACGTCAATAGATAACGGACTGATTGCTTCAGAGGACAAGATGATGTGCAGACAAGAGATTTATGGAATAAATAAGTTTACTGAATGTCCAGTTCAGAGTTTTTGGGTATTTATATGGGAAGCACTTCAAGACACAACACTTATAATTCTTGCGGTGTGTGCCTTTGTATCTCTAATTGTTGGCGTGTCTGCAGAAGGATGGCCAAAAGGCTCACATGATGGGCTTGGGATTGCTGCAAGCATACTTTTGGTTGTCTTTGTCACAGCAACGAGTGATTACCGTCAATCTTTACAGTTCAAAGATTTGGATAAGGAAAAGAAAAAGATAAGTGTACAAGTTACAAGAGATGGGTTCAGACAAAAGATCTCAATATATGATATACTTCCAGGTGATATTGTGCACTTGGCAATTGGAGATCAAGTCCCTGCTGATGGGTTATTTATATCTGGATTTTCATTGTTAATTGATGAATCCAGTCTAACGGGAGAGAGTGAACCTGTGGTTGTTAATTCTGACAATCCTTTTCTTTTATCAGGAACTAAGGTTCGAGATGGTTCTTGTAAAATGTTGGTAACCACAGTTGGCATGAGAACCCAATGGGGTAAGCTGATGGCAACACTTGGTGAAGGAGGAGATGATGAAACTCCATTGCAGGTCAAACTGAATGGAGTTGCAACTATCATAGGGAAAATTGGTTTATTCTTTGCAGTTGTAACATTTGCAGTTCTAGCTGAGGGGCTAATTAGACATAAGATTCAAGATGGTATGTACTTTAGCTGGTCCATAGATGATGCACTTGAATTGTTGGATTATTTTGCCATTGCAGTTACTATTGTAGTCGTTGCTGTTCCTGAAGGGTTGCCCTTAGCTGTGACCTTGAGTCTTGCATTTGCCATGAAAAAGATGATGAATGACAAAGCATTAGTTCGCCATCTTGCTGCTTGTGAAACTATGGGTTCAGCCACATCAATTTGCAGTGACAAAACTGGGACTCTGACAACCAATCACATGACTGTAGTGAAAACTTGTATATGTGGCAATATTAATGAGATAAGTGATCGTGAGGAAGTTAGAAACTTCACCCAAATTCCAGATAATGCTATCAAGATACTCCTGGAGTCAATCTTTAATAACACCAGTGGAGAGGTTGCTCTCAATCAAGAAAGAAAATTTGAGATCCTTGGAACACCAACTGAGACTGCTTTGTTAGAATTTGGTTTGTCACTTGGTGGAGATTTTCAGGCTGTGCGTCAAGAAACCAATCTTGTCAAAGTCGAACCTTTCAATTCTGTAAAGAAAAGAATGGGTGTAGTGCTCCAACTTCCAGGAGGAGGATACCGTGCCCATTGTAAAGGTGCTTCAGAAATTATATTGGCTGCTTGCAGCAACGTTCTAGATCCTGCAGGTACTGCTGTTCCACTTGATGAAGTTACTGTTGGTCATCTCAAGAGTACGATTGATACCTTTGCTAATGAAGCTCTTCGCACTCTTTGCCTTGCCTATATGGAGATTGATAAGAGCTTCTCAGCTGATGAGCAAATTCCTGTTGATGGTTACACCTGTATTGGAATTGTCGGCATTAAAGATCCAGTTCGACCCGGTGTAAAAGAGTCTGTTGCAGTCTGTAGATCTGCTGGGATTACTGTGAGAATGGTCACTGGTGATAATATAAATACTGCAAAAGCCATTGCTCGGGAATGTGGTATTCTTACTGATGATGGAGTGGCTATTGAAGGCCCGGACTTCAGAAAAAAGAGTCTAGAAGAAATGAATCAATTGATTCCGAAGCTTCAGGTTCTTTTTCTCTGACCTTCACTGAGGCATTAATTCATATGTGTTAAATTAACAAAAGAATCTTCTTGTTGACATGCTAATTTATGTACAGGTAATGGCTAGATCTTCACCATTAGATAAGCATACATTGGTAAAGCATCTACAAACCATGTTTAAAGAAGTTGTTGCTGTTACTGGTGATGGCACAAATGATGCTCCAGCACTTCATGAGGCAGATATTGGACTTGCAATGGGCATTGCAGGGACTGAGGTAACTAACCTAACATTTTTGCCCTTCCTGATAGCTTAACTATAACTCAGTGAAAATATGGTGGCAATTCAAGTTGTGCATTCCCACAATATACTTTTTTGTAAATTGAGCTGTTGTTATAGTTTTATTTAGGTGCTTTCATTTATAGTATAACGATACATTCAAAAGTGTCAAGTAATGTAAGTGAAAGCACTACCAGTTTGGAGGTCACAATTTTCCATTCTGATGTTTGTCAATTCTATGTTTAAATTCATGTACTTGTTGATCATGGAGTAGCTTAATGTAGATAATCATTCTCGGTGATCATTCAAATTTAGTCATGGTTTGGGCCAGATGCTCCATTATTGCTTAGTTGTATCTGCAATAATTAGAAAAACTTATTCTTAAAAAGCTTATTCTTGAATTGTATGTGATTATGCAGGTGGCAAAAGAAAGTGCTGATGTTATTATACTGGATGACAATTTTTCAACCATCGCAATTGTGGCAAAGTGGGGTCGTTCTGTATATATAAACATTCAGAAATTTGTACAATTTCAGCTGACTGTAAATGTTGTTGCGCTAGTTGTAAATTTTTCATCAGCATGCTTAACAGGTAAGTTTGTTCCTATGTTAATACTCAATCAATTATATACTTCTTAATTTTTTGGTATGAACTATATAATTACTTTGATCCTTCACCAGTCTCTTTATTTTCACCGCATTCATGTTAGGACATGCTCCACTCACTGCTGTTCAGCTGCTTTGGGTAAACATGATTATGGACACACTTGGAGCACTTGCATTAGCCACTGAGCCTCCTAATGATGAACTGATGAAACAAGCTCCGGTTGGAAGGGAAGACAATTTTATAAGCAATGCAATGTGGAGGAATATCTTTGGACAAGCCTTCTATCAGTTCATTGTGATATGGTATCTCCAGACAGAAGGGAAAGAGCTATTTCAACTTGTGGGCCCTGATTCTGATCTTACACTCAATACACTCATCTTTAATTCTTTTGTATTTTGTCAGGTAAAGATTCATGATTTACATGCTTATCTTATTACATTACTTCATGTTATTATATTAATTGATGGAAGAATACAGTGAATGATTAATGGATTATATTTTTACTAATGAAGAATGATATCGTTACTCCAGTATTATGCAACTAAAATTGCTTTCTAAGTCTTAGTCATTTTATGCAGACTGCTAAATTGAACAGGCATAACCATGCAAGGAGTCAACATCATTCTTGCAAATAGTTTATAAGTAGGGAGAATATCTATGTATAACACCTCAAGAAAGTGATTATCAATCATTCATGTCCATTATGTTTGTTGTATGTATTGTTCAATGGTTCAGTTGTAGAAATATTCACATATTCATTTCTTCTGCCGACAGGTATAATAGAGTGCAATCTAATTTTCAACAATATTTCAGTACTTTTTTTTCTCTCTGTTCCTTTAAGAGAAGTAGATACTTTGGTGTCGATCATAGTTGTTGACTTGTATACTTAGAAGTTAAGACTTTATTGCAGAATGCATATAACATACGAAACTGAAGTGCTCTTCTTTGAACATAAGGATCCTGTGATCTTATCTCATATTTTTTCAGATTTATCATTGGAAGATGATATAGCAACGATAAGTGCTCATGCAGTTCTTTCTGGTTGTCTGTTCTGATATTACTATAAAATTCGCTAAGAAAGGCATTTCTTTATTATCTGGATGGGCTTACCTAAATTTCTGATCTTGACTGGAAAATGAGTATGTTTGTTCACCAAAAAAAAATGTTTGTTCATCTTAACAATTGACAGCTAATTTGATTTTGATTGCAATTACTTGCTGAAGTGGGCACATAATTGTATGCTCTATATATCATGCATTCAGCATTTCTTGCAACACTTTTTTCAATGTGTTAGCAAATGCATTTAAATTTAACTAATATCTAGAATTTCGTTTGCAGGTCTTCAATGAAATTAGCTCCAGAGAGATCGAGAAGATAGATGTATTGCAAGGCATATTGGAAAACTACGTATTTGTATCTGTCATTACTTGCACCGTCATATTTCAATTCATAATCATTCAATTCCTTGGAGATTTTGCAGACACAACTCCTCTGACATTGTCAGAGTGGGTTGTGAGCACATTGATTGGATTTCTCGGCATGCCCATTGCTGCCGCCATTAAGATGATTCCTGTGGATTCCAAGTAGAAAATCCAAGTGCAAAAGTGATGCAGAAGGCATTACATTTGTGCTTTTCAGTGTTTTCCCTACCAGTCATGGTAATATTCTTTTGCAAAATGGGATTGCATCTCTGGTAATAGTCAGTTGGATTCCTGGTCATTTTTAAATGACTCTTCCAGATCATCTATACTAAGTGTTCATGGAGAGCTAGCCATCTTGATACTGCAGATTGCTAACCATCTTTGTACTAGATCTGTCTTAATTTAATGCAAGTCTACATTAGTTCCAAAGTACAGTTTCTTCTTGATCCCAATTGATGTACATATTACAAGCAAAATACTCATACTGATACATTTAGTAATAATTTTTTCTTGACAGCTTCTCTTTATTTTGTTGTTTCCTTGTCATATGTCAGAAACAGGTCAAAGAATTATAGATCACGAAGATGATCTTGCATTGTACTCAAAGTAGACAGTTGTAGTGCATTTTGCATGTGCAGGCCAATTGGGTTTTAATGAGTTTATCTGACCACATTTTATGCTTAGGAAAATTAGAGATTTTTCAGCAGATAGTTGAGTGAGATTAGAAAATAGATTTGACACATTAATCACACAAAGGAAGGTTTAAAAATATTAGTCAGCGGCCAGATTGATATGATATCAACATTGATTGATGCACCAACACTCATACGTAATATGATTCTTATCTGCCAATATTTGGTAGTCTGAAATGTTTATCAGACCGATGAATATCAACTTGATATTTTGAACTTAGTCTTGTTCAATGCTCATGAGAAGAGAGGGGTTGCTGACAACATGGATGAGAGTGAAGAAATTTTCCCTGAAGCTGCAGTTGAAGCAGCAGGACTGTCATCAATTAAAAACCTTTTAACTTTATTTTAGTTGCAATTGACAATTGGGGTTGAATAAATGAATTAGTTCTTCCATCAGCTGCAAGTTGCTCTGTGCAGATGCAGATTACTAAGATTAAAGCCTTTTAGTTGCAATGCATGTTGGTAAACAATTATATTCTGACTCTAAGCATCTTTAAATGCAATATTTCAAATCACTCTTAGCTTGCAAAAGCCAATCCAAAACTTCAAAGTAGTCAAGGGCTCTTTAGAAGTGTTCAACTTGTGGCAAGGTTGGAGATCAGGTATGCTGGTTTCCTGGCTTGAATTCATAGATAGAGAAGGACTAGACTGGCCAATTTCTTAAGCTACTGCATACATTACAATCATCACTGCCACTAGCTACTGTACTTTGTACTTCAAGATGAACTAAACAGCTGCTGGTTTTTTGTCTGTCACTGCTGATTTACCAAATGGCATTTCATCATTCAGAGAGCCAGGAAGAGTGTTTTGCTTGCCAAGTCAAGATGGAGATGCCATTGTTTTTTCATTGAGTCTGGTAAGATTTGTTTACTTACTGCTCCTTGGGAGAGAGATCCTTGGCTTTGTTTTTGGTGTTTATCGTTTTCTGCTGCTGCTTCTGTGCCAGGGCCACTTTACTCCAATTACACCATCATTTTGACTGCATCACTGTGTAGATTACAAGACCCCACATTAGCTACTGGAAGTGGAGCCTTGGACATGTTCCTCACTCAAGTTTGGGGGGGCAAGAAAAGATTACAGTGGCACTATTCACATGCTGCTGTGGCCAGCATACTACATTAGAAAAGAAACTTGCAACAGCAGGTGGTAGAAACTGAGAAAGTCATTTGGCTTTTCTTTTGTCAGTGATCTTTTTATCAGATGTGACAGGTGAAACTTTGTATCTTTGGTAATTAATGTTAAGGAGTATTAGAATCTGTGGATCTGCTCAGCCATCATATGGATGATTGAACCAATTTAGCTGCTGTCAAACTTCTTTTAATTGTATAAAGTGAGATACTCTGGTTTGAAACATATAAATGTGATAATTTCATTCAGAATCTATCATCATTGCAAAGTTTATGAACAAAGAACACCTCATTTTGGTGAAAATATAATATTATGAAACATCACATATTACACTAAGAAAAAGATCAAAGCAAAAAGAACCTCTTCACCCACATTACACACATTCATCTGGCATGCATGCAGCACCAGTGCATCTGATCTCATGATCTTTTCAATATCAGGAAAGCATCCCAAGCACCTCCACTGAAAGTGGTTGGCTACAGAATCTTACAAGCAATGAACACCAGGCTCCACTTCTCACATTGGGAAGAACAAGTGTTGCTTTGCAGCTCTGTTCACAAGAACACTCCACAGTATCTGCCTTCACAGGATGATCTCTTCCAGCTTTTTGGCTTCGGTCAGTGTTCTTTCACTTTGAGCTGTAGCTTTAACCCTTCCTTTTCACCCCTTTCCCTTCTCTTTACGGAAACTGATGTGGGAAAGATCCTCTCAAAACCACAAACCCGAGCCTTTCAACTAAAACATCAATCAACTATAAGATATACATGCTTTGTCAGAGAATCAAGTCAATGCCCATAGACAACCTAAAAAAGGCCCTGCATGGGTTTGTGAACATTACTGCAATCTTCTCCTCTTGCTGCTTTCTACTGCAAAGGAGATGCTGCCATTGGCATCAACAGAGTTGTTGACAGTCTAACGATTTGCTGCCGATTGACTTAAAGCTAAATGTTTTGATGTGTGAAGCTTCTCTATCTGTCTCTTGGATCATCAGACTGTAGCAGGAGAAAACACGATCCTGTGTCACAACCCAAACAAGATCGTGTTCACCATCGAGTGTTCTTGAACATTGGAGACAATGGAATCTAAAGGTTTAGAACTTACAGTGTCCAATGGTCTGAATGATGAGATTGCACTCAGCTTGAGCTCCACTGACTTCTGAGTGAGTCTTTCATGCGATGCAGCAAGAATTGCAGCAGCAGCTACGACTGAAGGTCGATATTCCACTAGATTGATTGCTGCATTCAGAGACAACAATGGCAAAACATTGAAAGATTGAATGCTGAACATGATTGATCTAACTAGTATCTGACCTTCAATACTTGCAAGGATGAGCGTAATGGCATCCCACGCCAAGTCTTCTGATCCATGTTCTTGGAATCTGGAAGCGAAATAGCTCAGATAAGAGAAAGGAGTGATCATGCTCATCTTCCACTCCAACGTACTCAAAATGAGAAGCTCCATCCTCTGTATGGCTTCAGTTTGGAATCGGTAGTCCTCTGTTCGGAACTCCGATAAAGCTGGGACTTTGAGTTCTTCCATCTTCACGGCCAAAGATAAGCAAGACAGTGACAGCAATCGAATTGCCCAGTTCTTATCTCTCTAATCCATTCAGTAAGAAACTTGGTCAAATTGCAAGTACCGGCACGCGAAGAGGAGGAAGAAAACTACATGATCTGCAACACCTACCATCGAGTCAATTGATCGATGAACACAGAAGTGGTCGAGGTAGCTGGCAGCCACGTACGCCGTTCTCATGCCGAGGCCAAAGAGGACCTTCATCTGCATCGGAACAGCAATAAAGACATGATGATCGAAAGCACAAAAACTGCGATGACTCGATGAATATATGGACGCGAACTAACCTTCAGAATCCATCGAACGGCATCAGAACGAGCAGATTTAAGCGAGTCATCGGACGATGCAGCACGAGCTCTGGTGCAGCAGCGGTTCTCTTTGATAAGCAGCAACTCTATGTATTCATCATCCGTTTCAAGCATGAGTGTGTCTTCGCATAACACCTCGTCGTCTTTAAAGGAAGCCATGCAGCCCGAATCAGCCATGTTTGAGGTCAGAGTTGTTTGGTGGGTGAGAGAAGGCAAGTGTTTGGAGTGCTGTTCTTGAGCTCTCGAGCTTCTATAGAAGGGGGTATATTTGGTCCATAACCTTTCATGAACTCGAAGACTATGGACTTAAATCTCCATGAGAATATTTGTTCGTATTTGCTGCTCTTTTTTGGGACACTGTTCTAGAGATCCATTCTCTGCTTAGAACAAGGCAAAAATGGAATCTCATTCAATAGGCTCTCCTCAGAAACGCATTCCATCTACAACCACAGATTTGACATGCAGCTAAAGAGCACACTACTTGCTTCTGCTGTCATATAGCTCTTCTCACTCCTCTTGCTAGCTAAATCCTTATTTCTGCTGTTACAAATTCTGCTGCTACGGCTGAATTAGTAACATTCAAAATGGAAAAGAAGATGTATTTCTCCCTTCAGATCAATTATAATTCGCGTTACGGAAAGATCAGTGAAGATTCTCTTGTTCTTCAGATTCAGTCACGTGACCCAAAATTCTCTGTGCCGGACTAATCTGCAGAACTTAACCAAAAACCAAAGCTGAAGACGATCACAATGTCTAATTGGTACTCTTCTTCATCTCATAATTAATCTCGCGAATCCCAAGCAGGTCAAGAGTGAAGAAGATGAGGGGATGAACCTTAGTAATCCTCTAATGGGTCTTGTGAGTAGGCCTGATGGGTTGTCTCCATGTTGATGGCATTAATGTTGAAAGACTGGATCAAGAATCTTATAGGAGCATTGATTAAGATGCACACAGTAACATTGGTAAACTAAAAAGATTGGCAAAAGCTACACAAGATCCAAAACCAGACCAAGTTGGCATCTCCTCCAAGTCTTATCTGATACTCGTTGTAGGCCTCATGACCTATGAAGATCTACCAACTTTTAATTGCCTTCTGCTACCTCAGTCTTTGTTAATTCTGGATCCTTGATTGAAGCATTGTGTCAGTGTTAGTCACTTCTGTTGCACCCTCTGAATGATTGGAGCTCAGCACTGCAGTGGATTAAAGAACTGGATTCTAAGCATGTTTACACAATGATCATTCAGTAAGCATAGCTAAGTTCTTTTGTGCTGAATAATGCAAGACTTTATTCTTATTTTTCAGCTGCATATAAATTGATAAGCTTCTCATTTATATACACAGATGTTCATATAAAATATTACCAAAAAGGACAAGGCTTTTTGGATAAAACCTTTTATTTTGTTGCTGAGACTCAAAAACAAAAGTATCTAATAATTCAAATCCATTTAAAACTTTCTGCATTTATTTTTTATTTTTATTTAATTAAATCTCTCTGCATTTGTTTCATTCTAATTCCATCTTGTTCCATCAAAAAAAAAAAAAAAACCTAATTCCATAAGAATAGTTTGCAGCATATTCACAAGAATGATGTTGATTTATTTATCAGATACTCTCCTTACCTTTTGTCAGTCACTCCATGACACCTTTCAAGTATGTGTAAAGGCAGCAAATTTCCATGGAGAACATTTTAGACACCCATCATAAGCTTTACAGAAAGGAAAGAAAAAGAAAATTCTGAAGTACAAATGCATAGTAGACTGATTTCTTTCAAGCAAAGGGGGTTTATTGTGAGAACACCAGAAATATACTTGGACTGATCTCCATCTGACCTAAAATCCCAGAAAGGAGCCAATATGGCCATTAAAGAACTTTTAAGAGAAATGTACTTGGACTGATTTCCATCTGGCCTAAAATCCCAGAAAGGAGCCAATATGGCCACTAAAGAACTTTCTGAGGTAAAGAACACACACACTGCCCACACAACTTTCAGATAACAAAGTGGGAATTTGCTTTGTTACAGTAGCATGATTCAGAGAGCACAGATAGCAGAGACAGGCTTTGTGAGGCTAATTAGTCCACTGCCATGCAATTGGCACAGGGCTTGTGTCATAGATGACTAATTTATTAACTTTGTTATGTATGAATCATTCACTCAGAATGCTTAGTCGATAATTAACTCATTAAATTTATTGAGCTTGAATCATTAATTAAAATATTTAAATTTAAATTAATAATAATGCACCCATCAGAAAACATAATTTGGATTCATACATTACAGTATGATTCCAAATTAATATCGTCCTAAAGAAAAGGTTTTCGATCGTTTGAATTGGAATTGTATATCCATTATTACAGTATCAATGAGGCTTTTGTGCAAAAGTGAATAGTTTCGCCTGGAAAGGTTCATTTGCATGTGAGATTTCGGATGATCAAATAAAGGCCAAGAAACACAGTAATGAGGATATTGAAAGTGCAAGATGAGATTTGAGCTTCTGGAATATAATAGAATCAAATCTAACCTAATGATGCCTCTGATATACTCTGGAATCTCATCTGTAAATAATCTTTTCATTCTTATTGTTGTTAGGGAGGGAGACAAAAAATTAAATCAAAAAAGAAATTTATCGAGGATTAACGGTTAAAAAAACACACCAAAAAAACATAAAACTTGAATTATTTCGATAAATCCTACTTACATTCATAAAAAAAAATTAAAAATTTTAATATATAAAATCAATTATAAGACTCCCTAAGTTATTTAAGTATGACTCCTCTTGTATACCTCTTATAAGATCATCTCTCGAAGCACTCATGGTATTTTTATCTCTTCGTTATATTAAAATATCGAGACTCAAAAAGTATTTATAGGAACAAACTATAATTTATTAAAAAAATTTATTTAATTAGGATTCTATCAATTAATTTAAATATAATTAAAATCCTAAAAATATTTATGAATGTTATATTTAATATTAGATCAACTCTATCACTATTTATCGTAATCCGATGAGATAATTGATTCAAACTTTTCAAAGTATAAATCAATCTTTCAAAATACTTAAATCCAAAATATCTTACCCGTTTTAAATGTGAGAATAAACTTGTGGTGTCACAGTTTATCTGAAATAAATATAGTCATTCTGGACTTCTCATGGAGATCCACCTTTGTGGATAATGACTCCAGTCACTGTCTTCTTTGTAATCGATCCCCCATGCCATACAGAAGAGAAAAAAAAAAAGAAAAAGAAAAAACCAACCATGAATTAATCTCTCCACATTTCTACTCCGTGAACACAAACTAAGCCGCTGGAATACAAAGGTGAGTAGCTGTCAAACCTTGTGGAATTTGTCGGATCTGATGCCATTCTCCTTTCTCATTGGTAACCAAACGAAATGATCTGCCCTCTTCAATGGTACTGAAGAGAAAAGCCAAGGATTCAAAGCCAGGACCCTACCTCTCTACTGTCGCAGCTCCTGCATCATTGCCATGAGAGAGAGACTTGCAAGTGCTTACATTTCAAAGGCAGTCTTGTCATGGGTCACTGCTGCTTGTGTCTCTGTGAGGCTGAAAGCTACCGCATGGCATTTCTGTTTAAATACCTGTTGTTGACGCTCTTGATGGACGAACTGAGAAGGCAGTCTACTTGAGAAGTGAGGGTGTATATTAGTCTATTAGAAGAACAACTTCTTAGGACATGTAGCAGTCAACTATGGGTTTTTACTTGGTTAATTATTTATTATCTTATATGCTTAGATCCTATTAATATCATAATTTTTATATTTTAAAAAATTATTTTAAAGATTTTTTTATAATTTTAAAAATAAAATAAATAATTTTATTTGTCCTAATATCATCAACTAAATTGATAAAAAAAATATAACACGTGGATCGATACAAAAGTGATGGAAAAAAAGATAATTTCAATATCGTTTTCGTTTTCAACAATTTTATTGATAAAAAAAAATAATTTTAATATTTCACGTGTCGAAAATAAAAAAAATTATATTAAAATTATCTTTTTATCTATCGCTTTGATGTTGATTCAATATGTGATGTGTGTTTTTTGTTTAGATAACGTAGATAAAGACATCAGAATAAATGAGATTATTTATTTCAACTTTCAAAACTATATAGATTAAATCTTCTAAATACAAAGACAACCATATTAATAGGTCTGAGTATAAAGGATAATATATAACTATATATTAATCATTATCTGTAAATTATTGGATATTAAATACTAAGTTCATATCTATTATTGCTAAATTTATAATATATAATCAACTTTGATCGTCAAAAAACAAAATCGTCAACCTAACTTGATGAAATTGATACGATCGATCCTTTTTTTTTAGTAACTATATCTGAAAAATTATTATTTTTAAGATAATACAATCATGACTTCAAAAAAAAATTATGTGTTTGTGTCGTGCATATACAAAAGATTAAATCGGTTGTACTAAAAACTCTAAGTCATTTTAGTACTCTCTAATAAGGTTGAAATGAAAACAATTCAAAAGGCGAAATGTTAGGATCAATTTGGCCCAAAATTATAATTATTTCTGACCTTCATCTGAGTTTGGATTTTTTACACGAAAAAAAAATCATTTAATTGCAACTGCTTCTAATTAATCATACAATTGTTCTCTTACTGATCTGCATGTTTGTTTTCATGAGATTGATATTAATATGCAGCATTAGAGAGAAGATTATGAACACATTCAAGTATCTCATGCAACAACACCACCACATCGAACAGCTCCTATTCCATGCAAAACACGTATAATGAATGCTTCACAAAACCATAAATCAAATCCATCTTAAAAAATAAAACAAGAGAAAAAATAAAACATATTTTTAAATCGTCACTGAAAAAATAGAATTCATTATTCACACAAAATCTTATACTTCCCATTTTTCTAAAAGTTTTACAACGTTTGAAAATAGAATATTTATTGATAAATTTTTTAATGTAGTATATATATCCTATCAAATATTATAATATATTTTAATCATGATTAATATTATTTTTAAAAATTACCCAAAATATTATCACAAAATTAAATTTTAATATATTAAACATTTATAACATTTTAGATTTTGAAAGAATCTACATATTAAACTAAAATTTATAGAAATAAATGCGTAAATCACTGACTTTGCATATATATATATATATATATTTTTTTTATTTATTTATTTATTTATTTTATTATTAATACTTTCTTCTTCTTCGTCGTCAAGATTTGACTCCTTACACCGACTGGTCTCCGACGACCAAATAATAGATAGCGGAAAAGAATATACCCAAATAAAAGAAGGGAGATCACTCGAAGCTCCGATTTCTTTGTCCAAGTCACTCGATTCGGCCCTTTGAGAGATGGGGCGATACGTAGGCTTCCCTCTAGGGTTTCTCCTGGTGGCCTGGGGGTTGGGCCTGGGGCTTTGGGTGCCGCCGGCGGCGGGGCGATTCGTGGTGGAGAAGAACAGCCTGATGGTCATCTCGCCTTCCGAGCTCAAGGGGAAGCACGACAGCGCCATCGGAAACTTCGGCATCCCGCAGTACGGCGGGAGCATGGCCGGCGCAGTGGTGTACCCCAAGGAGAACGCCAGGGCCTGCGACCAGTTCTCGCGTTCCGATCTCTTTAAGCCGAAGGCTGGGGCGCTTCCTAACTTTGTTCTCATTGATCGCGGAGGTAGAAGAAACCTGCCCTTTTCCTTCTTCTCGAAGTCGTCCTTTCATTTCCTTGGCCGTCAAATTGTGAATCGTTTTGAGATCGTTGGCGGTTTGTCGAAAGACTGACGTCGAATGCGTTCTTTGCCATTAAAGCTCGTCCTTTCGTGGATTCCGTTGGCGTTCAAAGGAAAGCGCGACATGATGGAATGGCTTATAATACCTTTATTTATCAGATTCTATTTGTTATCTAAACTTTGTGATATAATGGATGATAGATCAATTACTCAGAAGAATAGGGAAGCGAAACCTTCACTTGAGTTCTAGGGGTTAATTGTTGACAGTTCGTTTGTGTTTGAGATAAGAGTTTAGAAAGCTTTAGGAGGATAAGGAGGGACACAAAAGTAACTTTTTATAAAAAAATAAAGAAATATATGTTTTTTAATGTGCGGAAGAAAGGGTAAATCAGTGCCATTTTGCTGCTAATGTTAATGATTTGTTAAGAACATTTTGGAGCCATTACTTCTATTGCAGTTAAAAATACTCAGCTAACATATAGGCATTATGGTTTGTGAATTGTGAATTTTAGGGATTATGCAAATTTAAAGAATTGAATATTCATTATGTATATAATATCGATAATTTCGGTGATTAACATCCAAATAGTCAATTAAAGTTTATGTACCTCTCCATGTAGAAGATCTTTCTTCTTCTAGATCTTAGTCTTTTCTTTAGAGATATATGAAGCCCAATTTCTCCTGGTTCTTATTCTTTCATTTCAATGGGAGGGATGAAGTTATTTGCTGAATTACATGCTCCACAGAGATACAGATTGGTTGTTGAATTTCTTGAAAGGTTTCTTCATAAATGTTGATGGAATCTGTCTTGGTTATATAAAGTGTCATAATGAAAATAAACAAGTCTGTTTTTAAATTGTGATCTATGTGATTATAGTTGTATTGAAAAACCTGTTATAAGTTACCACATAAAAGTTTTCATTTCTAACATTGAGGATCTTTTCATAATTTTTTTTATCATGTTGGTGAACTCTACAATATACTTTTGTAAACTTGTCGAATTTCTTAACAAAATCTTGTTTCGACAAAACACATTCGCAAGCTTGAATCATATGGAAAGTTTCTGTGCACCATATGTACTTCGCTATGAAGTTTTCATGAATTTAACTTGATTCATGTGATCATGCTAATTTTGAGTTCAATGATGAACTTGGGATCATTATCTTCTTATGGAACAACAAGAGCAATGATCTTTTTTTTTCTAAGGATTGATTTAAACTATGGTTTATGGTTGTAACCACCATCATGATCCTTTTCTGCTTTCCTTTTACAGACTGCCTTTTCGCCAAAAAGGTTTGGAATGCACAGAATGCTGGTGCCTCTGCTGTGCTTGTTGTAGATGACAAGAACGAACCTTTGATAACTATGGATTTACCTCGGGAGGACGATGAAGCTGCAAAGTATATTGAGAATATAACTATTCCATCTGCTCTTATCGATAAGAAATTCGGCGAACAGTTAAAGAAGGCTGTCCGCAGCGGTGAAATGGTTAATGTGAACCTTGATTGGAGAGAAGCCGTTCCACACCCTGATGATCGTGTGGAATATGAATTGTGGACCAATAGCAATGATGAGTGTGGCACCAAATGTGACATGCTGATGGACTTTTTAAAAGAGTTTAAAGGTGTTGCTCAACTGCTAGAGAAAGGTGGTTATAGTCAATTTACACCCCATTATATTACCTGGTACTGTCCCCAAGCTTTCATCATCAGTAAACAGTGCAAATCTCAATGCATCAATAATGGGAGATACTGTGCCCCTGATCCAGAGCAAGATTTCAGCACTGGTTATGATGGGAAGGATGTAGTTATTGAGAACTTGAGACAACTGTGTGTGTTTAGAGTTGCAAATGAAAGTAAAAGACCCTGGATTTGGTGGGATTATGTAACTGATTTCCACATAAGGTGCCCTATGAAGGAGAAGAAGTACAACAAAGACTGTGCAGAAACTGTTATGAAGTCTCTAGGTAGGTGCACTTTTAGAATGAAATTAGATAAAACAAGTCTTTCCAACACTATTACTATCTGACAAGCTTCAATATCTTTCATATTTCATGGCATTTCCTTCTGGCATACATATGGTTTTTCAAATTCTTGTAGTTCTGATTGACCTATGTGGTAGGAATAACAAGAAGATGGTATTTATACTCATCAAATATGATAATTTATGATGACTTGCTACATCAATGTATTGTTCTTGCCAAGTTGATGGTTTATGATAATGTACAACCCCAAGACTGCAAGTATCGTTGTATCATTTATCAGACCAAGGTAACATGCTTATTTCGAGCAGGGCTAGACATCAAGAAGGTTGACCAGTGCATGGGAGACCCAAATGCTGATAGTGAGAATCCAATTCTGAAGATGGAGCAAGATGCTCAGGTCAGTCTTATTGCCATGTGTTTTAAGGTAGTTTTTAGCAATCTGCAGCCATGACCTTTGTTGTGGCAGTGAGGCTTATGTCTTCATACTTGAAGTTCAAATGTCAATCTGAACCAACACCTAATTTCTGGATGGATCTCTCTGTAGGTAGGAACAGGTTCAAGGGGCGACGTTACTATATTGCCTACATTCATTGTTAATAATCGACAGTATCGAGGTTGGTCATAAATAAAATATATTCTAACCTTTTTGATAAAAATATTGATGAAACAAAAGTTGCAGGAAAATTAGAGAAAAAGGCTGTCTTGAAAGCTATTTGTGCTGGTTTTGAGGAAAATACTGAGCCACCTGCTTGTTTGAGTGATGGTGAGGTTCATTAGTTTTGTACTAGTCTTCAACTTTTTGTACTTTCATGATTGAAACTGAAAGATAAAAACCTTTCACTATTGCTAATGGTCATGACACAGACATAGAAACAAATGAATGTCTGGACAATAATGGTGGATGCTGGCAAGACAAAGCATCCAACATTACCGCATGCAAGGTACCAATTCAATGATGTTTTGACATGATTGCAGCATATTCTTCGTTTAATGGTTTCATCATCTTTCAGGATACCTTCCGTGGCAGAGTCTGCGAGTGTCCTGCATTTGGTGGTGTGCAGTTTAAGGGTGATGGTTATAACAATTGTGAAGGTAGTCTTTGGGTCCTTTCTTAAGAGATCTAGAATTTGAACCTCCCAATATGCATCACGTCTTCATCAACTTGAATTTGGATCCTTAACTAGCTGAATGAAAGTAAAAGAAGGCCAAGTATTTCTACTTAGTGAATATTTTTTCATAGTGAAGAACTTGTACTATCACCCTGTTGTTTTCCAATCCATCTTTGTTTCATTGTGCTGTATTGACCTGCTTGTGCATATAAAGGAGATTGATCATCTCCTAGAAACAGGTTTCTTGTGTATATTATCTTTTGTTTGTCATAACAAGTTACTCAACATACATTCATCAGGTGGATCAAGTCCGACTCTTTGCAAGTTGTTCGTTTTGTAAAGGGCTTAACTCCCACACCATGGTTTTTGTGATGTCTCTTCTGTGACATCTCCATTCTTGTTGACAAACTTAAGGTTGTTAAAATTATCCATATTCCTAGAACCTCTAACAATGTATGGCACTCGCTGGCATTTTTTGGTAGGTCTCATAGTTCTTTTTTTCTGTATTCTGCGGATGATCTGCGAGCTCAGCAGTTTGTACTCACTCCTTAGAGTAATTTAGATGCTTTCCTTTTCCCAAAAAAAGGAAAACCATACATTCATCAGGTTCATACGGTTGTCTTTGCAACCTTTATTAGCTTGTGAAAACATTGTTTGAACATGTATGTGAATCAAGGTGTTTTTCTGTTAGTTCATTGACTTTTGTTACTACATTTGGACCTAGTATTTTCATTTTCTTCATATTTGTATTATGCCTGCATTGTTAGATATCAAAGCACTAAAAATCATATCATAATTTTGATTGTTTATATCGGAGGAAATATTGGCCAGCTTCTTAGTTCGGCTTGGAATCTCTGGATGGTTTTTTTTTTTAACCTTCATGAGTGCTAGGATCTTGACAAACAAATAAAAGAGAACACAAAATTTTTTGTTGTCTCAAACCACCATAACTAAAGTGATTAATCCCATAATTAATCATTTAAAGCTTTGGATGAAAGGAGTATTTTATAGCTACAGAAAGTTATGCATAAAAGGATGTTTGATGAATTTATCTGGTCTATATGACCTAAGACGAACAAGCTATTTACATGCCTTAATACCATTGAAATGTTTAAGATTGCAGTTGCTTTTTTATCTGAGTGTTAATTATATGACAAGAGAGCTAAAGACAAAGAAACCATTATGGAAGTAGTACCAGTTGCCTACACTAGTACTTAAGATGCTCTTGGACTTAAAAATTAGTCAATACATTTATCGTTCTCAAATAATTGCATCCTGCTGAAAGCTTGTCAGCAAATAGGATGACAGAGGACCCATCTTTCAGCAGCCTGGACAATAGCTTCTCACTGTTGGTTTATCATTCAAAATGTGCCTAATTTTTCGTTGGAAACAAAAGCGTTGACCTTATGTCTCCATCTAGTTAATGGAAAAGACGGCCTCTGAATCAACTCCTCACAAGTTTCTAAGAGTGGCACAAGAGAATGTTGCTTTGCCTTGCTCAAGAAACTCCACTAAATTTTGTGATCTTAGCAGAGAGAATAGCTTTATAGTTGATTGCTCACTATACTATATGATAGCTCCTCTCCTGCAAAAGCTGTCACTGAAAGGACTTTCTGTGCAAGATATTTCTTGCTTCAACTTTTTTCCTTATGCACCATCCACAGTAGTCAGTTGATGATAGTAGTTTCTTACTTCATCTTCTCTTCAGCAATTGGTCCGGGAAGGTGCAGGATAAACAATGGTGGCTGTTGGCAAGAAAGTCGTGATGGCAAGACATATTCTGCATGTCAGGTCAGTCCAGTTCTATGACCTATAATGTTGCAATAATATATCAATGTTGATCAATTAAGCTATGGCCTATGGGCTAATTGACTGTTCTGTTAGTGCAATTTGCTGATTCCAGAGTGATTTCAATCTACATGAATCTGTCTGTACAGGAATCTGGAGATGGTAAATGCCAGTGCCCAGCTGGATTTGAAGGTGATGGTGTCAAAGCATGTGAAAGTAAGATGATCACTTAGTTGCTCTTTCATGCAAGTAAAGTTGCATAAAAAAGAATATTTTTTATAATTTTAAAAAATGTGGTGTTGCTGCAATGCAATAGCCAATTCCTTTTCACTTTAAAGATTAGCAGGCTTTTGAGATCCAATCTAGTACAGCTGCACTTGCACCAAATGATCAAATTAGTCATAATCTTTCTCTTTTCTTGATTTAGATATCAATGAATGCAAGAAGAAAACTGCTTGTCAGTGCCCTGAGTGTAGCTGTAAAGATACCTGGGGAAGTTATGATTGCACCTGCAGTGGAGACCTTTTATACATCAAAGAACATGATACTTGCATAAGTGAGATTCCAAGTTAATTTGTCCATGGTATGATCTGAGACACCATATCACAATATCTTTCTAATGAATAATGTGCAGGCAAGAAAGCCAGTGAAGCAAAGGCTACATGGGCTGCTGTTTGGGTGCTTTTGATAGTGTTGGCTGTTGCTGCATTTGGAGCATATGCTATTTACAAGTACAGATTAAGAGTAAGTAAACAAGATAGCACGATTATATCATCATTGCTTTTTCACAGGATATGATTTTCTCATCATGGGATTTTATTTGAAAGCATCTATATGACTTAAAATCCATTATTAGGTTTTATACTGCCTAATATTGAATTTTGAGACCTGGTTAACAGGGTTGACACAAGGTTGATAGTGATTTGCAACTAGTTGTAGAATTTTTTGAATTTTTTAGTGCAGTCAATTTGGGAGAATTGGTGCAAGTTGTTGGTGGAATCTTTAATGGAGACTCTGTAATGGTAACTGCACTCGGTCACAAAACCTGTTGATTTTTCTTCCTAGACCTAATATCTAGGGAATAGTAATTCGTTGATTGCAAGAGCTTAAACTACGTATGAAAAAGTAAATAATCTTTCTGTGGCACATTATCATTTAGGTTTCTAGGCGATCCTTGCCTATGACTGCCTTAAATATGAATTTGGTTCTAACCTCAGCTGGTTGATATTAGATCAGGAACTTTGCTTGTAACTTTATTGGATCCTTGACATATCCTGGTCAATTTGAATTATACTCTAGAGCCGACCCATATTGTAGGACATTTACTGTTTCAGGGCAGTGGGGAGTGGAAACCAAATGGAACACAATGGATAGAGCAAGTCCAACTGTGACCCTTTTAGACTTGTTACCGACGACAACATGATGACTACCATGGTTCTGAACACAAGTTAAATTTTCTCTTAAATAGTAACTGCAACAGCAACAGTAATAATCAATGATTGAAATATTATACCGTACCTGAGTTTTGATATTCGTCCGGTATGATACGGTACTGTATACTGAGCGGTATACTATTCGGTATATATATATATATATATATATAAGTAAAAAAAATCATATATATATATATATTTACATATAAAAAGATTTTTTTATATATAAATATTTTTATTTTCCTTCTCCCACGCGGAGCGACGTTGTTGATATATATATATACACACACACACTGCTCGGTAACAGGTGATTCATGTACCGGTCTGGATCGGTACGCACCGAACGGTATTATTCGAAATTGAAGACCTTGGTAATAATAACAAGCTGTAAGTTCCTAGTTGTATTGGATTAGCTACATGGATCTTTCCCCCTTATTGAGCTATGTTGAGGTTCATATATCTAGTTGGCAATCAATCTCTATTTGTTGTTTCTTATAAAGATTTTGGTCTTCCATTACCTCTACACCCACCTCTCCAGTCTCATCTTGCAAGTGCAACTGCAGACTCGACATAGGCTTATCCATACTATAATAAATAGTTTGGTTACTCAATCTTATGCAATCTTTAATAGCAACTAAATTCATCCATCTTAATATCCTTATCTCTGGGATACTATCTTTCATATATGATTTTATTTTCATTGGTTTTGTATTTGGCATGTAATATTGCATTTGTTGCTACCTACATTGAGAAATAGCCTCGCATGATTGATTGGCATGGTATTGGGATTTGATCTATGCATGTCTTTCATTAATTCCAATGATAATCGTTACTAAGATCATGATGCCCATGGTTTCTGAATTCAATTTTGAAGTCGTCTCTTAAAAATAAATTACCAACTAAGAAATATTTTTCTCTATTTTATATGTTTTCCATTGATTTGTAGCTAACAAATTATGATTTGTTTACCATTTGCAACTAGGAAGTAGCTTGACAAATTTGATTGGTGTTGTTCATATGGTTTAATTTTGTGCCTTGTATATTATTGGGCTTGCTCCTCAATTGTTTCACTTGGTTCCCATTTTGCAGTCATATATGGACTCAGAGATCAGGGCTATAATGGCACAGTACATGCCCTTGGACAGCCAAGGAGAGGTTCCAAACCATTCTCACGAAGAAGATCATGCCTGAAATTTTCCAATTTGCATTTGTGATCATTCTTATTCCACGTTGTCCCAGCATGAAAGGGATTCAGGCCTTGATGGCGAAATAAAAGATGCATGGTGGATTGCCCATAAAAGAGTGGAAACAGATGTAAAAGGGGACAGCAATTGTGTGCTACGATGGAACGAAGGTTGTGAAGATCTATAATAGTACTCCTTGTGTAATTGTACATGTATAAACTTCTTATGTGCATTATCTCCTACAGTTAGCTACATCTGCAAGCAGTCCAAGCTGTGTATTTAGACATATGTTGAGTATAACTAGCACTTGACTGACAAATTGTTCGGAGTTGCTTTGCATTGTTTTCCTCCAAACTGGAGCTTCCATCACTTTTTGAGGAATAGTAATAGCATCTTCCCTGGATCATACAACCTATGAATGTTCTTCGAGTGAAGAACCTTGTAAGATACATACACCCTATAGGGTGAGTATTTGTACTCATGGACAGGTATAGAAGTCTGCAAAATGACTCGTTAAATGATAAGCTTAATTTGCAATTCAATAGAATTTATCATACAGGAAACCATGGTCTCCTACATGTGTTGTAAAATATCATATATATGGTCAATAGAGAATGCTGAAATGATGTTTGGGCGAATTTTATTTTTATAAAAAGCTTCTCTTCTCAAAACTGTGGTTGTTTTTATTTTTTTCATGAATTCGGCAGTGATGTTTTAAGTTTAGGGTATCTTTCTGTGGATTCTAATCTACCCTACGCTGTAACATCTGTCACATATGTGGGCGTGAGAGATTACATGTCCGTGGAAGTGTGAGACTCTATCAAGCTTTCCAAGCCTCCAAGAAATTTCCGTTGTATTCAATTATTTGTGACACGTGGTATCTGCATTGGATTACAAGATAAATACCCAAGTATTTATGACTGGAGTTCTTATGATGAACATTCTCATCTTTCTTTTTCTCTATTACTCATTATCTGATATGAATTTTTGAGTATATGTAGTCGAATTAGGCACTTGTATTGATTTTACATCTAAAGAACAATGTTCTCGTCATCACCTCTATAGAACACTCTGAATCTGAAGTTAAAAGGGAGCATGAGATCTGGTCAGTCGGATCATCAACTCTTCTCGGAATTGCTGGTCAAGAAGATCCCATTTGCTGAGCCAGAACATATAGTTCCAAAGATGAGGATAAAGAAAAGGTAGGTTATGAACACCATGGTCCCAGAGTCATCCATCCACCCTTTGGGTTCCAGAGTTGACCGAGAACCGATCTTATTTGGATGTCACTGCTGAGACTGTGGAGAGATCTTTAGGTCGAATCCAAGGTTCATGCCATTGTAAGCAATGGGAGCATACATCCACAGCTCCTCGGAGCTCAAGAGCTGCAAAAAATGCACGTTGGTTCACAAATGTGTGGAATTCAACGAAGAGGGAGAAGAAGAAGAAGAAGAAGAAGAAGAAGAAGATGCCATATTCTAACCTTGATTTGGAGCTGCAAGAACTTCACATACCTCACTGCTTCTTCAAGCATCGTGCTGATGTCTACCTGACAGAGTAATGAGATGCTCATCAGCTATATTGCTCCAAAAGCAGACAAGAAAGAGATCGACAAGACAATATAAGACACTTACTTTCGTTCCATTTGGAATCAAACTCTGCAAAATCCTCAGCCTCTCATTGATCCTTTGCCTCCTCTTCTGCAGAGCATATTGAATCACAACAGTTTCAGAACCCGAAGACAACATATCGAAAACAATGTTTACTCTGAATCAGGTTTCTACCCTCGCATAGAGGCTCTGTGGATCGGTTGCTGACCCTCGACCAGCTCTTGTCTTCCTCTCGTTTGGATTCATGGCCGCAGACCCTTTCGAGCTGCAGCTCGTGGTGCCTGCTCCCTTGAGATCCTGAGACCCATTTGAGTCATCCTCCGAGCTGTAACAACAGGAGCCGTGAAGATTCTTGTCACCATTGCTCTCTTCCTCGTCAGCATACCGACCGCTTCTATGAACCTTCTTGGAGGTCACGTAAAACCGATCATGTCCGTCAGAACAAGCGAATGCTGTAGATCAAGCAGAGGTGTATGCGTATGTACTCACAGGTGCCATGGCTCGGGCCTTCTTCCTGAGACTTCCCATATGGTTGTCATCCTCTTCTACCATTGCAGGCACTTCATGGTCACCAACATGCAACCCTCTCTTGATGGCTTGCGAGGCATGAGGATCAGGAAGATGAGGTTTCGGAATAGATTGAACAGCTTCATCACTGCTGACTTCAACTGGAAAGGATGGGGTGGCGATTTGCTCGAGCAAGTAGTAGCCTTCATCAGCAGCAGGCGTGCAAGTGCCTTGATTCCAATAGTACGGATTGCAGCCAGAATCATCAGAACAGTGGAAAGTATTAGCATTATGATCAAAACAAAGGAAGTGTTGGATCCCAGTGCTTGGATCTTGATCTTGCATAGAACAAAATAGCTGTGTCATGACTTCAGACTCCTCCACTGACATTAATGGATCAAAGGACTTCCAGCTTGCCTCCAATGCCAGTCCTTGAGGCTCCATTTGTGTGAAGACTTGGGGGTGGAGGTAGCAGGAAGCAAGCTTGTTTGGATGATGAAATAGCTTGTCTGAACATTACAAAGTTCAGTGAGTATTTATATGGTTGGATGTATAAGAATTGAAGGCTTCACTCTCTAATCATCATATATGAATTAATTTTTATTCAAGAGAGCTGAGAGCTGATCACGGGCGATCGATGATACAGCTAAGATGGATGCAATGATGCATAAAAAAGAAAGGAGTCAGGATCCACTGTGACAAAAAGAACATGATGTGTTGTTATCTATGACTTTGCTAAGATGCAATCTGCTGGAGAATGATTGAATGACCATGAGCTGATGATTAACTGAGGTTTAGATTAGGAAATCATTGATTGGAAGTGTGAGAAAAACTATTATCTGGCAATGAACAGGATGTGGGTAATGTGATTATAGAAATGGAGAAGAGGTTGGCATGTTGTTGTGAGACCTCTCCAGAGTTGTAGGGGAGGGACACAGTATCAAAGATAATGATCTCTGTCCTGCAAGGAGGATGCACACCTAATTACTGTTTCCTCTCATGGCCTTCAACCTCTCAATTAATTCTTTATATACTGCCTCATGAACTCAGAAGAATCACATTCACAAATAACATTCCATGTATTTTGGGCATAGACAGATGTGAGAAATGAAGTGGGCTTATCATGCCTTAAACTAATCTACCATTTCTGTATTGTAAGGCAGTATATTGGGACCATCAAGAACAAACATTAACCATTTCAGGATGGATTTAATTTACATTATCCAAACATCAACAAGCACATGAGAAACTCTATCTAAGTGGCCATTAACTCAGCTGTGATCTTCTGAAAGATTTGCCTGATCTTTTGCAAGATGTCTACTAGCACATGAGTGTTGCTGTCCGACTGCTAGATGAAGTATTCTATTTGTTGGTAGGGAGAGAAAGAATGCACCATGGCCTTTGGAGGTCATGAAGATACAGCTGTGTCAGGGATCTCAGTGCCTCTTATTCTTACTCTTTAAACGCAAACTCTCTTTGATTGGCCAGTTTAACACTAAACAAACCTTTGTTAAATGCATGTTTCCATGTACACCTCCAATCTTAAATGCAGATTTGGTTAGGAACAAAGGCCTAATGATTTTTCTTTTAGTCTGTAATGAAAGAACTAAATTAGTTTTGTATATGTATCATCATCAGCTAAGAAAGAAGTTAACAATCATCTTTCTTTTACACAAAACTAAAACTTCAATGCATGAAAGGAAGCTCTAATAAACAAACATGTTGAGCTTATATGGAGAACAGAAGCCACTCCTTTGTCTCAAAGCATATGCATTTTGGCCTTTGCCATATACATTAGGCAGCATATGGTAGATAGCAGTGACTCTTGAGAAGCTGGAAAGAGTCCAGTTTGAGAGCTGTCGCTTAGTTGTGACATTACCCATGACAAATATGCTAAGACTCTCTCGCCAGCCAACAGGCGATATAGAGAGAATCGATATACACGTAATCTTACCTCGATACCTCCATATTTAGAGAGACTATTTATAGGATCCATATATTAATCTCTCATATCAGAAAGAAATAGACATAGATTGCAGGCTGTAGACTAATAAACATATAAAATATTGATTATAGACTTAATCTTAATGTGTATGTGTATATATGTATAAACGTATAATCCAGAAATTAAAGATGGCCAGTGGAAATAACTAATATATGAGATAAATAGGATTTAGTCATAATCTTATTATTATTATTTTTACAAACGATAAGTGATGAAGGTAAGATTCGAGTCGAAAACCTTACGATAAACCGTTCAGATCTTTACTTGCTAAGCTATATGATCCCTTCAATTTCATTAATTTCACACGTTTAAAAGGATTATAATTCTTCATGATCTACCTATGATATTTGACTTTTATCATTGAGCTTATGATTGATGGCTTGAAGTATAGATATAATCTCACTCCATGAATACGAAAGAAGTTTATATTACAAGGAAGAAAAAACAAGAGCCAATCAAATTGTCAATGTCTTAAAAGATCGTGCACGAGTGAGGAAAGCTTTAGAGTGCAGGAGAATCTAAACACCACAAATCTTTTGTGTTCCGTTCCCCCTGTGGTGATGGACTCATCATAAACTATGGTGAAGCATGTGTCCTCGTGGGTCTTTTATTAACGATGAGCTATACCTAAAGAAAGACATGGTGTGATGAAGATGATACCCTTCCATCTGCCCTACGTGTTGTTGGCTGTTGAATCATCTAAAGACTTAAGGTCTTTGTTAAACCTCATTGATACCTTGTCCTTCTTTACCATCTTTCTGAAATGAGATTTAACAGCGCTTTAAATTCTTACCACACATTGAGTGTAACACTCTAATTTAATCCCACATAAAATGTAATGAAAATTTTGGATAAATTTACAAGCATTAGATGGGTCTATTATCGCTAATTTAGATTTGAGTACCTTGAATCAATAATTTAGACTCTGACAAACTTCATAGCTTAATCCACTATTGAGTTAGCATCATTTCGAAGTATGTTAGATCCTCGACTCGATGTTAAGTGAAATGAGATTAGTCGATAGTTCACTAAATAAAGAGTTTATAGGTCAATCTATTATCGGGGATAGACCTAATGTACATCATGTTAGATATTCCATAACTTTTTGAGGCTAAGTAAAGGAGATTTGATTTCATTATAAAGATTTAAGCATCATAATTTTTTTTATGAAAGGCAAAGAACCATAGTAGCCATGAGGTAGTGACTACTAAATCCGAAAAATGAAATTACAACATGACTGTCTTTCCACCACAAGGAAAAGCCTTGAGCAGTTCTTACACAAGTAAGTCCGGAAAGACAATTGAGTGGTCACTCACATTTTTAGACATCTCTGGAAATTGTATATTTGACTAACCAAATCATCACAATAATGTTGCTGAGCTTATAATCCTAAAGGCATAAATGGTCATTTCGGATCTAAATGGATCATCTATCAGAACTTTTGGAGACATGTAATTCCAATGGCTTGCACTCGAGAAGGAAATCATAGTATCAAAAACATGGGAACGGGTTTTGAACATATTATGAGAAAGACAATCAAAATGTGATATGTACTAAAATAATAATTTTATGTTGTTAAAATTGAAAAAAAAAATCAGACGATATATGATATGTATGGGTCACAATGAAATAACTTAATCTTTTGAATCGTATTAGTATCAATCTCGTGTACTAGAACTTGAATTTAAATCTAACGACAACTCATATCGAGAGATTCGATTCTTAGGGTATCATTCATTATTAATCTCATTTCTAAACTATACTTTTTTTTTTAAAAGATAGTATGGAAAATAAAACACCAAATACTATACTAACCACATACACCAAATACAATTAAGTTGATTTTATTTAAGTTATATAGATACAAAATTTATTTTTGTATCTATATATGGCAAAGGATTTTTTTTTTCTTTGTAGACAATATGACTATGATGAAAGATTAAATAATATGGATTTATTTAGAGAAAAGCAATACATATTCTTAGACAACTATTGGTGTAGGAAGAGGTAAAAGGAAACCTAAAAATATTTTAAAATATTATAGAGTTTAATGTTAGAAAAAAAGATACATATAGTCGATACCAAACAAAAGTCTTCTTTTGGTATTAGACACAAAAGAAAAAAACTTAATTATTTATGATTTACACTCATTTTGATAGAATTGAAATTTAGCTAACATTTTTATGGAACTTGCACAGTGATTGTGTCTAATTATAATGTTAAGTATTATTTCCTAAACATAAATTCCATTGGTATTAATTAGACAAAATAACCATATTAAATAAAGGGGTTACTCACTACTAAGAATCAAATTAACGAATATTAAGCTGAAATTAACTAACATCAAACAAATAAATGTACATAAAACCTTTCATATGTACTATAACACAAACTTGCATGTTGCCCTTCATGTTAATATTACTGTAAGTCACAGAGAGAGAGAGAGAGAGAGAGTTGAGAATCAATACTAACATGCTAATCTAAGCAATGAATATTGCTGCATGTTTAAGGGACTTGCATGAAGCCCTTCATGTAATATTACTGCAAGTCACAGAGAGAGAGAGAGAGAGAGAGAGAGAGAGAGAGAGAGAGAGAGAGAGAGTTGAGAATTGATACTAAAATGCTAATCTAAGCAATGAATACTACTGCATGATTAAGGGACTTGCATGATGCCCTTCGTGTTAACATTACTGCAAGTCAGAGAGAGAGAGAGAGAGAGATGAGAATCGATGGTCAGTAACATGGTAATCTAAGCAATGAATCAGCACCAAATAGCACTTACAGAGGCAGTCTAATTTGCAATGCAATAGTACTATTGCTTTCAAGCAGGCAGCCAAGCCGTGGCGAACACCACGTTGTGCCCTTTCCAAGTGAGCATCAAGTCCTCCTCATCCCTCTTCATCCCCCACCCAGCCGCGTGCTCGTCCAGCATGCTCTTCACTTCCCCCGCCGCCTCCTCCGTGAACCGCACGGACCGGAACCCCGTGGCCCTCATCCTCTGCGCCCACCTCCCCTTCCGCTCCAGCCGCTCCACTCTCTGCACACCCTCTTCCGCGATCACGTTCTCGATCTTCCACCTCACCCCGGCCTCGTACCACCGCCGCTGCTCGCTCCCCTTGGGTAGAAACGTGTCCACCGCGTCATACGGTATCCACAGGTAGTTGAACGCCGACCGCAGCCTCCTGACCACGTCGCACGCCGTGAAGTCGGCGTCCTCGTCCACCACCGTCACCAGTGTAGGCTCCAGGCTTCGTAGAGCCTTGAGGAACAATGTCCGGAGGGAGAGCATTGGTGGACTTACGTTCGTGGTGGAGGCGATCACTCCGACCGTCTCCTCTGGTATGCAGTGCAGCAGCATCTGACAGTTCACGATCAGGGCTTCGCCTTCGGAGACTAATTGTTGAACCTTTAGTTGTTCCATCAGTGAAACGAACGCATCTCTGGGATCAGAAGGGATCACTCCGAACTCCATAGCTACGTTCCTAGAACGCGCGAAATTGACCAGCCGCGACCCCAATTCATCGTACGTCATGTTCAGAATCGGTGGCGCCGCAGTCGTCGTGAGGCCTGAAACGGTGAGCCTTATGAACGGCGGGCCTTCGGGACGATTGGCTAGCAGGTCGATGAGGGTCGGCATCTGCATGCAGTGCGTGGTGCTGAGATCGACGATATGGACCACGGGCAGCCCCTCGACCGCCTCTGCGATGGCAGCGTTCGCAGCAGCGTAGCCGAAGCGGTGCCAGGGAGTTAGATCGATGAAGCTGGCAAGGTCGATGGCGGAGAAGCGATGGAGGTGGAGGGCGAGTTCGGCGTCGGCACGTGCCGCCACAGCCGTGAGAATCTTGCAGGAGCCGGTCCTCGAGGCTCGGGCGATAAGGGCGCGGAGGAAGGCGGACGTCAGGCGCTGGTTGCAGTCGCCGTCCGGAGGAGCGATGTTGTTGAGAACCCACAAGATCTGCTGGGCGAGGGTGGCGTCGTTGCTCTCGATGGCGTTGGCGAAGTGGATGAGCAGCTGCTCCATGCAGCTGGCGGTGTTGAAGCTGCCGAGGGTCTTGGGGGAGGCCAGAAGGCGGCCACGCCACGGCCACGAACCACCTAATGAGGGCTTCGGCGCGTCGTCCTCTTCCAACAACAGGCTTAACCCATCGGGACCGATAGGAGGCAGCAGTGGTACACTTATAGTGAATTGCATCATATGTTGAAAGAGAGAGAGAGAGAAGGGGAGGCAAACCAGTACAGAATAGCAGTAGAGAAGTGGATTTGGTGTTTGTGCAGGGCATATATAGAGGGTTGTGTGTGCTTTGGGATCTCTACTTGTTGCCGTTAATATGGAGGATGGAAAGGGAGATCGAACAGGTTGATGTGATAATCCCAATGCTCCAGTTTGCAGTAGGGTTTGCGTGAGCGAACCCAAGAAATTCCTGACTCACAAGTACAAGACCTCTGTTCACTTCGGGAACAGTAGAAGTACACAATCGACTACATGTGTGGAGGTTGGGAAGATGGTCAGCTCCTATCGAGGCTGGAAGGACTTTTATCCACAAAGAGAGGGGTGAGCTTCTGATGTTGATGGCATGTGAGGAGGACGGCTATGAAGTCTGGCTGTATATGAGATGTGGGATTTGTCTTCTTGTCAGAGATTGATTAGAGCTAGAGAGAGAGAGAGAAGCTCACGGGCAGTCCAAAGCAGGGTGATATCAATCAGTGTGTGACCTCTCACTACAATGCATCTTCCCAGGTTTTGCCCGCCACTTTACCCGCTCTCCCTCCATCAAAGTAGCAATCACACCTTTTGCGTTCCTCTCTCTATCCTCACCAGTTTGCACAAATTTAGTTGCGTTCATATCACATCACATCCCAAAACATATACTTCATAGAGATAAAATTGATGTTGCTAAAAAGAAAAATAATTAGTGTTCTAAATCGTACTATAGCAAAAACAATTCATAAATTAATTATACAATGAAATATTGCAATTTCTTGAGTGAGACTCAAATAAATTGATGTCTTCTAATTCATGTTTTATGGGACTTCAAGGATGCCCATATACCTGATGGATGGATGGATAGTAAGAGACAATAAGAAATTTTAATATTATAATTCATATAAATATTTAATATATGATTTTTATTTATCATGAAGGTAATTTAAAATATTTTATAGTAACCTCTCACAAGTGACTAATAAAAATAAACAAATGGGGTTCCAAAGAATTCCCAATACATAATATATTATGGAAGGTTGTACTAAAATTCCATTTCATCTCTCAAAAGCTTGCATGATTGATTGTTCATGCATGCAATCCTGGAAAAGGAAGACTATATAAAGAGCCACGAGGGCCATGCGCACACTAAGTAGTGAAGCTCTCAAGGAGGTAGAATATTTGCTGTCGGTAAGGCAGCATAAGGTAAAGAAAAGATCTTCTCGTATTCACAAGTAAGATAATTAAGTGAGATGTCAACATCATTGATCGAAACATATGGGTGATTTCAACGACAACAGCATGTTTTAGTCAAAATTCCTCCATAAAAATTGTTGTGCTATCTTATAAGAGAGAGAGAGAGAGAGAGAGAGAGAGAGAGAGAGAGAGAGAGACAACCTTGTCGTTGTGATGGTGGCTCGTAGGAATGCTACGTTGGGATGGCTCATGAATGATCCTTCCAACAAAAAGAATGGGAAGATAAGAAGATGAAACAATTGATGCTTGTGATGGTGGTGAGTACTGTATATATATATATATATATATATATATATATATATATATCTAGTCAAAACATTCAGAAGGAAGAAAAGCTGAAGTCCGTTGGCTTCTACCTTGTTCTCGAGTGACACCAACTCAGAAAAGCTGAAGACCCACACCGACGCAAATGGCACAACGAATCATCTCTTTCATGCAAAGCTGACCACCTTCGTTGTTGCACGATTTGTAGGAAGTACATTTACAGGCACAGACACCAAGAAGAGCATCAGAAGAATCTGGTGGAAAGCATATAAGGAGAACAATGTAAGTTAAGCCTGCGAGCTTTGTTAATTCCCTGATGGCAGTACTAATGCCAGAGAACAAATAGCCAAACTAAAAGACTTGCAACTTTCTCGAGGAAGAATTTTCTTGCTTTCCTGCACTCTTTGTTCGGTTCCAAGAGGACAACACATAGGTCGAGAGCTCAGGCATGAAAGTAAGAAACGCGAACATGTGCTCAAGGTGCCACCCTCAGCTCTTTGAGGACTCGCTGACAATAGTAGTTGAGATGGAAACAAGCACACACAAGCAGTGCATATGCCCAGGACATGATGAAGCCAAGAAGACACAGACAACTTTCTTGGATGTGGAGCTGTGGCAAAAAGGAAAGGTCTTTCTGTAAAGATTCTACCTGAGTTATGCTATTGGTTTCATGCATGATGGCCTGAAATGTCTGCATGCCAATCATTTCAGAAGACTCACTGTGCGTGTATATGATATATGAGATTGGATCGAGACAGTGGGGAAATTTTGGAAAGACGAGCAATCTCTAATTAGTTTGGTGGAGTTTTTCCTAGCAGTTTATCCAACAAAATAAAACAAATGCATGAAGCTCATTTCACCTTTCTCCCTGAAGAGTGTGGACTGCTGTAGCGCAACTTTACTGAATAGGGAACGAGAAGACTGAAGGAGGAGAAATATTATATAACCTATTTATTTACTGTGTAATCACAGCTTTATTTATAGCGTGAAACACAATCAAATCAATCTCATAAATTACTTTTACTTTTGGATGGTGCAAATTAGGGGGGAATATCTAATCTTCTTGGTAGGAATGATATGAGATCCAGTTTACATGGTTAAAGATAGATTTAAGAATCCCCTCACCGATGCACATGTACTTTAGATTCATGATCCATAAAGTTAATGGGCCGAGATGGCCCATTAAATCAGAGCCCAGCCCAAGAAGAAAGTCACAGAACGCGTCTTCTATGAGATAAGAGGATTTAGATCTTAGATCAATTCTCATTGATGATGGATGATGGCCCAAGATAGCCATAAAATCTAGTAAGTTATATACACATAAATGTAATCTTAAAATCTGGTAAAAAAAAATATAAAAACATGTAAGAAATAAAATTAACCTACCAGCATGAGGGAACTATGATGGCACGTTTTGGAGGTCTGCGGGCAATCACGGCTACTACGCGAGCGACGGACGGACCGAACCATGCAGTGTCAAACCTTGTTCCGACCGTTCGGGGCGTGATTCCTCTATGGCATCGATGGGGAAGGGTCGACAACGGAGATAACTACGAAGCAAGAGGTGCACGACGAAAAAAAGAGTGCCGCGACGATGGTCGCGATCGAGTTTGAGTGGAAGTACCATCCAAATCCATGAAGTCCGAGCAACTTTGAGTGAACCAACAAACACTCGAGTGCATTCTGACGCTCAAGTAGGATAGCTCACAGACCACCTTTACCTTGCATTCAGCTCCAAACACAGGCAACAAACGCAAGCACCCATCAGTCTTCAGCACACAAACATCATATCACTCCAAAGGTTCATCACACCGGCACAAGTACTTTTAGCTGAACAATAAAGCCCCCAAAAGCCAAAAAGATCCCAAAACATAGGTGGTTTGTGAGGTACAAGCAGTTTCTCAAGTTTCATGCCATACGAAGTCCTCTCCAAGATTGGGGAGAACAGGAGGTACAAGGATGAGCCAAATCATTAAACAGATATGGCTGCAGTTCAAGCATGAGAAGAATGAAATAGGACAACCGAAGAAATGACATCAACCATAACAAGTCAATGTGATTCAGATCCACTATGTTAAGTTCCAACTAAATCAAAAAGTTCAATAGGTAAACAAAATTCATAGGATCACATTAATGGAGTTCAGTAACAAACTTCTGAGACAAGCTCCATCCTGCAGGCTCCATCTCGAATAATGCAAACATCTTCAGCGGTACTGCACAACCCAATAGCAAACAAGTTAAGTGAAGGGTTGTGCCAGAAAGTAAAAACTCACGAGTCAGTAGACAGGCCCAACCCATGAGTCAGGCCTTGACTCGTAAGCTAACCCAGCCCAATCATCATGGGTGATCACATGCAATGCACATGACCAATCCATGGGCCAGGACTGGGCTAGCTTTGTGTGATGCATGCCTAATCATGTGTAATGCACACATGATTAATCTAGTGTTGTTGAATTTGAGTTCAAATTGTTGTTGAATTTGAGTTCAAATATTGATTGAACTAAACTAGGGTTGATTAATCTATATCGATTCAGGGTGATTCCAAATTGATTAACTTATTCAAGTTAGTTTAACCTAAAATAAACCTAATCTAGTCCAAATTATACTAGTCTATGGTGATTCCAAACCAGTCAAATGAGGATTAGAGATCAGTTCAATTAAGTTCTAGTAAATTAACTTCAATTGGCTTGATTGAACTAGGGTTCAAGTCAATTGAGGACTAATTTATATTATTTGATGATATTTGAAAGAGATGTTTTAAATATATTATTTTATCCCGATATGGACATGACCGGTGTGAGATTATGTTATTTCCCTGCCGAGAGCAGGTAGGGCGATTCCCTTCGAGGATTAACGAGCCGTCAGACGTGGTAGCTTGACGATTCCTCCATCCGCTGTTGGGAGGAACGTGTTCCCACTTTGGCGGGTGTGAGACACCACTCCATCCGCTGTTGGGAGTGCGACATGAGTTTGCCTCCATCCGCTGTTGGGAGAACACAAACTCATCCCGTAGAATAAAGCCTCTTCATCCGCTGTTGGGGGAGTGCTCCTTCGGGTGTTTGATATACGCCAATGGGATGATTGAATTTTAATCAAATATTCATTTTGAGTTAACTTATGGGGTTCTTGCTGAATTTTCTTTATTTTTGATTTTCAAAGCAACCTCCCTCTAGCACTAAATCGAATTCCAGTGGAGAGCGGACCTTCCTCTACCGCTAGGTAGAGCCGCTTGGATGATTCTAGAAGTTAACATCACTATGTTTACTTTTCTATTTGTGATTTGATGAATAAATGAATTGTAATATATGTTTATGAATGAAAAAATATGTTTATCTACTTGGCCTGAATGTATGAAAAAATATGAAGAAAAAAAAATCTAAGATATGACATATTTTTATGGTATCAGAGCCAATCTAGCATTTGGGCATGGTGAGGAGGCTCGAGTAGGAAAGGGCTACTCGTAGACGAAGTCAAAGGACTCGTCACAACGTGGAGCCACCACTGGGCTACGCCTCACATGCACTATGCTATGGCCTAATCTGGGTTATGTTGGACCTTGATGAGGACGTCAAGCCTTTGAGTGGGGGTGATTGTAACACCCTTGATTAGTCCCACATCGAAAGTGGGCAAGATTAAGATTGGTTTATAAGGGTCTGATGAGTGTACTAGTATCAACTTCAGCTTAAATATTTTGATCAGTGGTTTAGACCAAACGAAGTTGATAGGCTAGTTAGCCCATCAGGCTCGGGTTGTGACAAACAATGTTCTCTCTTTTTGGTAACTGTCATCTGCAGGGCCCAAAGGCTTGGAATGAATGGGAAAAAAAGGGTTCTTATGTTGAAAAACCAGAATAATTCATCACCCTCTATAAGCATGCCTACCCTAAGGTTCACCTTTAGGAGATACAGATTGCTTCAACAATTAATCAAGGTGGAAAACATATGACTGAATATAGCACTGCTAATCCCTTCATCATCATGCTATATTACATCTTGCCAACTACTAATGGGTAAAAAAAGCAGAAACACAAACGAACAAAAAATGGATCTTTCGAAGATTCACTTGCTACTCTTTAAGTTTGTTTACTAATGGGTTCCTTGAAAAGTGGTTCAATAGCTGGTACCGTACAATCATGATGGTAAAACAGCATTTTGAAAGACATCAAACTTCTTTTCAAATTCATCATCCTAGACCATTCTACAAAATTCAAGTCTAGAAAGCCAAAATGAAACGACATTAAGTGCAACAAGAACAAGCACAAACATAGAAATAATTCTAAGTTAATATCTAAACTTACTAAAAGGAGAAAAGTAAACAATCTTTGATAAAGAAAAATGGAAGACAAAAGCTTCTAGAAGAACAGCAATAATAAGAAGGAAAAACGCAGAGGCAGAAAATAACAGCAGCTGCAAAATCATCACAGAATTCAAATGATTAGTATCAAGAGAATTAGCCTAATAGAAACCTTTGTCAAAGTCAGTTACACTTAAAAGATCTGCAGAAGCATAACTGTTACAATGTAGTGCATCCAGTAATCTATAGCATTTTCTGCAAACGATATTATAGCTTTTTAATGTGATGAAATATCTTATAAGGCACAAAAAATAATTGCCAAAACTAACCAAACTATTAACTAAATGAATTTTGCTTCAAAGAACGAAATAATATATATACTCAACAAAATCCTGTCGACTAAATGAATGTCCAATAAATTCAAACAGGAAAATATCTTTCACCAATAAACTAAAGTATTTACAAAAGACAAAAGACAAGCTAGAAGCAACAATAACCAACTACATTCATTGATCAATGCAGAAGCATAAATCTACCTTAATAAAGCCAATTTCTTTGGCGTTGCTGCGGAAGCACTGTCTGCAACACATAAGTCCATACTTCCTGATCAGTCCATGGGGGTTCCCACAAACTCGGCTGGAAAAGAAAGGCTAGTTCACATCATGATAAAGAAGCAGCAGATCATACAAAACGACATCTTTCATTTACAAGGCTAAAAAGAAATCAGATCGCCTAATACAAGTCCGAAGCTATCCAGTGTATGTCCTCTGGAACACAGATATGGGGATGTTAATTCTAACTCCTCAATGTGTTCTAGGGTTATGGCAACAACAGGTAGATTAGTTTTCGAGAACAAGAGTGACAAGAACATCTACCGCTAACAAAATTCAGGTTATAAATTACAAAGCTCTATCAAATTTCATTAAATTCGTAAGAAAATAAGTTATAGCATACAAGGAAGTTGCCCAAGAACCAAGAAGACGCAATCAAGATCTTAACCAAAGAGAGTGAGTGACGGTTCTTTAATTCCCCTGAAAGATTTCATCCTTAATCGAACTAGTTCCAGAAACTACATCAAACATGGGCAAAACAAAATCCGTAGAACCCTTGACACACAAGATAAAGGTATCACCGAAAGCACCAAATTCAACGAAGAAAAGGCCGATATCGCTCACCAAACACGAGAACCAGGTCCATAGTTCTTGGGGTGCGAGTTCCAGACGTTCGAGTGCCCCATCTCTCTGCCCGCGCCGCGCTCTCGCCCGATCGCCTCAAATCCCTCGACCAATAACATCGCGTCGAGCGACGGGTCGAAGCTTTTATAGCGCCACTGGAAACCCTAGCAATTGGTCGACTCCATAGTGAAAGCAAACGATCGCTGCCGTCATTTCGTGATCGGACGGTTTGGGTTCTTGGAGTGCCTTTAGACGCTTTCCAAAGCCCATGGGTTGACTCCATATAAGCCCATGGATTGGAGGGCCGAATCCCCTAAGAATCTTTCTACTAAATATTATTTCTGCTAAATTTTAGTCCTTCTAATTACATACAACTATTTTGGTGGAGATATTTTATTTAATAAGCTAAAAAAATTCTATGTATTTAATTTTTTATACAAAATATCAAATTCCCTCTCTAATGACCAGTGATGAGGTTAGATTATGATCTTTCCTATTGGAGCTGATTTGACTTTTTTAACTTAAAAATATTAATCCAATCAAGTTTAGTATGTTAAGCTCTTAACGGATTCAAATTGATTATTAAAAATAATCTAAAGATCCAATTTGACTTATTTTTAATATCATAATTTTACAAATGATGAGGGCTAAGTTTTATAAATTTTAATGGGACGATAGATTTTGGTTGGATTCAATTGAATCGAATACTTTCATCAAATCAGATCGATTCATTTGAAATATATATATTTTTTAAAAAAAAATATTTAAAATTATAAATCAGTTAATCAAATTAAATTAACTAATCTTCAATCGATTTGATATGATAAGTCTTAAGTGATTCCAATTTAACTTATTTTATTTTAATTAAATCGAAAATTGATTAGGTTTAATTATCCGATTTGATTTGAACCGATTTAAACACCCATTGTAGCGCAAATGCAAGACCTCGCATTTATCCTCTCCCACTTCGCCAAGTTGACCTCATCTTTTCAATCCACAGGAGAGCATGTCCTGTAAAGCTGTGGGGTGCAATGAATGGAAGCAATATTAGACAACGACCAGTCTAGTGAGCATATCAGGTGGTGGAGGAAACAGCGAGTCCATCTCCTTCAGATTCTGCTATCTTTACCTACCTTATGACTCCATCTGTGCAGCTAAGGGGACAATGAAGCATGGCAAAAGTACAGATGTGATGAACAGGTGAAGCATCCTTACCACTTTAGCTCATTGTCTGTTCTACAAGCATTCATAATCACAAGAAAACTGGTACAAAGAGGGAGTTGATCTAATCACTTGTGGATTCTTCAGCTATAAGAAACCTGAGTGATTCTTTTTAGATTTCTATTAGAGCTTTAGATTAGGCAAAGTGAAGCATCTCTTTCTAAGCTTAATAAAGTAGTTGTTGACACATTTTGATCTATCTTGGCATGTGGATTGGCTGACAGAATCTATTTACTAACATTTTTTTTTTCTCAGAAAAGTTACAAGACCTGAAATTGTAGGATATATATGCTTCAACTCTCTACCAGGAAGAACAGCTTAAGCATTTGTTCTTAGTAGACAAGATGAAATGGCAATTGAATTCATGCATCGTTTCAACCAAGATTGATGTGAGCAGCAGACAGGTCAACCTAAAGAGACTTGAAAATGATGGATATGTCGAATAGAGTCATCTGTCTTTGTTGCTGCAATTGTCATCAAGCTATAGATATGCTGCTTTTGATGGTGTCAAGCGATCTCCTTGTCTTCATCAAACACACAAACACAGCAAGAACAGTTCAGTGATCTTTCCCATCATCCAGCAGCAGAATCGATCATCCTACCTCTTTACTACCACTACAATATCCCATCACTGTCACCTCCAAATTTGTTTTTCTTTGTGGATTCTACCACCCTACCAACATGAGCTTGGTGGAGTGATGAGGTCAGCGCTAGATTCTTAACCTCTGATGCAAGGGATAAATCTTGTCTACCAAATGAACACTTGGCCAAGCTGTCAAGGAAAAGTTGGTGCCTTCATTAAATCTGGACAATTGTTTGCAACTTAACAAGTAGGTCAGTGATGCTCAACTCCATTTATGTTCTTCTCCCTCAAAAAGTAGAAGAGTCAGTTGGGAAATCTCACTTCCTTTGTATAAGAGGAAGATGTAACTATCAGACAATTACCTAAATTTATGAGTGTAGCAATTTTGATTTGTTTGTTTACATGATAAACAAAAAAGTACTGATATTAATAATATTCTTCGTCTGATTACGACTTGACATGTGGATGATAATTTATCGTACATTATCACTATATAAATTGTAAAAAAATATGAATCATCATAATTCTATGAATATTTTTTTTTATCATAAGTAGTCACGGATCTCGAGTTATAAATATAGATCATTTTTTTTTTATATTTACTCATATCAATTGATTTGGGTATCGAAAGGAACTTATCATATTTAAGTTTGGAAGTCGGGTTTGATTCCAAGTTCATCCTCCTAAAAATTTGTATCGTTAAGTAATTTTTGATAAAATTTAAAAACAAGTTTGATTTAATTTGTTTTCGATAAAATTTGTCTCCACTAACAAATAGAAAACAATCAAATCAAACAAGTTGCAACATATGAGAATCTCAGCTGCACTTCAACTTCCATAAACAAAGACCTCACTCAAATAAGAACAATCTTTTTTTTCTTCTCATTCCTGCAGAACACAACCAAGAACATTACAGGACACAGGTACCTTGTTATATATCTGACAACGTTGGCATTCAACAGAACTGCTCCTCACTTTCCTAGTCTTTCATCAGCCTACTGAGAAAGCAATGGCTTCTGCTATTTGTGAGCTGAGCTCATGCATTCTTCCTAGTTCCTACTATATTCTCTCTCTTGGGTCATCTTCCTCGTATGGCTGTGCCTACCCATCCCGGCAACGCGTGCTCCCCTGTAGGCCCTCCCTGTCTCTCCCTGGCTTTAGCACACACAACCAAAGGAAGGGCTGTGAGATGGGGAAAACATGGAATGATACAGTGCACTGAGAGGAACAAGAAAAGAAGACTTTATCCACATGACCCCCCACTTGTGATCCTTTCTTGGTAGACCACCCAACCCCGACATCTGTATCCCTATCCACTGTGCTCATAGCTTTTTGTTTGGAGCTTTGTTAGTTTCCATGTGCTCTGTATACATCCATTTCCACCTACAATTGGATTGTTTAGGAGGAGGCACTGTCAGTACAGCAGGGACAGAAGCAGAGCTTTCCTCTTCCCCAAAGAAAAGGAAAGAGGCTTTTGTATCATTGGGGCAATAATGCACACCTCCCCATGTGTCATCCCTTGGAACAAGTGATGCTTACTAGGTAGTTAAGAACTTTGGGAGGATGCATCTGCCCCGGCATGATCCAAGGTTTGTGCTTGCAGATCCATATGCAGCCAATGGAAGGTCATTCTTAGGCTCGATGACCTGCCATGTCCATTCTTTATCTCTTGAGGTCCTTGTCATTCATTACAAGTCACAGGAGGTTTCAAGCAATGCTAAACACTCAAAAACAATAATTAGCATATATATATACATATATATTCTATGGCAAGTAATTTCTCTCGTTCTGGCATCAAGTAGATCGCAGGACCAGCATTACATCATCCTGGTGGAATCAATTCAACGGATCACATAGGAGTCATGTAGATGAGGATTAAGGTGCTGATGATTGAAGTAACAAAGTACATGAGCGGACCCACTGGATGAGAATTAATATTGAGGACTATTTGATGGCACACATGATGTGATCAACTAATATGTTCTTGGCTCACCCACCACATATATCTGCAAACATCCAGGACGGATCCAGCTAATGGTTGTAGCAGCCACAACCGGCAAGACAATTATATATACATGTGAATACTAATCATTCTGTGTCTGCTCAGCTTTCTTTATGTATGAATGCTTAATGTAGCATAAACATATAGATCTTCTACAAGTCACAAGAGAATATGTAGATTACAGAGACCCACATCTGTCCAAAGAAGTATCTACTTCTCTTATCTGTTTCACAAATCAGCACAGAAAATGTTGGTATGGAGAGGTATTGATGGAATTTATAGGTATACGGTGAGACAACTTGTCATGATAATAAAATTCTTTGGCACATGTGATCTACAATGGCAGGTGTAGCTGTCTGTCCAATGATTCTTTGGAGTAGTGCTCCATAATTTTGGAAAATAACATATAGAACAAGTGGGTCTTCTTCATATTATAATACTATCATTTGTTGGCACTGCCTGGGCCATCTTTCACCTTCATATGCCTAAACTGCACTGGCCAAAGGACTGGGATTTGTTTGGCATGCCATGAGCACCCATTAGAATACTCTGCTGGGAGTCTGTGAAGAGAATCTTAAATCCTCCCTCTGCCTCCAGGTTGGGTTGTAGGGAGATTGTTGTGTTGGTACAAGGACATGTTCACTGTAGTTGCAGGAGAAGAGAACAGTCATCCCTCAGGCTGCAGTTCCGAGTCCTCTCTTCCAGGAGCGGAAGAATTGAGCTGCTAACAGGAGCCAGGTAAGGGTTCCCTCTTCCTTTGTCATTTGTTCCTTTCACCAATTGTGAGATGAGATCATGATAGTTTTTTCGCATTTGTCATGGTCATAGAGCACATAATGTTCTCTTATGGCCTTCAGCTTACAGTAAGACAGAATGGTTGTGTAGGATGATAGCTCATTAGGAAGCATTTCTTGCCAACTTTTCTCTCAGAGATTGACATGTACAGGTTATGCACCATTCTGTAACCAATGTAATTGAGTTAGAGGAAAAGGAGACATCAGAAAACAAGAAATATAATACAAAACAGTAAAATCAATGCTTTTTCTAGAAAGCAATTTCATAAAATGTTCAACCATAAGACAATTGGAATTTAAGGAACTCATCATGTTCAGGAATAACCTACTGTAACCTGAAAAAATAATTCCTTTTAGGAAGATGTTAAATTGTTAATAATGTTGAAGAATATCTTTCAACTTAATGTCTTCTTGCTTTCCTTTCTTTTTCTCTTTTTTTATCTTATGTAGCTAATTAAAAAATCACCTGTATCTTTTTTTGCCCTTGTGAACTAATTTACCTAATATAATTGCATGTCAAAAAACTGCATAAGGCATGCATATTAATTGAATTATTTTCTCCATGTATGCTTATATACGAATTCGATAAAAAATAACAGTAGCTTCGTTGGTTGAAACTTGATCACCTTTGGCAGTCAAATTCAATTCAACAGAACAACCACAGTAGTGAATTTGATTGCAAGATGAGATACCGAAAAGGCAGGAAAAGCAGGGATGCATGATCTTGTGGCTTTAACTTACCAAAGCACCACAACACCACTCTGAAGACATCAGAAGATAGAATTTGAAGGCCAATGGGGAGATACATGAAGCAGCATGACAAAGAATACTTGAAGATGGCCATCTTGAAGCAGGAAACTGCCTTTCGACAACAGGTAGCTTCTTGTGCCTTCAATTCGGACAAGCCATGAGGAAACTACTGCTGACCCCATTCTATCGGCTGCCTGATCCAGGTGCATGAACTCCACCGTCTATACCAAGTTCAGCATCTGCTGATGAGAGAAATGAAGAACACCAACAAGAAGATCCAACTAGACGAACATTGCAGGGCACTTGATCTGGAGCTGCCGGCAGAACAATTCAGTGGAAAGCAACATAGAAATGTGGTGTTGGAGACTTACCAGGAAAGCGACTTAGAGCTGACGCTTGCAACCGGAAGCAGCACCCGACGAAAAGAAACATCAACTGCTTCAGATTGTGGATCTAGTTTTTCTTCATCCTCAACACAGTCTGGAGCTACAAAACAAAACGGCAACAGATCACGACTGTTCCAGGTTCCTGAGATTGATATGAGGTTCAATCATGATAGGCATAGTGGATTCAAGATTGAGGAACAAATGAGACAGGATGGTGTAAAGCAGCGTACTTGGTTTTCTCAATGTTTGGGCATGAACATGACATGATTGCTTTATGCAAAGCAATGAGATATCATTTGTGGTTGTCAGAGACAACCAAATTAGATGGGAAACTGCCCTGTAGAGTTGAAGATGGTGAGCAGTGAATCTGTATAAGCAGAAAAGACAATAAGCTAGAATTAACAGAGCAGAGATGCACATTATATTTGGAACTAGAAGGCCATTAGCAGCTTAAACTATTATCAATGCTAGAAGTACATTCTCTAAATGATGTACTAAGTTGTTTATTGGATGATGTAAAACCTATCAATCTCTCAATCACCAGCAACTTTCAAATGACAAACTATTCTGAAGAAGCAGGATGCAGGGGCTACCAAATATGCATGCATTTGTCCAAGCATACTTTGCATACAGAATTGCATTTTCAATTTAGATTCAAGTTAGAGTCAATGGACAGATCAAGGAGCATGTTTCTTCGGAAATTTTTTTCTGCAGTCTTGGTATCTAGCAAGATACAAAATTGATATGGCAGTCAACAAATTCTAATCCAACAGCAAGTTATATATTACAATATGCATTACTTTTCAAACTTGTTGTGACATTTATCCAAAAGCTTCAAACTATGAAAGTGACACATATTGTCATTATTTGGTACTTGTAATAATATTAATGCATGCAAGCATACAGAAGATCATATCTCTAATTGATTTAGCATAGTGCTATCCTGAATTAGGAGAAAAAAATCATATATTGCCCAACCAGACATGTAAAGTCATCTACCAATCTTGCTCTTCTTTTACTAAAATGGAGGAATAATTGAAGAATAACAAGAAATTTTCATCATCAAACTGCACCCATGCCTGTGCAATCTGAGAAGAAACTACTTCTCTCCACTGCCATAAGAAGAACCAGAGAAAGGCACAGCTCTCTCTCTCTCTCTCTCTCTCTCTCTCTCTCTCTCTCTTTCTCTCTCTCTAATCACTAAGATAAAGTCATAAGCCCACTGAGTGCTCTACTGCTCTTTGATAAGGAATCCTTCTACAAAATTTGAACAGATTTCCTTATTTATCATTCAGAGGCAAGGCCTTGTTTTCATAATCTAAAGGCCGATTCATATCAGACTGATTACATGGAAAAACCACCTTAAGAACAGTATTATCAATTTCCTGTCATAGTGAAAATATTAAATCAAAATGTATTCCACATATACCAGCAAAATACTTATGATGCAGCAGTATAAGAAGCATCAAGGACGATACTGTTACAGAAAAAAGAACTCATAATTCCTAACTTCAAGTTTACATGTAATAACAATGATATCAAAACCTAAATTATATTTATTTAATCCTATTTACAACTTTTCTGAAGGCATTATCCTAGACAATACAAATAGAGAAACTGATGTTGCTAAACATACCATATCTAAAGTCTACTATCTGAGCATCTTGCAAAATTTTGGAGAATACAACTGATAGCAGAAAATTCTGAAAGGAGTTAGCCAATTGTTTTTGAATGCTTACTTTCTGCAAGCTTGCCATGTAAATGAGATATGTAATCCATAGAAACAAGAATGAAGTAAAAAAACGATATATGAATTAAAAAATTACCAGAAAGAATATCATTTAATGTTCCTGCATTCCAAATTTAAAAAGAAAACCTACTGAATTGAGTTAGTTAGAATGGAGCTTAAAAGATAAGTTAAACTATGTGAAATAAAGATAATTCCGAAGCAAGGCTTTGAATCTCTTGATACAAATCATAATTCAGCTGCTCACTGTAATCATATGAGAAAGGAGAAAGCATAATGTTCTACTGCAGAAGCCTTGTTATCTAGATTCTAGACAATCACTGAAGCCTTGCTGTCACAGAAGCAAACCAAAATTGAAGCCTGATCATCAGTCACATTTTCTTATGATATTTTCTAGTATGTGGTTAGCAATCAGTATCTGAGTCAGAACAATTCATGCTATAATTTCACATTCACTATCTGATATAAGACATTAACATGCAAGATTTCAGCTGTTTCAGCTTGTGCATTACAAATGCTTTGGCACAAAATAAGAAAGGGTATCTCCCATACATAGATGGTTGCGAGTTCAAAATTTCAACATCTCAGGTAAAATCAACTCCACCATACAGACATTCATGGGCTCTAGTATTCTATTCATAGTCCACCATTCAAATATTCTTAATTTTAGGCTTTGAATCAAGGTTCGTAATTTTGTACCGTACATATATATATGTGTATGTGTATGTATATGTGTATATATGCATATATATATATATATATATATATATATATATGTATTTATATATGTATGTATATATATATGTATGTATATATATATACATATATATATATATAAGGGCGATGTCACCGAGGCTTCTTCTCCCCGTGCAGATGAGGAGAAGTTGCCGATGACGCCAAGGCCTTATCGCCTCAGGTAAGAAGGAAGCGATATTTCATCTATGGCGTCTGGCGAGGGAGGTCGGTGACGGATCGGGATCGTTGAGAGAGAGCAGTGTCGGATCTCCAGGTTCTCCCTTTTCTTCTCCCTCTTCTTCAACTAATATCGTCATATAGCGGGCGACGACGATCGAAATCGACTATCACCGGCCGATTTCACGTGATAATAAGGCGGAAACAGCCCCAATTGACGGTATCACCCAGTAGCAGGCGTTATCTTTCGAAATTGAAAACCTTGCTTTGAATAGCATTCAACATCCGGATAAGGCTTACTGTTTCTTTCTTTTTTGTCTTGTTCTTTTACAAAAGGTAATCGGTAAAGATGAGATTCTGAGTCCAGAATTTATAATAAACCGTCAAAGTATTTACCAGCTAAGATACCTGACACCTTCCTGGCTATTAGCTTTACAATCTAAACCCTGAAATCCTAAATAGATACTCTATCAACCGCACCTCCCTTTAAAGCCCAAGATCAAGAACTATTGAGTGCGCTACACGATTCAGCATTCTTGCAGACATCGAAAATCTTAAAAAAGAACCTAACTTTTAAGATACTGAACCAATTTTAACAAGAAACCACCGAAAAAATGCAAGCTTACTCGAGAATGGATAAATGGGGGGCAGGTCGCGCAATAACGAGATGTCAACGGAGGTGAATACGGCCCCGGCATTGATCGAACCGGGCGTTCCTCGATCGATCATGTCAAGATACCAATTTACGAACTCATTCCGAGAGGATCTCGCAGAAGAAGCGGTGGAAGCGGAGGGCGAGACCACCTCCTGAGATTGGAGGAGAGAACATGGGATTGCGTATAAGCCCTCGCTTGCGGCAATGAGGGCTCGAAGAGGTCGCCGGAGAGCGGAGCCCGTAGGTGGTGGAACAGGAGGCGGAATGGGAGGAGGGCGAGACGAGGAGGAGGACAGAGTCGCGCGTGGTACGGCGTTCCCGGCGATTACCTTCTCGATCTCGTGATTGGCGCATGGGGGTTCCGTTTTTTAGAATTGCCGCTTACTTCCCAAAACGAGCCCACAAAACAAACCCAGCCCATCAGACGATCACCACCGTTAATCCCATCATTCCAATGTGCCGACGAGGGCGGCATCGTTGATTTCTTCGTGGGTGTCGAAAGCGGTCTTTCTTTTTGGTCCCTTTCGTTTCGGCGTCTGGTGACTTAAAATGGCCCCCGCGCAGGATGGGTTTGCCAAGTCGCAGTTAGCTTGCACTGAGTTCGGTTTGGGTTCAACTCGAATCAAACCGCAGCACCAGTCGAGATTTTTATCGGCTCGGCACGGCTCATCCATGAACGAGTCACATGCGGGAATCTTAGCGAGGGCGAGTCATCCTTGCGATCCAGCTTTGGATTCCGTGGGTCGCACCGACCGGCGCCCACATTGGCCTTCCCCTAGCTCTCGTGTTCGGTTCGCCGTCGCCCTCTCCCTTTACTCTTCGCTTATGCCCCCCGCTCGTGAAAGCTACACGCGATCGCTGTTAAGATTTCCCCTCTCCTCCCGATTTGCCTCTCGCCTTTGCGATCGGCAAGGTCTTCGGAGGACGAGGAGGAGGCCGGGTATATACCGACGTGAGGCCTTTGCGCTGCCATGTCGAAAGCCCGGGTATATACCGACGTTAACGTTCTCCGGCCCAAGGATTACTGGGATTACGAGTCGCTCACCGTTCAATGGGGGTAAGAGCTGGATTCTCTGAAGCCTAGCCGTGGATTTAGCCCTAATTTATATTTCCCCTCTTTGCCGTGTTCTCTCTCTTGATCTGGCACCGATTTGGGCAGCCGAGCTACCCGATGCATGTAGATATGCTTCTAACGTGTGTCTTGCGTGTGGATTGATGATTGTCCACTTTGATTTGCCTATTTAATGTCGGTATTCTTTTTTATTTTTTATTACGTGAGAGAGGGGGAAATACATGAGCATCGATTGAAGGAAGGGTTTTTGTTTGGGGAAAGAAAAACTTGACCTCGGGAGAAAAAAGGTGGATGATAGGAAATGTAACAGGTTTAGGAAGAAGAACGAATTGAACGCTAAAAGCACTAGTTTTCCTGGGGCACGTGATAGAGAGAATAGAAAATAACATAACAGAGATGTTCGTTTCAGATTTTTTTTGTTTTGCTAGATCTAAAAGTTTAAATTGAATAATCATACACGACTTGGACATTGTGGATGCTAAACGATGGTTTCAAAACCTGATCATTACCAGTACCATTGTTGCAAACTGCTTTTCAGGTAACTTATGATTGAAGCAGGAGTACTAAGGTGCCTGAAGATTGTGACAACCAACCAAAAAAGTGAAATGTTTAATATTTTGCATTTGTTGCTTTTATGCATAAGTATCTATATATCAGTTTTCTGGAATCATTCTTGTTCAAGAAAATTGGTAAACTTCTTATACAGGGGAAGGAATATAGAACATACATTATTATTAGTCCAAAGACTCAATGATCTGCTTGAATTTGTGGAAAGAGCATCTGCTAAACCACTCATGAAATCTATTCTGATCTTGGCATGACTCATGGGACAAATGACTGCATGGTGTAGAACCATGGATCATTGGTTTTTGTAAGGTCAATTAAGAAATTCAACGGTTCTAGTAATTGATCAAGCCTTAGAAGATCAAAGTCAAATTTTCAGTATGAATTTCACTTTGCCAAGTCAAGCTACTATCCATAACAGAAGATCAAAATCCTTCAGCAGCAGTATTTGGAGAAGTGAAGATACTTCCTTCTCGAGTGAGCTGCATGGTTTACAATTCTTTTCTCTAGCTTCTTCATACTTCATTTAATCAAACACTAATCCCATCTACTCTAGTTTAAAGTTCTTGAAACTTAGTATGTTAATTTGATATGTAAACTAGTTTTTTAATTGAAATGTCAGCATATACAGGAATTTGATAACTTATTAGTTATGAAGCTTGTATATGAATCAATGATTAATTTATACACAACTAACAACCGGCTATTCTGTTTTTCTTTTTTACTTAATTTGCATATAAATAACCTTTCTGTCCGGAGTAATGATCCATTGACATGCCCTAGATTCCCTTTTGGTTATTTTTTTGGATTTTTGCACATTTCATTGTATGTGTATTAAGCTATTAAGAATTCTTGTAAAAAGAGTAACTAGTTATATGGTACTTGCTTCATTAGCTGCTTGTGCGGTGTTTTCTTCAGATTTTCAGAATCATTACCGATGACGATAATGACAAGAAATAATCTTTTGTATTCACTTGGAAGATGAATTATGCTAAACAAAGTTCAAAATATACTTTTTTCTTCAGGAATCAGGATGATTATGAGGTCGTGAGGAAAGTTGGAAGAGGGAAGTACAGTGAGGTCTTTGAAGGCATTAATGTAACCAATAATGAGCGATGCATCATCAAGATCCTAAAGCCTGTGAAGAAAAAGAAGGTATTGATTCATATGTTGGTTCTCATGTGCTATTATTGCATTTTTTATCTTTAGTGTTCTTTTAATGTACAGGTCCTTTACAAAAAATTACTGGAAAAAGAAATATATCCTTTTGTTTGTTAATAACTTTCTATTGTTCATGGAAAAAGTAACCACATTGATGTCTTATATAACACGAACAGTTAGTCTGATGGTCACCTGGAATTTAGTTCGGCAAAGAGAAAGTCGGATGGGACCTACTCGTATCATTTATAACTCTCCTTTTTATATCAATGAAATATATAAGCTGAAACGAAACTCCAGAGAACGATTGCTGTCTGACCATCCGTAATGTGAGTCTTGCAGAATACGTGACAAGACATGACTTGCCGATCAAAGTAAATAAAATGTTTCGTTGGTGTTCTCATAAATTAATAAGCTCTCTTGAATTTTAGCTGTCATATTTATTTTTCTTTTCTTTGCTTAATATGTTTTTAGGAAGCTATATTACATGATTTTATGAAACAAATTTCCACTTCACACTTGTCATTTTTCTATTGTTCTCCTTGTCTCTTATTATGATGAAAGATAAGTCATGTTTTCCCTGTCCTTATTGTCCAAAAATTTGTAGATCTGGTGGATAGTAACACAAGTTATTCATCTGTTTTCTTTCGCCCCTCTCTTATTTTCATTCTTGCTAGTCATGGTGATGGTTTTAGCTCCCGAAGAAGTTAGTAAAATGCAGTATTTATATCTAGTGTATTCGTTGACAAATATCCACACACATGAAACAGTCTGATTATATAATATTTTGTAAGGTTATTCTTTGTCATATTCTCTGGATCAGAATGAATGGAGATAAATATTGATTATTTCCCTTTCTTTAGTAAGATTGTTCTTGCTAAGAATTCCACCATGCTTTTTTCACATACTCTTCAGTTGAAAATGTTCTTCCTTCCCATTCTTTTCTTTAAGTAGTAATTGTGTTTTACTGTCATCTTTTACCAGTTGCTGCAGTTATGCTACCATGAGAATAAAAGTTTGTGGCTAAACTGATTTATCTCCATTGTTCTTTCTAAACTGTTTTTCTTACATCTTTTTGCAGATTAAGAGGGAGATAAAAATACTTCAGAACATTTGTGGTGGCCCAAATATTGTGAAGCTTTTTGATATTGTCAGAGATCAGCATTCAAAAACTCCTAGCTTGATATTTGAATATGTTAACAGTACGGACTTCAAAGTCTTGTACCCTACATTGACGGATTATGACATACGATACTATATTTATGAGCTTCTCAAGGTTTCTCTCTTGCCCCTTTTCAAAACAACTCTGCATGCCTTATTTATATGCTTGTTTGTCCTAAGGTTTAAAAAATTATGAAAGCCATAAGAGAGCCAACAAGTGTTTGGGAGCTATCTTCCTTTGCAAGTCATTGTTAGGCTAAGCTATCACATTGAAGAACTTTGATCATGAGATCTAATGTAATTTTCTTGATAGATTCATTCATGAGAATGATGTTAGTTTGTCAGTTGTTGTTTATGGTTCAAAAAGAATTGGCTTCCACCTTATCTGGTAGTGATATTTCAGCTTTTGTACTTTTCTATCAATCTTATAAGATGTATATGTAAACTTGGATATATTGTTTAATCTTTCAGTCAGACCATTTATTGATGCAGCTGGTGGGCATCATTGCTCAGCATATATTTTAGCTATAGAATAGGAGAGTACAAAGGTGTAACCAATTCTGCAAATAACTTTGAACTTGTACACACATCCAATCATTGTCCTACTTCTGGGTTACTCGACTATTTCTCGAGATTTATTTATCTTCATATGCCTTGTGAACTTTATACTTCTTTGTGGCACTTGTAGGCACTAGATTACTGCCATTCTCAAGGAATCATGCATAGAGATGTCAAGCCTCATAATGTCATGATAGATCATGAACTACGGAAACTCAGGCTAATAGACTGGGGACTTGCTGAGTTTTATCATCCTGGCAAGGAGTACAATGTTCGTGTAGCATCAAGGTAGGTATCACATGCTAAAGTTTTTATCATCCTTTTATCTGGCAATTAAGGGAAAACATAAGAAATGACTTACTGCCTTTTTCTGAGGTCAGTTTGCTAATTTTTTATGCAGAACAAGGCCAATTTTGACATTTTAGCATTAAATAGAAATAAAAATGGCACTGAGTAAGAAGGAAGATTAATGAATGTTGATATTCAAAGATCTAATTGTTATTGTTAGTGCATCTTTTGTCTTAGTTGTTCTTCTTGTTCAACTTTCTGAAGATTCTTGACTGGTGCCTCATGTTTGAGTTTTTAAGAAAGCAGCAACCTTTATTTCTTCTTAGATTCTTGTAACATCTTAAACAGTAATGAGTCTGAAGTCCAACTTTATCATGTTTTGGACATTTAGATAGCTGTGACTATCTGGAATTACTGCTCTATTTATGAGTTGATGTTGCCTTAGTTAGGAACCAGCCGGACATTTAGATAGCCATGACTATCTGGAACCTTTCTTTCTAAATGTCAATCTGTATGACCTCGTACAACCAAAATGATGAAATATAAGATGAATTCTTTATCATGGATGTTTCCTAAACATGTCTAAGTGTTAGATTTAGACTAAACTCTAGTAATGTACTTAAATGAGTTTGTTGGAATCCAGATACTTCAAGGGTCCTGAGCTCCTGGTTGACTTGCAAGATTATGACTATTCACTGGACATGTGGAGTCTTGGTTGCATGTTTGCTGGAATGGTAAGTGATCTCTGTTGGAAAATTTATCTAATGAAATGCTTAGTCTTTTGAACACTATTAAGGCACACTGCAATCAACACTAAGAACTGTATATGGTTAACACATCTCTGCTGTTTGATTACAGATATTTCGCAAGGAACCTTTCTTCTATGGTCATGACAATCATGATCAGCTTGTTAAAATTGCTAAGGTAAATATCAGTTAAACTTTGTTCTTTCTGCTTTGGATGTAAGGTTATTCAATGCAATTTATTTGCATTGGCTTTTAACAGAAAATTTCATTGAACTTGTATGTTGATTCTCTTTCCAAATTTCGAAACTTATTAAATAAATATTCAGATTCTGATCAGAAGTGAATTTGTACTAGATGACAACTTCTTGTTATTTTAGCCTATTGTACTTGATGCAGTTTGTGGTGGTTTTTTTTTTTACCAAAGAAAATTAAAAATATATTACAACTTAACCAAGTCTGATACAACCACTGCTGTTCGCATCATTGCGAACCAACATCTCTAAGACAGAAGGCAGTTCAGCCTGCCAAATAACAGTGTCAGCTTGCATTCTTGCATGATTTGCAAGCTAATTTGCTGGTTGATTTCCCTCCTGATAGATATTGGTAATCTTCCATTCCAAAAATTGAGTACTTAAGAAAAATGTATCCTTAATTATATTCAAAACTCCCCATGGGGGGTCAATCTTGTTGGAAATTAGATTGACAATTGTAAGAGAATATGTCTCAATTAATAATATTTGAATGCCAGCCTGCAAAGCTGCTTGATTCCCTTCCTTAATTGCCCAAGCCTCACAGTATAGATTATTCCTTCTTACAAGCTGCCTGCATCCAAAGATTAAAAGTAATCCATTAGTGTCCTTGATAATAAATCCTACTCCCCCTAAATCCTTGTGGTCCCAAGATCCATCCAGCCCTTTTGTGTAGGGATCCATTTGACAAGAATTTCTTGTTTCCTCTTATTTCCCTCAGGGATAGCAATTGTCAACACAGTATAAGTAGCAGCAACAACTCTACACAGTAGGGTGAAGGGCCGTATTTGTGTGTTATTAAAAAGTTTATCATTTCATGCTTTCCAAAGGTACCAAAGAGAAGTAGCAATCAAGGTTTTGATTACCATAGCATCATGGGAATGAATAAGATCCCACACCCGTTTAGCATAAGAACATTGAAAAAATAGGTGAGCAATAGATTCAACAGGTTCATCACACAAAACACATGTAGAGTTGTTGCTAATACAAAAGGACCCAATCCTATCAGCATTTGTGGTGGTTTCATTGACCTATTTATCAAGTGTCATTCCAGAGATGTGGTTGGATTATAATTAGAAGATATAATTAGAAGGTTTTTAAAAATTTTATGATCTTATTATTGATCAAATTGCTAATGTGACCTTACTGTCTTTATAATCTGGTATCTCATACGGCTTTGTTCATTAACTCCATTAGAATGTATGTGATGCCAGAGCTGCAACTATTTGTGGTGTACTTTTCTTTGTTTAGCCACTGAACCTGAGAAGGATGTTATTATATAAAATATTTCCTCTTCTTCTTCTTCTTCATTCATCCTCCCCTTCCAGAACCACTTTGACATTTAACTACCATGTGCATCTTGGTGTGGGCCTGCCAATGTATCATCACTTTCTAAAGCAGTTTTGAAACATGATATCTGGTAGATCTTCTTTGGTTTCACTTTCTAAACAAGGAGGCCTCATCTTTCTCCTTCCAAGAGTGTAAGGTTAAGGTATACTAATTCCGATATGTGATGACGCATCCCACTTTGTGATTGTGCAGGTGATGGAACCACTGTGCCACTTGTTGCTGAAATTTCTGTGTATACTCAACTAACCATTTCAACTGGGACTTTAACCATTTCCGACATGTGATCCCACCCATCCCTGCTTTGTGATACCAATTAGTTTATGCTGGTCCCACCAAGGGTTGATACTGGTCCATATGATTTGGTTTCTTTTTTTTACTGGTATTGGATGATATAAGATTGTATCTTGGTACTATACCAGTCCGATAAGGTATCAAAACTGGTATTGGACCATAATATTAAACCTTAGACCAAAATAACCTGAATTTAATATGAATGCAAACTAGACTACAGCTGACCCTTTGTAGACCTGGCTGCATTGATACTGAGGGGACATGGGTTTTCAAGATGGAAGGAACAGAATATTACTAGGTAATTCAGAGTTGAGAGACATGGATGGTTGTGTTGAAATGTAATCAAGATTTATTGTGTATTAGTTTGTATTTTGCAGGAGAACCATATGGGTTGGTTTGGAGTCGATTCTTATTTCCATTTTTCAGGTACTTGGTACTGATGAACTCAATGCATATCTTAACAAGTACCGTCTAGAGCTTGATCCACAGCTTGATGCTCTTGTTGGAAGGTATGATTGTGTTTCTTCATGTGGACATGATAGATAGTGGTTGTTTATATGTGAGGTACTATACTCCCAGTGGGATGGAGTCTTGCATTTTTTATCCCAATATCATAGTCTTGCTTTTTTTTCTGCAGGCATAGCAGGAAACCATGGTCTAAATTTATCAATGCAGACAATCAGCATCTTGTTTCTCCAGAGGTCTTATTTTGTGCTTCTTTTGTAGCTTTAATGTGCAATATACTTTGGCCTTTAGATATCTACTTTTGCCTTCGTTTGTTATCATCATTCCCAGTAGTCCTCCATCGTGACTGTGGCTGAAAATTTGCATGCAGGCAATAGATTTTCTTGATAAACTCCTTCAATATGATCACCAGGATAGGCTCACAGCGCGAGAAGCAATGGTAGTATTTGTATTTCTGAACTCATATATCTTATGATGATATTGCTTTTATTCCAAATGAACTCTTATTGTGCTGCTGATTATGATTGAGAATCCTGCATGTAATGCCCAATTTTGTTGATTGGCATTGTAACATCTACAGGCAGCATATTTTCAGTTGAAAAAAAATTCAAGAATTATTTGGAGAGACTATGTTAATAAAAAAATTTTCAGCCATAGTAAACAGTAGGAAATCCTGGAAAGAGGATTTAATTTGTCAAAGTGTGGTTATGAATTTTACAGTGTGAAACCAACTTAGTTAAAGACTGTAGATAAGGGTTTAAAGGATTTTTATGAACTATTCTCCGAAAAGTGATTGCTAAAACTTGTGATTGTATTAAATTGGTTGCAAAACTGCTAATAGGAAATTTCATTACTACAATTCCTGAAGAGACAGCCAAATGCATATGAAGGATCTATCATGAGGGGAACTCAGGCCTATGAACCAATGTTTTAAATATTGATAAGACCAGTGACCTGCATGTATTGACTGACGTAGGATGGTACATCTGATACATTCATTACCATATTGGTCTATGTACTGCTTGAGATTGTCATCCAAGATAATAAACCTTGTTATGAACAACTATGTTATTATCTTTCTCTAAAAGCCTGATTGTGCTTGCATTCTACGTCAACACAAGCCTTTACAGCAGGGATGTTGTATTGTTGCTTTGTTTATCTTTTGCAGGCGCATCCATATTTCCATCAAGTGAGGGCTGCAGAGAATAGCAGGATGCGGACCCAATAAAACAGGCAGTTCTGTTGCTGCTATGAACTCATCCCCAGACTGTTATGGATTTGATGTACCTGTGATCTTTGTCGCAATTAATAGCACTTGGACGATGTATCGTGCTTGTAGTACCGCCCGATCGAGCCTTCCCCTTCTGTAGCACTCAATTGTCATAATGCCTGATTTTGATGTATACTCGGAAATCCTTAGTTCTTGCATTTTTATTTCCTGGATTCTATTTATTAGAGCACCGGAAAAGCATGAATCCAATTTGGTTAAATCGGGCAGTGGATGCTCAAGTCCGGCAAGCAAATTGTTGAATCTGTTTCATGTTGTATGTTTGTTGAAAGTCAACGATCATTTCATAATCAAATTTTATATTTTTAAGAATTATATTTTTTTTATATTTATAAAAAAAAAGAAAATATTTATTTTTTTCATATCATCGATTACTCAACGATAAATGAGATAAATTGTGCTTTATGATATATATATATATATATATATATATATAATAATTATTACAAAATTAACCAAATAGTTTATTGTTATAAATATTAAAAAATCTTAATATAATTATAAAAATATAAAAATCAAAATATTAAAGATAATTAATTATATTAGATAATTTATAATTAACCCGATAATTTCACACCTATCCTCTAATCTCATTCATCAATTATTTCTTCTTCCTACTTGAATCTATCGTCATATTTAATATATCATTCGTCATGATTCAATTCACATTAACTTATTCCAACCATTATTAACTTCTGCTTATGCCCAAACTAAACCTATCATACTCATTGATGCGTTGAGTCTGAACCACTGTTGAGCTAAGAGTGATCTAATGGAATGACGATACTATTTGCAACTGCAAATATATATATATGGGCTGAAATATATATACGGGTGAAGACTGCCATGACAATAAGGTTAAAACAACAGCTCAGAAAAATGCTAGGAAACCAATACAAGTCTCATCTTCATCCCAATTTATGTGTTCATTGTTGATGTAGATTCTTTTGCCACATAACACTTTAAACATAGCATATTAGATTATAGGTATTCCAAGATTCTGTAACTTAACCTTTGTACTATAGCCATCTTTCTGAGTATCTGGAAGCACTCGACAGCGGTATGCACCAACACCGGTCGATACGTACGATTCAACAGCCGATATCGTACGGGACCAGGCCTTGCAGCTCAGGTCCATTGAGTCTGCTGTTGTTGTCAAAACTGAAATGCCACGTAAACAGCAAGTTATTACATTTTGATGACTAAAACCCTAATAGATCTCATGCGGGGAGTAACCTCGACAGACAAAACAGTAAGATGTGCAGCTTCGGAAAATGCAAGCAATGATTTCAACAACTTAAACTTGAGCTCAAAGTAAAAAAATGCAAAACATCTAACATAGAGTGCAATAATAATAATTCATCCGTGATCTGTGAATTTAAGCGTGGAAATGTTCCGATATGCTCTAACACATCGACTGTTGATTTTGCTCCTCTTGAACCTGCATGTGCTACCATAATTGATCCAAGAACTGAGACATTCAGCAAAAATACTCAACTAAGAATTTATCTTATTCTTGGAAATACTGCAATCAGGTTTTCCATTTGCATCGACTCCATGTAACGGTTGAGACTTAACCGTATCTCTAACGAACTTAACCATTGGATGCCTCAAGTGCAGTTGTTTGTATGACTTAGAAATGATAAGACAACGATAAGCTTATGCTAGCTGTTGCAGTCATCCCCTCGGTCCTACATCAACCACCAAATTACCTATATGTTATAGAGCCGTCTAATGTAGCAGCTACATAAGCCTTGTTCTTATCTTCTAGCGGTCTAATAATCGCCCGGTAGTACGTGTCAAAAACTAAAAGGTTGGTTCACAAATTAAAGGTTAATTCCTGTTGGATGCATACATAGAGCAGAAATTGGCCACCAAAATGTCACATTATGAGAATCCTATTCACCTAACAGTTCATGTTGAATAGGCTTTCCCACAAACCAATTCAATTCTTCCTCATTTTCCAATCAGTGGTTGTGGGTTATGGAACCCCAATTATTAGTATTTTAATTGCAGTTTGATTCCAATGTCCGCATTGAACTAATAAATGGATCATTTGTGTTCTTCTTTAGCATATGCTGGGAGATCTCAGAAACAATGTCATTACCTCTGAAGGGGGAAGTTAGCGAATGGCCCATCGATCGGAATGGTTCCACAAAGATCATTGTTTGAGAGGTCGCTGCAACAAATTTAGAAGAGATTCTTCAGTGTTAGATCTTAGAAACGTGAAAGAAACACGTGAATTTGGATGTCAAGCCATTGTTCCTTACAGGACTTTGAGATTTGAGAGGAAGACGAGCTCTCTGGGAATGGATCCGGAAAGCCTGTTGTTGTTTAGCCGCCTGCAGAGATGATTGCAACCGAAAGGTGATCAGAAATAGCTAATTGATACTGTAATTTCGACGACGAAGAAGAAGCAATGTTTGTGCATGAGCAATGAAGAAGCAAATGTGCTCACAAGAATCTAAGTGACTTCAACTTGGCGAAGGACTTGGGGATCTCTCCCTGCAGCTGGTTCCCGTACAAGTCCATGCTGATGAGGCTCTTCAAGTTGCCCAGCTCCGCCGGGATCTTGCCTTGGAAGTTGTTCCGGTAGAGCTCCCTGCAACCCAGGCAACACCATCCGTGAATCAAGATCCCATCTTTATGGTGACAGAGGACAGAGACGAAAGAAGAAAGCCTGGGAGGGACTTACAGGTACTGGAGGCGCTCGAGGCCGCCAAGCTCGGGGCCAATAGAGCCGGAAATGTTGGAGTTCCCCAGGTCCCTGCAACGAAAGTACGGTCTTTGGTAAGGGAAAAGGGTAAAGGTGGGTGATTTGAGAGAGGAAGGGGACGGGAAGAAGAAATTACAGGCGGATAACACGGTTCTGGGAGTCGCAGGTGACATGGAACCAGGTGCAGGGGTTGACGAGGGTGGGATCCCAGCTCTGCAGCACGTTGGTGGGATCCGTCAGCCGCGTCCTCCATGCGTGCAACGCTTCCCCTGTTCCCAACCCAAATCAGAAAAGAACCCACCTTTCTTCTTCGAAGAGCAGCGAGGGAGGAAAGAGAGCTCACCTTCGGGGTTGGTGGACAAGGCCGGAGAAGCGGCGAGGAGCAGGAGGAGGCAGGGAAGCAGCACCGGAAGAGAAGCCATTCGAGGATAATGGGGGAAAACGAGGAGGGGAGAGGGGAGAGGACTCTGTAATGGAAGCTTCAAGGGGGAGACACCATCCATCAATGAAGGCGGAGGGAGGGAGAAAGGGTGTCGGAAGTCCGCGGTCAAAAAGGAAGGCGCACGGAAGGAGAAGGGAGAGAAAGGCACGCCATCGTCGTGGGCGTGGGGTTTGGCTTTGCGTGTGTGAGGGTCGGTCGGGTGGTGCAATCACCCATCCCGGTCTTCAGCGCGACGAGCCACTCGAGGCGGCGGTGGTGGTGGTGATCTGCGCGTGGAGAGGCGCATCCATTGGCCGCAGCGAAGTGGAGTCAAGTCGTGAGACTGAGGGCACTCATGCAAGCGTCACGTTCTGTCATGGCATGGAAAAGCAGCGAAGTTGCACCGTTCCACGCGTTGACTCGGTCAAAGAATCCTTCTTCTCTTCCTGAAAAATGTTTGACTAATTCGACGAAGCATTAATTCTATCTACCAAATATAAAATTTCAATTACTGGCTCATAGTGAATATAATTTTCTAAGCTTGTAACATTTTTGTCCTTATTCTAAACAGACAATTATGGTATCTAAACTGTCTAAATATAATAAAAATCAAAATAAAACATATATAAGGTCTATGATATGATATTAGTAGTTAAATACTTACTTTAAAAGCAATTAATTTGGATTTAAATCTTATAGAGTTATTTTGCTTCATTAAAATTTTATAATTTACCTTTTTACATTAACTTTTTTTTAAGTCATTAGACTGATTATAGTTATACATCTATTTTTATATATTTTAAAAATAAAATTTATATTTTTTATATTTTAAAATATTTTAATTATTCAAAAATTAACAATTCAAATCGGAATCAGAATAAAAAATAAAATAATTCAAATAATTTTTTTATTTTAAATTAAATAAAAAATAGAAACAAAAAAAACCATGATCAAGGTTGGTAGTGTAGGCTATAAATTAGAAAATGATGTCCCAAAGTTTCTAGAATTTATTTGAGTTTTTGTGTTATCCATTTCTACCTCTATCTTTAGTCTAGAGGAGATTGTTGTGATATTGCTTGTTGTATGGGAGTTGGGTTTTTATGGTTTTATTTTTGAGGTTTAGAGTTTGTTCTCGACATCCTTTTTTAGGTTTATATGTACCGATCTATATAATTAATTTTGATGAAGATTTTGTAATTTTATTGCTAGGTGATGTGATAAGGATGATAAAAAAATTATTTATCCCTCTATTTTTATATATATATATATATATATATATATATATTCAAATCTTTCGAGGAGATAAATCAGAGAACCAACACAGTAATTCTCATTGCATTAATCATTATTATACTCACAGAACAGACATTATGACGTATGTTGAGCTATCAATCGTTATACATGTGGTAAATTCTAGAAATAAAACCTCTAAATTTGATAAATTTCTCCATCATAGCATCTCTTATTTCATAAAAAATAATTTTACCCTTACAAGTTTGTCCGTCATCGTCTCTGTGTCACCATCGTCCTTGTCATCCTTGGTAACAAAGGGGGCATGGGTGGGGATGATGAGAGCGAGATGCACCGACAACAATAAAGATGATGATAAAAGAAGAGAGGAGGGGAAGCTAGGGTAACGATGTGTGATAAAGATAACTAAGAGTAGACGATGATAACAAGCAAAAGGGAGAGCTTACGCGTGGAGACACAGGCGACCAGGTGATTATCCTCCTTCGTCCTCTTCGATTATTACAAACATAATGATCGTGAGGGACGAGGGTGATGATCTGAAGGCGATCAAGATCTAAGGGGCAAACGGAGTCGAGGATAAAATTATCTTATTATGAATGAAGGGGTGTTACTATGAGAATTTCTCAAAGTATTTTTTTTTAAAACAATTATCATATATATATATAGTTATATTAGTGAAAAACACATGTTTAATATAAATTCAATATCTTTTTCTTTTGTAGATTATGCATATTAATATGCAATGATAGAAAACACATGTTCAATATTAGCAGTAGCATCATCTTTGACATATCTAAATAAATATAGGACAGACAAAAAATAAGAAAAAGGGACGAGCGCTAAGGCAAGAGACTCTCATTTCCCCTCCTTTGATATGAGATGAGTTCGTTTCCGATTGAGGGTTGCTGTCCTCTTATATTTGAGATGAGTGGAGTCCATCACTAAAGCAAAACTTCTTTAAGAAGAGATTTGAGTTCATCATGATCTCATATGAGTTAATTGGAACATTTTAATTTAGTTTTGTATCAGAAAAAAAATAGATTGACTCATAAAAATATGATGAATAATTATTATCAATTCATATTTAAATATTTTAAATCTAATGATACAAAATTAATAAGTTAATGGATTACACTAAAAATAAATCAACGCTCTTCTTGAGATTTCGAATAAGAAATTGTTTCACAACGGAGGATATATTAAATCCAATGCTTTTCTTTAAAATTCAGTCTTATATTGGTCGATAATTTCCACCATCTTAATTTATGATATTGATCGGTGAGATGAATTAATACAAGAATATATTTAAAAGTTTTGAGAAGAAAAAGATAAATATTTGATTATTAAATAATATAAGAATTAATTTTATAGTAATTTTATGAATGACCTAATCTCTTGAGGTTACTCGTATCCACTAGCGAACTTTCTTCGATTATTAAAAATCAAAACCATTCGTACTTCAAACACATATTTGTTTATGATAATTAAAGAAAAAAATATTAAAACTCAAGAGAAATAAATATTACAACAAATAAACACATATTTGTTTATGATAATTCACTTGTCTCAACTCATCAATTTATTTTTTTATTTATAGAGGTTTAAAATTAAAAATATTAAACTATTTTAAAAAATCATAATAATATTTTTTTTTAATTATATATTTAAATATTTTATAAATCAACATATGTTAATACATAAATTCGAATCTAAGATCCATCACTTATCACTTATTTAACTGTATATTAATAATCTTGAATGTCTGAGCAACATTGTTGTTTTTTAATTTATCTATAAATATTTTTTATATTCTTAAGATATTTTTTAAGTTAAAATATTTTTATTTTTAATATTATTATAAAAAGAAAACAAATATCTTGTCGACTGTATTCTATGTAAGTCCTCGCCGACTCCCTCTCCTCTCTCCGTGTGCTGTGATGGCGGATAAGCTATCCCTCTCCCTCTCCCTCTCCCTCCCTCTCCGCGTTCCCTCCCCTCCACCCTCCAATTCAAAGCCGCTCTTCCATGAATCCCCGTCCCCTAACACCCCTCCGCCTTCTTCCACTCTCGCCCCAATCCTCCACGACCTCCTCCTACACCCCCAAAACCCCGCTCTTCCGTCCCCCGCCCTCCGCCACCGCCGCCGCCGCCCCCCGCCCACCTCCTCCCGCAAGCCTCGCCTCGGTAGGTCCCACGACCCCAACCGTGGCCGCCCGTGGTCCATCGACCCCCGTGCCTCCCTCCGCAGCCACCGCGCCCTCCACTCCCTCGTCCACTCCACGTCCCACCCGCCCCCCCCGACCTCGACGACCTCCTCCGCCCCTCTCCCCTCCCCCCCCCGATTCCCCCCTCGAACCCTTCCTCACCGACCTCCTCGCCGTCATCGAGGGCCTCGAGTTCCACCGCCACTCCGACACTGCCCTCGCCGTCTTCGACTGGGCCCGCCGCACCCTCGGCGACGCCCGCCTCTTCTCCTCCGGCGTCGGCGCTGGTCGACCCATCCTCCCGGTTGTCATCAGCATCCTCGGCCGCCAGGACCGCCTCGCCGATGCCGCTGCCCTGCTCCAGTGCCTTCAGGACCACGGCTCCTCCGCCGACGTCTATACCTACACCTCGCTCATCACTGCCTATGCCCGCAAGAAACGGTACCGGGAGGCGCTCGCCGTGTTCCGCCGGCTGGAGGTCGATGGTTGCAAGCCGACCATCATCACCTACAATGTTGTCCTCAACGTGTACAGCAACCTGTTCATGCCGTGGAACAAGGTGGCCGCCCTTGTCGATGCCATGAAGAGCAATGGAATTTCACCGGACAGGTACACGTATAACACCCTCATTAGCTGCTGCCGCCGTGGGTCACTCTACGAGGAGGCCACCGAGATCTTTAGAGAGATGAAAGTTATGGGCTTTGCGCCCGATAATGTCACCTACAACACGCTCCTTGACGTCTATGGGAAGTCCCGGAGGCATGCAGAGGCGTTGGGCGTTCTTCATGATATGGAAGCGGCTGGATTTTCCCCCAGCATTGTCACGTATAACTCTTTGATCTCTTCGTACGCTAAAGATGGGATCTTGGATGAGGCAATGGATCTCAAGGAGCAGATGGAGGTGAAGGGGATCAAGCCGGATGTTTTCACATACACCACTCTTATTTCCGGGTTTGAGAAGGCTGGCAGGGATGAACTTGCTGTGAGGATCTATGAGGAGATGGAGAGCAAGCGGTGCAAGCCAAACTTGTGCACCTTCAATGCTTTGATCAAGATGCATGGGAATCGGGGAAGATTCACAGAGATGATGAGGATCTTTGAGGAGATCAGGTCCATTGGCTTCAAGCCAGACATTGTAACTTGGAACTCGTTGTTGGCTGTGTTTGGACAAAATGGAATGGATTCAGAGGTCTCAGGAGTGTTCAAGGAGATGAAGAAGGCAGGTTTTGTGCCTGAGAGGGACACATATAATACCTTGATCAGTGCTTACAGTCGGTGTGGCTCATTTGACCAAGCTATGGAGGTTTACAAGAGGATGCTTGCTGCTGGCATTGGACCTGATCTTTCCACTTATAATGCTGTGCTAGCTGCACTTGCTCGCGGGGGGCTTTGGCAACCAGTGGAGAAGATACTTGTGGAGATGAAGGATGGGCGTTGCAAGCCTAATGATCTTACATATTGTTCATTGCTCCACGCATATGCCAATGGGAAAGAGTTAGATCGGTTGCATGCATTATCTGAAGACATATATTCAAGGACTATCGTGCCACACAACATGCTTCTGAAAACACTGGTATTGGTCAACAGCAAGAGTGATCTTCTAGCTGAAACAGAACGAGCTTTCATGGAGCTGAGGAAGAGAGGTTGTTCCCCTGATATCACTACTTTGAATGCCATGGTCTCAGTCTATGGAAGAAGGCAAATGGTTGCAAAAGTGGATGAGATCCTCAAATTCATGAGAGCCAGTGGCTTTACTCCTAGTTTGACAACATTCAATAGTTTAATTAACATGTATAGCCGGCTGGGAGACTTTGAAAGATGTGAAAAGATTCTTAATGAAATCAAGTTGAAAGGTGGGAGGCCTGACCTTTACTCATATAACACTGTCATCTATGCCTATGGCAGGCAGGGCCGCATGAAAGATGCCTCAAGGATATTCTCAGGACTGCAGGCTTCTGGTCTTAGGCCTGATATTGTAACATATAATACTTTTGTTGCAAGTTATGTGACCAATTCAATGTTTGTAGAGGCTATTGATGTAGTTCGCTACATGATCAAAAGTGGCTGCAGGCCAAATGAGAATACCTACAACTCTATAGTAGATGGGTACTGCAAACAGGGGCGGAAGGATGAAGCAATTGCTTTCATATCGAACCTTCAGCAACTAGATCGTGGAATTCCTAAGGATGAGCAAGAAAGGTTATCAGAACGACTAGCGAAAAGTACTTTGTAGTTCCAAAGGAAGTTCACACTAGATGGATACAATCAACTTTTCTTTTGTTGGCTATTACACATTGCAAAAAAACAAGAGGCTGTTACCACACTTATTTACAACTTTTCAGCAGCTTGATGCTGGGAAATGAATTGTTTGAGTAATTGGATGAAGCCCCCTTCTGATCTCAGAGGCTTGAGCCTAGATCATGATCTATATCATCCAAAGTCGCTTCATCCTCTGTGAGCTATTTCTTAGGTATTTCTTGTTCAAATCTCTCTTGGCAAAGAGCACTTTTTTCCCCACATGTAATCTTGATTTGATTTTATGTTGTAACTGACTTGTACATTTCTCGTTAGGTTGCTCTTTAAGTAAAAAAACATGTATTAAAATGTCACATTTATACTGATTGTGCTATTATAAGTTGCATTTTGTACTGATACTGTAAGCAATTTTCTCTTTTTTGTTCGTGTTTTATGCATCAATAACTGTGGTATAGCTTGGATGATGTCTTGTTCAAGTAACTAGACACTAAGGTTCTAGAAACCATACTATGATTGGAGGAAGGGGTCAGTATGATGACAAGCATTCTGTAAGAATAGATATAAGCTGAGGACACTTATCTAGGTGATCTTCCATTGGCTGCTCACAATACATTGAAAACTTGGTGTCGGTTGATCAGGATTCTCTTTGCCATTACAGTGTAACTCGTTGATTTTCATTAACGTAAACTCCACTCATCTTCTTCAGAACTATTGACTTGGAGTTATCTATGATGCACTGAGTGAAAGCATTCTTCCTTTGTCATGTGGTTTCCCTTATCCTATCATCTATGTGCTTAATTATGTAGCAAAATTATCTTGATGAGTGGAGGAAAGCAGTTATGCAATTTATGGCTTATTCTATGCTTGGTTCAGGCCTTTTGCACAAGAGATAATGAATCGATTAAAGACATAGTAGTTCTATTCCCTCCTCTTCGGCTGTGCCTCTGTGTGCTTCATGTTGGAATTCACATGTTCGCCATAACATCATCTTTCCTGTTAAGTAACAATGGTTGTATCATGCCCTTACCTTATCAATAGTTTCATGTGTTTCACAGTCAGCATTGGTTCTGTATTTCTTCTTCCTTCTATCTCTGCAATGTGGCGAAGATTAAGCTACTTTAAGCTCAGAATTGATGTGTTTATGCAGCTTAGACAAGAAATCATACTTGTTCCTGAATGTCTGGCGTCCTGCATTACTTGAATGATATGCATCATGTCAATTATGTGTGTGCCTCACATTTTAATAAGAAATGTGAAGGTTGGTTAGTGAGTGAGTTTAGCAATCAATATTCTTCTCCTGCCATGTTTCTACTCAGTTGTGGGTTCCTATTTCCTATTCCTGAATCGAGTCTCTTGTTTAACATCTGATTTCTGTATCTCAAACTGCTACTGGCTTTTTCTTCTTTTGTGATAAAACATAACACTGGCTTTGGAAGAAACTCTGATGCTCAAGTCCATTGTATGGCTGAATTTTGATTGCCAGGATCATGAATATCAAGGTTTGCTTTACATCATGTTATCAAGGTTTCCTGTTCCTGGATAGAGTCTCTTGTTCAGTTTCTGATTTCTGTATCTAAATGTTCTGCTGGCTTCTTTTTCTTTTGTGACAAAAACATACTACTGGCTTTGGAAGGAATGCCGACAGCCAAGTTTATTGTAAGACTGAAATTTTCTTGTCTGGATCAGTATATCAAGGTTTGCTTACCTTTACATCTTGTTACACTAGAAGTTGAATTGCACCTAAAAGTTTCATATTCATAGTATGGCTGACGTTTTCTTGCCTGGATCAGTATATCAAGGTTTGCTTTCCTTTATATCTTGTTATTACTAGTAGTTGAATTCCACCTTGAGGTTTCATATTCCTAGTGTCTTCAAGGTAAGTTTATTTTCTTTCTTGTACATACTTATAAGGTAAATGCATAATCGAACTTCAGTTGTACTACTTGTCAGGGTTTTGTTTCACATCTTCTAGTAGTCCAGACAGGTCATTGAGTTGATTTGTTGCACATCTCTGCATATTAAATCGCCAATCTTTCCTATTTCTCCATCTTTTTCAGAAAAGGTACTTGTGGACAGCTGTCAAATTAATTGTGAGATACATGTAATCTTCAAACATGAAATTTGGGTCCCTCCAGTAATTCTTATCTTGTTCCTGGTGAGGCTAATTAGGAATTTTCTCTCTGTGGGAACGAAAGAAGATAGACAATGGATCGACCATGAGAACAATATGGTCAGACCATAAATGGAGTAGGCTGCACACTGCCACTAGATTCCATATCATTTATTTGCTGCTGTATGTCCCAGGATCAAGACAAACATTCCCATCAGCATTTCACTTCGGATTTGAGAGGAAGATGACTATTGTCAATTTCTTTCACCACTGTTAAGCAAGCAAACCTTAGCTTTCCTTTTTCACTTTCATTGTAATGAATCATGATGTGCACAAGGAGCTAGAACTTTTAATGCATTAGAGAAGTAACTATTTGTTTGAAGGAGGGGAAATTTTGTCTACTTATATTCTATTTTCTGATCTTTTCTTTGGATAATTTCAGGGAAACAAACCTTGTTTCTGGATGTCAGATACAGCAAAGAACAAAGAGCATGTTTGGATCAAGTAATCCCACTGATCAAGTTCTTTGTACTTTTTTAATACACGAAAGTTAGATATTTCCTTAAATGATATGGATCTTAATAGATTACCAACCTTTATAGTTCCTGTTTTCCTGGAAACTACAATGATTCTGTTCATTCATCACTACCAAACAGGACTTTACATGATATGACAGAGAAGAATAGATGTGGATGACATCTTCCTGTGTCCTTTGGTTTCAACTCTGCAAGTGTGGGAGGCTGAAGCACATGGGATGTAAGTGGCAAGAGTTGAAGCCTTTGGAAGGCATTAAAGGGCAGTACACACATGTCCAAAATAGCTGAAAGCTTACCAGGACTGAAACAGTGGTGGTTCAGAAACAGGTTGTGTGATAGTGCAGTGACTGCAAAATGTTGATAGCCTGATATCCTGCTACCTTGGACATGACCATAGATTCTTATACAAAGCATGCTTGGTGTTTGTAATTTTGACTCACTGAAAGATTGGAAAGAAGACACTAAAAAAAGGAATCAAGGGGATGATTTGAGAGGAATATGCATGCAAAGGCTGGAGGTTTAATTCAACCTGAGAGGAGTATGATTTGTTGGTTTACATCTTTAATACCACAACAGCATGGTTTGATCACCTAAAACCTAGTAATAGTTCTTTTGAACACATGTAAAGGCATTTGCTTTAGATGTAAATAGGACTTGAAAGCAATCAGGTTGCTTGGTCAATGGGAAGTAGTGTTGATGTTAACACTACTTCAACACAAGGAAGACTCTGGATGTACAACAACAAATCATTTTGTCCCAACTTTAATTGATTATATAGAGTAATGTCTTTAGTTAAATCAAAAGTGTTCAAATATCTTTTTTTGTAGTATTAGTAAGATCTTCATCTCATCTGACTATAATATTTATTGATCTTCTCAAGACATGTTTATTTTAATGTAGGAGCTATAGTTAATTATTCACTTATGAAATATTTTTTTATAGCTTTCCTAATAACTTTGGACATCTACTTCAATATTCTTATCTTGGTTATACTTTGATGCAGCATATCCATGATATTATGTTGGCAGAGACTACACCACAAATATTCAAATCATTGAGATGGATAATATGTGCAAAGGTACTGAACATATCAGATCTACTGCAAGATATAAGATCAAAAGAATACAGAAACAAAGGGCCATGGTGCTGAATTGAAGAAGATCAAGTGTCAGATTTGGTCAAATTTGGTTGGGGATGCATAGCTTCTGCAAAGGTGGTGGACATATCAGATTCACCAAAGATCTTACAGTAGAAAAAAAAAACAGAGAAAGGAAAAGAAAACAAAAGAAAGGAAAAGAAATCAAAGGTAATGAATGAGATGGGAAACCACATGGAGACCTTGAAATCCCCATGTCCTTGATGCAATGATGCTTTCACACAACCTGTCCCGAGACAAAGAACAGAGTTCTGGGTCTTGGTCAATAAAGGTGGACGAAGACTAGGAACATACCACCATCCCGAAGACACCCTCCCACCTGGACATGACCTGTGGACCCCCTTCCAGTGACCGACTCCCAGATGATGTCCCACAACAGGAGAAAGAAGAAGAAGCTCACAGCACATTGAGGAGTTCCTGAAATCTACAGAGAAGTGAAGGGTTGTTCTACACAGACAGCTTCATGTCTTGAGATCCTTGGAACTGAAAACAGTATTTGATTAAAGAACAGCAAGACGAAACAAGGACAGTGAAGTATAAACTGAGGAATCAAAGAAGAAAGCCTCTCCCCCCAATCCATCAATGAATTATACTCTATGGTTAGTCGGCACAAGAAGAAGAAGATGATGATGATGAAGAGAAAGCAGCAGTAAACAGTTTCAATCCTACACTTGGAGCCTCCAAACGATCCGGTCACGCATGTCTTGTGGCTTCTCAACAGCTGCCACCTTCGCCCGGTGCGCAACTCCGGTCGTCATCTTCCCTCTTTCTCCTTGAGCAAGCTCACAGGTTTCGCCGATCGAGACGCATCTCACGTCAGCAGGAGGAATGAAGCAATCCATGGAGAGGCCGGGGACATTGAAGGCCACTTCCTCGATCGTCCACACCTCCTCCATCCTCGTCTTGGTGTGGCTCATTGCCGCCTCACCGAACCTGAAGAGGGTGACATCGGAGCGACCGGAATGGGCGATCATTATTCCCTCCACCGGGCGGTAGTCATCGAGGAAGGAGTTGATGGTGGTCTCCCAGTACACTGCATCGCCTCCGGCGGTGGCTTGGATTCTCGTCAGGTGTGAATCTTCCATGTGGACGAGGAGGCCGGTTCGCTGGCTGAAGCAGCCGAACAAGACGTGCCGGATGATCTCTGCGGGGCCTTCGCTCCGGGCTTTCAGCGTCTGCGGGTCGGCGCAGAGCTTGAGGATGAAGCAATCCTCCCCGTTAACCTTCTTCTCCCCGATGCAACGCGCGTCGGCAAACATGCTTGCCGTGGTCAATGGATCAAGACCCTGCAGGAAGAGCTGCACTCAGAGCGAATCCATAGCTCGAGGCTTCCTCTAGCAATTCAGTGACCACAAGAAAAAGTACCTGGAGCGCGCGGCGGAGGGGGCGAACGGGGCCTCTGGCAGCATGGGCGCCGAGCCAGGGGGTGTGGCGCCATACCACCTTGCCATTGGAGCCGGCGTGGACCTTGCTGCCGCCCACGGCGAGCTCCACGTACCACATGTCCGGGGTCATCTGCCAGAGGACGAAGCCGCCGGACTCCGCGGTGCGCAACGAACCGCCACGGTTCTTTACGACTTTCGTCGCGGTCTCAAACTCCGACGCCACCATTCTCACCTTCCCCATGGCGTAGGCGTTGCAGATGGATCTCTGGAGCTTCAGACCCCCCGACGCCGCCGTGTACTGCTGTAATATGTACTGAGCCGACGAGGTCTCCTGAAAGGAAGAAGTATAGGCGATGATGAACTAAATCCAAGTAGAAAAGTTACATCAACATGTCATTTTGGCGCTACAGATGTCTTTGGGCAATAAATTTGGAGCTTTCGTCTCAGGAGAACGAGAAAACCGGAATCAATTAAGAGCGTCAAAGCGTCAAGCTGTAGCTTTTGCCGAGGAAGTGATGTGAACAGAGCAATGAAGGAAAACAAGGCGTAGCTTACGATGGGAGTGTTCTTGATGCTGAGATGAGGCAGAGGGTCGACGCAGCTGACATGAAGGGGGGCGAGCGGCGCACCCATGACTCCGAGCAGGAGGCGGAGGTCCGAGCGGCGGAACGAGGAGGACGCGCCTCCGGCGGACGAGGAGGTGACGGACGGGGCCCGGGAGAGGTGGCCCCTCACCCAGCGGCCCCACCCTTCCTTCGTCGGTGCCCCATCGTCGTCTCCGGAGCCGCCGCCGTCGGGGCCCTCCATGAGTGGCGCGAGCGTCTCCCGGAAGCTCACGGACCTGGCGACCAGCGCTGCCTGGTCCGGGGGCAGCGACAGCGACTGGTGGCGCCCGTGGCCCTTCCTCCGTCGCGGCGCGAACAGCGCGGGGGGCTCCGCTGCCGGAGATCGGCCGCTTCCCGTGCTCTTCTCCCGAGATCGCGACCGCGCCGGCGACAGTCCCCGCACCACCTCCTCCCTCAGCGCCGAGAAGAACCCCTGCTTCTTCTCCATGGACTTGCCCTGCGAAGCTCACTCCACTGGACTTAACCGTAATTTACAGTCGCAGCAACGGCCGAATCGCCGTTGTCCGTTAGGATCTGAGAAGCTGGAATATAATACTCTTTCCCCCAGAGGAGGTTGCAGAGTCGGATATATAAGCGGACAAGGAGAAGACAGGAGGGAGAGAGAGAGAGAGCTGCTCAGCTCGGTGGGAAGGGGAACGAGGAAAGCAACCAAAAGCAGCGTAAATAATAATAATAATAATAATAAGAAGAAAAGAAAAGGATTAAATATATCGTAAACAACAAGTGGTATTTCGCGTCACGAGATTAGCGTTGATCAGAGATCTTCCAATCGCAGCCGTCCGCCGGCGCCTACTTACTCCACTGTGTTGGGTCTTCACCAGTACTACGTTGTAACGTTAATCCCACCAAACCAAATCATCAAACACAGTGCGTGTGCCACGTGGAGCATCATGCTAACCCATAATTTTGGGTGCATTGCATTATGCATTGATTTGTAAACGTACACAATTCGATAGATATGGGAACTGAAGCGACTCATATAGAATCTTGTCATGTTTGCAAGTAAGATAACACTATAAGGAAAATCCTGCTCAATGATTCTTGCTCTAAACGACTCATCACTCCTTTTGCTTCGAAGACATATTTATATGATGTATGTTAACAATATAATTTTATATTTAATAGTAAATAGAAAATTATATTCGATTATTCTTAAAATTTTTCATACTCTGACTAATCAAAAGATTAACATCTTTAAATCAGAGATTTTAGTAATCCTTTATTTGCTAGTTGTACGTGACTCAATAGGAAAAGTGTGTTTTTCTACTAAAACTGTAGCTATCAGGCTTCTCTATAAGTTGAGATGAAGCATATTATTATTGATGATGATATTTGATATAGCACAATTTGATAACATGCCATCTAACAACTGTTTACAACCACATCAGTGCCAATCAGGAGCATCAAAGTCAAGACGATGGATCATGTCAGCACCATGCCTCTCGGGTACGATAGCATCGATCGAGTACGATATCGTCCCGCAAAGATCAGGATGACATCGACCGAATACAACGTCGCCTCACAAAGGTTAGGACAGCGTTGACCGAGTACAATGCCGCCCCGCAAAGGTCGGGACGACGCCGACAGAGTACAACGTCGCCCCACAAAGGTTGGGACGGTGCCGACCGAGTATAATGTCACCCTGCAAAGATCGGGACGATACCGACCGAGAACAACATCATCCCGCAAAGATCGAGACAATGCCGACCGAGTACAATACCGTCCCATCAGGGACGGTGCCAATCGAGTGTGACACCATTGTTTGGCGCCGAGACATAAAGGACGATCGTTGTCTGCACGAGAAGTGAGTTCATCGCTTAAAGGGTTGACGACCATAAATATGTCAAGTACGATTGGTTCCCATGCGCAGGATATAAAACCCATCGTCGAGCCAACGTTAGAGGAGGATTTCCTTATCTTCACTTAGCTCTAACTAAATCTTTGGAGGGGTCGAGTCAGAGATTCCCTCTCCCGACCCCGACCTATATGCAGGAACCAAGCGATAAGAAAGGAGGCAACTAATCAAAGGAGAACCCCCTCGTTCCAGAAGCGAGGTTCGAGCTCGACCCAATCGCACGATGACTTTTGCTGCGCGAATATTCACGCGGACGATCTTAAGCATCCGGGATAGAACCGAATCGTGATGACACCTCAACCACAATGTAATACTAACAATATTTAAATTTTTCTTAGATTCTTTAATAATTTTGACCTCTTTGCGAAGGAATTAGGTTGAGATTTTCAAATTTACTTATTTTTGGAAAGGAGACTGAGCTTTGCTTCCGCTTCTTAGCTCTAATAGTACATGTGAGTTTTGTATTCATGATATTTAATGATTAATAATTTTTTTATTTCAGTAAAAAGGAACTCTACAAAGAAAATCTTATTTACGTACTTGTTTAGTACAAATGAAAATCTTATTCATAGCTTTGGATGCTCAGCACACTATTTCTTCTCTTCGTCTTCAAGTGCCAATTATGGGCATCAAGGTTACGTACCAACTAACCTCTGTCCTTGCATCCACAAGATTCTTGATTAGGTCTTGGTGGTGTTCAAACGAATCATGATTAGCTATCTAAATAAATAACCTGCTTTGAAGATGGTAGCTTCTTTGTCTCGCCATCATCCCACAATTAGTCCGATGTGGATTGATCCACGACTCCTTGCACTGACAAGGTTGCCTTTGCTCTTGGTAGTTCACACCAAACATGTCACGGTCACTGCACCCAGAAAACAGGACGAGCTCATGTGGAGTTCTGATCAGCAGCGATGGCCGGCGCCACCTCCTCATCATTTCTTCTACGTGAACGTTGGACTGAGCCACATGTAAACATGATCTGGGAAGGAAGGAAGGAAGGAAGGAAAGAAAAGAAGGATATGGTGAGCCGCCAGGCTCACCGAGAGACCAATCGATGATCGACGGGGAAGTCGGGAGGGACGACAACGAGAGGTGGCGGCCGTCTGCTTTCTTATTGCACATGCACGCTTAGGTGGTCGTAATCTTTTGACGCCTTTGATCCCGGGATGTGCGTGTCCTTCGTTTCGGCTTGTTTCCCTCGTGTGGAACAAGAAGCTAATGGAGCCCCGTAATCCCCAGACTTTGATATGATCTTCTACTTCGATCCAGGCCCTGAATCGCTGTGCGGCGATGGCTGGTGCCATGCCCCTTTCAAGCACATGCGTTTGCCTCGCTGAAGTCTCGCGTTCAAGCAATGTCGTGCGATCTTTTCTGGCCTTCCGTCTTCTTCCTTTCACCTTTTACACGAGCATGAAGGGGAGGAGCTACTAATGACGATCGGTGCCTACAGTTGCGGACTGATTACTGCAGCAGAGGGAAAGCCGTCGTTGTACTTGTCGGTCAGCAAACACCGTTTCTGACAGTCGTGTTCATTCATGGAAAGAGGCAGACGAGGACGAGAGGAACGCTTGGAGACTGAAGAGGCTTTTGATCTGCCCCGGGGCGGCCTACGCGGCACGTTTCTTGCTGCTGCGGCCCCGGGGGAGGTGAACGCGATCGCAGACCAAGTGCTTGATCTTTGGTCCGTGAGACGACGGGCTTATGCCCCGAGCTCAAGCTTGGCCCATCTGCCTACGTATGAAGCGGTAGCCCGAAGCCTAGTTCTTTCCGCAATGACGCTTAGGTTACAAGCAAAGCAAAGGGAGAAAGCGGAAGGCATCGTCGTTTCAATGCATCCAACGAGGCCACAAGAAGTCGTCTGGTCTTGCTCAAGCCATTATTCACATTTGGAAGTCATGAATAGCTGCAAAAGATTGGAGCCATATAATTGGGATTGCAATCAATTATATCCAATTATTGACTTATTATGTTTATTTAATAAAAAGAAAAAGAAAATTAGATTAATAAAAAAGCATCTCAGCCTTGGCTGAGACACACCGGTGGGGCGGGCGAGTGGAGGAGAAGCGACCGGACCACGTCGCGCCACTTGTGGCCGCGCGTTAGCTCTGGGACGCCAACAACTCCACGCTTGCCTGCCCGCCCGCCCGCCTTCACTCTCTTCCTCCCCCTTTGGTTCCCCCCAACTCCTCCTCGCTCCGGAGCCCTCTTCTCCCAGTCATGGCTGATCCTTCCTCCCAGCCACGCGCCGACTCCCAGGACGTCGAGGAGTTCCTCTGGGTGCGCTTTCTACAATCCGATCCTTGTTTTCCTTTTCTTTGTTGGTGTTTGATCTTCTTGGAGGAGCGCAGGTGGAGGAGGCGGAGATGGGGATGCCGGTGGAGAAGTTCTCCGAGGTGTTCGATCTCGTGCGCCGAGGGAATCGTGCCTTCCGCGACAAGAGGTTCGAGGAGGTGAGCTTTCTCGGCTCGAATTAAGACTTTGGGTTTTGCTTCCGATCTTGGTGCTTATGTGGGAGAGAGACGGCTGTGGTCGGTGTGATCTGTCTCAAAATCTTCGCTGAACCGATCTCGGTTGATGAGGCGCAGAAGATTTGTAATGCAGGAATGAAATTGGGAAGTCCTTGTTGCCCTGTTCATGCTTTATCGGTGCAGAAATCGCTTCTTGCATTGGTTTTGTAGGATTTAAAGCGTTGATCCACTTGTATGACCATGGGAGGTAGAGTCACTTGACTAGTTTCATTCGATTTTTCTGCAATTCTTAGGCGAAGGCCGTGAATGAACGAGTGGTGGATTGATTGATCTTGAAACCTGGCCCAAGAACCATAAGTGTAGATACTGTTTCATCTAAAGATAGTCATGTCAGGGAGGAAGCCAAGAAGCTCAAATTAATTATCTGCCAATTTGATGCCATGATGTGTGACCAGGAACTTGGCTAAGAAAGGGTCTTCCTTTTTGCTTAGTTGATTTCTATGATTAAAAAATTTTTGTGTTTCCAAAAAAGAAAGTCCTTTAAACTGTAGCATGATCATTGACATCATTTCTTGGATGTTTCATCTAGATGGTATCTTAGGAATCTTGAGCAATCCATTGAATTCTGCACTCATGAGTTCATTGGTATAGGAGGTCTGTCGAAAAATGTGCACTAGTTCTTATGTATCAAACTTGGAGGACACCCACTCTTAAGGTTATATCTGATTTGAAAGGGTGGAGTGTCGGACACTTGACAGTGAATTTGGCATATAATGAGGGGAAGGCAGGAGGTGGAGGTGTAAGGCAGGCCAATAGAGAATAGGCAACATGGGAAACTAATGCACAAGCAGTGAATGAAGTGGTGGCATGATCCAGAGAGAAACTAGAGCTAGAGGATGTATGGGGGTTGAGAATAGGGCCAGTGATGGCAAGAAGTTTTGACCCATTCCATTATATTGTAAACTTATCTAGGCTCAACAAATGATCCAGCCACCTAGTAGACATAGCGCAGGTCTGGTGTATAATAACTATACCCAGCCCTTATCCATAATTTGATTATTTGATTCTTACGTATTCCTACATCCCATCCCGATTACCAACTCCACTTTCCTTCCTTTCCTCTATTCCACTCCACTGTTGGCCTCATGTCAGCTAGCATAAGGATATTGACCATAATCTTATAATAACTGGCAGTATATAAATGAGAATGATGCATCCCTATGACCATATATATTTTAAACTATATACAACAACAAAATCAATTCGTAAATGCCAACTATTTTGAGCTTTGCTACGTGGATCTTTTCCCACCATTGGTGGGCAATGTTATAACCAAATGAATAGTCTTTTTTAGGTCTTCCCCTCGTTGTCATTACTTCCACTAATTTGGGGCAATATAATAAGGCTACCTCAGATTTGTCCAAGCCACCTTAAAGCGTTCTCCTCATTTTGTTTATTAACTGAAATGACTCCTAATTTTTTGCCAATGCTGATAGTTTACATCGTTTTATTATTTTCTCTTTTATAATTTGTATTAACCCCACATGTCAATTCAACAACCTTACCTGGGCAACGCTGAACCTTTTAGATGTATTTTTCTCTATTTGCTCAACATTGAGATTTATGAATTACAGTAAACATTGTAATTTTTTTATAATTGTTTTTATTTTATCTGAGAGGCACATGAAGAGATCATATATATTTCTATTATTTGATATGTTGTGTATATGATGGCTATGGTGTATTAGACATGTAAATTACACAGTCATTGTATCTATCTGATAAATTATATCTATGGATACTCATATACGCATATGAAGTATTATATTTTAGTATTCCCGATCTCTCTTGCATGTAGAGCGTTCAGTTATATGTTTGTTCTCTTAGATCAAGTGATTTATTTACTTTCTTAATCCAGTTAAACATATATATATATATATATATATATATATATAGAGAGAGAGAGAGAGAGAGAGAGAGAGAGAGAGAGAGAGAGAGAGAAAGAGAGAGAGAGAGAGATATTTCTGAGCTTTTATCATATAATATATATATCATGGGATAACCCAACTGTTCTGTTTTTCTATAGATGATATACAGTTTAAATTGGTGTTGTTTATAATTCTCATCTCTATTGAGATTTTGTGCAGGCAGTTTCTTTTTACTCAAAAGCTCAACTTTTGAAGCCACGAGACTGTGTCATTCTTAGCAATCGTAGTGCTGCTTTCTGCAGGTTCATTTTTATATGATGGTTTCGCTTTTGCTTATCATACATTTTACTGAGGCTTAATCTATGTGCTTCTGCATTTTGACTCTAGTTCATTGTGCTTACAAATATTTAATGACATTGTTTAGTATGTTAAAAGATGCCTGCTAATTTAATGTTTATAAATAACAGGATCAGTCAACTTCTTAGGGAACGATCGGCACGTGAATCTGAATATCAACCGTTAAATGGTCTAGACCCTACTACACATGCTGAGGTACACCTGTCCATTTACTTCATCCAATCTCCAGTTGGATCACTGTATAATGGATCCAAAATTCCATTCTTTTTGTCCCACTGATGGACAATGCAAGTTTATTTGGCCATATGTTAGCTTGCTTTGAAGGATGCTGAAAAAGTGATAAGTCTCCGGAGCAACTCACCAAAAGCATATTTCCTAAAGGCCAATGCTCTTGTTCTGGTAACAATTGGAGAAATAATGATTATTTAATTTTGGACTGTTGTTATTTACATGGGATTTTTTCTTGTTGAGATTGTTGTCCTTGGAAAGTTTTCTATTGAAAAACATTTTTTTTTTGAACATTAGTAGTTTGGCCTTGCTACTCTGCCTAAAAATGATACTTCACTGGTGCTTCTTTTTTGCCACCTGTCTTATATGTTTTGGCATTTGAAGGATACTTGTTGTCAGCATCCATGTGTTGTATTATATCTATTTTTGAATTACAATTTTCTATTTTGTTGCATACTCTAAAGGTCAGTTGAATTTTTGCTAATATTGTGTTTCCAGTCCAAAATCACTAAAAGCACTGGCTACTGTCTAATTTGAACATTACAATGTGAAGCTTCATGAAGAACTTAAAGACAGAATAGCACCTAAAGAGTTGCCAGATATAAAGAACTAACTCCACACTTTCCCACCAGAAACATATTAGCCTGTTAGCAGGCCTGGAAATGGGCTGGCTTGGTCAAGTCTGATAGCAAGTCTCGCTTGGGCTTTGCATGTGACCAGACTGATTAGTGGATCAATGAAAGGAAGCTCAATGTGTGTGTATTCATATACTCAGAAGTAATTAATTTTAAATTTATTTCAGATTTGATCTGAAATAAAAAAGCATTGAGGTTATATTCTAATATCAAGCTCAAGTTCCAACTATTGTTACAGAAGAGACGTGAAAGATCATTCAGTAGGGACAGTAATCTTGTGGCAATTGATGGATATGCTAACTAGCACCAGTGGTTATGGGAAAAAGAAGAAAACTCTTTGAATATATTTGGGAGAGATAGCTTTTGTATCAGGTAGAAATCATGAAAACTAGCTTTAATGCTCTCTTGTTAGGTTCTAGAATCATTTGGATTCCATCTACTCAGTGTATCTATTAAAACTTTCAACTTTAAGAGGGTAATATGATCAGGGCCAAAACCATTCAACATGTCAATGAATCAATCACCCTTCAACATAACCTGTATACCTGATGGATCAAACTAATGTATCAGGCTTGCTTAAGTTGCGGTAACCTGAGGGGTCCAGATTGAATTGCCAGGGTGGCTTGTTAGTGACAAGAAAGAGTAGGCTAAGGAAGCAAGGAATAAGTTCAGATGGAAGTAATGTCGAGTTCTAGGCCCCTTGACACAATGTAATTGTGCCACTGAGTTTTCAAAGTATGAAACAGGCACATAAATCTTCTTTTGGCATTTCATAACACTTGAAGACTTCAGAATATTTTCTCAACAACTGCTAGTAGTTCTTGCCACTTCCATAAATAAAGGAGATTTGATACTTCAGAATAATTTGAAAGTAGAAAACATGCTTTCCATCATAGGTGCAAGCGGAATTAGATATTTGTCCGATTAAATTCAGTCAGTGAGGTATTTTCTGTACTAATAGCTGAGATGGTGAATATCGTGTCATAGAAAGTTTAATGTTTTCACAAGAACAATTTATCGTCAATTTTATCGAGGTTTCGCTACAGTTTGTCATCATAGATTCACTGCTGTCTAACATCAGTCTGGGACAGCAATTGTCTAAAACTCAAGACTGAGAAGGCAATATAGATTTATGGAAGATTTAGGTTAAGATCAATGCCTATGCATTCTTTAAATTTAAAGTGATATGTTTATTTTTTGGATTCACATTTTGCAGCAGTGTGGAACTCAGTTAAGGGGCTTTCCTGAGCTATCAGTTTATTTTAGTAACTGGTTTGATACCTTGAATGGTGCTGGCTTTTGATTGTTGTAGTTTCAGGTCTTTGTACTGCAGATTATCCTCATGGCTAAACTGATCTTAAGGTTCTTCTTTCCACTTATGCTATATTTCTTAGGCATGGTAATTTAGGATGTGGATCATGTGTGTTGTGATCATTGCCTCATCATTGACACACATACGAGAATATATGAGGTCGAGTTATTATTATCAGATTATATTGGTTGTAGAAGGCTCAACTTAGACTGATTTCTATCCCTTTTAGTTTCTAGTGCCATCTAAATAAGATAGGTCTGGTTTAGTGTGGTTCAGCTCCTTATATTTCTACCTCGAACAGAATTAGTGCTCAAGACAGGTTGGAACTTTGATAATTTAAGTTGTTATGCTTCTCTTGGGTATCAACAGATTCGAAATTGAATGCCAAAGCTACCTTTTCCAATGGTACATACTGGGAAGCTCCATTATGTAATGAGATCCCAGTGTCTAACAATATTTCCTGATCGATGGTTAGCATGAAATAAAGTATCATGTGTGTGTTTTTCTGAAACTGAGAACACTAGAAGCTAATCCATTACTCTTGTTAACTTTCTTAAATTTACCTTATGCTTCGCTCCACTTGCTCTGCAGCTTGAGCGGTATGAGGAGGCACGCGAGACAATTATTGCAGGCCTTCAAATTGATCCTCTTAGGTATAACATCCACTATGTGCTTGCCAGTTGTTCTTTTCTTTTGTTGGTCTGGTACATCTTTGCAATGTTTTTAGAAATTCAGTAATGTTTTTGAGGGCAAGCCTTGGTGTAATGTTAAGGTTCCATTTATGCACTATAAAGAAATGGTCATACTGGTCCATGAAATTTTGCATGACTAATTTGTTTACCTTATAGCAATCTCCTCCAGACATACCTCCAAGAGATGGATAGACTTGCAGCTGGTTCAGTCAAAAAGGTCAAACGCTCAAAACCACAACGTACAGATGACTTTGAATGTACACTATGTCTCAAGTTACTGTATGAACCTGTCACCACTCCTTGTGGGCATTCATTTTGTCGCTCTTGTCTGCATCAGACTATGGACCATGGTGTGCCTAGTATTTTTTTTATTTGTCTCTACCATTATCCTTTAAAACACTTAAATCACATGTTGTCTCCTGGCAGGCAACAAGTGTCCTATGTGCCGGACAGTCTTATTTATTAGCCCAAGAACATATCCCATCAGGTAATGTACATTTTGTGATTATTACACTTTCTATAATAAAGTGCTTTTTTAGTTGTTTTGTTGTTCCACAACATTTCTGAAGTTTAGTGGACCAAAATACTTCTTTGGCATTTCTGATCGCTGTCAATTCACTTTTTCAGCGTGACCTTAAACAATATTATACAGAAAAACTTTCCAGAAGAATTTGCAGAAAGGAAGTCTGAGCAAGAAAACTTGACGCACTTAGGAGTTGATATAATGCCTCTTTTTGTCATGGATGTTGTCCTCCCATGTCAAAAGTTGTCACTGAATATATTTGAACCTCGCTATCGGCTAATGGTATGTATTTTTTTAGGCTCTTTATTCTCTAAATATAACGTCTCTAGATCAGTTTTCTCTGTGGATTTCAATCTTTTTATATAGATTTTTTAAAATGTGCTCAAGTCTGCAAAAATATTTCAGAGGCAAATAGAAGGATCACCATAACTTGGAACAGTTGTGGATATTTCTTTGAAACCTGTAACTATAATGTAACAGCTGAACTTGACTTGACTGGGGTGTGCTGCAATATTATGAAAATATGGTTATATTATCTTTTAAATTTAGTCCAATAAATATTATTTTTCAACCATAAACTCTAAACTTTTCCAATGTGAGATGATCTTGAATACTGGTTCAGTTTTTTTTCCGACCAATTGCAACTGTATTTTGTGTATGTAGTGGTGAAATCTATTAAAAAGTTACTTGAAAGCTGTGGACTAAAGTCTTAGCAAGTCTATAAAGGTGACTTGCGTTGCTTGCCATGCCTTTCTGCACATTGTTTTAGGCTCTAAAGTAACTTGAAAAAAAAAAATTTATAGTGGTGGAGCCAGTATATTAATGAAGTTGTAGGCTATTGTGATCTTGAAAGGTTATACTGTTATCCTGGTTATCCTAAGACTAGGCACATGGTTTAGTATTTTTCAACTTTTAGATAAATGAGTTTTAATGTCTTTTTGTTGCCTTTGTTTCATTATTTATAATAATTCTTCTTTTATCTTACTAAGTTCCTTCACAATTCATAGGTGAGGAGAGTAATGGAAGGGAATCATCGGATGGGAATGGTTATACATTGTTCCTAGCCTTTCTTTAACAATAAATTCTGGATTCTTTGTTCATTTATTTTCTGGTGTAACTGGCAGGTCGGCGTTGATCCTTCAACAGGTTCAATTGCTGATTTTGCTTGTGAAGTAGAAATTCTTGAGTAAGTGTTGCTTCTCTTCTGATCTTATGCCTGCTTATTCAGTGTTGTAACCATATGATAATGTGCTTTATTGGCTTCCCTAAAGTATAATTTGCTTTAAAATTTTGATAGGTGTGAACCACTTCCAGATGGCCGGTTTTATTTGGAGGTAATATTGCATTGTGTGCCTTGAGGTCTCTTAAACATACTGTTTACTTTTCTCTTACCAATTTTGTTTGCTCATTCTATACCAGTTATGTTTATCCACTTCATGTCATTATGGTTGCACTATTTTAATCATGTCCATTTCATCATGTGTTGACACTTTATGTGGTGGTTTATTGGAATGTGGAACATTCTGGATTGTGGTATGGGTATGGGTCATAGTATGCAACACGGTTTATGGTAGGTGGGGTTTAGGGTTGGTTCTTTTTCTTCCATGCATTAAAATTATGGATTCAAGCATTGTGGTGTATCACCACATCGTACCTCGAAAAGAAAACATACCAGTATGCAATATTTCACACTGTATTGGAGCATAGCAGTTCGTCTACAATTTTATAGATTTGTCCCTTGACATATCATGTATGGTTGATATCTGAAAATCCCAACAGCCCAAAAAGGGACCTATATAGGGTTGACATATGAAATTATTTCCTTGTTTTAAATTACTTAAATTGCTACCTAAGGTAAATACTTAGTCTCACTAAGTTATTAACTGCACATCTAATTGTGTCAATAACAATGGCAGTAGAAGAACTAAAACCATATAAACATTAAGTTTATGGAATTTATAGGAATGTCTGAAATTTGTTAGCTGGTATGTTTATATTAATTGAGCGACAGTGAGAAAACTGGATCCAAAATTCAGTGATCAGGGTGGTATACAATAGTTTTGGCACACAAAAATACCTTGAATTGGGTCAAGGAACTCAATAAAATAAGGATTACTTGGAAATGTTAATCAGCAAGACATTGTTAAGTATTAACAACTATATAAGGAGACATTTGCATGCACTGTTTAAGCCAGAAGTTATTGGTGATTGGTCATTTGATAATCAATTTCCAAGGCGGAATGATTATCTGGCTTGTTTACTTTTTTTGCATAATTTGTATAGTTCTGGGAAAGAAAATAATTGGTTTTTCAAGATTAAAGCCAGTTTGCGGGTTACATAGCAATGATCTTAGGATTTGGTTATAATAAAGCTCAAATGTTCACTGACAATTGGAATGCAATAATGTATTGTACCAAATAATATAATACAACTCTCAAATATATTATATCTCTGTGTATGTTGTTCACCAAGATTATTTCCTTTATTTGATATATCTAATTATTTGATATGCTTTATCAACCATAATTTACACCATAAATTGATATTGTTGTTCTTAGTTGGTCATGGTCCCCCAGTTGTGGCCCTGTTTTTGGTTGTACTGTTTTTCCAATTTTTTCATTATTATGTCCCTACATAGTCGGTAGAACAATGCTATGGGAACTTACAATACCAGCTTTAAAGAAGAGTCTGAGAATTTTGGTTGGTCATGATCTGTGGCTACATCAATGATTTGAATGAGAGAGAGTGGATTGTGACCCAGGAGCATGTGCAGTGATATTCTCTGAAGTCCATGATTGCCATATTCAGTTCACTTCTTCATGCTTTATTGCTCAAGATAGTAAGCTACAGGGACTGAGAAAGATGTGGAACATATTTCTTATTGTAAGCTGCTGCAATATGGTTAATGCTTAATAGCATTAACTGCACAGCTAGAAGGATGACTAGTTCAGGCCTGATTTAGGCTACTAAAAATCTAGAATAGATTAGTTCAGATTAAACAGTTTCTAAACTAATGTTGAGATATGTAATTGTATCTAGGTAGAAGGACGAAGGCGGTTTCGTATCTTACGGTCATGGGATCAAGATGGGTGAGTAATGTCCTGACATGATTTAGCATTTGTGAATTGTTTTAACTTTCCAAGCTACTCGATATAACTGTGCAGTCAGGTAAAGGGTAATGTTATTCATAAATCATCACAGGTATCGTGTTGCAGAAGTCGAATGGATTCAGGATACACTTCCACCAGAAGATTCCCAAGAGAGGGAGGATGTAAGCATGACATGATCCTTTGCTAACTTCCTTCAATATCTGACAACAGAATATTTCTTCTTTAACAAATAGGACTTATGAAGTAGGTGACTTAATGATTTCGTTACAGTAGCTGTTGGGTTCCAGAAGTATATATGATTTTATGATTCGAGTAAATTGTACCTTTATCATCCACCCTTGTTTTCTTGCTATAAGCTAATGTATAGACAAGAAAGATTGTTTTATAGTAAAATAGAGCTTAATGGAAATTTTCACTAATGGGGACACCTCATACAACATCTTTGTTCCCATTGGTCCTTGAGTGAGTTGCTATCTTATGCAAAGTTAAAATACAAGTTGTCAGAGTTCTGCTCAATATAGATAGGCATGGTCAGTATATTTGTAGTGTAATCTGCCCAATCATGTAATCGCTTCTTTTTTCATTTGGTTAAAAAGGGTTGCATTGCAACTTACTTTAATCTATTAGAATATGCAGAAGATTGGCCATTGCTATACATCAAAGCAACAAGCTATTAAACCCAGTGGATTCCTTGAAACAATAATTTTTCCTGTTTTTACTTGTCATATCAAGCTAAATGACCAGTAAATTGTTGTTTTAGTACTGATTGTGAGGTGGCTAATTTTGATGTTTGGTTCTAGATATTAACACTTCGTTGTATATATAGGGTTGCAAGATCATCATAAGTCTGTAGTCCTAGACTGTTATTTCTGGACTACTTTGGTGTCGTTTCCTACATTATAGTGCCAATCTTTGAACCTGGCTTGTCTCTTTTATTATACCTTTATTTTAGACTAAAGAATTGCAAGTCTATATGATCAATATCTCACAACTTATGATGTATGAGATTATCGCCTCGGTGCACAATTGCACATTACCTCTCTTTGATATTGTCTAATCTAACAAATCAACTTTCATCAGACTAACCTCTCTTTCATATCTAAGCAATTTACAGCTTAGAAGATTGTCTGGACTACACATGCACACTATTTTTTCATAGACAGATGATGCAATGAACAAGCACCTGTCAAATTGATTGTCTATTGTTGGCTTATCAACAGATACGGCAAATGGCCAGTGGAGCAGCAGAATTGACTAAATCATGGATCAAGCGTGCAAGAGAAGTTACAAGAATAGGTACTCTATGAGTCGATATGCATGCCTGGCATACAACACTTTGCATTCTGCATCAGGTTCACCAAACAATAAGAGTCCAGTGATTCCACACTAAAGTTATTACAGTTTCCCTACCAGCTATTGGTAAATGATATAGGTCTGCAGATACTTTAAGCATCATGTTTTTCATCTTCCAAACATTTTTGTTCAGCAGAGTTGATGTTTGATTGTTTAATTTTAAGCAGTATATTGTATTGCTAGGTTACTGCCCATTGCATGTCTGACCACAGTGGTAGCTTTACCTAGTGTATTTTCTCATCTCATTGCCCTGTTTCTCTCAAACACAAATTGGTCAATTCCATCTTTTTTTTTCCAGGTAGAAGATCAAGGCAACTGGAACTTCTTGAAACTGAAGGAATACCTAAGCCGCAAGATCCTGAACGTTTCAGTTTCTGGGTATCTGTGTTGTACCCTTGAACTTTCACAGGTCACATGATAGTATTAGTATATTAACGTTCTTCTTGTCTAGCAGCTCATCAATCTGTTAAACTTGAGGCCATCTGAGAGATTGGAACTATTGCGGTTACGCGACACGAGGGAGGTATGCCTTTAAAACAAATTGGTGATGATTTCCTGTAGTCAGTTGTAATGACTCTGTTTTTAAATGTTTGTCTACAGAGGATTTCCCGTGGGCTTATCTTCCTTAGGGCTGAAGAACAAGGTTGCCGAGTCCAGTAACATCGATCAATTCTCGACTGAGTTTTACACTTTGTTAGATACATGCTTTGATGAGTGATATTGCCCTCGGCAAAACTGAATGGCGGGAAGAGATTTATGAGCTGATCGCAAATAGTTTGGACCTTACGGCTCCACGTGGTCATTGTAACTGTTATCTACATAAGTCAATTTCTTTCTTACCGCAACATATGAATGACAAATCCATCTAGCTAAAAAGTGTTGATCTCTGTACAAACTTGCAGTCTCTGTTTATACATTTATTATATAAGTGGATGCTGTATTATGGCTGTACAAAAAAATTCAACAATAGATCCCCAATCATATAAACTTGCATTCTCTGTTCAGACACTCCACTTATGTCACATTATTTGTTGCAGAAAGGTTGATTAAAGTGCTAGTCAAGCATAGAAGTTCAGCAGATGTTTCTACCTACGACTGATGGAAACATAATCGAAGCAGATGGCGTAAGTGTTACATTTACTATCTTGTGATCTTTGTATGCAGGTTAGGTTTTGATGCTTCACGCCCTCGTTCCGTTCCCGAAGCTTCGAGGCAGAGAGATGGAACGGCTTACGCAGCCGACGGCCTCCCCCTGCACCGCACGTCTCTCCACATCCAACCGTCTGATTAGATCATGATCAAAAGAACAGGAATGACGTTCTTGCACGCAAAGAAAACCCGTCCCCGGAAGCCTCTGGAGATAAAGAGGAACCGTCGGATCACTTGGATTCCTACAGCGATGAAACCACTGGCCTACGTCAACTTCCTATATTAGCAGCCCCGCTCTCACCTTTCCTCGGTCACCCTATAAAAGCCCCCACGGATCGAACCCTGTTTTTTTCGTGTCGCAGACCACGAGAGAGAGAGAGAGAGAGAGAGAGAGAGAGAGTGGTGTGGCGTCGACAACGGTGGACATGAAACCATCTGTGGAGGCGACGAGGCCGCCGGAGTGCAGGGGCCACTGGCACAACAGCGCAGGGTACTTTAAGATGCCGCTGCACTATCCCAGGTACACCAAGGCGCAGTACGAGTCCATGGACGAGGTGCAGCTCGATCTCCTGCTCAAGGAGTATGGCCTGCCGTCCAACGGAGACGTTACTCAGAAGAGGAAGGACGCCATCGGCCACTTCCTCTGGTCAGATGATTGAAGGCAGAGAGAGATTAGTCCGCCTTCTCACGTTGCTGTGGCACTTCTCCTTTTCTCCCTCAATAATCTTTTAAGCATGTACAGAAGTCGCTTGGTGAATTAATTAATTAATTATATATATGTAATATGTGAAATGTAGAGAGTCGATGCCGTGACGTTGAGATTCGGATCATCATCATCATCATCATCATCATCATCATCATCATCTGCTCATCTCACGTCTTGATGCGCGTGTTCGCACACACTCTTTCTCTCGCTTCCACATCGGTCGCATCTCACGTCTCCTTTTCCGCATCTTCACGTTATTCTCTCTGCTGCTTCTTCATCTTCTCCACTGCGCCTCCTCCTCCCTCTCGCCCCCCACCCCCCACCCCCTCCTTTCCACGTGATCTCCATCTTTATCCTCCTCCTCCTTGCTTATAATAAATGTGACCACTTCCGGTGAAGTCTGACGGCGCTTCTTAGTCCTCGAGAGACTAAAGGAGGAGAGACATACAAATGGACGCCATCAGCAGCGGTGGCGAAGGGGGCGAAGGATGGCGAGTGGCGCCGCCGATGAGCGCAATGGAGATCCTGCGAGAGACCGTCCGGATCCTCCGCGCCGAGCCCTCCCCCTTCATGGCCACCCTCGTCATCCTCATCTGCCCCGTCTCCAGCGCCCTCCTCTCCGCCGTCCTCGTCCCCCCTGCCGCCTCCGACGCCCTCGCCCGTCGCCTCGCCTTCCTCGCCGCCGCCAGCGGCCTCCCCCTCGCCCGCCCCCTCCTCCAACTCTGCCGCCACCTCGCTGCCACCGTCCTCTCCGCCGCCGCCTGCTTCCCCCTCCTGGCCACCGCCCTCCTCCTCGCCCGCACCTCCGTCGCCTACTCCGTCGCCTGCGCCTACGCCGGCAAGAAATTCCGCCCCGCCGACTTCTTCGCCGCCGTGCGCCGCACCTGGCGCCGCCTCATCTCCACCTACCTCTGGGTCTGCGCCTCCATCTCCGCCTGCCTCGCCCTGTTCCTCGCCCTCCTCCTGCTCACCTGCAAGGCGTTCGCCGCGTTGGGCTACCCGCCCGAGATCGTCGTCTACCCGGCACTGCTCACCGTCCTCGCCTTCTCAATGGCATACGCCCACACCATCATCGTCTGCAACCTCGCGAGCGTGATCTCCGTCTTGGAAGAGGTCTCCGGGCTGTTGGCGTTGCTGAGGTCGGTGAGGTTGATCAGGGGGCAGACGCAGGCGGGGCTGCTGATGTTCCTCGGGTCGACGATTGGGATGGCGTTCGTGGAGGGGCTATTCGAGCATCGAGTGAAGACCTTAAGCTACGGAAACGGGTCGTCACGGCTGTGGGAGGGGCCACTTCTGGTCTTCATGTACTCCTTTGTTGTACTGATAGATTCAATGATGAGCGCAGTGTTCTACTTCACCTGTAGGTCCTCTGTCATGGAAGAATTGGATGGGGATGGCCGTGCTCTGAAAGGAACGCAGAATGCTTCTCCCGAAGTGGACCGATGCTGAGTGAACAGAATCAAAAGCAAAGCCTATAGCTAATAAGTATTCACCATTATTTCTGGCAAAACAGAGAAGTCGATGCATGCAATTAGACCTGAAAACAAAACAAAAACAAAAACAAAAATTGCAGCCTCTCTACACTCAAAACAATGCCACCAAAAGTTTCTAGTGTCATTCTGTTAGTTCTGCAGGTTTGGGTAAGAGCTTTACTCATACATTGTCAATTGCAGTACCGATTATGAGCGGCTGCATGTCATTTATAAGAAATTTATTGTGCACAGGTACAGAAATTTGATGATCAAGAATGACAGGTATGTGAACTCTTACATCTCTGAATGTTTTCTGGGATTTAGTAACATACTTCTTCCTTTCTATATGCTTGTTTAAAAAATTCAATGCTTCATACAAAATTTGATTAGTTTTCCAGCCTCATAATTCATGTATCAGATAATCTTACCGCATAAAGCATGTTTTAACCACTAGGATGTGTTATCAGAGATTGGAGGAAAAAGAATGCAACAATTACTCACAAAATGGTAATGGACGCGTTTGTTGAGTCAATTTGGTGTTCGACAAGCACCGTTCATCATTCATGAGGCTGATCAATGGAGCTGTAAGACAAAACAGAAACCTCAAGCTTTGTTAGATTATGGTAGTACAAGTGAAAATGCCTATACAGATATTTATCTTCACTTTTTTTATTTTTTACACGATTCTGTAATCCGTTCTTATTTAGCGGAACCAATCATGACTTTACAAAAAGAATCATACCAACTCATGTTAGCTCTGTATCATAATCATAGTTACAAGGACTGAGATTTGGCATTCAGTACCAGGGGGTACCTGTTGACATCTGAACCCAGCAACCAACAAACTTAGCGCCTCAATACACAATAGATTAAGATTACCAGACAAGTAGATCACCATCCTGGGATCTCCTGTATCATGATTCCGGTGCCATGTTTGATGCAGCATCTCGGGTTCAGTTCTATCATTCCTGACCTGAGTCGCCTGGCAGGCAGTACTCTTTTCTCATCAACAATGGAGGGATATCATGAGGTGGAGTATTATTTGGGACAAGCTAATTAAAATAGTAGTCAATAAGCAGGTGGATGGTCATCTGACATTTTTATCTCCTCGATTTGTTTCTCTGGTGTCCTGCATGAAATATTGGGGTTCGATAAATTTGAAATCACAACATAAAGCAGAAATGATAATAAGCATATGTTGAGGAGCAATGAGATACCTTGACAGCTCTACTCCTGGGTGTCGAAGATTTGGACTTGTCTATCCCCCACTCTTTCTCAGCTTTCTTCTCAAGCTCAGCCTGCTTGCAGTTATCCTGATGTGCCCGCCGAAATAACGATATGAAATTCCGAAGAGTAGTCACTACTGCATTAACAATAAGGCAGAAATTATAATTCCAGGTTGAGAACTTCCGCTTGAGAAACAAAGTTCCCGTAGCATAAGGAACTTATCATCCATGCTGATTGCTTTGTGGATTCCTTCACATGCCATAGAGAGAAATAGCAGTTTACAACATGGACAATAATTCCTACAGAAAGTACTCAACTGTGGAGTCCTTGGTAGATGTTTCTCTCAAACATTGGCTCGTCATCCTAGCCTTTTCATGTCCTCTGAGCCCTTCCAAACTCTCCATGTTAACTTATTCTAGTCACAATATATACCTAACTTCTATTGCCCATTCTTCACCACCTTTCAAGACTTTCTAGACATGTTTCATGTCCTCTGAGCCCTTCCAAACACTCCATGTAAACTTATTCCAGTCATGATATATACCTAACTTCAAATGCCCATTCTTCACCACCAGTCAATATCGAAGGCTCCTGATAATAACTCCCATATGCACTAGTAAACGAAGCAGCCAGTTGGAACAAACCTTCCAACCCACCATGCAAACATGAGATGTTAGGTCATAGCTTTCCAGAATATTGTTGTGTCTTCCCTCTTATCACACTAGCCATAAAGATTCATTCTCTTTGCTCATATATATAAATATATATGTGTTGTATCACACTAGCAATACAGATTCATTCTCTTTGCTCATATATATAAATATATATATAAGTGTGTTGTGTGTGTCTGAAATCATACTTAACAACCACCAGCAAGAAATAATTTTTTTTATTAAGAATAGAAGGAAAATAAAAACATTATTTTTTAGTGTTCTAGTGACTAGATCGATTTCACATTTCATGTCATATCTTAAGCCTACGTATCTATTTCAGAGAGATAATGTGGAGACATCTACTTACTCCAGGGTAAGAGAGAGATTAAGGCTTCAAACAAATTTTAACAACTAAGAAAGCTGATCATGAAATGATAGACAGCCACACTTACATGAGATACTGCTTTTTTTTTTTCTTTTCTTTACATTGAATCAGCAGTTTGTGCCAGTGGAATATTATAGGTTCTTTAGTGACATCTCAACAGAGAAGAGGTAAGCAAATCTACCACTGCAGGAGTCTAAAGAATGATCCAATATCATACCACCAAAATAACAACAATGGGAGTTCCTATCTCCCATCGAAGGAAAAGTCGATCATCAGACCATTTCATCATTTAAATTTGCAATACTGAAAAGGATTGTCCAACCGCCTTTGCCATGAATAAGCAGGAAAGCAACATGGAAATATGCAGGTCATGCTTACAAATAGATGGAGTTGTTTAACAGAAAGCAGCCACCAAAGTTACCATGAAAATAAATTTATTTGACCAAGTAGTGAAAACTGACCTTGTTCAAAAGAACATTGTGCAGGATCTTCGCCAAAGTATAAGGCAAGGGCATCTGCTTTTCTACCCTGTAATGGATAAGAACAAGTGTTACTTGAAACTAAGACAGCATTCACGAGTTACACTACTAACTGGTGACCTACCACTTCAGTATAAAGCATTGTTAAGGATTGTACTTCAGCTGCAGCAACAGCAGTAAACTCCTTCAGGGTCTGATAATTTGATAACATAATTTCAGCTATAAAAATAAGAAAATGAACTGATGTAAAATAGGGCAAGATTTTAGCAAACATAGATCAGTCAACAGTTACGAGCAAAATCTCTTCACAGAAGAATATGGCAGATTAATACCAATATTCATGGGTTGCAAGTGCTGATACCAGGCATTACAGTGAAGCTTAATCATTTTCCTAAAGTAGCTTCATTAAGGCCATTGAGCCAAGTCCATATTTCAAATGAGATCATCCCCTATTACTCCCAGGCATTACTGCTACCATTAAATTTTATTTTCCTCCCAGCTAGGTATTCCTAATTCAAACTGAACCACCATCCTTGAAGTTTAAAACAAGATGATGGTGTTGTTATAGACCACAAGAGAAAGCTTAACATTTTATACTTCATCTTAGTGGGCAATGCTTACATAGAGATAGCAGTGGCAAACAGTCAAGTAACAAAAATCAGCCGGGTTTAATTGGCAGATGTAATATAATCATTGACTCATGCCTCCAAACATGTTATCAAACAAATAGAGAGAGCAAGACCATGGTTTGTTTTACTAGTCTGTACTTATGTATCGCCCGTTCTGTCACGGACTTAGCTGGTTTTGCCTAAGTCGTGCGGCACCCTTGCGTGTCCGTCCGCAAAGGTCAGCCTCCCCGTAGCCTCCCATGGTCCCTTAGGTCCCACAAAAGAGAGAACAGGACAGAGAAAAGGCCTCACTCGGGATCCACAAGCAAACATCTCCGAAAAACACTTTATAGACAATGCAAATTACAAACAGACTTTACAAGCTCTGAGCAGGTTGCACAACAAAGGGTAAAATGGTCCATTCTGGGACCGAAAATCTCTCGAGACGTGTCCACATGACACAACCTTTATTTACAAGCCTAAAGAGGCCACCAACCCAACTAAAATGGGACTATTAAGCCTTCTACCGCCCTCTACATCTTTGTCTGAGGGCATGAACATGCTTAGAAAGACACCGCGGACATACATAAGCATTACATCAAACATCCTATTTCAAGTTTGTCCGCGTGACATTCTCCCCACTTATTCCTTCCCCACTTATTCCTTGACGTCCTCGTTGAAGTTTTTGTCGACATCGCGCAACTCCTTGCCTCTACGAGTCTTGATCTTACGCTCCCAAATTTAAATCGTCCCTTGGCTCCCAACCGCTCTCCACCATTGTTTTTTCGAGTATTCAAACCTTTTGATCCGCCATGTCGCTTTAACTCACCAATGACTCGACTCCGATGTGGGGTTGGTGAGTTGTGTTGATCCTTGTTGATTCTGCGGATCCTTCAAATGAAGGAAAAGACCATCCTATACTTGCGCCAGATCTCTCAAATGCCTCATCTTTGCTTGAATCCGGGTGGATGCTTGTTGGAGCTTTTAACGAGCATCGCCTCATGAACTTCAAGATTTGGGTCCTTCCTCCACAAAATTTGCTTTCATTGACTCTTCTTTCACTTAGTTGTCACATCCAAGTAGGTTCGCATCATCACTTCCGCTTTTCGATTGGCATTTGGTTTGGGAAATGAAGCGGACAATCTACTCTCGATAATCGAATCGATCACCGTTGGTGAGGATTTGACAACTATTGTCTTCCATTATCTTCGAAGGGTCTTTGAACATACGCAGAGCTCCTCTGCTGAATAGATAAGAGAATTGGGGTACTTTCGGTTTACCATTCTCTTAAGAGTTGAAAAGGCAAAGGTTACTTGACTTCGCCTCCCTCGAGGTTGTACTCCATGATCGAGATCGTTCTTTGGATTCTTTGGACTTCTTTGCTCTTTGCTCACACTTCTAAAGCACTTGAAGTGTTTGCACTCCTGCGTTGAGTTAGCTCGTGATTCACCTTCTCATGCCATTGAACTTGAATGGGGAAGTTTTCACCCCAACTTGGAGTAGTTCTCTCATAGGTTTGGTCGCTTCGGGATTGCACCGCCTTCTCCATCAACCTTGTCGTATATACTCCCACGAGTAACGAAGGTACAAAGACCACAGACGCTACCGTTCCTTGGTTATGCACTCTTGCATGACCAAGTCTTTCACTTTCGGCTATCTTGATGAAAGCACATTAACACGGTCTTACGGTTCTTCGACCTCCCCTTGACCTTGTCTCGGTATGCCAGATATTGCCTCTGCGTTCTCCACCTCCTCGGCCCCTTTCACGACCAGCGCTCTCCCTCCATGAGAAGCAAGGGATCAATGACTTTCACGGAAGTCCCGCCTTCTGCGGTACCGTGGCGCCGCCATGCCCATGGCCCTACTCCGTCCGTCGCATCTGCGTCCCTTTTCTTTCACGTCGGTAGAAATGTCTCCGCAGTGGCACTCCTCTGCGTCAACCTCCATTCTAACGATGCTTGATTTTGGGTAGCTAAGTCCCTCGGACTGTTGTCGCTTATCGCCCTTTTCGACCCCCCTTCACACCTCGTGTTTCTCCGGCGATCCGTCGGTCGATGGAGAGACATCTTGCAACTCCCACGTGGCCTCTGCCCGTCACGTTGTAGAGTTTACAGCAGGTCTCGTTCTCCCTTAGCTTCCTTGGCGAACGTTAAACACTTTCGACCTTGTCCTCCGACTTGTCGGGCTCCCTTAAGCGAATATGAGCTCTCGAGGCGATCCAACTCTCCATTTTGCTTCGATCATACCGGCCAGATGATCAAGTCCCTTCCATGGGACTCCACTGGTACTTGATTCGAACTTTTCCCTTGGTGGAACCACGACCCCATATCTTTGATGACCAAGGCTTTCATCCGATTGACAAAATTCGATGCGACGCATCGGAAGACCCGCCCTCTGCGGTACCATGGCCTTCACTCCTTGAATCCATAGCCCTTCTTGCCGTCGTGTTGTTCACCGGTGGAGCTTCCAGGTAGCTCCCGTCATACCTCCAGATGATCCCCAGTCCCTCACGGGGCTAGATTGTGTGAATCGTGTTGCCGCTGAATCGTTCCACCACGATCCGCGCACCATGTCGCCTCGGTGACATCTACTATTGATCTTGATCCTTGTGGGATGAACTCGATTGTGAACCCTTCATATGTGGTCTCTACCAATACATCGCAGGTCTCTTCCACCTTCGATTTTGTTAAGCTCCTTTGGCAATCAACCTTCGTCCACCCACTCTTGGGTCACACCACGCGATGAAGCACCGCTCTAGGACGATCCGTCGCTTAGTAGCTCCCGAAGTCCACCGACTTCATCGTAATTTAGGCACCATTATGCGGATCCCGGGCCTTTGCCCTACCAAGATCTTATCTTGCCCTTGATTCTTCCTTCATGGTAACTTGAATGATAACGCGGGCGTATTCTTCAAAAGTACGCCTCTGCCCTCCTCTTTGCCCGTCTTTAAGCCCTTCGAACTCAACTTAGCCTCCAAATTGAGTCGTCTTAGTTCCTCCATTAAATGCTCCTCCGAGATAAGGTCGCATGTGCCCGGCTCCCTTCGCCTTTGGCACCATGCAAGATGAGTCCGCCCGTTAGAATGAAGGACCCATGGAACAACATGATCTTACTCTTGCCTCTGCGAAGAGTTCATGTCCTTGACCTCTGTCTTCCAAGGAAAGCACGTGCCTCGCTCCATGTTCCAACTTCTATCTTTGGCTCCCTTCAAGCGGCTTGAGTACCGCGCCAAGTTATCCCCAAGTTGCTCCGCCTCCTCGTTTTTGCATTGAAGTTGATGGTGGCCCTCGCGCCCACCATTCCATTCGGTCGACCCTCCCTTGAGTCCGATCTCCGTGATCGACTCCAAGTGTGCCTTCATTTGTGTTGCTTTGGGTCACTCCCCACTTGATCTCGCAAATGTCCACCAACGCATTCTCTCGGCGAGATCACGCGACGACTCCTCGCCGCTTTGTCAACGGTGCGTCACGCACGCAACAACTCGGATTCAACGAACCGCTTCGTCGCTCACACTCGTATGCATTTTGCTTGACAAAGATGTTTTCTCTTAGTTTTGGGTCATTTTGCCCAGAATATGTAAGTTCGAACAAGCTGCGGCGTTAAAGCGACCGCTCACCGAACCGACCGCAAAATAGCCCCAAAACAGTCCAAAACAAATTGCGCGATCGTGCGGGAGGTGAGCGAGAAGCGCCTCCGCCACCAAAACGTCGACCATCTCGGACCCCGTGAACCCCCCCGGGCACAGGGCTGGGATGGGGCTTCGATTATATCTGGGGCGTTGAGATCTCTTTCGCAAGTTCGCGACGTGACCTTTACGGAACTTGTCTTTTCGCCGGGACCAAAGGCGAAGGTCGTTTGTGGGCTTCAAAATGCTCGCTCATCCTTGAAAAGCCTTGTTTTTCTCCCTCTCCCTCTTTTCTCTTATCATTTGTGGTGTTCGGTCAATTGCTTGTAAAGCTTCCTTTTTTCGCGAGACTTTGGGACTTGTCCGTTGCTAGTTCTTTCGAACTAACTTCTTTCTCTTTTACAGGTCCTTCGGGACCTGCGAGAGGTTACAAAGTGGGCTGATCCTTACGGAGCAATAACGCAAGGGCGAAGCGCGACTTAGGCAACGCAAGCTAAGTTCGCGTCTTTGCCACAAGGGTGACTCGCGACTTAGACAACGCAAGCTAAGTTCGCATCTTTGGCTGCAAGGGTGCCTCACGCCTTGGGCAATTCCAGCTAAGGTCGTGATATTGTGGTATCGAGCGCAAGCTCTTCGATCGAACGTGAATCGAACCGCAACTTCGCCACGGCAAAGCATCGTGGTGAATCAAGCAAGACGGGCAAGTCGGACCCTTTTCCCCAAGCGGCCGCAGGTGGGTCTGATGTGCACACTTGCTCGCGATGATGTTGGAGCCGCTCGAGAGGAGCGGCAGCGTGGCGTGACGAGCAATCTGGTGCGCTTAACCGGGAAATAGAGTCATAAGGAGAGACTCACGACGGCGGAGACCCGCCTGGATGTTCTCGAAGCGAGCATGGAGGAACTCTACCATGACCAACAAAGACTTGTTGGGGTAGAGAGCTCGCAAGAGGAAGCGGAGTCTAGGATCGACAAGGTCGAGGCCCTAGTCGATCGAATGTCTGATGACACCAAAGACTTCGTGCAACACTTACAGGATGTTGTGGCGGAACTCACTACAAAGGTGGCCATGCTTACAAGAACACTAAATGCGGGAGGAGGCAACACCCGCGCGGCACCGCCACAAAATTTGAGAGCACCTGAGCCTCATGGATATGGAGGGGCCAGAGATGCCAAGGAGCTCAAGAACTTTCTGTTCGACATGGAGCAATACTTCCGAGCTACGAGGCCCGATTCTGAAGATACCAAAGTTTCGACATGGTCGGTGTCGAGTCGATACATGGGAAGACTTGAAGCGGGAGTTGAGAACTCAGTTCCTACCGGAGAACACAGAGTTCGTCGCAAGAAGGAAGTTGAGACAACTCCGCCAAAGTACCACCATCCGAGACTATGTGAAGCAGTTTTCTGCATTAATGCTGGACATACAGGACATGTCCGAGAAGGACAAGTTGTTCGAACTTCCTCGATGGTTTGAAACCATGGGCTCAACAGAGCTAAATCGAAGAAATGTTACCATGTGGTCGGGCAATTCTTCTTTCCGAAAAGGCTCACCGACTTTGTTTCCTCCGAAGACCCGGTGAGAAAGAAACAATCTTCGTGAAATCGCCTCCAAAACATTCTCGAGGGAAGGAGCTTTCGGGGCGAACAAAAGAAGAAGAGCTCCCACAAAGAACCCTTAAAGGCAAGGCCTCAAAACCTGGAGGATGCTTTCTTGTGCGAGGACCGACATGGTAAGAGAGTGCCCACATAAATGCACTCAATGCTTTGACGGCTTCCATCCACCCTCCCCGATCGGACAAGGGCAAAGCCGTTGCTCTTAGCTTCAAGCGCTTCAATCCAATCAAATGACGATGAGGAGTCGCAAGGACCGAATAGGAGCAATGCGTCTCATTGAACGCTATCTTGCGGGGTCAAGTGGGGAGAACATGAAGACCAAGGTACTAAAAGCGTGAAGTAGTGAACCGATGTATGTGGACATCAAGTGAATGGCCAAACGACCCGTCTGATGGTGGACACGGGCGCTACCCACAACTTCATAGCCGATCGTGAAGCACAAATGACTTGGGTTGACTGAGAAGAGCCCAAGCGAATGAAGGCGGTGAACTTCGGAGGCCGTAAATCTCGGGTTGGCGAAGGGAGTTCCCATCAAAATCGGGACTTGGAGCGGAAACACCAACATGATGGCCGTGCCATCGGGCGACTTCCAAGTGATTCTTGGAATGGAGTTTATGACGCCATGGCGGTTGGTGCCGATGCCGTTCTTGCACTCCTATGTATGATGGGAGGCAATGACCCTGCGTGGTTCCGCCTCTCGGAGAGGAACCAAGGAGCCCCAACACATTTCGGCATTACAATTGAAGAAAGGGGTGCGCGAAAAGGCAAAATGACATTCGTGGGTGCTATGAAAACTAGAGCCACTCAACGAGGAGGCCATTCAAGAACTCCGCCGTGGTGGCTAACGTCCCGAAAAGAGTTCAAAGACGCCATGCCACCCGAAGCTTAGAAGACTCTTCCGCCACGCAGAGGCATGGATCACGATGATCGGCCGGAGCCGAGTAAAGCCTCCAAAGAAGACCACCCTACCAGATGCCTCCACCGAGTTGGCGAACTTCGGAAGCGATTAGGTGAACCGCTAAGCGGTGGTCTCATCTGCAGACTCTAAAGCACCTTTCGAGCTCCAGGTTCTCTTCGAGAATAAACAAGATGGGAGCCTCGATTATCGTCGAACTATCGAGCCCTCAACAAAGTGACGATGAAGAACAAGTATCCCATCCCGCTCATTCATGGACTTGTTCGATCAATTGGGCAAGGCAAAGTATTTCTCAAAACTTCGACCTTCGGTCGGTATATTTAGCAGTCGCATTCTTTGAAGGCTTACAAGCAAAGACTACCGCGCGTGACCGGATATGGAGCGTTTGAGTTCTTGGTGATGCCTTTCGGCAACCAACGCTTGACCACATTTTGTACTCATGAACCGGCTATTCAAAGAGTATTTGGATAAGTTCGTGGTCGCCTACTTGGACGATATCGTCGTCTCATGACCAAACGCCGAGGCGCATCGTCCAAGCACCTTTGGACGATTTTCGAGTTCTCGGGGAGAACACTCGTTCAGTAAAGGGAGAAATGCTACTTTGCTTCGGGGCGAGATCCTATTCTTGGGGCATCGAATCGGTGATGGCTCCATTCGGATGGATAAGTCGAAGGTGCAGCGATTCGCAGAATGGCGAACTCGAAAGAAGGTGCCGAGTTGAGATCCTTCCTTGGTTTCAATAACTACTATCGGCGCTTCATTGTGGGATATTCGAAGCGGCAACCCCATCGACGAGTTCTTGAAGGAGCGACCTTGGAAGTGGTCCGACAAATGTGAGATAGCATTCCAAGATCCGAAGGCTCTTTGTTCTAGAAGAACCGGTGCTCAAATTGCCAAACTATGGAGAGCCCTTTGAAGTCCATACGATGCTTGGACTTCGCTATTGTGGGAGTACTAAATGCGGGAAGGTCATCCGGTGGCCCTACGAGAGCCGCGAACTCAACGAGACCGAGAGGCGGTATCCAAGGTGCATGAAAAGAGATGACAAAGAAGGATCCATCGTCATGAAGTTTAGCGACACTACCTCCTCGGTCGCGATTTGTCTTTGAGGACAAACAACATCGCCGGAAGCTATTTCCAAACTTCGGAAAAGCTCTCCCAAAGCGGTGCACACGGCGGCGGACTTCCCCGGTTGAATTTGATATGGCGATGGAGTACAAGCCCGGGAAGGCGAATGTCGTGGCCGTCGGCGCGCTAAGTCGGAAGGTGGAATGCGTGAATGTTTGCCTGGCCGGAGGGCGAGGCCAAGCAAGTCAGTTAGACTCCAACTTCCTTTCGAATCAAGGATGGATCAGATAGTGATCCCCGTGCGCTATCCCGATGCACCATCAAAGAAGGCAAGGCACGACGATTTTGGGTCCAAGAGGGACTTGTTTACACAAAAGGGAATAGGGTCTATGTTCCCGAGTGGACAATTTAAGACGTGAACTCTTAAAGAGTGTCACGATTCCCTTTGGGGTTTGGACACCGGCATTCACGAAACGTTGGCTCTCGGAGAGGGCCTTCTACTAGCCGAAGATGGGGATTGATGTGGAGGAATACGTTCGAACATGCCTTACTTGCCAACAAGACAAGGTGGAGCAACGGGCCCGGTGGGACTTTTGGAGCCGTTGCCTGCACCGGAAAGGCCGTGGGAGAGCATTTCCTTAGACTTCATATCGAAGCTTGCCACTGTAGGGGGGGACTCGGATCGATACTGCGTGGTGGTCGATCGGTTTTCAAAGTATCTTTAACTTTTCATTCTTTGCTCCCCCTAATCGTGCCGAAGAGGCGAGGCGATGATGATGAAGAATGTAGTGAAGTATTGGGGAGTCCCGCACAATATCATTAGTGATCGAGGCCGCCGATTCACTCGGACGATTCTCGGACCGAAAGCTATTCAAATTGTTGGGGTCAAAGTTATACTTCTCTACAAGCCTCCACCCCATCACGGATGGCGGACCGAAAGAATAAACTTCGCTCTTGGAGCGATATCTTCGGACTACGTGAGTGCCAATCAACGAGATTGGGTGAAGGCGCTGGACATTGCCCATTCTCCTACAACTTCTTGCCGAGAGCTCTGCGTCCAACAAGAGCCCTTCGAGATTATCACAGGACAACAACCGCGACTCCGCACACCATGGCAATTGGGTATACTTGGGAGCAGTCCATCACCTATCATTTCGAAAGGAGTGACATCGAAATGCAAATATTGGCGGGCTTATTTGGAGAAGGCGGCAAAATCGATGAAGAAGTGGGCGGACTTGAGAAGGCGACCCTGAATAGTTCAAAGTTGGCGATTTGGTGTTGGTAAAGCTCAACCAAAGATCACTCCATTCTTCAGAACGAGTCCACAAAGGATTGCGTAAGTATGAAGGGCCCTTCCCAATTATCGCCAGGGTAGGCAATGTCTCTTACAAGTCGCATTGCCGTGGTTCAAAATTCACAACGTTCTTCACGCCAACAACCTAAAAGCCTACCACTCCGGATCCGCAAGATGCTTCGGAAGTGTTCCAACTCGGCTACCTCCCATCACGGCCTCCTACGAAGCGAGTGGAAACCATTCTGGCGGATCGCGAAGATGGTTACCCAACGGAGCCGGCAAAAAATGTAGAGTACTTGGTGAAGTGGCGAAAGCTTCCCCAAATCGAAGCCGGTTAGAGCTGAAGACGCATGCGACATGAAGAGGAAGTCATCAACAACTACCAACAAGCGTCGACGAGGGCGCCGGTTTAAAATGGGGAGAATGTCACGAATCGGTCGTCAGCGCGCCGCCAACAACTCCGCTTCAACGAACCGCTTCGTCGCTTCACACAGATATGCATACCGCTTGCGACAAAGATGTTTTCCCAGTTTTGGGTCATTTTGCTTGTAAATATGTAAGTTCGAACAAAAGGCAGGCGTTAGAAAGCGGCCGCTCACCAAACCGAAAGCAAAATGCGACCCAAAACAACCAAAACAAACGTTTTTTCGCGTCTAGCGGGAGGTGAATCGGAGAACCCCTCCGCCACCAAAACGTCGACCATCTCGCACCCCCGTGAACCCCCGTGGCAATGGGGGGCTGGATGGGGCTTCGATTATATCTGGGGCGTCCGAGATCTCTTCGCGAAGTTCGCGACGTGACCTTTACGGAACTTGTCTTTCATGGGGACTAGGTGAGCGGTTTGTTTGTGGGCTTGCAGCTGTTCATTCATCCTTGAAAGCCTTGTTTTCTCCCTCTCCCTCTTTTCTCTTGTCATGTGGTGTTCGTCCGAATTGCTTGTAAAGCTTCCCTTTCGACTTGAGACTTGGACTTGTCCGCTGCTCGTTCTTTTTTCAACTAACTTCTTTCTCTTTTCACGGTCCTTCGGGACCCGCGAGAGGTTACAAAGTGGGCTGATCTTTGGAGCAATATCGCAAGGGCGAAGCGCGACTTAGGCAACGCAAGCTAAGTTCGCGTCTTTGCCACAAGGGTGACTCGCGACTTAGACAACCCAAGCTAAGTTCGCGTCTTTGGCCGCAAGGGTGCCTCACGCCTTAGGCAATTCTAGCTAAGGTCGTGACAGCTTGCTCAGTCCATTGAGCTTCGTGGAGTTGTTGTTTGTTGAGGTACTCCTCAACTTGTGAGGTCCGCCCCACATGATTCTCCCTCTGGAGAGCCGGGACTTATCCCTCCTGGATAATTGTCCCATTGGAGCAACATCTCTCTTCATTTCGGAGACCACCATCCCTTGACTACTCCGATTTCTTTGAAACAAACCGTGCATTGTTACGCCTCCCCCGCAGCATACTTGCTGGATTGCGACTCCACGCCAATCTGACCCCATTGCACCCTCAAGGCCTAGCAACATCTTTGAACTAGTTGCACCCTTTAGCCTCCCTACGGACGTATCCTTCACATCGCCAAGAGAAAGTTTCATGCTCCATGGCGCCGAAGTTTGGCCGCCTTGGGATGGCCACGAACATTCCGTCGTCCGCATACAAGCCCACCCGTGTATGAGTACCAAATTCTTCGAGCTAGCAATTCCCCTCACCTCTGTGAGCTTTGATAACTCTTTTGGTCGTTAAGCAACTCATTCCACCTTTGCATGGTCTCATCCTTTACCGGCGCCCACGGCTTGCCTTGAGCACCATCAAGTATAGTTGTCAACGTTGGTAAGAGCTCAAACTTCGGCCATCCCAACTTTGTCGCGCTTCACATTCTTCCAAGCTTGTGTGTTCTCGTGGTGCCTCTTTGCTGGCGAAGGGTTGGCCATTCCTTTGAATGCCAATCTCGGATGCCCGCCCTCCGAAGCGACTCCTTTTCCCTACATCTCCATGCCGTTTTTTTCCCCCAAACGGTCAAGCGTGTCGGCCGATCGCCTCAACGCACCCCCGTTAGGTCCCCCACGTTTGCATCTTTAAGTGTTTCTATGAGTGCTTGTCCCGCTCGATACCATCTCACCACGGACTTAAATTGGTTTTACTTTAAGTTATGCGGCACCCTTGCGTGTCCGTCCATGAAAGGTCGGGCCTCCCCCTGAAGCCTCCCATGGTCCCTTAGGTCCCCAAAAAAGAGAGAACAGATGGAGAAAAGGCCTCACTCGGATCCACAAGCAAACATCTCCTAAAAACACTTTATAGACAATGAAATTACAAAATGGACTTTTTACAAGCTCAAACAACGAGTTAAACAAAGGGTAAAATGATCCATTCTGAATCAGAAAATCTCTCGACGACGTCCCCACACCACAACCTTTATTTACAAGCCTAAATAGGCCACCAACCCAACTAAAATGGGACTATTAAGCCTTCGGCTGCCCCTCTACATGTTGTACAAGGCATGAACATGCCGAAAGACACGGACATACATAAGCATTACATCAAACATCCTGTTTCGAAGTTTGTCACAGTTCGTTGGTACGATATGTACTTGTGTACTAACACATGTTATAGTAGGGCGTATTGATAGATCAGTATGCACCACCCATATCGGTCCTCTATTAGACCAGTATGTACTGCCCATATCTAGCGGTACAACGAACCTTAGGCAAGACCTAACAACGCTTAATAGGAAAAACATATTTTTGGACATTTGGAAGCCTTTGAGCAAATGACATGTGTGTTACTTTGAAGGATAGACAGATGCTGAACCTTTAGAAATACTTCAGATATAGGGCCATCATTTTCAGAAGCTTGCAGCTCAAACCCGACCTTCTCCAACCCTTTGACTACGGCCTGCATTTCTTCAGCCAAATATTTCAGTTGTATCTGCATAAAATTTGTTTCAGAAAAACCTATAAACTGCATGATGCTCAGTTTCCATATTGCAAATAATGGTAGTTAACTGTCTGAAACCTTAGATGCAGCTTCCAAACTTGTAATATCCTCATGAAAATCCAGAAGATGTGGGGACTTGATAGCAAGTGCCTGATTTTGTTGCAACAAAAATTCAATGAGATTGTATAAAAGAATTCTTAGAGCCAAGAACATTTTGTATCAAAAGATAAACGGATGCAAGTAGAACTTAATGATTTCAAACCTGATTGACTGAGCTTTTAATTATATAGTAACCCTAAAATGGTATATAGTATATACAGCAACATTGTCCATTCACTGATGATTGTATAATTTACTTCAATTACTAAAAAGTGAGTCATGTTTAAAGAGCCTATTATTTGTGCATGAATAAAACCTTAAATTTTCCTTGATCATTTATGGGCAGTAACAGTCATTTCTGGAGTCCAGAAAATTTTTAAAGTTTGTAAGCTGAAAAAGAAAGAGGATCGATATTGGATACAACTTTTCTTTTTCTGCCATTTAAAATTGTCCCCTATAGTAATTAAATGCCTAAGAAACACAGAACTTCAGCCTTTTCTTTCTCAATATTTAACACTGCCTAAAAATAATTTAAATACATTCCTTCCAATTAATCAAAAGTACATAGTACAAAGCTATTCAATATTGATCATTTTAGCATAGTTATAGACTTGGAGTAACACAAGATCCTACAGAAATAAAGGAGAAAGAAAATCACAACACAGAACTTCAGCCTTTTCTTTCTCAATATTTAACACTGCCTAAAAATAATTTAAATACATTCCTTCCAATTAATCAAAAGTACATAGTACAAAGCTATTCAATCTTGATCATTTTAGCATAGTTATAGACTTGGAGTAACACAAGATCCTACAGAAATAAGGAGAAAGAAAATCACCACACCGTTGTATCCTGTTGCCATTCATCAATTTTGCTCTTAAGGTCAACCATTCTTAAGACCATGTTCATCCCACTTATCAAGACCCTTTTTAACCCAGTGTGGTTAGTATGATGTGACCTGCGGGCCAACATATCATGTTAAAATGAGGTCTGATTGGATAATTGCCACATTAACTTGATGAGCCTAAACTACCTCTATAAATTGATTCATCTTAGCCCAGTTTGATGATATTAGATCCATCCACCTCTAAATTAATTCAATTCTTCTCTCACATCTAATATGAGACTAAAACAGAGTATTATAAACTCCCCATACTAAAGGTTTGGTGTCCTTGTCAAAGCCTAAATCATCACCCAGTAATGCTCTAGCTTGACATATGATATTCAGTTTAATAGTGGCTCCACTTAATGATGTGTTTCCAGCTATATACGTAGGTTATAGGTAGTCATCCCTACTTGGTGCCTCACCAAGCTTCCTAGTTATGCTTTTATACCATTTACTATGACTTGATTGAATGGTATTATTGATCCTTTAACTTGATGAACCTGAACCACTGGTACAAAATGTTCCAATAGAGTCATTTAACCTATAAACCAATAGAATGGTCCTTCCATATCCAATTTGAGACCAAACTAGGGTGTTATATATCGGGTTTCCAAGAGAACCACATAGGTTAGTTTTTGGGTCAGAACTTAGGTTACAGAACCTTATCCTAGTACAAAACATAACATATGATTCTAATTAGCCTCATGATAATAGCTCTACAGGTGCATGCAATGCTAAGTCCACTCATTTCAATTATACACACATCTTGGAATGAGAACTAGCTCGACTAATTTCACCATGAAATACTTACAATTTGTTTTATAAGTTCACGAGATTGAACTCATGGAATATCTAGAAATGTCTCATTATGTTATTGTTGGATAGCTTGAAATTTTTAATCCAGTTTAGTTCTATCTTTGTTTTCAAAATCAATTAGTGGTTTTATATAATTTCTTGTTCAAAATGGCACACCAACAATTAAAACTAAAGTAAAAGAATTAGTGTATGCTTGGTCCTGCATGGACCTCCTGATCCACCTATGCCTATTAATGACGATCACATGTTTTATATGTTACAACACTCCCCTAATAATTTAAGTACTTGGTGTTCGACCAGTATTCCATGTTGACACTAAATATATGTATAAAAGATTGTTAGCTGACATTTCTAAGTATGCATTCCCTCCTTTCAGGTTATATGCTCACTTCACTCCTAAAGTCCTCTAGTATGAAGTTTGAATCAATTAGATTGTCACACTTTCAAGCTAAACATTAGAATGTAACTGATTTAGCTGACAGGACCCTTGCATAATGCATATGATAAAGTAAATGTAGTCATACCTTGCATAAATAATGCATCAGTGTCATCTTATTGTTGGTGGAACGAGTATCAGTAAGTTTTAGAAGACTGTCCAGGTGGAAACCAATAGCTGAGCCTGTAAAATTAGATAAAATGCTATTTCAAACTGAAAACAACTAAAAAGTGGAATGTAGCAAACCTAATCAATTCGACAAAGAATTGGATCATCTCTATTTATTAGACCATCCATAAATGTTCCAGAAATAAACAAGAATGATGAATAGATAATATCAAGAGTACATGAAAATAAAGCTACCTCTTGCAGTTCCTTGGTTTAATGTATTTCCAAGGTACAGAATTTTCTTCATTATCTCCTTTAATTTGGCAGAACTGCAAACCTGACACGCCATACCTAATGTAACCACTGTAAACATAGTGATTAAGATGATAAATGCTATTTCTCATGATGTACCTGTTCACAAACAGAGTCTATAGTGTTTAAACTCTTTCTAATATCCAAAACCTGGAGGAAAAAGGCAAAAAAGGAATACGATCAGAGCCTGCCATTAATTTTCACGATAAATGTAACAGACTGTCATTAATTTTCATGATAAATATAACAGCCTATCATTAATTTTCGATAAATGTAACAATAGAAACATGCCGTGACCTGTGAGCCAAACTGAATCTTGAAAGAAAAAACTCTTAGTTTCGACTCCACACGTGGAACTTTCATCAACTCTAGAAAATACTGCAGTGAACACCAAGTGGTATAAAAGTAAAATAATTGTCTTTAATAAAATAAAAAAGTTGAATAATTAGAAAGAACAGACACAGTAAATTAACAATAGCAGAATAGTTCTAATATGTCACCAATCTCACAGAAAATCCGTAAATAAGCTTTACAAGACTTTTCATATATTAAGGTGTCTGTCTGCTACTTCTGCTCATTTATTTATCAAAATCAAGGCAAATACATAAAACATGGATAAAAAAGACTTGAGTTTAAAATTGAAACTAAAGAAAAGCAATTTAAATTACTTGGGCCAGAATATTGCACAGACATTAGTTTCTCATGTAATGTCGTCTCAGTCGAGGATAAACTGCAGCAAACAGACATTAGACTCCAGAAAGATTTCCTGGTTAATTTGGTTTCAACTGTAACATGACTGAAGGTAGATAAGGATATATTATAGGAATAATCCCAATGCTCAGGTGGCACATCTATGGATATATGTGAAAACAGGACCATGATGCACTGAAAGACCAAGTTTTGGAGCTTCATTTTGTCCCTTAAGAGTATATATAGTAGCACAAAAATTAAACTCAAGTGTAAAATAATGTAACAACTTGATTATTTGAAAAACCATTAACATGGGTCTGTACAATCTATAACGAATAGGTTGTACCAGATGATTCCAGAACCCACAAAAATGGAACATGTGGGCAAACAATTGAATTGCCTGCTTACAAAACACTAAAATAGAGCAATTAGTAGCAATTTCAGCTCCACCTACTCCCATAATAATATATAGCTTGTCAATTCAGTGGTTGACCATGTATTAACAACACAAGCATCAAACTTACTATAGTGGCTTTACAGTGTTTGGCAGGCTAATTAAATGTCCTGATTTATTTTTCGATCTCATATCATCAGGTGAGCCTTCCATGTGATAAAACTTAAAAGTAGCAAAAAGAACTGTATTATTGTTTATGCATATCACTATTGGATAAACAAGCTGATTTTAGGTACACAACCAAATGTGGCATGAAAAATGTCACACTACTTTACACTCTAATTTTACTTTTATAAACACCAAAATGCTCCCTATTTTTAATCACAACAGGATTCTGGGATTTAAAACCCATATAAATGACCCAAAGCCAATATTCAAATCTTGGTCACCATTCCATTCTTAAAATAAATTATTATAGCAGAATATCCCTGGAGATATCAGATCACTTAGTGATCATATAATGTACCTGCTCACATTTACCAAGCTGGTCCTTGTCTCCAGTGTACCCCTAAAAACCATAAAACAGAAAAGGAAAATTTTAGTGACAAAACAAGGTGCAGTCTTTAGAACTATGAAATCTGAAGTTTACCTCTTAAGTATAAAATTCCTAAAACTATATTCTTGCACTTATATCCTCTATAGGACTGCATTTGAAAATTTTCAGGTTACATTTATACTTTATCATATTAACATATATAGATTATTAGGAAAAGGGGTATTAACAAGACACACCTTCAGCAGCTCCATTTCCTCTTTGGTTGGACAAAATTTGATCATATTTTCCACTTGATCCACATCTAAAATAGAATCATCCATTGCAAGAGCAGCACTCTGGGTAACATTTAACCATTAATTTTCAAATTGAAGAAAACAAAACTAGTATTTTTCAATTATGAATGGCTTAGTTTTGAGAGTAAATTTGTGCTCATGACCTGAATCATTATAAGTAGATGTTCCCTCGACTTTATGCATGCATGAGGTAAATTAAACACATGTTGTATGCCTATACATATAAGTTGTGTGTTGTGTGCAACACATATCACCATGTTGATGCACATTAGTAAATACACATGCTGTCCATGACTACCTTTTGAAAGATAAATAACTTAGTGCAACTCTGGATAATGAAATAACAAAAAAAAATCTTGATTAATGTATTGCCTGTATTTTAATTTCTAATATGATCATTCCCAATTAAACACACAGTTAATGATTCTTCTGATTTCTCTTTCCAACTATTTTAGTATACTATATATAACAAATAGTTGTAGAATACACTGGACAGTAGACACTTCCAGCAGCCAATGTGTAGAACCAACATAAGTATTTATATGAAGCTCTTTGGCAAATTAAAAAGAAGAAAATAATATGAACTGAAGTTCAAATTTCAGTTTTGACCCATATATTTTGTGGAACTAAGAGTATAGTTGTTTCTTAAAGAGAAACGAAAGCTAAGCCATATGTACAAACTAGTACAAACCCAGAATTACATTCAAAAAAACACTTTCTCATGTTAAAGTTACATTTAATGTTTGGAAAAAGTGGTCTCCCAACTTATCATTTTATCACCATATCAAAGCAGGTCGTGTGACTGATATTTGATCGTACCTCCTAATTTTATTTTTGACCCATATACAGAATTTTGTGCAAAGCCTGGTGGTCTTTGGCTCAAGCTGTAATCTTACACTTAGGTTCATGTGCCAAGTGTTTATCCGGATTCTGGCTTGCTCCTGAGATGGATGTTATAGTTTATATGTGTTAGGGTCATTTCTTATCAGCTTAAGCTTTTGAAAGACGTGATCATGCAACTAATCATTTTATCACTCCATAAAATGGAATTAAAAGATCTCCATGTGTTTAGAACTCACAGCTAAAGATAATCAAACCATACCTAAAGCAAGATCAAGATTATATTCCAGACAAAAAAATATGCTTACCACCAAATCAGAAAGTGGAATCTTGACTTTTGTCAGCATGATTTCAGTGTTGTTAGCCCGCCTTAAGTCAATCTATTAAAAGAGTTGAGAGAAAAGTTCAGTAGCTAAAAGCTGAAGAAGAAAACATGCATGCACTTGCAGTTATTGAAACCTATTTTTGATTCACAATGTTGTGTACCGTAGTACATAACAAGAACTACATGTAAAAGACAATTTTGTCTGAAACTTCAGCCCCTCATTTATACATAGCCATGTTTATATATACTGTTAGCATTTTCCTTATAAGCTATTAGCATTGCTTGTAAATCGGCCAGCGCCGTCTTATACACTTTAACCATTGAATCAAAAATAAAAATATTTCAGGAACAAATGAGACAACATTTAGTTGTTGCTTGAAAAGAGCTCCACATTTTCTTAGCTCATAGTGACACAGAATAACGACCCTTAGCTATGATACACCTGAATCAACTAGATTTCGTTTCTATGATCTACACCTAAATAAATATCAATGAACAAGAGAGCAGTCAATCAAAAACCAGGTGAACTATTGATAGTGCTGCATTTAGACTGAAGCTACCAACATTGTTATGAAGTATAACAAAAATTAAGGCCCTCATATCTTACCAAGCGAACTTTGTCAGGTTTCAATCCAAGAAATTTATGACGACCCTCAGTTTTAGAGATATCATTTTTGGGTACCACTGCTGGGAAGAGTCTTTCAAGTTCAGATACATCAAATTCTGAAGCACTGCATGCAAAATGTTAATTTATAAGAATAGGGAGCAATAGGCAGACTATCATAGTTTACAGTGGTTGTTCATTACAAGGACTAATTATCTTATGGTTGTGTCGTGTTTTCTGGAATGATGTTATTGTTGATGGTTCTACAGTTTTTATTTGTGAATTATAAAAAAAACTTTACTTATTCTGTGATTTTCTCCTTTATTTCTTTTGTTTCGCTGCATCTCAGGTTACTGAGCTTTCTTTCCTTTCATATATTGTAAACAGAAATACCTGATAAAATTCCACCTTTTTTTCTTTGAAAAAATAGGAGAGTACTCAACATCTAAAGCAATAAGAAGCAAGCAACATCAGTACAAGACAGTAGCCATCTAATATAGTGGCAAGCATACATTACAGAGGAAGCTGTTTGGTGTGAAACTCACATAAATGTATCAGCCATTGACAAATCCAAAATGCACATGGAAAAAAATACCATAAGTACTATCCTTCAGGTTCTTAGGGGACCAAAAGTGTTAGATGTTAGAAAGAGAAAGAATAGACAAATAATTACTTTGAAGCATCCTCAGATTTTTGAAGTTCTGCCCATATGCTTCCTTGAACTGCTCTTGTTACTTTCACCCAGTGCAATGGCTTCAGTGATGACCTACAAGGTGCTGAACTCACTGAACTTGTTGGACATATGAGTCCATGCCTAGGTGATATACCTCTAGCATCAACCTGAGAAACAGGCATAGCTGACACAGTAGAAGAAGGAAGTCGTCTTACATGAGGAGAGGCTCGCTGTTTAGGAGTACGAGCTCTAGGAGGTGGTGGAGGAGGAGGAGCACCACCATGTGCTCCTGGAGCACGTAGTGGAGGTCGAGCTCCTCCATGAGTTGCAGATGGAGGTGGAGACAGGATAGGGGCACCACCTTCTTGGGGTTTTGATGCATTTGAGTGAGAATTTAGCAATGGCTCTAGTGGTGGAGCAGGAGGCATCATTGAAAAGCATTTAACAGATATTGCTGAATGAGGAGGATGAGGAATATATACACCAACATTTTGGTCAAGAGGAGATGGAGGTGGAGGTGAAGGTGGTGGACCTTGAGTTCTTCCTCCTCGATTTGGTAGCAACAAAGGAGGAGGTAACGAATTTTTGGTGTGAGGTGGAGCAGAAGGTGGTTGTGGCAGAAGAGCACCTTTCATATTGGCTTTAGGACATGAGGGTGGTGATGGTGGAGGAGGAGGCAGAGCTGCACTTTTGACAAAAGCGCCTGAGATCACATGGGAATCAAGGAGTGGTAGGCCTTTGGTAGATTCTCCTAAGAGCATAGGTGGACAAGACGGGCCTTTAGCAAATGAACATGAAAGTATAGCTGGCGAAAGAGGAGGCAGACCATATCCGACACTTTCTTGTTGTTTAATCCTTGTTTTTATTACACCGGAATCAGACAGTCTTATACATGTTGGTATTTTCTTTGAAATCGTACACGGAGACTCTTTAGGCGTCAGCATTTGACCATCATATAGTGCTTTCTGACTGACAACCTTCAGATCTATCTCACTTTCAGAAACACCATTCTCTGTATTATCTTTCCCCACATGCATTTCCATCTTGAACTTCCCTTTGTTTTCTGTATCCTGGTTCCCTGGATTATGAGCCTTGTCAACCAGAATGAACTTTTTCCTGTTAAAAGTAATCTCTGGGTTAGGTTTACACTCTCTTTGCTCTAATATGCTTTCAGCCTTTACTTTCAGAGCTTGTGCTTCTGACTCACAATGTATATCATGCAAATTTATCATCTTATCTGTAACAATGTGAGCTGAATCATGCTTGATATCACACATTTCAGTTGTATCATCTTCAACAGCTAGAACAACAATGTCCTTTAATTCATGTTGGTAATTGCTCACTTCTATTATATTCTTCTCTTCACATGCAACCATGTAGTCTGCAAGCACAGACATTTCATCATTTACCTTAGGTTTTGTGCTAGTGGTAGGTAATCCACTCATTGTTTGGAATCCAATACCCAGAGTTTCCAAACGACTCTTATCCCGTGGTTCTACCTCATCTCCTATAACTAAAGAGCCTGTATCTCTACCACAACAAGATGTCTCTGAACTGGGCTCATCATACCTTGCAGCAAACCTCCTTATAGAACTTTCCTGCTTTAGCATACCTGCCATAGATGGAGCTTCTAACTTGTGACTCATATTCTCTGGAATAGCTGACACCTTGATGTCACCTACTCTCTCTTGATTAAAATCTCTGTTCTCTAAAGCAATCTTCTCTTCAGCTTCTGAAGTTGATGTGCCATTCCTATGCTGAGGGGGTGTGCTTCTCTCTACAATCATCTTGTCTTCAATTGGAACCACAATGTCCAAATCAACTAATCTTTCAGCAACAATCTCCTTATCATGTTTGAAATTGCTAGTTTCATAAATAATCTCAGCTTGACCGAGCATACCAGGAAATTCTGAGTTGACACCTAATTTTTCCACATCGGCAAAATTTTGGGTGATCATACTCTTTGAGACCTCGTCAGAATTACTCATTTCCAATTTGCACCTTGCTCCCTCTGACAAAATATAATTTTCGTCCTTAGGACTCCTTCCAGGATCTCTTTTGGCATCATGGATCTGGAAATAAGGATCTCTTTTTATGTCATGCCAATCTGAACTGCTAAATGCTTCTGCCTCAAAAAACTCAGCTGCTTCTTTGGAAACACATTGTGTCTCTTTCCTCCCTTCAACGGCCATTTCTGTGCTTGTATCAGATATGGAAGCATCAGAGTTTGAAAAGACAACCTGGTTGGGACATGAATTTGATATTTAATTTCAAACCTGTGAGAAACAAAATAGTTGTACTATAGGAAACAGAAACCAACCTCGATTTTGAAGTCCTTTGGGAAATGATCCTTCGCACTCCATACAAGATCAATTTCATCACGTGTCAATGCCAAAATATTAGATTGGACAAATGCTGTGTTAAGCATGACTCTGAACATCATTTCCTCATGTTCCAGATCTTCGTCCAGATGCAGGCATTCGATGACAATGTCTCCTTGAATGCAGCAACAAGCATTAATTTTTGTTGTTACAGCCTGAGCGTGCAGTGATAGTTAAATACCAAAAATGTATAACTAGATAAGATAACTAATGAAACAATGGGCATATGCAATACCTGTCTATAATGATGAATGTGCTTCTTGGTCCTTGGTGTTGCGAAAAGCATCTTTGGACTACTGCTCGTGGGTGTCAAATGGTCTTGCCGGTATATGCGAACCATTGGCCTACAGCCACCTTCACGATCAAACCTGGGAATGGCTTTGATAATCAGGCATTCCAAGGTGAAAGTGGTTTCTCGTGGAGGCCAATCTGACATGCTACCTCGTCTGGATATGTATTGAAGGTATCTAAGATGAGAAGGTTGAGGGTTCAAGGGGGACAAAAGATGAAGGAATTCCTTAGGAGCTTGCTTGTACACCATTTCAAGAGTCTTTTGCTCCCCAGTGTACTGCTTCCCGTAAAGGAGTAAGCTAGCAAGCATGAAGGCAAGGACCAGCCAACCTTCCCGCTCACAGTGCATCAGCAATACATTATGTAGCCCTTCCATTGACAGCCAGCTCTCGCTTGACTTCAGGAAATGGTGGATCATCACCAAAGGGAGCAAAGGACATCCCTTGGACTGCAGCGGGTAGTCCATGACCATGATATCATACTCCGACAAAATGTCTGAAATTTGGCTCCTCTTATCTCTTTCTCTGAAATTACAAACCATGAAGGAAGCATCCGGGTGATAGCCCTGCAGTTGGGCAAATGCCCCACCCATATAGTTCTTGTACTCACATTCTCCCGTGGTTTCAGTCGAGAAACAGCAGTCAAACACTGCAGAAACAATTCACCCAAGAATCAGAAGCACGAATCATAAAGGAAAAGACCTTCTGTTTTTTGACACAAATCCCGCGGAACGTTCACATAACGGGCGAATCGAAGATCAAGAACCTACAGCCGGGAGAAACGGAAAACAAAATCGCCGTTCAACGGCTACAAGATCAGCCAAGACCACAAAATTCAACACCAAAAATTTCCAAGAACCTCCAAACACATTTCCAAGAACAAACCCACCAAAAGTCACCACACTCCACCTCAAGATAAGAGGGAAAATAAATCAAAACCCTAAAGAACCCAGTCATTCCACAAAATCAGTGCTCGACGATGGGTACATATAGAAGAGCACTACCGTAAACGCGTTCGGCAATCTCCAGCAGCCGATCGGGCGGCTTCCGGAAGAACAGCCTCTTGAACAGCGCCATCCGTCACCGGCAGCGCCACCCCGCTTCCGGCACCCGGCCTAAACCCGAACTCTCGACCGCCCACCGATCGAACCGGCCCCTCTCCACTCCAAGCTGAATCCTGCTGGTGGCAGTTCAAGAACTACCAACGGACCAAGCTCCCCACGAAAGACCCTTTCACGGCGGACGGAGATCGATCGCGAGGGTTTCGCGTCCGCGCGAGACAAGAGAAAGAAAGCAAGTGAAGGAAGAGAGAGTGGAAAGCAGAAGTGGGTGTTTGATTCTTTCTTAATCCTTCCTTTACTCTAATCGATTCGCAATGTGGATTTGGGGGGGAAAGCGGAAGCGGGAAGGTTGCCACATCAGGGGAGGCTTAACGCATCGTGGTGAAATGAACGATCGAGATCAGTCAGAGTTTCCCAACGGACGGAGGATTTTGCTTTCGCATATACCTAACTTCATGCGTCCGCTCGATTGATCTCCAACGCGAGGCGGGATTGACACGTGGCGGTTAGGCGGGAGCTCGGACTTTTCCAAGTAATTAACTGATTTATTAATAAAGTAATATTATAGATTAGACGATCTTCCTCGTGTGCTAACCAAACACAGAGAATGCGTGGCTTTCTGTGATTCGCTGGGATCAGGTGCGTGTGCGCGCGGATCGATATTGTATCACATAATACTGCGTCATAGCTTGAGGCCTCTAAAAGAAAAAGGAGACGACGGGTCGTAAGAGACCGACATCCAATATCAATATGATGCGGATCCGTATGCGAATCCATGTTCTCTAGATTCGATCATGACCCGATTTGAATTTAATTCCAATTTAGTTCCAAATAGATCAAAAGAAATAAAATTATCGTTCTCGAATAACCAGTGAATCGGGTCGAGACTACCTCTCTCTCCTCTCTCTCTCTCTCTCTCTCTCTCTCTCTCTCTCTCTCTCTCTCTCCCCTATCGGATTCAGTTTTCTGTGATTCGGATCTCATCCTATATGAATGTTGGAGACAAGCTGGCTACTTTACAGCTAGCCAAAACTTTGAATGGTTGTTGATCAATAATTACAGTTTTCCTTTTCGGATATCTCACATTTTCTGTATAAATTGCTTCGAGGATTGTGTAAATCGTCATCTTCGTAATGCATTTATTTGATTGCTTCATGAAATGGATGTTTGATGTAAGCATAATCGACACGTATTCCGGCTTTTCTTCAGAGATCCTTGTCAACTCATCACAGAGCGAAACGAATTGGTGCTGCAGATGATAGCTTCGGCCACGGGTGGCACGCTCGTGGATGCTTCCGGAGAAAGGAAAGAAGAGATAGAAGAGTTGAGACGAAGAAAAGGAAGGATGGAGAGGTCTCACCACCCAACAACTGGTCTGCGGAGACAACAAAATGGCGTGAAAGTGAATGATGAACAAGTGGACCAATCGATCATTTCTTCCTCAAAAAGGATTGATGGAGGAAAAGGAAGACAAAAAGCTTTGGACTCATCGATCGAAGCGTGGACTCATGCTCATCGAGTTATGATCATAATCACAGATATCAGGAGTTCCAGATCTGTGTAGTCAAGTTTCTTACTCTCCATCCTTCCCCACTTCAAGCTTGAATTCATTCAATCTTGGGCCATCAGAATCTAGATAACATTAGTACTTTGTATCGAAATCGATTGCACTGCGAACAGACTATGATTACAACAAGTCTAAAGAAATCTGTTTGATTAGCCTAAGAAAATGTTACATACCGAGCAAATATTGAAGTTTCTGCTTTCAGAGTACAATCAGAAGAGAACGATGTACAAACACTTTCTATGACTTTTATCGTGTCAATGTATGTGCAAAGAGGTAAACTGGATACAACGACATTTTTGTCGAAAAATCTGTATTGGAGCTAAAATGAATACCTTCCACATCTTTTAAGTCTGAGCACACTGCTGGTTTGCTGGCGTATCGAACCAATAGTAGATCCGCATAATACAGCATATAGTTGTTCAGAAATTGCAACAAATTCTGGTAAACTAAGTGATCTCACGTTCTTCTTTAAGCTGTAAAACCGCGACTGGTTGCTGATCATTGTTTCTGAAGTTTGTGGTCCTGAGGGAGGGTTGGCTATTAGATTGCACAATGCTGGAAGCAACACCAGCGCACGCAAAGTTACGACTGCTATTCCTGGAAGTGGGCACATCATGGTTATGTTTCCCCTCATATGTTGTTATGACAGATTTGGGATCAGTTGGAGCTCTCTCGACATGCTTCCTGACATTGCATCCGAGATACGTGCACTTGTAATAACTCCTGCACATTGAAATGATGAATATCAAGCACTGAACGGCATTTGTTATTAAAGACCATCAGTTGGGATTTGTATCAATATGGATAGTGCATGTTTATTGGGTTTATTGAGGAGCAAAATGCAAATTTGCTACGAAGCCTGGTCAACACAATTCATAGGCTTGTTGGTAAATGATATATCATTTTTTACCAAAAATAAAAGAGAGTACTATGATATGAAGAACAAATAACTAGAGTTCATAAAAGAAAGAAAAACAAAGTTCATATTGAATTAACTAAAGGCAATCTACGCTCTCTCAATGACGCAGAACATGTCATGATTCATGTCATTACTTAGGCACTTCGAGGGTAAAAATCAATATTGCATAGTCATGTATACGAAGGGAAGCATATTGAAGTGTCTGATCCAGTGAGCAGGCAAAATGGAGAGAAAGATGACACTCAGCAAAAGACTAATTTAAAAATGAGAATATGATGCTTGTTATGTTGTGCGAATGTGAAACACTGGAAGCTCATAAGAAGCCTTAGAATCATAAAAAAGATATATTTCTATAGTACAATTAAAGAATCTGATAAGTATCTGACATGGCTTGTGGGGTGGAAACAAGACTGCATGCAACAATAGCAAAACACAAGGTTACCAACCAGATTATGGTAGGCTGTGGGACCCGTAGTCCTGTGTCAAATATGCACTACGTTTTATACAGTTGGTGAAGCAATCCACTCCCGAAGACGATACATGAGGATACAGGCTACATTGTGATAGAATAGTACCAGAAAAATTGGCCCTAATAACATATTAATTATGTAGCCGACCCGCCCTGGTGTATCTTGATCCACTTGCCTTCGTATGCATGACTATGCATTCTTTAGTAACTACCTTATGTGCATCTACCACCACAGAAACAAAGGAACAAAAAACTGTCATGCTGAATGGCATGTATTGAAGCATATCACGCTCGAAAGCTATCGGCGCACACACCATACAGACCCATGCCAAAGCTGTCGATATTTAGCTAAGCCAACTATTGGCTTGCACCTAGTAGCATAGAAGTCTACCAGCATGATGCGGAATCATACCATGCCAGAAAGTATCAGCATCACCCAAGTGTCATGAAATGACAATCTTTGCTAGAAAGTGCCATAGAGACTGAAAAATGACACTATTAACAATGCACAATTTTATGAAATTCTGCATGCACTACAAGGATAAAATGTCAAATGACAAGAAAATAAATTCTTCAAACAGAATATACTATACAAACAATTGCAGTTTTGTCAAAAGACAAATAGCAGAAATTTGTGAAACTAGTACTACCTCGGATTAGGATTTCCTTTAACAACTTTCTGCCCATACTTTCGCCATCTGTAACCGTCATCCAAAAGATCGACCTCGCTTGTTGTTTGCACAACAATCTTAGGTTCTGCTGATGTCGTTTGGGAGGATGCTGATACATTCCTGTCAACCAGCAGAAATATCCTTGTGAAATGAATAAAGATACAAGAGCAACAGTTTTAGTATATAATGCTACTTACATTCGTTTAGCATCAGCATCATGATTGTCCCTTCCATCTGTTTGTGTCTCAGATGCTTCTTCCCTATCAGTTGACCCAGATAACTGTTCAGGTGCACCATAGTCAAATTCTCGATCTATCTTTGAAGCTGAAGTAGCAGCAGTCATGCCATTTGATCTCCTGAGATTCCCATGATTACCATGAAAACCAGATTCAGGTGTTGAAGGATTGTCAAGACTTTCAGTGATCTCATTTGACCCACTAAGAAAACTATCGCCTTCCTTAAACCGTTTATTTGGGGTAGGACGTTGATGGTTGTGCTGACCCTTGTAAATTATCTCAGTAATTTGACCATCTGCAGAATGCTCTACCTTTTTCTTGACTGGACAATTGGGATGGCTGCATTTATAGTAGCTCCTAGGATACTCACTGCTTCTCACCATTTTCTGGCCATATTTTCGCCAATTATAGCCATCACTGGCAGGTTTATCAACTACAATGGCTGTAGGGTGAGATATTTGATCAGAATGAGAGCCCTCTGCAGATTCAAATACGGAATTGTTTCGCTTTCGGGTAGGGGTTTCCTGGATAAGTTGCTGTGATGATGGTGTTGTTGTCACAAATTCAGATGGGTATTCTGCCTGACTCAGCATTTTGAATTGGGGCTGGGATGCCTGAGCTGTGACCTGAGCCAGAGCCTCTTGATGCGACATTACGAAGGTGCCCTGCAGAGATCCAAATTTAGAGCAACAAAGGAAAAAGATGTTTCAACTGATGAACTTTTTTATCACTTCACTCTGACGGAGAGAAGATCAAAAGAGTATTGCTTAATCAATAAACTCATAGTGAAAAGCCCTTAATATGGAGTCTGTAAATAAGTACTATTCAATAAGCATATCATACTGCTTAAACACTGCAAAAGCATTTCGAACTCTTAGTTGAATATTTTTTAATATATGAACCTTTCATAGAACAACAAACAATAACAATAAAACCGTAAAGTCTTGATTATTTGGGGTCAACTACATGCATCTTTTACCGACATTGAACTACAAAAGCTATATGCTTATTTAAGTTGAGAGTATTAAAATATTTATTTATAATTTTCATTAAAACCTTTTTAGGTCATCTTCTACCTCTCTTCGTACCACTAATAGTAATTAATCATTTCACCTCTTAAGAACTTAGTTTGTGACAGCTTGAGCCATATGCTAACTGAAATTAGAAGCAATGAAATCAATTATCCAGACATTTGATAACATCAAACAAGTTGGTTATCGTTAATGTGAATTGCATAAACAGATGTTATACAAGAACCTGATAGAAAACAGGATCTAGGGACCTGCTATTCAAGTATCATTAAATCAGCTTCCTTAGGTCAAAAAACAAAATATAATTTACTTCATTATGTCTGCCATAGAAAATAGAAATGTGTGTTCTTCAATAACAAGGCCTTTATCTGCAATAGATGGCAAAAGGTGTTATCTGAACGCAAATTCTTTTACTCTAAATGCTAAAATCAAAGAAAAAGTCTGAATTTCCAGCAACCAAACATCACTTCCTCCTTCCAAGAATAATTTTTGCTTATCATGGAGAGGTAAACAAGAAGATAAATCAAGTTCGAATTTTTATTAATAGGAAATTAAGATCGAATCCTATGAACTCGCATACCAGGCCGGACGAGAAGAACCCAGGAGAATCCAGCAAGCTTGAGGGGCTTAGTCCTGGGGCAATCGTGAATGCCTGCGGCTGGCTTACCGTCAGGCTTGCAGGCCGGTTCTGCTTCACCCGATTCAATCGACTTACACCACCGTCACCTCCTATGCCTCCTCCCTCCGCCCCGCCGTCTTCCGAGCTACCAGCCGCCACCTTCTCCTGTTCCCAGGAGATCCCAGCCGGCCTCCTCGCCGCTGCCACGGGAGAATTCATAGCTCCGACGAGCAGCTGAGTGAAGGAACGGCACTCCGTCTCGGGATCGTCCGCGAAAAAGCTCGACACCAGCGTCAGCGGGCCGGGGCTGACCTCCGAGGCGCCCCTTCCACCTTCATGGAAGAGACTCGCCATGGAAGAGCGCGGCGGCAGCATGATGGTGGGCCGCGGCGGCTTCCCTGCACCCACCGCCGCCGCCGCCATCCCGTCACCTCCACCTGCTCCTCCGCCTCCGCTGCCGGCGCCGTTCTCCGCCATCCGCCTGCCCCAACCGTCCTCACCTCTCTGCCGCCGTCCTATCTGCGCTCGATTTGGGTTGGGCGAGAGGTCAATCTCATATCCTCACTCAGTATCACACTCCCTTTTTCCCCCTTTGGATTTGGGGAGAAAACACACGACACACATCGAAGGATAAAAACTCCCTCCAAATCTGAAGAAAGGAACGTTGACTTTGCCGCTGGTCTGATTGGCGCGTGACTTGAGATATGCTTCGTCTAATGACGGAACTGCCCCCATCATCGTCTCCTTTCTACAATGCCGATCCCGATCTTTGCCTGAATCATGCGGGCTATAAATCGAATCGTAGAATTTGAGCCAATCACGAAAGTTCGATACCTACGTGCTGGCTGTTGTTTTGCGCAGCCAACCAACGACAGCTGTTGTAGCAGCTTCCACATATCCTCTGAGAAGCCCTCGAGCTGTCTCTACAACTGTAGTGATGTTCGGTTGATGACGAAGCCAAAACAGGTGCGGGTAAATGACCAAAGAAAGAGGATCAAGATCAAGGCAAACTCCACAAGCCAGCCCTAACCTGAGCATATAATATTTGAGGAGAAAGCATTGGATCGAATGTTTAAAGCATATGGATTGTCTGTGTGACACTTCCCATACAACAATGCCAAAGTTGAAGATTCAATCTGTTCCGAGCGATTAGTACTTTGTTTTACTGGACTATTCGGTGAAGGTTTTGGAGGACAGTTGATGGCACAGATGTTTCCTTCAGCAGCACGGAAACAACAGGCGTATGAGGCAGTTGGAATAGCATGTCATCGCTCTTCCTTGTATGGTAGTTTACAAGGAGCCAAAGGGTTCTTTGATGTCGCCTTCCCCAGCATTTCTGCTACAGTTCTGCATCGACATTGACTCCCTGGACGAATGACATCCCCATAGACGGCCATCTCAATGATATCCAGCTCCTTATCTGAAGGATAAAATACATGCAATAGTTATTGCCAGTTAGAAATCACAAACATAAGTGGATATCAAGATTCATGTGCAGACAAGCAACAAATAATTCGATATCATCCACCGGGCAGGATCACAATCTAACAATAGGTGACGACGAGCAACATAGGTTCGGATGTCTCGGAGATAATACATCACCTATAGTTACTTCGAATTATGCAACATTAGGTAACCTTGTTTTGCCTAAAGATCTCACTGTTGTCTAAGTTACTTCAATTTGGTAGATACTTTGTTGCCTCAAAAGTATGCAAATTAAAAGCATGCTTGTGTCAAAATGAAATATATGTAATGTGAGTAGAAAATCCAAGATTATTTTTCATTTGCCTTCCTATTTTAGTAATAATCACCCTAAACCTAATCTCTCGTGGGTATAGACCTATCCTTCAAACTACATGAATCCAAGGGTGCTTTGCAATTGCTCCACTTTCCATCCTTATCATTTTAATGAAATGCTAATGGGAAAACATATTTTGAATTTAGCCTAAGCTTTTACCAGAAATTGGGCAATTTGGCTTTGTATATATTCTATCTTTGTTGCATGCTTTTGAATTCATAGAATTAATGAATTAATCGAAGGCAACAGATTTCAATTTTTCTTCAAGTTCATAGAGAACAACATATAACATGTTTCAGATAAGCTATAGCTGATATCTTCAATGAAAAGAAATAGCAAGGATAAAAATATCTTGTGAGCAAAGACAATTTTAATGCAATTAGTGCAATGTGGCAGTTTTAGGTACCACAGTATGCTTGATGTTATTATTAATAAATTAGGTAAATGTATCATGAGAGAGAGAGAGAGAGAGAGAGAGAGAGAGAGAGAGAGAGAAGCATGTCATCATAAGCATTAACATTAAGAAGGAAGAGAACCTCACCTGTGAACTTGATGTCACATGAGAAGCCTTCCAGTTCAGCTTTGTCCACCCACTGCTTGTCTGATTTCAACCTGTTCACCCTCGTCTGTAGAATTTGGCAGTTCTCTGCAGTTGATTCCCCACCTATATCAGGGAGCTCATCATGTATTAGAAGAAGAACAGATTCAAGACACGGTAAGTCCCGGAGTAGTGATAGGATGATCGGCAGAAAAACGCATCAAGATCAACCTTTGGAGAAGGGGATGATGTGGTCGTATTCGTAGCAGAGGCAGCCTTGGCAGTGCCAGAAGCGCTTGCAGACGACGTTGCCGGCGGCATCCTTGCGCCACCGCTCGGGGTGGCGGCCGGGCACCACCTCCGCCTTCTTCCAGCACAGATCCCTGGCCTTGGCATCGAAAAACCTCGGCCGATCCGTCTCCCCCTCCTCCCCGTGCTCGCGACGAGGACGAGGAGCCGATGGAGCGCCCATGCCTCCGCCTCCTCAACGGCCCTCTCGAATGTTCCCACTTCCCACATATATCTAATCCTCCGGATTTAAGATGGTTGGATTTGGGCCATTAAGATGGACCGGGCTATACCGAAGACCAATTCTTTCGAACCCGAGTCGGTCGAGTTTCGTATCCGACCCAATTACTTCCATATCGAACGACTCGTTTTACTTCCACATCAACAGAAACAGATACAGAGATATCCTCTGTGCAAATATGACTCGACCATAATATTAGAGAAGAAAAATAATAAACAGAGATATTTAGCGTAAATACCAACACTGTAAACATGTGTACAGACGTTGACAACACTCAGTTGGAGAAAGCATGTCCTTGAAACAGCACAACAATGTCAAATATAGCGAAACAAAATATCGGTTTTCACGTGTGTAATAGAAGCTGTAGTAGGTAGGCACTTCAGATCGAGAAGATAAAAAGGGGTCCTGTGATAGCTGGGTATGTATCCTCTCGAAGTCACAAGCAGCTGCAATCCTTATTTGGGACCAATGTCCTTCAGTGCGCAAATCTGCTCCTCTCCCATGGCAGACATGACAGTCACCACCAGATCCTTCCCCTCTGCAAAACCATCTTTAATCTGCACAATTGAGAAATTTCAAGTCAATATGACTCCAAAGCTCACTTGCTAGCTAATTTTGCATCCGACCAGGATTCAAATATATCACTGAGAACAATGATTTTAGCCATAATAATAATGGTGTGGTGCCTGATCTGACTAGATGTCGACAAATATGCTCTGTGAGAATTATAGAAAGAGTCAAGGATAATAAAGCATATCCACGGTCTTTGCTATATATAATACAAATCAATAATTTTATGTCTGTTACAAGAGGCCTCTCTTTCCATAAAGAACCAGCAGACCAGAAGCAGACAGAAAATATACGTAAACATGCCCGTAAGTTGCGTCAATGCTACATAGAAATAAATCTGATGCAGTGAGCACTCTCCACCTTCTAATTGTGGAAAAAAAGCAACCATGTTCATGTAATATGTTAAATACACAACTATACATGTCCCCCACAATCAATATATACTTGCAACAGTTACCAAACTCAATCCCGCTGCACCTATTGGCTTCTGTTTTCTCACTAGCAATAAGCCTGCTGTGTCTGACAAACATGCCTTAAGGATGACTAACACCAGACATTCAAGCATAGAGTAACCAATACATAATCTGAATTTATGAAATAATTAATAAAAATACTAAAAATTATTGGTCACTGAGACAATTATCTAATATAATTATTTTAAATCCATTATTATTTCTATGTCATAGAGTCAAATAAGCACTTGATCCAAGGTATTCGAAGAATCAATCTACATATATGTAGATAATTTTGTTCTACATCTACGTTAATAGCATCCTAGGGCACAATTACAAGTTTTAAGAACATGTGGTCCAACCACAGATCACAGAAACATCCTACCAAGATAACCATAGACCTAAAAGCTATAACTCAAAAAGTCAATGAATAGTCTACCATAATCTCCAGGCTTTAACAAATGACAGCTAGATTTTGGGTAAATGCCATTATAAATTTATTGAGAACTCAAAACATAGTTAATCAAAATGTATTTAATATGCACAAAAAAAATGAAGAAAATATATCTAGTGGACTAACTTGAGCAAGAAGAGTTTCATCGGTTGGAAGTTTCAGATCATCCTTTGTGTTACCATTTTCAGTCAACAGACTAAGCTGAAACATGCAGTTAAGAGTCAAACATATAAGGTTAATAAACTAACAATAAAAGATAACAACATGATAGTTTTCAAACATACAAAACCATCTTCGGAGATATCAATAAGCTGATAGTCAGTGCGAGTGACATGGGGAACCTGCAAAATATTGGAAAATCAGCATTAATAAACTTGAACAACAAGTATTCAACCACGGAAGCTGGACAATTACTTACATCACAGTTGTGAGAAGATGGAACAATATCTTCAAGCTTCTTGTTGTTGAAAATGTCAATGCCGACAAAGTGACATTTGGCATGACCGTGCTTTCCAGTTTTGGAGGTTGAAACCTCTACGACCTGGTGCAACAATTGTTAAAATTTTCCAAAAATAATATAGGATTTAGATGATTAAATTCAATAGATATTCTGGGATTTCACATCAAATTACTACTTAAACCGATATAATGAAAAACAATAACAATAATACCAACAATTTCTGATTGATTAGATGGATCTTTTCCTATCATTTAGCATTAATAGGCAATATCTGAAGAAGTAGTCCATGCAACCACATAACACGGCAACTTAATGTGGTCCAAATAAGCATGAAGATTTAGTCACACAACCACAAAAAAGCCTGTGGGTGGCGCCAGGATTTATATTGAGAGGGCATGATTCTCAAAGATTCTAGTCAACATACAACTGCAATAGTCAACTTACTCTAATAAAATTTATTAATAAGCTAATCAAATATTTAAAATAACATGTAAAGCATTTATCCTATCATGAGATGTTTAGAAATAAAGAATATAAATAAAACGATAACAGAGAAATTGTGAATAAAATATATTGTCGCGAAAACAATTCTGAAATGTGATTGTTTAGAATTCTAGAACGAAACTATTCCAATTATTTTACTATCAAATAATATCAGAAAATATTTAACAGATACAAGATAAAAATTGCATCTTTATGTTCAAAAAATTAACTGATATTATAAGAGAGGAGCAAATGTTGAAAAAAAAAAAGAAGAAACATGGTATTAAACCCTCCAAAATCCACCAAAAATTAGTTTGGCCGGAGATCTAGAGAAGAAAGGACGACAGGCTTTGGTTCTTTTGCAAATTCACAGAGTTGGAGAGCGCACACACACGAAAGCCCTATCTTCAGGAAAAAAAATTGAAGGAAGAATACAGACTATATGAAATACTGATTACTGCAGAAGTTGCTTAAGAAACCAATGTTATACCATCGATTGGTCACTATATAAAGGACCGGACTCAGATGTGAAAATTTGGATCTGTGTACCATGCGCTGACTCTCAAAATATAAGTCAGTGTAATTTGCATTAGGCAGTCATATCTAACCAATAGGAAATGTATCACTATTAACCCGTGAGACCTCATCCCTTCTGAGAAGGTATAACACGAGTCCAGAAGTCTTATCATCTACTAATTAATATATATAATTAATTAAAATGTCTATGAATAACCAGATTAATAGCGAACACCAGAAATTGCAAAAGTCAGTAATAATACCAAATAATAAGCACAATCACTTTAAGCCCCACAGAACAAAAAATAAATCAGTCAATTATATGGAAAAATCCCAACAAACGATCATCTTCCCAAGTTCATCAAATCAACGAACAACAGAACACAGAGACAAGATGGAATAGAGATCGACCTTGCACGCCCTCCCTTTGATGACGATGTACCCGTTCTTGCGAATAGTTCCTGCCTGCTGCGGATAAGTCTTGGAAGCCCCCGCGTCGGCCTTCGAGTCAAAATGATGTTCCTCGTCCGACATGCTTACTGATACCGATACCTGTCTACACTTGGCCGCATGAGAAGAAACGAAAGAGGAATTAGACCCGACCGATCGAAAGATCCAAAACAGAATCAAAGAACCAAGCGAAGGAGCGGAGAAGGCGGTCGAAGCGATCGCTACCTGTCACCGTGGTCAGGGAAGGAGGCGATGGGAAGCGGTGGTGGCAGAGTAGCCGGCGAGGGGTCAGCGAGGAGCGCCTTAAATAGCGGCACGCCTCGAAGGGATGGGAGATGCCCGGATTCCAGCCGCTGCCTAGGGTTTCGATTAATCTCGCCCTAATCCTCGCGTCACGTCCGGGTCGCATCCAGCCGTCGGATGCGGATTGGCTTTTATTAACGGCGGGATGGCACACGCGTGCAGCGTACGCATAAGAAGGCACGCGTCCGTTCGCTACTCTCCCCCTCTCCATGTGTGCCGCAGAACAGCGTTCAGGCTTTCTGTCCAATTAGGAGCTTCTTTCAGTGTCGCAAATGCATGCATTTGACCCTTCTCCAATTAGGATTTTTAATCTATTTTTTCTTCAGATTTTTAATCTATTTTTTTTCTTGATGTAAAATCTTCCTTTGATACATTGAATCTTTCTTCGGATGAAATGAATTTCTTTATGGTACTTAACAAGTTTAATTCTAACATTCTCTTTAAACTTGTTTCATCTAACATGTCAAGTTTATTTGAAAGTAGTTGAGTATATATTTTTTTTCAAAAATTTCATTAAGAAATACTGATTTGACATCCATTTATAAAATTTTTCATTTCATTTAAGCTATTAGAGAGATATAATCTTATTATCTTTAGTCGGACAACTAGTGTAAATACTTTTTCATATTCAATCTCATATTGTTGTTTGGATCCCTTTGCAACCAATCGGGCCTTGTATTTCTTTACTCATTTTGTATTTTTTTTTATTTTGAAGATCCACTTAACACCAATAGCTTGATGGACTTCTGAAAGTATAGTAAGCTCTCATGTATCATTTTTGTTAATGGCATGAATCTCTTCATTCATATCTTATCTTTATTTTTTATCTCTATAAGTTTCTTTGAAGGTTAATGGATAATATTCTATAAAAAGATAAAATAAAGAAAGTTCATCATTGTTAGTATTAATCCTTCGAATCATATCATATAGCTCCTGAATCGATCTTGTCCTTCTTATAATTAGACTTAATCATGTGACCTAGCTGATCTAGGTGATGATTATGGTAAAGTCACTTCGGTGCTTGCTTGTATTATATCATCTTCTTCTGAAGCTATAGTTTTTTTATACTGCTCGTCACTTTTCCGGTTCCAAATCTGTTATTTATCAAACTCAACATCTTTTGACATCACAACTTTATTTGTGAGAAGATTGTAAAGTTTGTAGCCATTAGAATTCTTTAGATAACCTAGCAAAATGACTTAATTTTTAATTTTTTTCTACTTTCTTCTAGTATCTTGGCAAATGTAACACTTCCAAAAATTCTCAAATAATCAACTCTTGATTTTTGTAAACTTCATGCTCCTTCTGGTGTAACATTACCAATTCGTTTTGTTGAAAACTTATTAAGCAAATAAATTGCACAAGCAACAACATCTTCCCAAAATTCTTTAGGAATTTTTCTTTCCTTTAATATACATCGGACCATATCAAGGATAGTCCTATTTTTCTTTCTAAGACACCATTTTATTGAGGTATGTATAGCATGGTGAATTGATATATAATTTCATTATTTCTTAAAAAACTTTCAAATTCATTTGATATATATTCACCACCCCTATATGTTCTTAAATATTTAATCTTACAACAACTTTATCTTTCAACCAAATCCTTAAATTCTTTGAATTTGCTTAAAAAATTCAAAGTTTTGTCACTGTGATCATCAATGAAGGTAAAAAAATACCTACTTCCTCTAAGTGATACTGGATTGATAAGACCACAAACATCTGAGTGCATCAGATCAAGTCGATGCCATGCTTTGTTGTTCTTCTAACTTTGAAATGCTTTCTTTCTTGCTTGCCCATGACACATACTTAACATAATTTTGATAGGCGATCAATTTTTGAGATTCCTATCACTATATTATACTTCTTTAGAAGTTTCAAAGCCTCAAAATTTAAGTGAGCATATCTAAGATGTCAAAGTGTAGAAATATCCTCAATATCAGTTTTAAAATAATTTGATTGATCAAAAATAGTTAAATGCAAAGGAAATATTCTATTCTTTATCATTTTCACATATAATATCAATGTTTTATTCTTGTCACGAATTGAGAGAGTCATATTTTTCATCTCAATATCATAACATTTTTCAAGCAATTGTCCAAAGCGTAGAATATTATTTTTCATACTAGGAACATAATAAACATCTGAAATGCATAATTTTTTGCCATTATTAAGTTCGAGAAGAATTTTACCAATGTCTCTTACTCGTCTTTGAGATAAATCACCAAATGTAATGTTTCCAGAATAACTGGTATATATTTCTGAAAATAACTCTTTAATGCCACACATGTGATTTGAGACTCTTGTATCTAGATACCACGTCATAGACTAATCCTCTTTCAAATTATCATAATTCATTAGCAAAACTTGATTTTCGTTCTTTTCTTCCTCGATAAAATTTGTCTTATCACATTGATTGTTAGGATTATAATAGTATTCATAGAGTGATATACATACCTTTTACAAATATAATATTATATTTTAGATCTTTTAGAGTTTCTTGATTGATTTAATTTCTACCTACTCTTTCTCTTTGTCCTCGTCCTCTTCCTCTTTGAGAATTTGATTCATCTTTATTTTCAAAAGTAAGCATTTGTAGTGTTTACTCTATTGTTTTGTCTCCTCCTTATTTTTATAATCCTTTGTTCATAAACTTAAAAGGAAACTCGTAAGTTGTTCTAAAGATATTTTTTCCAAATCTTTAGATTCTTTAATCTTAACAGCAATAAAATCAAATTTTGGACCTAGAGATCTTAGTATTTTTTCTATTACTCTCTTATCATTTATTTGTTTACCATTTCGTCTCAAATAATATAAATAATTTTTTAGAAATAATCAAAAATAGTTTCAGAAGTACCTTGTTATAATTTTTCAAACTCGACTCATAAAACTTGTAAACAGAGTTTCTTTACCTTATCAATACCACCGAATGTTTTTTGAAGCATTTCCTAAGCTTTTTTTGAAGTATTTACTGGAGCGATGATCTCGAAATTGTATCATCAAGCTCTTGGTAGATCGTGAACAAAACTTTTTTCTCCTTCTTCCTTCTTTCTTTGAGTTGTTTTCTTCCTTCTGCATTCATTGCTCCATCCGTTGGACTTAGTTCAACAAATTCATATTTTACAAACTCTCATACATCTTGGGAGCTCAGAAGAACTTTCATTTGGATGCACCATATGTCATAATTTTCTTTTGTCAATCTGGGAATCTGGAGTTGGATGGTACTTGAGAAAGAGGTCATAGCTTAACCTATGCTCTGATACCAAATGTTGATCTTGATAGGAAGAATTGATAGAGTTATCAAAGGAAGAGTATGATAAGCTTCAATCTTCTATATTTCTCTCAAGAAAGACTCTTTACAATTTCAGAAACTCTATCTATTTCATGACCAACATATGGGGTTTATATAATCCTCAAAGATATATTATATTAATTATATTCAAGATGAATTATTCTTTTTTAAAATCCTTTCAAGAACCAATAACCAATTTGACTTATTTTTCATAAATTTTTAATCTATTTTTTCTTCTTGATATAATGAATTGAACCTTTCTTTTGATAAAATGAATCTTTTTATGATACTTAAATAAGTTTAATCCCAATAATACACTCGAAAGTCATCCAATCCATGATGATGGAGTGAGCTTGAACGAGAGCTTCACAAGCAACGTAGTCACCTGCACCAACAAATCCAAGGAATTGCATGATGATGGAGTGAAGAGGTAACGTTGGACAGAATTTGAGCAGTAAAAGATCATCTTAGATTTATCTAATGAATCGATAATTGCTTTGCTTTTCGAGCTATCAGTTGCTATGCTTCTTTGGATTCTGTTTTCTCTGATGTCGAAGTTAAATGTTGCAGGAGCATACCATAACAAAGTATGACATTTGAGGAGGAAACATGTACAGGGCAATTGAGAGGCTCTTTGTTAATCTCTTATAACCCTAATTTCAATAATGTATAACTTTTATGCAGGTGGTTTCCTAAAACTTGGACTGACATAATTGTATAGCTAAAAGTAATAAAACATTATGTAATATGTTAAAAGAAAGGATAATGATCTATAATAGAAAATATTTTTATATTAATCATAACCTGTCAACTGACCACCAAGGAGCTGACGTAGCGATCGACAATAAGGCAACAATCTATCGATCATCGTAGATCGTAACTCAGTAATATAGGTCGATCATCGGGGGAGTGGTTCTCGAGCAACTGAGTCAACTTGCGCCTCTCTTGGTCAGTCCCTATGAGCTATAAAGAAGCTTTATCATCCTTAGATCTATCAAGAAGAAGAAAAGAGAAATTACTCAAAAGGAATATGTTACACAGTTCTCAAAATTTTAATTCTGGAAAAACATCAAACACATCCCTTCCATGCAAAACACCACAATCTGTTATTTATCTTATAAAAAATTGGAAATATCGGATGTATCCCATTAAAACTTTTGAACATGTGGGGATATCTGTACATCGACTATCTCATGTGTGATGCTGCACGGTGGTTAGCTGTCAGAAGCATCCTTCCCAGTAGCTCTTCACCGAGGAAGAAGATGATGTGTTGTGGCTCTGCAGCGACCAATGAGGGGGAGGAGAAGTATCGCTGCTGCCCACCTCGCTAGCGCCGATGCCACTGCTGTTGCATATCCTCAGCAGCTTCCCCAGCACCTCCCTCATGTCCGGCCTCGCCTGCGGGGACTCTGCAGTGCAGCGCAGCCCCACCATCAGTAGCCCCAGCATCTCCGTCACCCCCTCGCCCGGCTCCTCCACCGCCGCCCCCACCAGCCGCAACCCCACCTCCTGCGCCGCCGCCCGTCTCACCCTCTCCACCAGGGACTCCTCCCCACCGTCCAACGCCCGGCGGCCCGTCGCCAGCTCCATGGCCAGCACGCCGAAGCTGTACACGTCGCCGCGCGTGGTGGCCCTCCACGTTCTCCCGTACTCCGGCGCCACGTACCCCACCGTCCCGGCCACCACCGTGCTGACGTGGCTCTCTCCGGCCCCCACGGCGCGGGCCAGCCCGAAGTCCGTCACCCGCGCCCGTCCCCGCGCGTCCAGCATCACGTTGCTCGCCTTCACGTCCCGGTGCACCACCGCGGGGGTGCACTCGTGGTGCAGGAACGCCAGCGCCCGCGCCACCTCCGTCGCCGCCGCCAGCCGCCTCTCCCACCCGAACCGCCCCCACTCCTCGATCACCTCCTCCAGGCTGCCCCCCTCCATGTACTCGTACACCAGCAGCCGCGCCGCCCCCGCCAGGCACCACCCGTGCAGCGCCACCATGTTGGGGTGGCCACGCCCAGTCATCACCTCCATCTCCGCCCGGAACTCCCGTTCCCCCTCCTCCTCCTCCTCCCCCCTTCCGTTCCCCCTCCGCTGCAGCTTCTTCACGGCCACCCGCCGCCCGTCCGGTAGCACCCCCCGGTACACCACCCCGTGCCCGCCCCGGCCCACCACCATCCTCTCGTCGAAGTTCCCCGTCCCCGCCACTATGTCGTCGTATGTAAATGCCAACCCCTCTGTCCCCCCGTCCAGCCGGAAAACCCTCACCCCCGCGCTGCACTTCGACGAGCAGCCCGACACACCCTCCGCCGACGACGTGGACGTTGACGTTGACGTCACCGTCGACGACCTGCAAGCGTCGCTCCGACCCTTCGCGCCGTCCAGAAGCAACCCCTCCGGGTCGGGTTCCGGGTCCGCGTACGTGTCCACCGCCGCGCGGGCGCCGCCGAGGCAGAGGACCGCCAAGGAGAGCGCGCCGCACAAGACGAAGGCCAAGCTGAGAGCGAAGAACACCCAGAACGCCGCCACCCGCCAACGCCCGCCCTCTCCAGCGGGGCCGTTGTTTCGGGTGACCGGCGGCGTGTCGCGGGCGGACGAGGAGGCGAAGCTGATGAGGGGGTCACCGAGGAAGCTGTCATTTCCAAAGGTGGCGATCTGGCCGTTCATTGGTACCACGCCGGAGAGCAGGGGATTGTAGGAGACATTGAACTTGTTCAGCTCGGAAAGGCCGTTCAAGCTCGACGGCAGCTCGCCGGAGAAGTTGTTCCGGGAGAGATCCAAACTCGAGAGGCACCGCAGGAAGCCGATCTCCTCCGGGATCCCGCCGGACAGCCCGTTGTGGGAGACGTTGAGAACGACTAGCGGCACCTTACCAATTTCAGTCGGTAGGCGGCCGGAAAACCGGTTGGCGGAGAGCTGGATCATGCTGAAGTTCCTCATCCTCCCGATCTCCGGCGGGATCTCGCCCGAGAGCCGGTTGCGGGAGAGCTGGAGATAGCCGGAGATGGCTAGGGTTCGGAGCCCGGACGTGGAGTTAGCGCAGAACTGGAAGATCCCGTAACCCTTCAGGAGGCGGTCCCAAGTGTCCCGGCAGGTCTTCCTCGTCATTAGCGCGTAGATGAAGTTGAAGGGCGGGTAGCTCGCGGGGATCCACCGCTTCATGACCAGGCACTCGCTGGAGCCGGCGGCGACGCCGATAATCTCGCGGCGGTTGGCCTCGAACGTGGGGAACGGGTCCTTCCCCATCGCCGATATCTCCGGCGGTATCCTGCCGGAGAGCTGATTGTTGCGAAGGTTCAGCCACATCAAGCTGCTGCAATTGCCGATCTCCGGGGGGATCTCGCCGGTGAGATTGTTTTCCGCAAGCATCAGCCAGAGGAGGGACGTCAATTTGCCGATGGCCGCGGGGATCGAGCCGGTGAGCTTGTTGTACGAAAGGTCCAGTAACTGAACTCCGGCCATGTTGCCGAAATCCGGCGGAATGCCGCCAGAGAACTCATTACGGGCGAGGATCAAGATCTTGAGCGTCGGCATTCTCGTGATCCCCACGGGGATGTTCCCGGATAAACAATTGAAGCTCAGGTCTAACCTCACGAGGTTGGGAAGCTTGAGAATCCCCGACGACGCGATGCCTCCGGTGTACTGGTTCCCTTGAAGGATGAGGTAACTCATCGCCGCGAATCGGCCGAAGATTTCTTGGATGTCGCCGTTGAAGCCGCTGTTGCTAAAATCGAGAAACACTAGCTTGGAGCAGTTCACCAATTCCTGGGGGATTACCGGGTCGAACGAGTTATTCCCCAGGTTGAGCGCGCTGAGCTCCGAGAGCAAGCCGATGGCGCAGGGTATCGTGCCGGTGAATACATTCCCCCACACGTTCAAAGACGTCAGCTTCGAGCAATTGGCGATCGAGTCCGGGAACGCCCCAGAGAAGTTGTTCGCCGAGAGGTCCAAAATCTCGAGGTCGCAAGTTGACCCGAAGGTGCTCGACGGAAATCCCCCAACGAGGCTGTTCTCGGCGACGGAGAACTCCCGCAGGTTAGGGAAGCCTAGCCATATCCGCCCGGTGAACTGGTTGGAGCTCAGGTCCAGGAACTTGAGCTTGGGGCAGTAGTCGAAGCACCCGGTGATGTCGCCGGCGAAGCCGTTGGTGGAAACATTGAGGCTAACCAGATTGGCACACAGTGCAGGGAAGTTGTGGCGGATGCTACCGTTGAATCGGTTGAGGGTGAGGTCGAGCGTCTCGAGGTTGACCAGCCCGGTCAGGTTCAGCTCGCCGCCGATGAGGTTGTGGGAGACGTTGAGGTACCGGAGGCCGCTGCATTTGTTGAGGTCGGGGGGGAGCTGGCCGCCGATGGTGTTGGAGGAGAGGTCGAGGCGGGCGAGTTCGGTGAGGAAGGAGAAGCCGGGGAAGATTTCACCGGATATGTTGGATCCCGCGAGGTTGACGCCGACGACACGGTCGGCGTCGTTGCAGGTGATGCCCTCCCAACCGCAAGGGGAGGGGTCCGGCTCGTTCCACCGAGCGTAGGCTCCTTGGTAGATCGGATTCTTGGCTTGGAGATGGCGTTTGAGCCGGAGCAGTACCTCCTGGTCGGAGGCGCCGCCGCCGCCGGGGACCGCCTCACCTGCAGAAGATGCAAAGCCGATCCAATCCCTGCTCCCAAAAGGATTCGTGGACCATAAAGAAAGGAGAACAGAGACGCAGTACCTGAGACAAAAACCGAAGACAGCATCAGGAAGTTGATGCAACAGCAGAAGCTCACCTTCTCCGCCGACATGTCCCAGCTGCTAACATCGAAACAAGAGCAGCAGGCCGAATTCACACCACAAGAATAAACAAATCAGATCTCCTAGATCATGTCCTCCACCTCGTCGCCTGTTCTCCCTCCTCCAACCATCTCATATTAGCATCAGCCCGAGGAAATCCGAACTTTCTTCTAGACGAAACCAGCACACACACCTCACAGATTGCTTGTTTGGTTTGAATTGTGTCGTGATCTGTACCAGACGAGAAGCCCCCTTTGACTCTCCCAGTCTTCGCCGTGCAAGAAGGGGCCGACCTTGTTGACCATTAGTCGGGTTGGGGGTTGCGTCAGGAGCACAGTAAATCTTGCCCTAAAAGCAACCAAGTCTCTGGTGGATTCAAAGCCGAAATCGTTGATCGGACTGGTACTTGTACAGGATTCCTTTCTACTCGCATGCTAGTTCTCCGGAAAGTTGGGATTGCTGCCGATGAGAAGGAAGGAGGTCCAAATTCATCTACATGGACGTCTCCATCCTCGCGGGCTTCCGTCAAAGAATAATACGAATAGGGCCTCTCCTCCGTCGTCGTCTTCGTCCTCCTGTGTGGCTGTCGCACGCGCAATTACCTGCGAGGGAAGTGAAGCCATGGGATGGCCTCTTCCGATGGCCTCTCGCTCATCCCAAGAGGCCGAAGCCATTTGGGGCAGTTTGCGTGGTCAAAGAAGCAAGGGAATAAAGATCGCACGTGTGTCCGTGTGCTTATCGAATCAGACGATGTGACGAAGGATTTGTTCTTCCATGGACCCACTTCCGATCACATAACGGGCCCCACCGCTTCCCCAACCCAGTTGTTGCCATCAATCTTTGACTTGGGATTTCTTGCATTGATTTCATGGTGGTTGTTGTCGTTAGCGTTTTGACGTCAAACAAATAAAAAAAAAACCTTTCTTTTTCGTATTAATCCTCCTCAAATCTTATATATTAATATTTAAGTAATAAAAAATTAATTATAATTAGATAGTTTGACAAAGACATATCTTATTTATTTTCTTTGTCACCTATGTTTATAGACATTTACATCAACCATCGACTCAACTCACTTATGTTTATGGTCATGAATATTTTGTCAAACTTTTAACACTATCATCATGAAAAAAAAATGCTTCTTCTAACATGTTTTCCTCTTCTCCCCCGGTCAGTGCCTAAGACTCACTCTCCTTCAAGGTAGTTGTTAGCTTTTTGACGTCAAACAAACGAAAAAAAAACCCTTTCTTTATCATACTCAAATCTTATATATTAATATTTAAGTAATAAAAAATTAATTATAATTAGATAGTTTGACAAAGATGTATCTTATTTATTTTCTTTGTCACCTATGTCACGAATATTTTGTCAAACTTTTAACACTATCATCATGAAAAAAAAAAAACGCTTCTTCTAACATGTTTTCCTCTGCCTAAGACTCACTCTCCTTCAAGGTAGTTGTTAGCTTTTTGACGTCAAACAAATGAAAAAAAACCCTTTCTTTATCATACTCAAATCTTATATATTAATATTTAAGAAATAAAAAATTAATTATAATTAGATAGTTTGACAAAGATGTATCTTATTTATTTTCTTTGTCACCTATGTCTAAAGGCATTTACATCAACCATCAACACAAATATTAATGATAAATTATAATAATATTTTTCGTAAAAAGGATCATGAATACTCTATCAAACTTTTAACACTATCGGTCTTAAAAAAAATGCTTCTTTTCACACATTTTCCTCCTTTCCCCCGGTCATTGATCAAGACTCACTCTCCTTCGAGGTTGTGTCTTTCGAGTACTCAAGCGCAAGATATAGAAGCTAGATGGTGCTCAACTTCTAAAGATTTAGGAATAAACCTTCCTCTATTTGCAACATAGTGAAGGAAAATTATATCCCAATTAATCACAACTTTAGCTCATATTTGATTTAGTTATATCATAATGAGGGTTTAATATAAAAGTAGAATTACATACAATATTTGTTCTTCAAATGTTAAAATAAAAATTAAATATTCAAACAAGTACCGATAGTCTTTCAGTAGGAGTAAAGATGGAGTCATATCCTTCTTGTAATATGTTATGTTACCTAACTTGCAATTGAGGTGGACTATATGTCAAGGATCTTCTAGTATGTTGATTGGATAAGATCATTAAGAAGGATTACCAAACCCCAAAGTAATTACTATAATGATTTCCAAGTGTGTGAAGCACGAAACTATCATTCACCGGATCAATAGCAACTCGAGTTACAATTTATGTATTTATTTATTTATTTGTTTATTTCAAACCAACATGGTTGTAGCTGGTAATTTCAAATTTCTCATCGATTGTAATGGTATCGTCCGAGCTGAAATATTGTAAGAATTGTGTCAGGGCATATTTAACAAGACATCTCCGATGTTTAAGTTAGTTTGAATTCAAAGAATTTAATTAAATATTAAATATATAAAAAATAATTAGTAAAAAATAATCAAAATAGAGAAATAATATATTCATGGTGTTTTTATAGTGTGATATGCGACTATTAGTTAAGGTCATGATTAATGCGTGAACAATTATACTTGTCGTTCGACCATAAATGAGATTATAGAGTAATGTGCTATGATGAACTTGATGAATACATGATTGATCATATAGAGTTAAGTCGATCTTCTTAATGAAGCCACGTTATCAGCATTGTAGGTTTTAGCCCTCTATGACATGTCGATCAAATGCGATCGATGTGTTGAGCAAGTGAAGATGATGTATCGGTATGCTGTTAGTCACACAAAGTTAATGCGTTGGAGCTACACTCCCTAACATGTATCACGTGCCTAATAATTTTTGTTAATCGTTGTTGGTGTAAACAACTTCAAGCCGTGGCCTCGGGGTCATCGTGGCTTAGTTCGGGTCCGGATGATAGGGGATCTCCCTAGGACGTTTCTCGATACTGTTGAGACGGCCGATTGCGTTAGTCCGATTGGGATGGGGTCGTCGTTTCCACCGGGAAAGGACTCCTCACCTGCACATTTAGTGGACGACCTCTGACCTCACACCTGCACAAAGGTTGGGTCGGGGAGCTCGACCCGACCCCTCCGATGATCAAGTTAGTGGGTAATCGTGGGGGGTTTCTTTAGCTAAGTTGTGTCTTCTTTTTCTCCGTCCCCTCCTTTCCTCGAAGCGCGATAGTTTTTATAGTAAGAATTACCGTTGCCTAATGTGCTGGCCCGCAGGGAGCAGGACCGTACTTCTGGTAGCGTCTGACGTTGCCGTTGGCGTGAGGGGTCAAACTTGAGCAAGGCGTTAATGCGCCTTGGTAGGCGTTCTGGTCCACGTTGACCAGGTGCCTCATCAGGTCAACAGAGACGTGATGCATCATCCGGGACAACTGATGTCACACGAGTCTTATCTCAATTATTACTCTCATCAACCGTGTCACTATTTTATTAAAACATGTCATGATTGTCATGATTTAGTTTAGGAACTTAATCTTGCTTGGTTCTTCGATGATTTACTTAACATGTGAATGCATTATGATTAGGTTGGCTGCTAGCTTTGTTATTTTGATAGTCAAATTATGTTTCACTATAAAAGGATGTCATCCTCTAACGTATCGATTGCTTTATTATTGGCCTTTGTAGGGAAACTTTCCAGAATTTTCTAGAAACAATACTGAGAAGTGGCTAGTATGCACAATGCACATACTTGAAGAACTTAATAGTATTTTAATATAGAAGGAATTAACGATACGAGCCTTAAGTATCAGTACGGATTAAACGTACGGCACATCCGGGAGTTCTGCTGAGGTTAAAGTGGTGATCCGACAACTTCTGGAGCGGCCGCCGGCAAATCTACTGCCACCGTCACGACAGGTCATGTCTGGCGACAGCCGCATGAATGTGCTTTTGGCAGGACACGAGGTCATCAAATCCTATCTTTGCTTACGTGGCAACACGTGGTAGCTCGGCCGGTCCGCTCTCGGGACCCGCGCGTCCGACCGCCCTCACCCCTCAAGTCACGTTAAGCCTCTCCCTGTTCATGACTTCTGATTGGGTGATTCTGATGGATACTTCGAATTGATAGGAGGAGAAGGATTTGGCCATGAGGAACCAAATGAACAATTAAAAGGGCAGGTTTGACATCTGCATTAATCTCTGCCGGAGTCAAAGATCGATTCATGTTTTAACCACACCTTCTTCCCCTTTCATAACTGCGATGGAATGTTGATGCTGCTACTACAGAGATGGAATCACCATAAACCGACAGCCAGTTTATCGGATATGGAAGATCGCCTGTCATGCAGTTCGTGTATCCTTCACGTTGTAGCTTTCTTCGAGCAAGCTAATCCAAGCGCTACAATAGGATCAGTGCCACCTTGTGCTTTGGTGAGCAGAGTCTCGTGCAGTCCTACAGAGAAGCAGACAACACGGAGAGAGCGGCCGTCCATGGCGTTGATGACATCAATGAGAACTCTATGGTGGCAACTGTTGGAACCGAGAAGGTGAATGCACCTGAAGCCGAAGCCAGAGGAGCATCAGGAAGTATCAAGAGGGATGAACAGGTCCTTACGACTTCTGCTGAAGAAGCTATCACCAAAGGTTCTTCACATGATAAAGGATCGCCGGAAAAGCTCCGGGGTGCCTGCACTCAGCCTCCTGATAAGTTTTCGAGCACAACATCAGCGACCGTAGCGGCGGCAGCCGAGGCAAGGAGGAAGAGGAAGACATGCGCCGCTGAATAGGCTGCGACGGTGGTTGGGAGTGTTCTTGGCTGCTGTTGCCGTCTCAGAAGGTTACTTATACTGCATTTGCCAAACATAAACATTAGTGAGGGAGATGATAAGCACAAGTCTTATCAGCCATTCTCCAGCATTTACGCTTCTGCTGCATCGCTTCGATTGTTGTCATCCTGTGCAGTGCAGATTAACATAAGAGAAAAAGATTGCCATGCAATTGTTAAGAGACAGCATAAGATACTTCATTAAATATAAAGTATAATGAGAAGTGTCACAGCTGACAGTTTGGCCGAGTGGTCTAAGGCGCCAGATTTAGGCTCTGGTCCGAAAGGGCGTGGGTTCAAATCCCACAGCTGTCAAAAAATTACTAATAGATATGTTTTATTAATGAAATTTTAATAATATAATAAATAAAAATGGTAAAGTGAAACATAGTTGATCATCAAATAATTTTTTTAATTTTATTTGGACACACAATGAGAGTTATCATAATTTTATACATAATTTTTTTGGAAAAAAAAAGGTTTGCAAAACGAAGCATAGTTAAATATCAAAGTTATAACGTTAATCCATCGCAATCAAAGTCTATATCAAACTAACATAGTTTTTTGTTTTTTCTCTCGCTTTATTGTTTTTACATTCAACTCAAATTTAGGATGATCTATAATGACAAAAATATTATAGTTGTTTGATTATTCTTTTAAAGTAACAATTCTTTATAGTTTAATTAGCTGATCATGTGTCAATTAGATATATACGATTTATCCTGCACCGAGTGTTATGAGCCGAGATCGAAAATATTTGATGATCATTATCGTTCAAGAATAATGCTCGATCGCTTAAGCTGTTCATAAGGATGCAAATCAATAATATTTCTTTGTAGATTCAATCAAAAATATATCATGGCTGATTATGAGAAAAAAATTATAAGAGTTGGCATATCCAAATTTAGGAGGACTTGAAAATTCACTAAGTATCCAATAGAATAATTTAAAGCATAGAATTGTCGGAAACTGATGATGGACGAGCATCATTGGCATATCCAATCGAACCCTCTTCACTAGACGAGCGCTGACAGCCAAAAAGGAACTAAACAAAACCTTTACTTGGGCTGGTCAATACTCGACTTTTGTTGAGGCACTATCGCCCTTCACAACCTTAGATGACCGTGGCGTACTTTGTTTGACTGCTAACGACGAGATATGCTAAGCAATTGCTACAAGCAACGAGTGCACATTATATGTGTTTGGTGCTTTGCGGTTGCAAGGTAGAGGAGACTGAAGAGTCCTTGAAAAAGGAGAAATGGATTACAGAGAACGGCGATGCAACATGCAGGATTACATAGTGTGGTGTATGGTACCCTTTCTTTCTCCACCTCAATCCCTTCCCTTTCCAAAGTACCACCTCGAAAACTCTTATATTTGTCTAAATTAAATTAACATTGTTAGTGTTAAATTTCATTAATCAAACTGAAAATAGAACCAGATCCAATGGAGTCGATGTCAAGATGATCTCTTCCGTAAGCAATCCGACTCCTACAAAAATTATATCGATGGTAACACCAATAATGCCCCTTCGATTATTAAGTTAGTTAATAATTATATCCAATGGACAGATTGAACTTCAGAATTATTCGGTCTCATGTACCTGACACCCCCTTTTTAAAGTAGAGATATGCTCGCTTGTTGCATAGCTCTCTGACATCCTCGTGTAGTAATAAGGTGAAAGACTCGTGATAGTGCGTGTGTAATGGTCAGTTATAACTGTTATCCTTTTTGTCACATATCGAAGGAGGTCATGTGCTGGTGACCACCGACTTACGTGTCTGCCAGATGTTGTCAATGTGTTGACCAAGTCTCATTTACATGTTAGTCGAGTGTTATTTGTAGTTTGGCTAGGTGTCACCAATGTGTTGGCTATGTGGATCGCATCAGTTAGAATCGGACAGTTACTATGCCCTTCATACAAAGTTGTAGAAGTGGTGACTTATGCTGGCTCCTCAGCCAAGTAGAGCCGATGTGTCAGATTGACACGCTGCCACTTGGAGTTACGCCATATCATTTTTACCATAACACATGTCCCCCACTTCTTGAGCAAAGGAGCATAGGGGGAATATGATTGGGAAGTATTGTTCAATTGGCATCCGTTGTCAACATTGTGGTGGGTGCGCGATGGGTCAACACGGCCAAGCGTGGTGGAGGCGCAATGGGTTGACATGGTAAGGCATGGTGGCACATGATGGGTTGATATAGTCGGGCACAGTTGCGCACGATGGTTCATGTTGGGCCAACATAATTGGGTGCAATGGGCATTCCTCAATTGGCAGGAGAATCCAAGCGATCACACACCTTATCGTGATTTGACAATTAATCACGCATCGTAACCGCCTGCATTTCTATTGATGTGGTCGAATTCTGTACCTCGGAGTTGCAATTGTATCAATCATGCGCTCAAAGATATTCGGATAGTGCCACATGTCCCCCTCTCTTTGAGGTTCTTCGAAGATAACAGACGAGCGGGTAGTGGAAGTATCAAGCTCAACCCCTATAAATAGTGGCCTATGTCATAAATCAGACCTCATCAGACATCACACTCGACGCAAAGAAGATTAAGTTCTACCTTTACATGGAGAGACTGAGTTGCATGATCTTAGCTAAATGAATATGGTTTGCAACATTTAGGTTATATCAGACACTCCAGTTGAATGTTCAACCAATATATGGCTACCAAGCTGACCAACCTAATTCGATAATCTAGCTTTAATCAAGGAAATTTTTTTTGGCTTGGCTAGTGAAATCCAAGATATTCTTATTATGTTGAGTTTTAGAGTGTTATGGTACTTTAGCTACTGTGCCTCCTATAATTATTTCAGCAAGTTCGTATCAAGCAACTTTCTCTGTCAACAGTTATCAAGCAGCTTTAATCAAGTAACTTCCTTCGTAATCGATAAGATCATACACTTGATAAAAATAATAAAAGATAAGAATAATTATTAAAGAAATTTTATTGAAAAAATAAAGAAGTTTTATTGAAGTAACTTTAGCGTGAATACAATAACATATTTTTCTCATATTTATATAAATTAGGAGAGAAGATTTTCTTATAGTCGGGGAAACCTTAGAAGAAAACAAAGCCATTGAATAGCAATAAATAATCTATCACCCACAACAAAAATGTGGTGACAGTTTGGCCGAGTGGTCTAAGGCGCCAGATTTAGGCTCTGGTCCGAAAGGGCGTGGGTTCAAATCCCACAGCTGTCAAAATCTTTTTTTTTAGATATGTTTTATTAATGAAATTTTAATAATAAAATAAATACAAATGGTAAAGTGAAATATAGTTGATCATCAAATAATTTTATTTTAATTTTATTATTTTATTTTAATTTTTTTATTTTATTTGGACACAATATGAGAGTTATCATAATTTTATACATCAAAATTTTTGAAAAAAAAATTACAAAACAAAACATAGTTAAATGTCAAAGTTATAAAGGTAATCCATCGGGATCAAAGTCTATATCAAACTTAGGATGATCAATAATGACAAAAATATTATGGTTGTTTGACTATTCTTCTAAATTAACTATTTTCTATAGTCTAATTAGTATGATTTAATCATGTGCTAATGAGATATATACGGTTATCATACATCGAGTGTTATGAGCTGATATCGAGAATATTTGATGATCATTATCATTCAGGAATAATGCTCGATCACCTAAGCTCTTCATCTCAATCTAACTCTTATTATTTAAATCGAGTCGAAACAAGCATCCATCACAAACATCTCATTCATGTCTGCTTATAAGGATACAAACCAATAATATCTCTTTACATATTCAATTAAGAATATATCATAGTTGATTATGTGAAAAAAAAAAGGAGAGTTGGCATATCCGAATTCCTGACCACAAGCATATGAAAATTCCTCAAGTATCTAATATAAAAATTTAATACATAGGATTGTCCACTGACGATAGATCGTAAATTTATACCCACATATTTCTCTATAGTCTATGACTTATCTCCTGACTTCCAAACATGGAGATCTTCAAATTAACATCCAATGAGGATACAATTAGAGTTTGTGATAACACGTGAAAGATTTTTGTACATGGGTGGTTGTACACTTGTGCCCGAGAGATGAGATTCAACAAAGATATCTTATTATTCATGTTACTACTTAGCAACAACCAACTATGAGAGGAGGCATTGATAACAAACTTTTTTTTGATGCACAAAACTCAAGTTTGATTTTGAATGATATATTATATGCACAAGATACAATTTATCATGGTTAACAACCATGGGTTTTACTCATGGTTGCGTCATGATCTACCACTTCTTGTATGTGGTTTGGGCACACAACAATCTTAGCATTTATACACATGAATATCAACTTCATGATATTGATGGAAATATGCATTATGATAAAACTAGACTTTCATGTGTTTGTTGCGTGTGGTCGTATGTTAATGCTAATCGACACCACACCTCGTATATAAGGATTACTAGAAAAAAAAACTAGTCAAATCTAATTTAACATAGTGGGAGAGGAAAATAAAAAAGAAAATATATCTGTCATAAATACTTATTACATTTCAAGGATATAAAACATTCCAAAGTTATGCTAAAATAAAATAAAACTAAGAGAACAAAAAAAAGAAAAAAAATGATTATTTAGTTAGAAGTGGAGGAGAAGGGGGAGACTAAGGAAGGACATTGGCACGAGAACCCATGGGATATCCGTTTCTCCTCCTATGATCCTATACCTTTATGCTGGAGTTTATAGTAATTGTTTATGCACATATTGTCTATGCTATGTTAACTATACTTGGTAAGAGAGAGAAAAAAAAAAGTGAAAGAGAACGACAACACTTTACAAACAAGAACTTCTTTTATAAAAATAAATTCTCACCCAAGATAATTTTTTTCACATTTAGTACCATAAATCCCTAACTAATTATAGGAATCAAGAAATGTCTTATGGAAGGTCATATTCAATGTCATCAAAAGTGGTAAAATCCCTATTCAATGCGATTTTCATAATACAAGAGAATTCTAGTTAAACATTGATATGCATTAGTTGACATGATGGTGTCCATGTTGGCATCATTGTCAACATCAATGTCGGCACCAATCGTAATATCGAACTCTATTTCCGTATCAACAACTTTAATGTTAGCTTACAATGCTATGAACCTTAGGTCGTATGAAAATAGTTGGTTCTAAAAACTATTTAGCCAAGTCTAATACTCTCTCGTCTTCTTTTACCAATTTGATGATTTCTCAAAAATATCTAAAACTAAAGCTTCTTCAATAATTCTTCTTATCTTATATTTTTTCCATGATATTAGAGCAAGTGAGAAGAGTAAGGCTCCATGACCATCGAAGCTTGCCATTCACCATATCCCTTGCTCATCAGACTCACTTCCCCGTCAGACTCCCCTCTCCGTTCGATATACGACCATCCATTATATGACGCGTGATGCCTTTGCTGCTACCCCAGCCGCTGCTGTGACCACACCCGACGTCGCCATCAAGTGTGGCCACAACAATGAGGACATGTTTTAGTGCGGCCAACTGCTCGCCCTCGACAGTGAATCCCTCTCCAACCCCTACCCGCTCCTTCCCTCTTCTCCTCCATGCGGCTTTCTTCTTCACCGGCGCCGCCTACACCAACCCTAGGCTCAGGTTGTCCGTCGTCATAACATCGTCTTCATCAAGCTGTGATCTGAATTAATTACTACCCGTTGCCTCACTGTCAACTGTAGATCCTCAGCTCTTGCTAAGAGCAAATCGCTATAGGTTTCTCCACCAAATCGCTGTAGCTTCCTCCTGTACTGTAGCTTTTTCTTCTGTTGTAACATCGTTGTAGCTTCCTCCTCTGCTATAGCTACCTCCTCCGCTGCACCTCTACTACAGCTTTCTTATCTACTGTAGCATCGCTGTAGCTACTTCCTTTACTGTAGCTACCTCCTCAGATGCACCTCTGCTGCAGCTACCTCCTCTACTATAGCTTCCTCCTCTACTATAGCATCACTGTAGCTTCCTCCTCTGCTACAGCTTTCTCTTCCTCTTTTGTTGCAGCTTCCTCTTTTGTTATAGCTTCCTCCTCTACTGTAGCTTTCTCCTCTGCTGTACCTCTACTGCATCTCTATTGTAGCTTTCGCCTCTACTGCACCTCTGCTGCAGCTTCTTTCTCTACTGTAACTACCTCCTCTATTGCACCTCTACTGCAGCTTTCTCATCTACTGTAGCATCACTGCAATATCGCTGCAGCTTCCTCCTCTACTGTAACAGCATTACAACATCGCTGTAGCTTCCTCCTCTACTATGGTTTCTTCCTCTGCTACAACATTGCTATAGCTTTCTCCATTGCTACAGCTTTCTCCTTTGTTGCAGCCGCCACCGTCATTGTCGCAGTCATAGCAACAATAACAACAACAGCAGCGATATGCTCTTGCCCTACTCACGAAGCCTCTCACTCATAAACTATTTACTTTGCATCAATCCATAATTGATATCTTGATAGGAGCATCATCTTGCGGGGGTATAATAGCAGATAAGATTTCTCCAACTATATAAGGAAATCTCTCTACTCTATTGAGGAAAATCCTTTATTCTGTTGAGGGGAATCCTCCCTCCTAATCTGTATAAATAGGAGAGGGACATATTAATGCATTCAAGCTTTTTCAATAAACCTTCTTCAATAAAGTTTCTTCAATAATTCTTCTTACCTTCTATTCTGTCTAATATGGTATCAGAGCGGGACAAGCACTCATAGAAACGCTTGACATGCAAATATGGGGGACCTAGCGGGGCTACGTTGAGACCAGTCAGCACATGCATAACCGTTTGGGGGAAAACAAGCATGGAGATATAGGAAAAAGGAGTCGCTCGGAGGAGCGGGCATCTGAGATTGGTATTCAGAGGAATAGCCAACCCTTCACGCAAGAGGCACCACGAGAACAAGCAAACTTAGAAGAATGCAGAGCGCACAAAGGTTGAGATAGTTAAGTTTGAGCTATGGCTCAACATTGACAACTATACTTAATGGTGCTTAAGGCAAGCGAGGGGCTTGGTAAAGGATAAGACCATGCAAGGTGGAATGAGTTACTCAACGACCGAAAGAGTTGTGCAAAGCTCACAGAGGTGAGGGGAATTGTTAACTCAAAGAATTCGGTACTCATATATGGGCTTGTATGCGGACGATGGAATGTTCGTGGCCATCCCAAGGCGACCGAAACTTGGCGCCATGGAGCATTGAAACTTTCTATTCGGCATGTGAATGATACGTCCATAGGAGGCTGAAGTGTGCAGCGAGTTCAACATGTTACTAGGCCTTGAGTGGTGCAGCGGAGGCTGTATTGACGTGGTGTTGCAATCTAGTAAGTGCATTTGCAGGAGGCAGAAAAATGCACAGTTTGTTTAGCAAATCAGAGTAGTCCAAGGGGATGGTGGTCTTTGAAACAAAGAGAGATGTTGCTTCAACGGTACAGTTATCCAGGAGAGATAGATCTCAGTTTCTCGAGAGGGAGAATCATGTGCAACAGACCGCATATGTTGAGGAGGAGTACCTCAACAAACAATAACTCCACGAAGCTCAATGGATCAAGCGAGCGGCAAGGAGTCATCGTATGATCTCACTTAAGAGAATGTATTAGTGGATGCATTGAGAGATCAAGTGGGGGAGCGACCCAAAGCAACACAAATGAAGGCACACTTGGAGTCGATATGGAGATCAGACTCAAGGGAGGTCTGACCCGTGGAATGGTGGGCGCGAGGGTTACCATCAACTCAATGCAAAAACGAGGAGCGGAGCAACTTGGGTGTAACTTAGCAAAGTACCCAAGCCGCATAAAGGGAGCCAACATAGAACATGGAACATGGAGCGGAGGCATATTGCTTTTCTTGGATAGAAGTCAAAGATATGAACTCTTGCAGAGGCAAGAGTAGGATCATGTTGTTCCATGGGTCCTTTATTCTGACGGAGCGAACTCATCTTACATGGTGCCAAAGATAAAGGGAGCTTCTAAGCACATGCACCTTATCTCGGAGATGTTGAATCTCGAATTTTGATGATGACATCAATTGTCATTTGTTATCTAATCGATATGTTGAGATAAGTGTGCAGGATTAACTACGATGAAAGTAAGACATGCAGCAGAAGTTACGCCGGAGTCAGGACTATGATCATGTTGGGAGTTCGAGAGCTTGACGGAAGTCCGAACGGTCGTCGGAGGTTCTGCGGGAACAAATCCGAGAAGTCCAAGAGCTTGCCAAAAGAAGCTCGTCCGAACTCGCCAAGTGGATCGTCGCAAGTCCAGGAGTTTGCCGGAAGTCCATAGGAGCATCGTCGGAGGACCATCGGATGTTCGCCGGAAGCTCGCCGGAAGAAGTGATTGACGCACAGGAGCAAGCTATAGTAAAAGTCTTAAGAATTGTCATAGTTAGCATGATGATTAAGTTAGAATTGGGAGGTGATCCCATTAACTTAATCTAGGGGCAATTGGGCCCTTGAAAGAACCAAATTGGGCCGAATGGATCAACCCATTCGGACCCAGATCTCTCGCCCAAAGGTGGCACCACCTAGGGCTCAGTTTCTGAGTTCTAGCTGGGCGGTGCAACCGCCTCTGACAGCGGTGCAACCGCTCCTGTTAGGCGGTGGCACCGCTTGAGCTCGATCTCCGAGCTCTGCCAAGCGGTGCAACCGCCCCTGTCAAGCAGTGGCACCGCCCAAAGGCTCAGTCTTCGAGCCCTGTCAGGCGGTGCAACCGCCCCAGTCAGGCGGTGCAACCGCCAGACCCCGGAATTCTGGGAATTGATAGTTTTGAGCTCGGAATTCAAATTGGTTTGGGGCCTATAAATACCCCACTCTTTCAGCAATGAAAGAGCAACGAAAACCACCAAAATCCTGATCTTACTCTATGATTTTTAGAGCTCAAAAGTGTTGTATAAGTTAAAGGTTCTTCTCCCTCATTTCTTCAAAGTTTAGATCTTTCAAGAGAGGAGAGAAAAGTTTGTAAGGGTTGTCTCCTAAGCCCGTCAAAAGGAGTGAATCTGTAAAAGGGTAGTTGGCTTTCGCCTATTGAAGGTAGGCCTCTAGTGGACGTCGGCGACCTTATCGGTGGAGGAAGCCAGAAGTGGATGTAGGTCAAGATTGACCGAACCACTCTAAATCGCGCTGCTCTCTGGTTTGCTTTTACTTTGAGCTTATTATCCTTACTGCAAACCTCCTTCATAGCTTACTGCCTTCTGTGCTTTTACGATTGCGTTTCCAAGCTCAATATTTTCTGAATCGTGTTTAGACGTAAATCGCTTTTCTCATACGAACATCATATTTCAGTTTGCGCTTACATTCTGATTTCCATCACAATAGCAAACTGCCTTAACAGATTCGTTTTAACTGCTTCTTGCCTAATCACAAGTTAAAGTGATTTACGAATCGGCTTTTCTACTGAAATCGCTTTTCTCGTACGAACATCGTATTTCAGTTTGCGCTTACATTCTGATTTCCATCACAACTGCAAACTGCCTTAACAGATTTGTTTTAACTGCTTCTTACTTGATCTCAAGTTAAAGTGATTTACGAATCGGCTTTTCTATTGAAATCACCTTTGTCATATGAACGCAGTTTTAAACGTTGAAAGTTTTCCGCTATACTAATTCACCCCCCCCCTCTTAGTGCTCTTGATCCTAACAATTGGTATCAGAGTGGGGTTCACTCTCAAATGGATTTAAACCTAAGAGAGATGACATACGCCGGAAACCAAGAGGGCCATTCTATTACACGTCCACCCATGTTCAATGGGACGGACTACACCTATTGGAAGACCCGAATGAGGATCTTCCTTATTTCAATGGATTTTGAACTTTGGAATCTTGTCGAAAATGGATTTTCGAAATCTTCTCTTCCAATGATCGATTGGAATGAATTGGAGAAGAAGACTTTCGCTCTTAATGCAAAGGCTATGAATGCCTTATTTTGTGCGCTTGATAAAAATGAGTTTAATCGTGTTTCGGTTTGTGAAACTGCGTTTGATATTTGGCATACACTCGAAGTGACTCACGAAGGCACAAGTAGAGTGAAAGAGTCAAAAATCAATCTTTTGATACACTCTTTCGAACTTTTCCGAATGAAACCGAGCGAGACTATTGGCGACATGTACACTCGTTTCACGGATGTCGTCAATGGTCTAAAAGGACTCAGCAAAAGTTTTTCGGATTTTGAGCTTGTAAATAAGATTCTAAGATCCCTTCCTAAGAGTTGGGACCCTAAAGTCACTGTTATTCAAGAGGCTAAAGATTTAAGCAACTTCCCTCTTGAAGAACTAATCGGGTCATTAATGACTTATGAAATGACATGCAAGGCTCATGAAGAGCAAGAAGACATCCTTCCAAAGAACAGGAAGGATATGACACTTAGAACTTTAGATGACCACTTGAGAGAAAACTCAAGTGATGAGGATTGTGACGATGACTTGACACTTCTAACAAGGAAATTCAAAAAATTCATTAAGAGAAACAAATTTAAAAATGACATAAAAAAGAAACTTGAACCCAAAAGAACCAAGTTATTTGCTATGAGTGCAAAAAGCCGGGACACTACAAGAGTGATTGTCCCCAAGCCAAGAAAAGAACATCAAAGAAAAAGGCGCTCAAAGCAACATGGGATGATTCGAGCGCATTCGAAGAAGAGGAGTCCAACACCGAGCAAGTTGCTCATTACGCCTTAATGACCATCGGAGAGGAGGTAACAAATTTAATTGATGCAGATTTATCATTTGATGAGTTATTAAATATCTTCTATGATTTATTTGATGAATGCAAGATTATTAGTAGAAAATACAAATTGCTAAAAAAGGAGTATGATAGTCTTAATTATAATTTCGATAAGTTAAAAACTGAATATCATGATAGTTTAGGCTCTTGTATAAAATGTCATGATCTAGAAACTATCCAAAAGCAAAACTTGCTACTCATGGACACCTTGAAGAAATTTGAGGTTGGTAGCAAGTCCTTGAACATGATCCTTACAAACAAGGGTCACGTTCCCAAAAGAGGTGGAATCGGATTTGTGAGAAATTCTCACCAAAATCCAACCACCTTCATAAAAGGCCTCATCCTACATGTTCGACACCAAAGTAAATGTAACTTTTGTTGCAAGTTTGGACACAAAATATATTATTGCCCATTCAAGAAAATTAGTCCGAACAAATTAATTTGGGTTCTAAAGGAACCATGATAAACTCTATGCAATATTACAAACAATATAGATCAACTTTTGAGGCACCTAAAAGTAAATGGGTACCTAGAAATTATCCTGTCTTGTAGAAACGTAAACCATCCCAAGCTGGGAGCAAGAAATAATATCCTGCTTTTAGGATTCTCGATATTCATAATCCGAGATCCAAAAAGAACACGCGATGCTCCCTAAGCCAAAATAACAAAAAGAAGATTAGAAAACTAAAATTACAAGAGCAATACAAAACCTATTTGATCCCTCAGAATTGAAAACTCATATTTCTACCTTCACATATCTTCTGGATTTCCGATCCTATCAAATTGATTAGTTCGTTACTTTAAATTCAACTATATCATGAACTTACGTTTTGTAAGCAAAGTTTGTCATGAACTTACAAAGCTTACCAACGTGGACAAACTGTCACAAACATGAATACACATTTGAAGAAGAATATGCACGTCACTAGATCTATCTTGATCATGTCTCATCTTAAAATAAAAATTCTTATATAGTTACGAAAGTAAAATTGACTGCTCTATAAATAAAAACTCTTCTCAAGTAAGAAACATTAAAAATAGACCACACAGCAGTCAAAACGAGTGCTCACTGCCTATAGGCGGTGGCACCGCTCCAGCTGGCTGTAGCATCGCCGGCTGTCACGGGTTACAAGCGATTGCACCACCCCAGCCAGCGGTGCAACCGCTCGTAATCTTGCCCCCTGTTAAACCGAGCTAGGGCCGACGGTGGAACCGACTCCAACTTACTCCCTTCCCCTCTTCTCTCTTCCAAAGCCTCTCCACATCCATTTCTCCCATTTTAGCATCCTAAATCCTCCTCATTTCGAAGCAAAAGATCAACAATCTCTCCTTCTCTTGAAGATCTCACTTAAGTTATTCTCTAAGAGCCCTCTAAATTCTGTTTTTGATTCATTTACACTTGCTCATTATTAGCCTCTCAAATAACAGTAGTTATGGGCTCTAGAAGATCCTTAAGCGACAAAGGAAAGAGGAGATTAATGGAAGACTTTGATCTTACCCTCTTTGATTCAAAGTAGCATGCTGAAAAATTTTTCTCATTTGAGTTTAGAAGTGTCAATAAGGGAAAACATGTAGATTTAGATGAGCTAAGAGACTTAGAGACAATTCAATGGTTCACCAACCTAGATCTACTCCATATTTTACAAATTAGTGAACTCATCTATCCAAGACTTGTTAGATTATTTTACAACAATCTACAAGTAGATGAAGAAGAAAGAATGTCCACCTATCTCTTAGGACAACACATCTCCATTACGGATAAATTCATTTGTGACATGATAGGCATTCTTGTAAAAAATAGAGGACTTTATTTTAGAGGATCATTGGACAATGAAACAGTTGGGACAACATATGTTGAAGCCTTAGGAACAATTTTCGGTAATCCCAACTTAGTGATAGTTCCTAAAAGCTGTGAACACCTACTACCACTAAACACTAAAGTACTTCATCATATCCTAACTAGCATCATTCTCCCTAAACAATATCATCATGATGAAGTAAGTCAATTGGAATTAGGAACCATGTATTGGATCATGAAAGGACATAACATCTGTTTTGGATACCTCATCCAACAAAACATGATAGAACTATCAAAGAGAGACATGATGCTTCCATATGGTGGTATAATCACTAGAATCCTTAAAGCCTACGATATCCAAATCCCACCCGACGAAGAAGTGATGAAAGCAGATATGCTTTCATCGATTGAGATGTATTTATAGAAATGGTAATTGGGTTAGAATGCCTAGAAGAACCGATCACCCTCAACCAGAACCAGAACCCGAAACACCAGTCTTTAGGGGCACTCAATCTCCTCCGATCTGTCCCTTTGAGGAAACACATCCATTTGAGCAAGTTCATGCATCATCTATTGAAGACATTGGGATTCGGATGGACTGATTTGAACAAAGATAAGATCGGCTTGAACACCAGCAAGATCAAATCCTATCTGAACTGCAGCAAATTTATCGACAATTTGACTCCTTATTTAGGCACATTAATTTTCCACCTCCTGAATAAAGTTTGTATATGTGGACACAATAACCTCTTGTTGTAACAATTACGTTGTTGTAAACTCTTTATTACTCACCTTGATCACAATGCATTATGGTTACTTGATGCAAGAATATGCAGGGTTACGTTGCTCAATCTCATTACTCATTGTCGGATTTCATGTTAAATGTTTCTATAATACCAACTTTGAAGACCTTGTGTCTTGATTTCCATGATGAATGTGAAAGTAATATAGCCTTGAAATTGATGTGTCACCATGATGCTGATACCATGATGTTGATGTATTATCATGTTGATGTATTACCATAATGTTGATGCCATGATGATGTGTCCGAATGCATAAACTTGTTAAATTTATTATTCGGACTTTATTGATTGAATTACATGACAAAAATAACATGTTGGAAAAATTTTCATAAACGATGAGCATGTCCTCATAGTCTTGCATGAAAGTGTTAAATTAAATTTTCGATTCCAATCGGATTTTATTATTCTCTTTCGGATTTTGATTCACATCATTAATTTTTGACAAAAAAAAATTATTATCTAGCATATTGATGGCTTTTAGACTTATTATGTGAAAAATATTACTTTTGAGAAATAAATTTGATGATTCCTTCTTATAAAAGGAAGATATTTTTTTTGCAAGGACTTTACTCACATAAATATCCTAATCCTTGTAAAGCATGCTATCAATTTGAACTACACAAATGACTTTCCTTCTTCATACAAAAAGAATAGTAACAAATAAGAAGGAAGAAGTTTTCACTCTATGTAGATAATCTCCATGTCATGGTCTTCTTGAGATGATTGTATCCTATAAATGACATGAACCTACTTATGGCATCACATGTATATTCAAAAGATGTTTATATTATTCTCCTTTTTGTTGATGACAAAGGGGGAGAAGTATATGAATTGATGCTATAAATGTCATATTATGTTGAAAGAAATAGACATATGATTATTGATGCTATGCCATGTTTGCTATGATTGCCATATTTGCATCATATTAAGATATCAAGAACTTACATTGTAATTTTACATGTTGATATCTTTCCATATGATGAATTGCTATCATTACAATAATTCACATTTGAAATTTGAAAATGGATGTCGAGTCTTGACATCATACAGAGAGATACATCATGATAGGAATCATGATGGGAGTATTATAAGGTTAAATGACTTTAACTTATCAATATGTCTCTTGAATTCAAAGGCTTTGAATTCAAGAATGACTTATCTCAATTATGGCACATAGATAGGGGGAGTTAAGGTTAACTCCGTTATCAATTGATTATCATCATCAAAAAGAGGGAGATTATTGAATCTCAGATTTTGATGATGACATCAATTGTTATTTGTTATCTAATTCATATGTTGAGATAAGTGGGCAGGATTAACTATGATGAAAGTAAGACATGCAGCAGGAGTTACGCCGGAGTTAGGACTATGATCACATTGGGAGTTCGAGAGCTTGATGGAAGTCCGGAGGTCGTTGGAGGTTCTGCGGGAACAAATCTGAGAAGTCCAAGAGCTTGCCAAAAGAAGCTCGTCAGAACTCGCCAAGTGGATCGTCGCAAGTCCAGGAGTTTACCGGAAGTCCGTAGGAGCATCGTCGGAGGACCGTCGGATGTTCGTCGGAAGTTCGTCGGAAGCTCGCCGGAAGAAGTGATTGATGCACCGGAGCAAGCTGTAGTAAAAGTCTTAAGAATTGTCGTAGTTAGCACGATGATTAAGTTAGAATTGGGAGGTGATCCCATTAACTTAATCTAGGGGAAATTGGGTCCTTGAAAGAACCAAATTGAGCCGAATGGATCAACCCATTCGGACCCAGATCTCTCGCCTAGAGGTGGCACCGCCTGGGTCGGCGGTGACACCACCCAGGGCTTAGTCTCCGAAGTTCGGGGCGGGCAAAGGTAAACTCCTCCTCGACAAATAAAAACCGCCCTCCCCTAACAAATGATGGCACCGCCTGAGGCTCGGGCTTCGAGTTCACAAAGGGTGTAACCGCTGAACCACGAATTGGGAATTGACAGTTTTGAGCTCGAATTCAAACCGGTTTGTGGCCTATAAATACCCCATTCTTTTTCAAAGAATGAAAGAGCAACGAAAACCACCAAAAAATCCTGATCTTACTCTGTGATTTTTAGAGCTCAAAAGTGTTGTATAAGTTAAAGGTTCTTCTCCCTCATTTCTTCCAAGTTCAGATCTTTCAAGAGAGGAGAGAAAAGTTTGTAAGGGTTGTCTCCTAAGCCCGGCCAAAAGGAGTGAATCAGTAAAGGGTGGTTGGCCTTCGCTTTATTGAAGGAAGGCCTCTAGTGGACGTCAGCGACCTCATTGGTGGAGGAAGCCAGAAGTGGATGTAGGTTAAGATTGACCGAACCACTCTAAATCGTGCTGCTCTCTGGTTTGCATTTACTTTGAGCTTATTATCCTTACTGCAAACCTCCTTCATAGCTTACTACCTTCTGTGCTTTTACGATTGCGTTTCCAAGCTCAATATTTTCCGAATCGTGTTTAGACGTAAATCACTTTTCTCATACGAACATCGTATTTCAGTTTGCGCTTGCTAGTCATAGGTGCCCAGCAAGCCAATCACGTGAGTGATGGCACGTGTGACTTAATATAGAATCTTTTTGCTTATTATATTTTGGCATATATCACTTTATAACTATTGCATAAATGCATACATATATTGTGATGTCCTTGGATTTGTGCAATGGGAATCGGATCGTGATGAGATCACGATAGTGAGATCGATTCACCTTTAAACACATATCCAAAATAATCCCGGTTATAGGTTACTCGAGAGGGATATCGTGATAACCGGACAAAACCGGTGTGTCTTTGTATACCCGTCCATATGATGGATGCAAATGGTCTCATAGTCTGCTTGTGTAGGGACACTAAGGATACAATGATGTGCTCATTGGAGAATGAGTTCACCGATTGATCCTCTTACGAAAATACCGGATGGTTGATGATACCTTATTGTCGACAAATGATTTCAGTAGTCCTAGTGGTGTATCTGGTCCTTAGACTTGAGACACCAAGGATGTCCTGTATGAGTGCTCCACTCTTTGATACCAGACTTATAGGTTTGGTTGTCCCAGATCTAGTACAGCTGGTCATTGGGAGTAGTAGTCGACCTTACGAGGGCTATTGAGTGTCGATAGAGGATCATCCACTCTCGACGTCATGAGAGGAATATCCCATATGTTCTTGCTTAGACAAATCCCTGGCTAGGGTCATTCGGGTTAAGAGAGAAAGAGTTATCCGGGAGAATCCGATTAGAGCGAGACTCGAGAAGAAACCGTGTGGGTCTGACAACACCATGCTCGATATACGGTCTCTGGTATATTAGATGAATGAGGGACTATAGGTACACTCGGAATCGAGGACGACGGTCCAATGGATTGGATTCCCCTCAGATCGTCTCGGGACTACTGGCGTAGTGGCCTAGTCACGTCCCAGTCGATGAGTCGAGTGAATTATTATAGAGATAATAATTCACCGAAAGTTAGAAGGAGTTCGACAGGTATGACTCACGGCCCGACTCTATATTGGGCCTAGAGGGTCACACACATATGGTAGGCATTGCGATGAATAGAGGTTCGAGATATGAGATATCCGACGCCAGACCCTTTGTCTTATTGGATGCATCCAATACCCACTAGGGGAGGACCCATTAGAGTTTGGACAGGGACCTCTATAAATAGGAGGGGATTAAGAGCCCCATGGGCTGAGAGCTTTTGTTTGCCTTTTCCCTATTATCCTCTCCATCTCCACCTCGAGTAGGTCCGAGTTTTGAGGAGCGTCGTCGTAACCCCTGCTGTTGTGTGGATCACCGCTAGAGAGGAGGATGCTTGACCTCCTTCACCCTCTCCTAAGGATCTGCAAGGAAACAGGATATATCGATCTCCCTAGGTAACACAATCTACTATATACGCAGCTTTCATGTTTCATGATTTTTTTTAGCACCAATCTTCGCATGACGACGAACATCTCTTTGGGAATCAAGATTTTGTTTTCTTGTTCTTCCGCTGCGCATATGATGTCGCCCCTAAGGATTTCCCAACAGTGGTATCGAGCCGGGTTGCTCGTCGGCGAATGATTGGTTTTGAACGGCGTGTGTTGTGTTTAGGAAGAATTTTGACGTCAAAATTATTGACGCCAAAAAAAAGAAGGGCAGCAAAGCAGTTGCTGCCCTCGATCTCGCGTCGGTGCAAGCGAACCGGGCGAGGCAGCATAGGAGCTGCGTCTGTCAGAAGTCGGGGCGGGGGGAACTGCTGCAGCAGCGAGGCTTGTGCCGGTGAAATTTGGTAGCCACAGGCGGGCGCCCCTGAGACAACGACGCCCCCCACCGCTGCTCCCAGGCGGGCGAAACCCCCCAGGGTCGCCGGTGGGACGCTCTATGAGGCGGCGGCGATTCCCACCGCTAATGGGCAGAAGACCCGCCAATGGGCGTCAGCTTTGGCGCGGGGGTGCCCTCGCCCCCCCAAGACAGCCGTCGCAGCAAAAAAAGGAAAGGGCATTAGGGTTTTCTGGGCAAAAGATAGTTTTATCCCTCGGAATGTGAGAAATTCCAGTTTCTGTCTTTTGTCCAAATTACGAAAATACCCCTATGAATTCAAAAATTCCCTATAATGTCCTTGATTTCAAAAAATATTAATTAATTTAAAGGTTTAGTTTATTATTATTTATTATTATTATTATCTAGTAGTCCTATATGATGATGATTATTTATACATGTGATGTATGATGTGTGGACGGATGATCATAGACCGTGTGATGTGTGTACCTATGATTATTATTATTGAGATCTGCGAACCTCCATTATATTTCTCATTTATTGTCGGGCTTGCGTGCCTATGATTAAGTTGTAATCACATGAGGAGGCACAGCGGGAGCGTGGATGCGATAGCGGGACCCACGAGACGGACGATCGTGATGCATGAAAATGCATCAAGATGTCGACGGAACCGACAAGGACGAAATGGACGATCACAGGGCATGGAGATGCACCATTGCACACATAGATCTTGATGTGAGTGATTAGGCCTACTGGCTCGGGCCTAATCATATTAGGTTGTGGTCCATGATCATCTGGTGTAATTGCTATACACATACTAGATATGTATATATATTTGCATGCAATGTAGATATATATTAAATATGTATATGTGTGACATGTCATATTAGGAGACCAAATCATAGAAACATCTCTCGATAATATTAAGTCGATAAACGTGAGACAATTAGATTGACCCACGTGGCCTTCTATCGTTATAAGTAGGAACCGATTCCCGATGTAGGTTGAGTTGGTTGAGTCACTCGAGACTCACCTATATCGCGATTCGCTATCTTGCTTACGACATAGAGATGTCACCGGTGACCTGAGGGCATGGTATACTTGGTCGAGTCCCTCGAGGGTATATCATCAAATCAGACTCATCTTGTAACGAAGGTGTTGACTTAACCGAGCATCATGGTTGGTCGAGTCCCTCGAGGCCACGGTGATTCGGAGGCCGAACAGGACGGGAATCACAAGGAGTTGTGATCGACATGAGTTGCCTATCTTTTAGGCTTAGTGTGATTGGTCGAGTCCCTTGAGGTTACACTAAGACGCTGATTGGATCCTGATCCCCACTAGAAGTCTGTCGGAGACTTCCGTTTCACGTGCTAAGGGTGTCGCGTGACTCGTTAATAAAATAGTGAGAGCATATTAAGATAGAAGTCCATATCTTGATAGTTTATTTCTTGCAAAATCTGCATGTTATTCATTTATGTTGCATCTTTATTTTCAGAAAATATCGTTTTCAAATCCCTTACGTGGCATACTTGATGTCAACTGCCTCCTTTGGGTCCAAATTATACCTGGATTGGCTCAGAACTTGAGAATTGTTCTCACGCGAGAAAATCGTGTAATGCCCTTGATATAGTGATGCTCGCTACCAAGAAGGGGCAAACGAGGATGAGATCGCCGCTACGCGGAAGTACATTGATGACTCCACTCTTGCTCGATTGCTATATGTTGGGCTCTATGACTCTGAAGTTACGAGACAACATGAAAAAAGATGGATGTCGATCCATTCTCCTACATGTCCATAAATTGTTTGAGGAACAAGGAAGGACTCGGCGATATGAGATATCTAAGAGCCTCTTCCGCTTAGGGATGACCGAGGGGACACCGGGTTCGTAACCATGTCCTAAAGATGATTGAGTGGATAGAGAAACTCACAGTGTCTAGGAATGGTCCTAGAGGATAACTTGTGTGTAGACATTGTGCTTCAGTCCCTACCAGATTCCTTTTCACAGTTCATAATGAATTTTAATATGAAACAAGCTTGAAGTGACTCTCCCGAGCTTCTCAATATGTTGAGGGAGGCGAGAGTACTATCAAGAAAGAGAAGTCAGTTCTCTACACCGTGAGACCAAAAGGAAAAGGAAAGCGAAAAGGTCCCTTAAGAAGTGAAAGGGCAAGGTCAAACCAGATAAAGCAAAGTTGCTAAGAAAGACCCAAAGAAAGGACAAAGGCTAGTGCTTCCACTATGGTAAAGATGGGCACTTGAAGAGAAACCGCAAAGAGTACCTTGCTTGAAAGGGCTAAACAAAAGCTTGATGAAGCTTCGTGTATATTCATGATCGGTCTCCATTTGTGGGACTCTTATGATAACATATGAGTATTGGATACCCAGTAGTGCTTATCATATATGCAATTGCACTTCGTTGCGTGTTTTTGGCAAGGCCTAGGAGACTAGAGAGAGGCGAGATGGACCTCAAGATGGGTAATGGAGCAAAAGTTACCAGTAGTAGTCGTTGGCGAGGTCGCCCTACATATACCTAGTGGAGCTTTTATTGCATTAGATGCATGTTATTTTGTTCCTTCTATTATCAAAAACATTATCTCCATTTCATGTTTAACAATTAGTGGATATAAATTTGTTTTTGAGAACAATGGTTGTTCGATAATATTAGATGATAAGATCATCATGAAAGGAACATTGCATAATGGTTTATTTATATTAGACACCACTCCACATATCATGAATGTAAATGTGTCCAAAAGGAAACGGGATGAGTTGAACAAAGGCATACCGTGGCATTATAAGTTAGGTCACATCCATGAAAGAAGGATTCAAAAGTTGCTAAAATGATGGATATCTAGATCCATTCGACTATGTGTCGTGATGCAACTTGTGAGCCTTGCATTCGTGGAAAAGCGACTAACTCTCCATTTAGTGGAACTGGAGAGAGAGTCACCGAAGTTGTTGGAACTCATACATAGTGATGTATGTGGACCCATGTCAACTCATGCCATTGGAGGTTACTCCTACTTCATTACATTTACTTGATGATTTCTCAAGGTATGGATATGTGTACTTAATGAAGTACAAGTCCCAGGCCTTTGAGAAATTCGTGAGAGTATAAGAATGAGGTGGAGAACCGTGACCGAAAGAATATCAAAACTCTTCGATCAAAGCGAGGAGGTGAATACTTAAAACAGAGTTCACTCAGGTTTCTCAAGGACCATGGGATATTATCCCAATGGACACCTCCTTATACACCTCAGCTCAATGGTGTCTCCGAAAAGGAGAAATTGTACATTATTAGATATGGTACGGTCCATGATGAGTTTTCTCACTGACCTACCCATCTCATTCGGGGATATGCCCTAGAAACCGCAGCTTACCTTTCTCAACAGAGTTCCAACTAAGTTTCAGTGTCTCACACCATATGAGATATGGAAAGGGAAGAAGCATAATCTTATGGTTGTTAAGATTTGGGGCTGCCCTGCACATGTTAAAAGACACATCCCCGATAAGTTAGAATCAAGGACAGAGCGATGCAAATTTGTGGGATACCCCAAGGAAACTTGTGGGTATTATTTCTATCATTTCAAGGACCAAAAGGTCTTTGTAGCTAAGAGAGCGGTGTTCCTTGAGAAGGAACACATTCTTGGCGGAGATAGTGGGAGAATGATAGAATTGAGGTCAGGTTGGAGAACCAAGCTCAAGCACCACTCGATAGCCCGAAATCTGTTCAGTACCTAATACACAAGTTTCAACTTTACGCAGGTCGATAGAGTATCCCATCCTCCCCGAGAGATATGTGGGACATATTAGAGGAGAGGATGCAGAGGATATTGATCCTCGGACCCCTCGAGAAGGCTATTATGAGTATAGACTTCGTGAAGTGGCAAGAAGCCATGAATTCTGAGATGGATTCTATGTACTCCAATAAGGTTTGGAACCTAGTTGATGCGCCCGAAGGTATTGTACCCATCGGTTGTAAGTGGATCTTTAAGAAAAAGATCAGAGTAGATGGAAAGGTAGAGACCTATAAAGCAAGGCTAGTGACTAAAGGGTATCATCAAAGGCAAGGTGTTGACTATGACGAAACCTTCTCACCCGTAGCAATGCTAAAATCCATCAGAATTCTATTGGCTATTACAGCACACTATGATTATGAGATCTGGCAGATGGATGTGAAAACCGCATTCCTCAATGGGAACCTCGAGGAGGAGGTGTATATGATACAACATGAGGGATACGTGTCCAAGAACTATCCAGATAAAGTGTGTAGGTTGCTTAGATCCATTTATAGATTAAAGCAAGCTTCCCGAAGTTGGAACATAAGATTTGATGAGGCAATCAGATCTTATGACTTCGTTAAGAACGAAGATGAGCCTTGTGTATACAGAAAGGTAAGTGGGAGCGCTATCACCTTTTTGGTGTTGTATGTGGATGACATCCTGGTCATTAGAAATGACGTAGGAATGCTATCCACAATAAAGGCTTGGTTATCTAGATACTTCTCCATGAAGGACTTAGGGGAAACATCCTATATTTTGGGGATTAGAATATATAGAGATAGTGCTAGTCATAGGTGCCCAGCAAGCCAATCACGTGAGTAATGACACGTGTGACTTGATACAGAATCTTTTTGCTTATTATATTTTGGCGTATATCACTTTATAACTATTGCATAAATGCATATATATATTGTGATGTCCTTGGATTTGTGCAATGGGAATCGGATCGTGATGAGATCACGATAATGAGATCGATTCACCTTTAAACACATATCCTAAATAATCCCGGTCATAGGTTACTCGAGAGGGACATCGTGATAACCTGGATAGACTGGTGTGCTATATACCCGTCCCATATGATGGATGCAAATCGGTCTCATAGTCGCTCGTGTAGGGACACTAAGGATACAATCAGTGCTCATTGGAGAATGAGTTCACCGATTGATCCGCCGCTACGAATGCCGGATGGTTGATGATGCCTTATTGTCGACAAATGATTCCAGTAGTCCTAGTGGTGTATCCGGGTCCTTAGACTTGAGACACTAGGATGTCTGTATGAGTGCTCCACTCTTTGATACCGCACTTATAGGTTTGGTTGTCCCGCATCTAGTACACCGGTCATTGGGAGTGGTAGTCGACCTTACGAGGGCTATTGAGTATCGATAGAGGATCATCCACTCTCGGCGTCATGAGAGGAATATCCCATGTGTTTTTGCTCGAGACAAATCCTGGCCAAGGTCATTCGGGTTGAGAGAAAAAGAGTTCTCCCGAGAATCCGATTAGAGCGAGACTTCGGTAGAAACCGCATGGGTTTTGACAACACCATGCTCGATATACGGTCTCTGGGATATTAGATGGATGAGGGACTATAGGTACATAGTAACCGAGGACGCATTGTGTCCAATGGATTGGATTCCCCTCAGATCGCCTAGGGACTACGCCAGTAGTGGCCTAGTACGTCCGTTGTCGATGAGTCGAAAGTGAATTATTACAAAGATAATAATTCACCGAAAGCCGAAGGAGTTCTCGACGGTGCATGACTCACGGCTAGCTTCGATATTGGGCCTAGAGGGTCACACACATATGGTAGGCATTGCGATGAGTAGAGGTTCGATATGAGATATCCGACGGAGCCCTTTGTCTTATTGGATACAGATCCAATACCCACTGAGAAGGACCCATTAGGGTTTGACACAGGATCTCTATAAATAGGAGGGATTCACGACCTCATAGGCTAGAGTCTTTGCTTGCCTTTCCTATTCTCCTCTCCCTCTCCACCTCGTGAGGCTCGGAGATTTGAGGAGGGTCGTCGCAACCCTTTGCCATGGTGGATCACCGCTAGAGAGGAGGACGCTTGACCTCCTTCACCCTCTCCTGAGGATCTGCAAGGAAACAGGGGATATAATGATCTCCCTAGGTAACACAATCTCTATACGCAGTTTTGTGTTTTGCGGATTTTTACGCACCAATCTTCGCACGACGACGAACATCTTTTTGGGAATCGGGGATTTTTGTTTTCTTGTTCTTCCGCTGCGCATATGATGACGCCCCCCATGATTTCCCAACAGATAGATCTAAGAGGATGCTTGGCTTGTCCCAGTCCAGGTACATAAAAACCATTGTCAAAATGTTTGGCATGGAAAATTCCAAGAGAGGTCTCATACCGATGAGACATGGGATATCGCTTTCTACGAGTATGTCCCCAAAGACTCGGAAGAAAGGCTTAACATGGATATGATACCTTATGCCTCAGCAATAGGGTCTATCATGTATGCCATGCTATGTACTAGGCCCGATATAGCGCGTGCTCCGAGTGTCACGAAAGCGTGTATCGGCGAATCTAGGCTTGGAGCACCGAAAGCAAGAAAGTGTATCCTTAAGTACTTGAGAAGGATTAAGGATCTTTTACTAGTATATGGAGTTAATAGCCTTAAGGTTGAAGGCTACACCGACTCAAGTTTTCACCGATGTCGATGATAGCAAGTCGAATTCGGGGTATGTGTACACCTTGAATGGAGGAGCAAAGCAGTCTTTGGAAGAGTTCCAAGCAAGATACCACCGTTGACTCGACCACGAAGCGAGTACATTGCTGCATCGATGCAAGAAAGGAGGGAGTTTGGGTGAAGAAGTTCATCAAAGATTTGAGAGTCGTGTTGGAAGTAGCGAAGAGCCGATCTCCCTATATTATGACAACAACGGGCGATTGCTCAAGCAAAGGAACCTAGGTCTCATCGAAATCTAAGTATGTTCCGAGAAGGTTCCACCTTATCGAGAGATCGATGACCCAGGAGATGTAGTAGTGGAAAGAGTTCCATCCGAAGATAACATTGCAGATCCACTAATAAAGTAGTTGTCTCGCATTTGTTTTGAGTGTCACGAAGGTCCGATGGGGATGGAACACATGATTGATTTTTAGGTCAAGTAGGAGATTGCTAGTCATAGGTGCCCAGCAAGCCAATCACGTGAGTGATGGCACGTGTGACTTAATATAGAATTTTTTTGCTTATTATATTTTGGCATATATCACTTTATAACTATTGCATAAATGCATACATATATTGTGATGTCTTTGGATTTGTGCAATGAAAATCAGATCGTGATGAGATCACGATAGTGAGATCGATTCACCTTTAAACACATATCCTAAATAATCCCTGGTCATAGGTTACTTTCGAGAGGGATATCGTGATAACCTTAGGACAAAGCCGGTGTGTCAGATACCCGTCCATATTATGGATGCAAATGGCCTCATAGTCGCTTGTGTAGGGACACTAGGGATACAAGATGTGTGCTCATTGGAGAATGAGTTCACCCATTGATCCACTTACTAATGTTTGGATGGTTGATGATGCCTTATTGTTAAACAACGATTCCGTAGTCCTAGTGGTGTATCTCGATCCTTAGACTTGAGACACCAAGGATGTCCTCTGTATGAGTGCTCCACTCTTTGATACCGGACTTATAGGTTTGGATGTCCCGATCTAGTACAACCGGTCATTGGGAGTGGCGATCGACCTTACGAGGGCTATTGAGTGTCGATAGAGGATCATCCACTCTGGCGTCATAAGAGGAATATCCCATGTGTTCTTGCTCGAGACAAATCCACGACCGGTCATTCGGGTTGAGAGAAAAGAGTTCTCCAGAGAATCCGATTAGAGCGAGACTTCGAGAAGAAACCGTGGGTTCGACAACACCATGCTCGATATACCATCTCGGTATATTAGATGGATGAGGGACTATAGGTACACGGTAAATCGAGAAACGCGAGGTGTCTAATGGATTGGATTCCCCAGATCGTCTAGGGACTACTGGCGTAGTGGCCTAGCACGTCCGTAGTCGATGAGTTGAGTGAATTATTACAGAGATAATAATTCACCGAGTTAGAAGGAGTTCTCGACGGTATGACTCACGGCCAGCTCTATATTGGGCCTAGAGGGTCACACACATATGGTAGGCATCATGATGAATAGAGGTTCTGATATGAGATATCCCGACGGAGAGCCCTTGTCTTATTGGATGCATCCAATACCCACTAGGGAGGACCCATTAGGGTTTGACAAGGGACCTCTATAAATAGGAGGGATTCAGAGCCCCATGGGCTAGAGAGCTTTTGTTTGCCTTTTCCTATTCTCCTCTCCATCTCCACCTCAAAGTAGGTCTGGAGTTTTGAGGAGCGTCGTCGCAACCCTACTGTGTGGATCACCGCTAGAGAGGAGGACGCTTGACCTCCTTCACCCTCTCCTAAGGATCTGCAAGGAAATATGGATATACGATCTTCCTAGGTAACACAATATACTCTATACGCAGTTTCATGTTTCGCAGATTTTTTCTGCATTACAATCTTCGCATCGACGACGAACATCTCTTTGGGAATCGGGGATTTTGTTTTTTTTTTTTCCCATTTGATATGATGTCGCCCCAAAGATTTCCCAACAAATACACATTCTCGATTTCCATCACAACAAAGAAACTGCTTTAACAGATTCGTTTTAATCGCTTCTTGCTTAATCACGAAGTTAAAGTGATTTACTGAATCGGCTTTTCTCTCTCGAAATCGCTTTTCTTTCATTTAACATCGATTTCGGTTTAAACTTATTTCGATTTCCATCACAACCGCAAATTGTCTTAACAGATTTGTTTTAACCGCTTCTTACCCGATCTCAAGTTAAAGTGATTTACTTAATCGGCTTTTCTAATCGAAATCACCTTTGTCGCATTTAATGCAGTTTTAAACGTTGAAAGTTTTCCGCTGCACTAATTCACCCCTCTCTTAGTGCTCTTGATCCTAACAGAGAAGCATTTGATGGAGGAACTAAGGCGACTCAACTTGCAGGGGTGAAGTTGGGTTCAGAAGGCCTTAGCACGGGGCAAGAGGACGCGAAGGCGGGTACTCTTAAAGAATATGCCACAACGTTGCCATTCAAGTTACCATGAAGGAAGCAGTACGCAACGGAGATTATTCTGGTAGGGGTAGAGGCCCAAGATCCAGACAATGGTGTATCATTTTCAGTAAAGTCGGTGGACTTCGGGAGCTACTAGGCGATGGACTGTCCTAGAGCGGTGCTTCATCTAGGTGTGACCCAAGAGCGGGTGGATGAAGGTCGATTGCTAAAGAAACAAACAAAATCGAAGGTGGAAGAGACCCTACGATGTATTGGCAGAGGCCACATATGGAGGGATCACAATTCGAGTTCATCCCATAAGGATTAGAATGCAATGGAGATATCACTAGGAGACGACATGGTATAGCGGATCGTGGTGGAATAGTTCGTGGCAATGCGATACACATGACATAGTCCCGTAAGGCATTGTATCATACGGAGGTATGATCGGGAGCTATTGGAAGCTCCACTTCGGTGAACAACACGACGGCAAAAAGGGCTATGGATTAAATGAGTGAAGGCCATGGTACCATAGTGGCGGGTCTTCCGTGCGTGCATCGAATTTTGCATTAGATGAAAGCCTTGGTCATCAGCATATGGGGGCTGTGTTCCACCAAGGGAAAAGTTCGAATGCAAGTACTAGTGAGTCTCATAGGAGGGACTTGATCATGCAGAGGTATGATCGAAGTAGCTGGAGAGTTGGACTGCTCCAAAGCCTATATTTACTTAAGGGAGCCCGATAAGTCAGAAGACAAGGTCGAGTAAGCGAACGTTGCTACCAAGAAAGCTAAGGAGAACATAATCGATGCAAATCCTACAACGTGATGGCAGAGGCCATGTATGGGAGTTGCAATATGTCTTTCGATCGACCAAAGGGAGCTGCTTGGAGAACATAGAGGTGTTAAAGCAAGGGGTCGAAAGGAGCGAGGAAGTGACGACAAGTCTAAAGAGACTTAGCTACCCAAAATCAAGTATCAGTTAGAATGAAGGTAGACTTGGAGGAGTGCCACAGAGACATATCTACTGATCATGAAGAAAAGGGATGCAGATGCGAGGCGACGGATAGTAAAGCCATGGGCATGGCAGCGCCATGGTACCGCAGAGGCGGGACTTCCGTGAAAGTCATTGATCTCTTGCTCTCATGGAGGGAGAGCGTTTGGTCGTGAAAGGGGCCGAGGAGGTAGAGCATGCAGAAGCAAACTCCAAGTACCAAGACAAGGCTGAAGGGCAGAGGCCAAGGAACTTCGTAAGATCGGTGTCAATAAGCTTCTCATCAAGATAGCCGAAAGTGAAGGACTTCGGGTCATGCAAGAGTCCACAACCAAGGAACGAAATAGGCAATATGCGGTGATGTACCTTTACTACTCAGTGGAGTAGGCGGTCAGGTTGATGGAGAAAACGGTACAATCCTAGAGGCGATCAAAACTATTAGAGAATTACTCCAAGTTGGGGTAAAAACTTCCTGCATTCTAGAAGTTCAATGGCATCGAGAAGGTGAATCATAGTAGCTAACTCAATGCAAGGAGTGTAAATACTTAAAGTGCTTTAGAAGTGTGAGCAAAGAGTAGGCGAAGGCCAGTAACTAGCTTGATGCATGGAGTACAACCTCGAGGAGGCGGGCGAAGTCAAGTAACCTTTGCCTTCTCAACTCTTAAGAGAATGGGCGAAACCAAGTACCCCAATTCTCTTATCTATCCAACAGAGGAGCTCTACACAGGTTCAAAAACCCTTCGAAGATAATGGAAGACAATAGTTGTTAAATCCTCACCAACGGTGATCAGTGCTACTGAGAGTAGATTGTTTGCTTTATTTCCTAACGAAATACCAATCAAAAGCGGAAGTGATGCGAACCTACTTGGAAGTGACAACTAAGTGAAAGAAGAGTCAATGATCAAATTTTGTGGAGGAAGGACCAAAACTTTGAAAGTTCGCGAGGCGATGCTCGTTAAAGCTCCAACAAGCATCCACTCAATTCAAGCAGCATGTGGTATTCGAGGGAATGATGTTAGTAAAGATGGTCTTTTTCTTCATCTGGAGGATTCGCAGGAACCAACATGGATCAACACAACTCAGTCAACCCTATACTAGAGTCAGAGTCATTGGCGAATTGAAGCAGCATAGCGGATCAAAGGTTCGACTACTAAAAAACAACAACGGAGAGCAGTTATGAGCCAAGAGGTGCATTGCAACTTTAGCAGAAGATTAAGGACTCAACAAAGGTGAGGAGTTACAGTGTCAACAAAGGATTCGACGAGGATGTCGAAGGAATAAGTGGGGGAGAATGTCACAGATAAACTTCTAAACAGGATGTTTGATGTAATTCTTATGTATGTCCGTGTCTTTTGATTTGTTCATGCTTTGCACAGCATATAAAGGGATGGTCGAAGGCTTAATAACCCCATCTTAATTGGGTTTGGTGGTCGTTTTAGGCTTGTAAATAAAGGTTGTATCATGTAGACACTTGTGAGAGATTTTTGATCTGTAGTGGACCATTTTGACCCTTTGTTGTGTAATTGTTTAGAGCTTGTAAAGTTTGTTTGTAATTTACATTGTCTATAAAGTGTTTTCGGAAATGTTTGCTTGTAGATCTCGAGTGAGGCGTTTTCTCTAACCTGTTTTCTCTTTTGTAGGTCCTAAAGGACTGGGAGGCTTCGGGGAGGCTGACCTTTGCGAACGGACACGCAAGGGCATATCGTTGTTGCTTCTGCTACTGCTGCTGCTGTTGCGGCTATGGCTACGGCTGCGACGACAATGGCGGCAGCTACAACATTGGAGAAAGCTACAGCAATAGAAAAAGCTATAGCAATGTTGTAGCAAAGGAAGAAGCCGCAGCATAGGAGGAAGCTACAGCGATGTTGCAGTGATGCTACAACAAAGGAAGAAGCTACAACAATGTTGCAGTGATGATACAACAGAGGAGGAAGCTGCAACAATACTACAATAGAAAAGAAAGCTACGGTAGAAGAGGAAGCTGCAACGATTTGGTGGAGAAACCTGTAGCGATTTGCTCTTAGCATGAGTTGAGGATCGACAGTTGACAGTGAGGCAGCGAGTTGCAATTGATGCAGATCACAGCCTGATAAAGACGATGCTATGGTGATGGACAACACGAGCCTGGGGTTGGTGCAGGCGACGCTTGTGAAGAAGAAGGTCGCATGGAGGAGAAGAGGGAAGGAGCGGGCAGGGGTTGGAGAGGGGAGTCCGACGGGGAAGTGAGTCCGGCGAGAAAGAGTTCCCCCCTTCTCTGTTCTGTAGAAGCAAGGGATGTGGTGAATAACAAGCTTCGATGATAAGGCTCCTCTCACCTGCTCTGATACCATGTTGGAAAGAATAGAATATAATAAGAATTATTGAAGAAGCTTTATTGAAGAAGCTTGAATGCATTAACATATCCTCTCCTATTTATAGTTAGGAGGATTTTTCTCAACAGAATAAAAGATTTTTCTCGATAGAATAATGAGAGATTTTCTCATATAATTAAAAAAAATCTTATCTGCTATCATAGTCAACTTCTAACTCCGACTCCAAATATGATTCTCGAACTACCAGATCGAACCCTCTTCACTGGACGAGCATTGACGGCCAAAAGGATCTAAACAAAACCTTTACTTGAGCTGGGTCAATACTCGACTTTTGCTGAGACACTGTAGCCCTTCGCACCCTTAAATGAATTGTGGCGTACTTTGTTTGACTGCTGACGACGAGATATGCTAAGCAATTGCTACAAGCAATGAGTGCACATTATATGTGTTTGGCGCTTTGCGTTTGCAAGGTAGAGGAGACTGAAGAGTCCTTGAAAAAGGAGAAATAGATTACAGAGAATGGCGATGCAAGATGCAGGAATATAACTTGCAACAATCTCATGTGGTGTATGGTACCCTTTCTTTCTCCAACTCAACCCCTTCCTTTTCCAAAGTACCACATCGAAAACTCTTATGTTTGTCTAAATTAAATTAATATTGTTAGTGTTAATTTGAAATATAACTTGCAACCATTTTATGTGGTGAATGGTACCCTTTCTTTCTCCAACTCAATCCCTTCATTTTCCAAAGTACCACTTTGAAAACTCTTATGTTTGTCTAAATTAAATTAACATTGTTAGTGTTAATTTGAAATATAACTTGCAACCATCTCATGTGGTGTATGGTACCCTTTCTTTCTCCAACTCAACCCCTTCCTTTTCCAAAGTATCACCTCAAAAACTCTTATGTTTGTCTAAATTAAATTAACATTATCAATGTTAAATTTTGATAATCAAATCGATTCAATCGAGTCGATATCAAGAAAATCTCTTCCCTAAGCAATCCAACTCTTACAAAAATTACATCGACGATAACACCAATAATGCCTCTTAGATTAGTAAGTTAGTTAACTAGTCCGACAAATTAAACTTCGGGAATCATTCGTTCTCTTGAGATGTACTTGACACCTCTTTTTATAGTAGAGATTTGAGTTCAGTATGTTTGCTTGTTGCATAGCTTATGTAGTAACTGGCACAAGACTCGACCATAATTGCTCTCCACCCATGCTGAACTACCATTTCCATTGCCCACATGATACTGGGCGTGCAATGGTCAGTCGTAATCGTTATCTTTTTTGTCACTTGTCGAAAGAGGTCATGTGGTGGTGACCGGTGACTTACGTGTCGACCAAGTCTTGCTTGCATGTTGGTCAATTGTTTCCTATAGGTTGATTAGGTATCACTAACGTATCGATCATGTAGACCACATCAATTAGACTCGAATAGTCATTACACTCTTCATGCAAAATTGACTCGATGCTTACTCAACCAAGTAGAGTCGATGTGTCGTTGACATATCGCAACATAGAGTTGACGCCAGATTAGTAGGATGAACAATGGGCGTTGGATTTCACTAGCCAAGCCAAAAAAATTTTTCCGATTAAATGTCGGCAACTGACTTCCACATCCTACTAATCCATATTATGTTGTATCGTTTAATAACAGTCATTACTTCTTGAATCGTTTAATAACGTACATTATACTTGCTTAACACATATCCCAGCGATTTTATATCTTGCCTGCCTTTCCCTCATTAAGTTTCACCTGCAACATCGCCGGTGCTCCTTTAATTGTCCTCCCAATTGGAGCAGATGATGGATGGACGCTCAAGTCAAAATGCAGTGAAATAGAGAGATTAGATCTAATCTCATAGATCGATCCCTTTCTGTACATGAATGCTTCTTCTGTAACAGCCGAATAATTTGAATTCAATTGTTTTAGTTACTCTGACGGCCGTTTCTCTGAAACCATCGGTGACAACTGGCTCGGTGACGTAAGACGACTCTTATTCTTGACACGTGCGATATGGTGGGGTTTTAAGGTAATTTAATTCACCATATAAATGGAGTATGTATATTAATACATTATGATTTACTAAGGTTTCTTGCGGATCTTTACACCCATGATTCCATTTACGACCCCACTGTGTTGTTGTCTTTGCTACATATCATGATCATCACCGCGCGTCGCTTTTCATATACATACATAACCTCCCTCGTCTATATAATTATGTGTAATTTAGATGAATTCCCCACTATAAAACGTTTGTGCCCTAACGCCGATCTCTCTCTCTCTTTCTCTCTCCACCCGTTTCTTCGCCTTTTCTTCCTCCTTTCCCTTCCACCCGCGTCGCGCCCTCGATCCTCCTCGAATTCCTGCAAGATCTTTGGAGATACGGCTCGACCCCGGATCTTTGGAGCTCGGGTTTTCCTCGCGCCGCTTCTGCTTAGGTTTTCGCCTCCGGGTCCTCTTCTTTCATTTCTAGGGTTTGTGCGGTTAATGCGCGTTGGGGCTCTTTGCGCTTTTGGTCGGCCGCCCGAGTTCCACGGCATTGGAGGAATATCGCCCTGGGAAGTGGCCTCTGCTGACGGTCGGTGGGTCAGTCGAGTTTAGGGTGTGGGGCCATCGCGCTCGAGGGGGGAGGCGAATTCATCTGTTTCTGTTGTGGATTAAGTTTTGGTTCGCTGTTCTGTTCTTTTGGCCCTCGCGGCAGTCGGAGCGAATTTGAGAGGACGGTGTTACCTTCTGATTTTCTTGAATTACCAAGTGGAATAGTGGAAGCTTGAATCCTTCAAGAGAAGAGGCCCATCGGACCACGGTTGTGGAGGATAATCGTTGTTTTCGTCTTCAGATTCTGATTTTTTGGTGTTGTGGCGAAAAGATTTGTCTTCGCTGTCTCTGTTGTCATTGTGGCTCTTTATATTTTCACTTTTCTGGTGCATGTCTATCTGCTATTGCACTCATGTCATCAGTTGTGCTTGTCTAGAGAGTATTCTTTCGCGTTTTCTGCATTGGAAGAGGGGAATAAGGAAGTTCTTTAAGGAGGCATCGGGTACTGACTGTAGGATAGCTTTTCATGGGTGATCATGGAGGACGGGAATGGCTTGGTAACATACTTCCCAGTGGTCTTTTGCCCAGGGAAACAACCAATGTGACCCAAGTGCTTGGTGCAGACAGATGGACTAAGGCAGAGGAACAAACTTTAGAGCTGATTGCACGAATTCAGCCAAATCAATCATCTGAGGAGCGGAGAAATGCTGTAGCCGACTATGTCCAGCGGCTCATCGCAAATTGCCTCTCCTGTCGGGTGAGTATTTTGACATGTGCTATTTGATTCCTGTGGCCAGATGGCAGTTGTTCAAGTTTGTCCTCCTTAGTATTTTCATTTTTTTGTAGTACTGAAACTCAGGTTTTCATTTTCACTGTTACATGCACAATTAACCTTACTAATGGATGCATCAATTGTTAATACTTGTACACAGTGCACCTTTGGCTTATCTGCTTAATTTAATGGTCGTCTAGAAATAATTATTGTTCCATTTGTAGCTGGCATAATCAGTGACAGTAGTTAGTGCATATTTAGAGTTACTCAAAACCTTTTGAATTTATATCGACATGAGGCTTTTAGTAAACTATGTTGCTCGACTGCAGTTTGAATTGTTAAAATGGTATATGAAGAAGCAAGTAAAGCAAGAAGATGATGCCTGGGAAATATTAACACTAAATCAGTCACCGAATTTGGCACGAGTCATCTTGGTTGTGTAAGTTATGCATGCTTGCTTAAAGTTTGTTGTCGAACTATCTATTTGGGGTTTCACGGTCTAGTGCTTAATGGTTGTTGGATTGGCCAGAAAGAGAATGCAAGATAAGCTTTCAAGTTTAGCCAACTAGGTCTCGGCACAATGCTTTTATGGTCTTGTGGTCCTGAAAGAGGCAAGCTCTCATGGGAAAAAAAAAAACAATCCATCAAGAGTTCTTAGATCCATGGGCTTATGCTTTAGAATCTTTTTCTCTAGGATTATAGTTGCCCGATCATGGAACTTTGATTCTGGTACGATAGACAGTAATAATTCATTGCTAGAAATATGGATTATTGAATAAAATAAGACATGCTATTTGGATGCTATTCTTCGACTTTGAAGTATTGTATTGGGCGTGAAGTGTCTGTAGGTGGCTTTTGAAGTCCGCCGTCAAATCCAAGGGCTCAACCCTGGACAGGCGGTGGAAACTATCAAGCTGGAGTATGGTAGGGGCAGAGGGAATTTCTGGTGGAGCGGTGAAATGCGTAGAGATTGAAAAGAACAGTGATAAGGTTGCTCATACCAATCCTAGACCCTGCATTGGCATGTGCTTTGTCCCGTGGACTGCACTTTTCTCAATCAAGGTTGCTGGTTGGGATGGTTTCCTCCATTTAGCCTTATATGGAAGGCATGTTTTCTGTCACTCATGTTCATGCACAAGAATAAGAAACATGAAAATTTTTGAACTGTTACCTTCCTTTATTCGGCAGCCAAGTTGATCTGATTTTTTATTCAATTTGATGCCAAATCCAAAAAAGTCATAAGGGCAAGGGCTCACTTTATTGGTGTATCTGAATAATTTAATACTATGACAACTCTAGTGGTCGACATAACCAATTTAAACAGCAGGTGCTGGGAAGGAGGGAAACAAATATTGACAGTTGGGTATAAACAGTGGACAGTTATGATATCTGCAGGGTACATCCTGAAACAGTTGGTGTGATCCATGATAGAACTGCATATCAGGCAAGAATCAATATTACAAAATAAGCTGTATAAATATGTATCTAATGCTTTGTTATTAATTTTTGATGCAATGGAGAAATTTCTGGTATGATATTTTTGCTGAACTAATTTTTCCATGGAGTTGGAAGAAGATAGAAAAGAAGTTTCTTACAGTTACTGTTTTGTGAATCCTTGGATTGTTTAACAAGTCCATCCTTTTGTAAAATTATTTATGGTTAACTCGTTCAGAAATTTCTCAAGGCTATCGATATATAGAGTTATGGACTATACCAAATTGTTTACATTAATGAAAGAGTTATCTCTGTGGATATGCTCTCGGATAGGTGGTTTTTTTTAAGTTAATCATGTTAGTGTGCAATCTACTTAAAATTTTTAACCATCAACCATCATGCTGGTTTTCAGGTTTTCACATTTGGGTCGGTGCCTCTCAAGACTTATTTACCTGATGGAGACATTGATTTGACCGCATTCAGTGATAATGAAAATTTGAAGGATACATGGGCTACTGCAGTTTGCGGTGTATTAGAAAATGAAGGAAAGAGTGAGAATGCTGAATTTCGTGTAAAAGAAGTTAAATACATCCAAGCAGAGGTGCCAGAATATTTTCTGTTCTAGCATTCGATTCTATTAAGGATACTTGCTTATTGCCTAATTGTATATTCCTTATGGTATTATTAGTTCTATTTCTTTTTGTGTTACTGGGTTAGATTATTTTTCCATAGATTTAGCTGTTTTTTAGATAACTTTTCTGTTTTGGTGATTGAGCATCACCCATTTTATCTCTGTGCAGATCTGAAGAGTTTCAGTGAGTCTAGTTTAAGCTAGAGCTTGAGTCTATTTTATGTTGACTCAAGTTTTTTCTTGGGTCGAGGGTCAAAGGTTACTTTTCGTTCTCTAGGAGTTATATTCATGTCTTTAGTTCAATTTCGAGAGATGGGTTGATTAATTTGAGATCTATCTTAGATACAAATGAGTTGTCAAATCACTATAATTATCGAGTCTTAGACAAAGTTATGGTGTTTTGATTCATATAATTCTATTGAGAATTAGAAACAGTTGCTTTAGAAGGAAACCAGAATGACGAAAGAAACTAATAAGTTGGTTTTTCTTCTTTTTAAAAAGCTTTTCTTTGAGCACTTCAATATGTTGTCCTTGATTCTATGAATATGATGAATTATTGATAAAAGAAATGTTCATTGAATTTCATGGCTTAGAATCTTAGATATTTCCTTTGTTGTCTAGTGTTGTTTCTTTCTTCTTCCAACAGCTTCTACACCCATGGTTTCTCATGTATTATAGATCTTTAGTTATCTTTTTATTAACGATGATTTGTTGCCCTTTATATTCTAAAACAGATCAAAGAAAAGATCTTGCTACATTGTATGAATTGGAATTAGAGCAAATTTGGGGATCTTGTGAAATATTATATTATTTTCTTTTTGGCTTTTTACTTCGAGGTTTGTTGTTGCTCTTCTGTTATTGGCTTTGGTAGGCATGTCTTTGGTGCTGGGAAGCATTGTGAGTCACAGGCCTCTGCTGCTGGAGGCAACTGCAACTTGGTCATGTTCTACATGGTCCATGGTCTGCACTTCCTAACAATATAGACATTATTTTTGTGATCCACCACTCATAATTTAGTCATTAGCACCTTTGGCCATGTTTAGTTAGATCTACTACACAGAATTTGTTGGGCCAGTAGGTTGTGTTGTTGCATCTTCAATTTATGTGCCCAATTTAGTGCACTAGTGCTTACAACATTGTATATTTTTGTGCATAAGAGAAAGACCTCGATCCATTCTTTTGTGATACTAGTTCTTTACTTTCATAGTTCACTGCAGTTAATTATTGTTTGACTACCATGGTTATGATTGAGGTTGCAAAATGGTAGTGTGAGCCCTATTTAGTCCTACTCATTTTATTTTTATATTGTACTACAGAATACATTTCTATATTAAGTTACATTGTTTGGATTGTTCTTGTTGAACACCAGCATTTTCTAACTTACTAAGAGTTTTTTAAAAAGTTAATTTAATTAATCTTCTCTCTGCTCTAGAGCTTAATAACTACTTGTGTTTCTACTGTAGCATAATTTGCATTGTTGTTTTAAATTTTGAATGAAGTTGTTTTTCATCAACTAATTTCTCAATCATTCGTGTTTTTTCTGCTGTTTGTTCTGATACAGATATTGATTTTGGCTGTAGCTAGACATGTTTGTCCGTTAAGAATTCAAGATGAGTTTGATGTATTTATATATTTGTTAGCAGCATTTTTTTTTCACTGAACATTATTTCTTATGATATTGTTTCCAGGTAAAGCTCATAAAATGTCTTGTTGAAAATATTGTTGTGGACATTTCTTTCAATCAGGTTGGTGGCTTATGCACACTTTGTTTCCTTGAAGAGGTTAGTATGTGATGCTTTATAAAATTTTTGTCATATCTCTTTGAAGCATACAACCTCAGTTTTATTATGCTAACATAACCTTGTGCTTTTCCATAGATGGACAAAGCGATAAATCAAAACCATCTATTCAAGCGGAGTATTATATTAATTAAAGCTTGGTGTTATTATGAAAGTCGTATTCTCGGTGCTCATCATGGACTTATATCTACATATGCCTTGGAGACTTTGGTTCTTTACATATTTCATATCTTCAATAATTCATTTGCTGGCCCACTTGAGGTGATAAATTTTGTTGTGTTCTTTTTTTTACTTTATTCACGCCCTAATTTTAGATAAAGTTTCTACCCCAATTTTTGCCTATACAGGTCTTGTTTCGTTTTCTTGAATTTTTTAGCAACTTTGATTGGGATAACTATTGTGTTAGTCTCTGGGGACCAGTTCCTATCAGATCACTTCCAGATATGACCGGTAAGTTTATGAAAATTCTTTAGAAAGCTAAAGTGTCTGGTATCTTATTATCATTCTCCTTCAAAATCTTGCAGCGGAACCTCCTAGAAAGGATAATGGTAATTTGTTGTTTAGTAAAGGCTATCTTGACAACCGAACTGCAGTGTATTCTGTCACACCAGGTGGTCATGAAAATCAGAGCCATCCTTTTGTTTCAAAACATTTCAATGTTGTCGACCCGTTACGCACAAACAACAATCTTGGACGCAGCGTGAGCAAAGGTTTTAATCTTGAGCTTTGGTATTCCTATTGGGGGGTAGCCCTTCCATCTTTTGCTTGTTTCCTCTGGTGTTATCATCATGTTGAATTTGCCTAATTAATTAATTAATATTTGTTATTCTTAATATTCAGAGCATATGGCACAATCTCAAGTTTAGGTGGTTATATTTCTCATGGTGTAAATGGTGACCCTCAATCCAGGATTATTTTTTGTTTGAACAAACTGTTGAAAGTGGTTATGATGTTGAGCGGTTTATTTTGGTTTTAAGTTGAATCCTATTTAATGTTTTTGATTTTATTCTTAAATAGTATTTTAAATATTTTGATTTTTTTAATTAACTTTTCATATGTTGGTAGGCTTCCAGTTGAACCTTTGTTGCTTTTGGAATCTCTAGGGGAGACCCATGGGCTATCTGATTTTGTAAGTGGTGGATATGTGAGGGAGGTGGAAGAGGAGAGGGAGAGAGAGAGTCAGTGGCAAGGGTGGGATATGAATGTAAGTGGTGGATATTGGGCTTTAGAGCTTCTCGATTGTTTCAGGTTAAACTATTTTGGGTTTTGACTAGTATCTTTTGGAACTTGTTAGTTTTCAAGTGGTTTATCAAAACCTAACGTATTGAAATTCGGTGGTCTGGACTGGTCCAATACATTATATCTTGACATGGCTATTCCTTTTGCCCAGTTGGTGGCATTCAGATATCTGGGTTAGTACAGGTGGTGACATACATTCATGCCTGGTGGAGGTCAAAGCTATAGAGCTTTATTGTTTGTTCCTAATTATTCGTCAACCATTATTCTTTCCAGTAGAGATAGCATTGTCATTATTACTATGTACAGCCGCATCTGTGTACCCAGTTAGTCGTATGAATTTAATGGACTTGTTGTACCAACACATGCTTTTGCGCTCTAGACTCATCTTGAGAAAAGAACTTATAGTACACCGACATACATAATTCCTCCTTGTCTATTGATTTAACTGTCTATTATTTATCATATGACCTAATGTCATTTGTGATTTGTGAAATATGTGGTTTTGTTGTGTTTGGCTTTAGAAATCTGGAAAATTTAATAACTCACCTTCCATCAGCCTGTCTTGTGCATGCATGGGCATATAAATTTGCAGATCATTCATTTTACATGGGCTTGATTACATAGTTCTTCTATCAACCTTTAGCTTTGCATGCATGTCTGTTGTGGAAGGGAGGGGAGTTTTGGTGTTCTTTATGTCCGTTAAATGAAAGTATTTTTTGGTTTTCCGTCAGGCAATTTCTTCAGGATACGTAGTGCTTTTGCATATGGGGCCAAAAGACTGGCCAGATTACTTGAATGTCCAAAAGATGAGATAATCACTGAAGTGAATCAATTTTTTATAAACACATGGAAAAGACATGGGATTGGTGATCGACCTGATGTTCCTAGCTTAGATTTATGGCACTTGCAACCACCGAAAACTGATCCTATTAAGCAATCAAACAACTTCAAAAGCACTACAAGTGTCAAGAAGAATTTTCAAAATGGTGTATTGCAGGTTGGTGAGGAGCATCTGGCTGAAACCGGTTACAATTTTCATAGTTCCATCTCTGAAATCTTTAGTGACAATCAGAACCTATTTAGATCAAATAAACCATCTGCAGTTTCTCATGTGGAGAGCCAAACAAATTACAGCAAGCAGGTCAATACGAGATTCACTAATCGGCTGGAGAGAAGCTATTACTCTAGTGGATCTGTTCAAAGTGACAAAGACCAGAAAATATTAAAACCTAATTCCTTTTTCAATGACAGGGAAGAACAGGTTAAATTTCATTTTGGAAGGACGAGATCTAGTCCTGAACTGACAGAGACATTTTTTAATTTGTCTCAGAGAAGGCATGGCAGATCAATAGAAACAGTGAAGGTTCAGAATCGTGCAAAGTTTGATTCTGATATCAGACGAAAGAACTTGGTCTCTGATATTACAGGCAGTCACAGTTCAAAGTCTTCTCTTGATGATAATATATCAATGAGACAGACTTTGTCTCAAAAGAATCTTGAAGTTGCTTCTGGTGCAATTAGTCTTTCAAATAGCCATCAGGGTGATTTTGGCTTTGGTAACATGGTGGAGGAGCTTGCTTCTGTTTCAGAGACATTGCAGATGCAACAGGAAGAACAGGATTTGGTGAATATGATGGGATCTTCCAACATTAACAGTTTTAGTGGGCAGGTTCAATTGCCAATGCATCTATCTCCTTTTCATCTGCCCCTAACATATTCAACATCTGTGGGTTATTTCAAGGGAAATATGGCTGGAGTTGTACCCTCGAATCTATCTCTACTTGGGCCTCCCTATGGATCCAATATCCAGTTTGGTCCAGGTCTTGTTTCCTTCCCTCTTTCCAGTTACTTCCATGCTGCCACATTTGGTTCAAATGCAGATGATGCCACATATGCTAATAATGGTTCTTCCATGATGGAAGTCAGCTCAGAGGATAATGATTGTGGCAAGTTGCGTGAAGATGATGTTGTACTCTCCAGAGAGTTTGACCCTGATGAAAGTGGTCCACAGATTATTCATGCTGATCACAAGCAACAGAAGTTAGACGGTAGCTTAACCTCAAGTCTTGCAGCAAGTGGCATTGGGTCTGGTTCATCACCCCGGGGACAGTTGGGTAGAGAAAACAGAAGTTCGACTAAAGAAGATTATAATAGTTCCTTCCAAGGTAAAACAAGTAGAGGAGGTGATTTCAAGAGTTCAAACCCGAGGTTCTTCCCTCTGTCGCAGGCAAGTTCTTCCAGAACCAGACCTGCATCAGAAAATCTGAGGGATAGATCAGCTGCAAATATCTCAAAGTCAGCAAGGGACAAATGGGGGAGAAAACCAGTGTCTCCTTCAATTTCAACTTCCTCTTTTGGAAAAGAAAACAGTCGGTTGCAATTTGAGGGTTCATCTGACCATGTCTTTTCGAAGGTAGAAGATGATATTTCAGGCTGGATTCCTCTGTCAACCATGGGAAACAATATGTCTGAAAGAATTACAGAATCTTCATCTTCAGCTTCCTCACATGTGATGAGCCATCATCCACCTGGCTGGGAATCAGCACAAAATCAATTGGATCCACGGACCCCAACTGCACCGGTGCTTGTTGGCACTTCCCAGCAGAGGGGTGTGGATTATTCCAAGCATCTGCCTATGGCATTTGTTGCGACCGGTCCACCAGTTCCATACTTGATGTTTCCTTTTGGTAATTTCACATCTAATACAGGAAAACCTGATGAATATGCAAGACAATTTGATAGAGAGGAAGAATCAGATCAGTTTGATGTAAGCACTGCTGGTCAGAACATCAATTTAGTGGATAGCTTTGTCCAGCCTGAGGCTTTCGTTACCCAAACTGTTTCAAGAGATTATGCACCTGAAACCTCCGAGGAGCCTAGTTCTGACATTCTGAACAGTGATCTAAATGACCATTGGCAGAATCTGATATATGGACGGTACTGCCAAAACTCCAATCACGGACCTTTCGTGTACTCTTCCCCTGTTGCAGGGCAACCGATTTATCTTCCCAGTCATCATCTGTGGGATGGTCCTGGCAGACCACTTGCAACTAGTCTGAACTATATACCTATCATGGGTCATGGTCCTCGACTTGTGCCTATGATGCCTCTCCAAACTGGTCCTGATCAGGCTCCTGGTGTCCAGCGTCATGTAGATGGAGCACCAAGATATCGTGGTGGTACTGGCACCTATCTACCAAATCCTGTAAGGTTTTAACAGTTTTTTATATTAGAAGAAAACCTGAATACTAAGTAGCACCTTTTATTATTCAATTGGTCAAGAGGTAATTTTCATCTTAGCCCAATGTTTTACAGTCCACATGTTTGTCTTGGAGTTATCTTTCCTACTTATTTAGTTATTAGAATAGTTGTTTAGATCATGCAAACTTGTTATTAATGTTATTACCAGATCTTATAAGCATGAGAATTATGAGTAATCTAGGAAGGAGTCAAGAGTGCTTACAAAATTTTTTTGAGCATTAATGTTATTTCTTTCTTTCTACTGTTCCTTTTGGAATGTAGCTCGTACTATGGACCAATTACCACACTACATCCTGAATTGCTTCACAGTCTATGTGGAATGGATACCGTGGCTTTTGCAAAAATGGAAATGATAATATATATTATTTCTGACAATGTATGAGAAATTATTGTTATGATTAAAGCTGAGAAAGTATAGTCTGGAGCATTCATAGACAAAACTTAATTCTGTCTCTTTCTCATTCTACAGAAGGTTTCCTTTAGAGATCGACAGTCAAGTTTGAGAAGCCACCGAGGGAACCGTAACTATGACCACAATGATCCTGTGGATAGAGAAGGAAGATGGGTCCACTCAAAATCAAGAGCTTTTGATCGCAGCCATGGACGCAACCAGGCTGAGAGGCCAAGTTTGCCGCCTGACCACCTAGCTGCATCAAGAAACCAAGACGTTAAAAAATGGGTGTCATACGGGCATGAGCCTCTTGCCTCATACCAAGGCTCTTTCGCAACAATAAATTCATCACATAACCTAGAAAATGCATTAGGCATGTATCCACAAAATGCAGTTGGTTCAAACGGTGTCACTCCACCTGACTCCACAAATCCTCCTGCTGTGTTGGTGTACCCATATGATCAAGGAGTTGGTTATGGTTTACCTGCTGAACCACTAGAGTTTGGCTCTCTAAGACCTATGCATCTTTCTAGTGGCGACGGAGAACCTAGGGTAAGTGATGGAATTGCAGAGGGTGAGCTCTTTGATCAAAGACACAGATCATCTTATGCTGGTGGAGGAGGTTATCGGTCTTCTCCAGATCAACCCTCTTCACCTCAGCCACAGATGTAGTGCTTATTTTCAATTTTAGTTTTCCATTTCTTTTCTGTTGTACATATTCTTGTTGTAGTTAATTTTCGGGGAAGAAATGTAAAATACAGTTTAGAAGCAAATAATGACAGCCATCATTGATATGATCCTTGAGTTTTCACGGTTCCTGTTTAGTTACATCTGTTGACTTGATGCTGATAATTTCAGGTTACCTCAATACATAGTCATTGTTTAGTGGTGAAAGATCTAAATTGTTTCATGTACTTGGCATTTTTGCAGGTTGATTGCCAGATTAGGTTAGCTGACCAATAAAATTGCTATCCCAGCTTCGTGAAGAAGGCTCGTCCATCCGACATAATTATCAGCGTCTTATTGGTACAAATGTAAGTGCTGCTTTCTAGATGCATAAGAATTATTATTTCATGTTATACTTTTCCTCTTATTTATGTTAGACTCTCTCTCTCTCTCTCTCTCTCTCTCTCTCTCTCTCTCTCTCTGTGCTGCCCATTTATTGTGAAAAATTCCATTCGTCACTCGTTTGCAATTAACCCCACAAAACTTTTATACCTTTGGGTCAGTTCTGTTGATTCTAATAGCAGCAGCAGCAGCAGCATATTTCAATAGTGTTCCTCAAAACACACTGTTACATCCTCCCCCATCAGTGTTGTATTGGCTTGATCCGGGAGCTGTACACAGTACACATCCTCGTTTGAGCTAACGTCACATGTTATTACAAGTAAATTACCAAATAGAACAGGTAAAAAAAAAGGTCAAACTTTTCTCAATTTTTTTAAAGAAATTGTTACTGCTACTTATTCTCCTCCAGCCCTCTTCTTCAACGTTGCAATAAACTCATCTCTTTCTTCCTGTGTCATTCCTTGTGTGGAGCAGTCTCCCACGCCCCACTCTGCACCCCTCAAGCAGTACTTATCTTGAAGCTCTCTTTGATTCCTGAAAACATTCGAGGATCTAAGTCTGTTACTGTGGATTTGTTTGGAATTGCACTAGTTTTCGTGTAGGAGACTACTAATCTGGTCATGAATTTTCCTTCACCATGCATTTATTTCACTTGGTTTGTAATCTTTAGATGCTTTTTGAAGTCATATTTTTAACAGGCAAAAAATAAGCCAGCATCGGAAAGAGATCATACACAAGTTTCTTCAAATGTCTGTGATGGAGTCCTCACAAGAGTAGAATAAGAGATGTATATCTCAAATCTATATAAACTCTTCAATGTAGTAGACTAAAGCTATCTGAAGCACAGATACTTCATTACCATCATCATATCTTGTCAATTTCATTGCAACAGAAGGGAGCATCATTGGAATTGCAAAGATTCCGAAAGAGCAGATATGGATTAAAATCTCTCAAGTCCAGGAGGTAATGCAGGTAACTCCTATCTACTATCCTCTAGTATCTTGATTAAAATCTCTTAAAGTCCAGGAGGTTCTGCCACTATATATCCATGAGTTCTGTTTCTAATAGAAGATTCACTGTTTTACATAAACTAGATTGAAGTATCATTGTACCAAGCAGTTCATATATTACTTTGTAGAATTAGAGAAGCTGATGCTCAACTCACCTTTCTTTATTCAATTTGGATTTTTCCAAAAGCTCTTTAAGCACGGATGATGATTTGAATCTTGAATCGAACTCAGCGTACTTCTTCTGGTTTTTCTCTTCATGTTATGCATAAAGTTATGATCAATGGTTGAAGAAAACAAAGAAGAGAAGATTATCTACTACAGAGATATAAGAAAACCAAACCATTCCATTCTTCAAGGAAATTGATCCTTGGTAGCTGGGGACCAGGGACCGACTCGAAGCCCGAGAAACCTGATAGAATTCCAGCATCCACTACAACAACAATAAAACTGTAAGTCTCAACTATTTAGGATCGGTTATACAAATCTTTTCCCGCAAAATATGTTTAACCCTTATGCTCATACGGTTCAAGTACCATCCTAACCTAAATACATGAAACGTAAACTAAGATTCTGGGGACTGAATTAGAAGGAATTTTAATAACACAACCAGATTAAATGTTAGAAAGAACAAACCAATTATTTGGCTTCCTTTGCATATTGAAAATACAAATTCATAAACCGTGTCCTATCATTTCATTTAAGCTTTTAGATGAAACTGCAGAGGTAAGAACTTTAAGCATGTTAACATACTGGATCCAAAGCATGTCTCATTTTGCCTGCTCACCTGCAACACACAAGGGTAAGTGTCGTAATATGGATAGATTAAACTTGACCCACTAATTGGTAATCTTTAGTTAGACCAGGAAAGGTCAACTCATACAAGAAGAAACATTGCATCAACTAACCAGAATAGCCAAATGCATATGATCAGATTGGTCAGTTGACTCACACCTGTACTTACATTGCAGACAAAATATCTAACAAGCTGAGATGAGGTTTGCAAACAATCAAAGGTCTTACATTTTGAATGAATCATGAGGTGTACTTAAGCTATCAGATATAATTTTGCATAAACCAGCACAAAGTCCATATCATTTTTGGAAGAGGTTAAGAGGACCTCATAAGCTTTGATCGACTTCTTCACACAAAATTTAGAAAGACAATCAAATGTATGAAAGTCTAATAAGGTAACTTATCAAATAAAATTAAATAAGGAAAACTATTCTATACAAAATTAATCAACAACTTCACACAAAATTGAATAAGGCTATTTATCATACAGTTTCCTTGCAATAAAAGTCCCATCGATAATTTGTAGTTCTTGGCTAAACCAATCCAGTTTCAGGCCAAAACTAGAAAGGCAGTAGGTAAAAGAGGATCTAAACCTAGAGGCAGCCATAAGAACAACTTAATTTCCTTGTGTTCGGTTGCATGAACATGTGAATTTTTTATCTACATAAACCAGCACAAAGTCCATATCATCTGTGGTCAAAGCTTTTATCAGCTACTTCACACAAAATTGAATAAGGCTTTTTATCAAACAGTTTCCTCGCAATAAAAGTCCCATCGATAATTTGTAGTTCTTGGCTAAACCAATCCAGTTTCAGGCCAAAACTAGAAAGGCATTAGGTAAAAGAGGATCCAAAAGCAACTTAATTTACTTGTGTTCGGGTGCATGAACATGTGAAATTTTCTTATAGTTAGAAACAGTAGGCAGGTAAACAAACCTAGTAGATTCTACTGATATCTCTGTCCCTAAGCCCATAAGAAACTCGAATCCAAAGGTACTCATCAGAAGGTTTACAACCACACACTACCTGGATTCGACCACAGGAGAAGGCAAACGGAGGCGGCTAAAGGGATGGCAACGCCAAGAACTCGAGATGGAGACGGACACAGCGAGGTGGGCGCGGATGGAGGAACGCCAGGCTGTACTTGCAGCGGTTGAGCTCTAACCATGGCGCTGATTCTACTGACCTTTCTGAAGGCCGGTGGACCGGCAGGGGAGGAGGGCGGAGAGAAGGCCAGGGTGGAAGAGCAGAGCATGTCTCCCCCACAGCAAACGGCCTCGATTGAGCACTTGGGAGGCTCTGCAGCAAGGGATGATGATTTGTTGGGGGGGAAAGAATGAGAAGGGATGATATCTTGTGCTTCCACGTGAGCCACACGTGGGAGGTAAATGACGCGCAATTGGGTTACGGATAAATGCATTTGAATAAAATTTAATATAAATCGAATATCCTATTCGTATATGATAAATTATTGAAATTAATATATATATATATATATATATATATAGAGCTGTGCTTCAAACAATTCCTCCGTCCGTTGCTTATGCCATGACTTGTGCCCTCGCCATTTCTCCCTTCCAAGGTATCTCATCACGCAAGAATGCCACCGCCACCCAAAGCTCCAAGGAACCACCAATCTCCCCCGCGAGTCTTCATGCCACCACCATTGCGACAGCCGCGGACTTCTTCACCCCATCCCAACTCCAGCAGCTCCACGCCCGCCTCATCAAGTCCGGCCTCCCACCCTCGTCCTTGGCCTCCGCCCTTCCCCTCCCCCGCGTAGCGGCCGTCTGCGCCCTCTCCTCGCCCTCCGCCTTCTCCTACGCCCGCCGGCTCTTCGGCCTCTCCGACGCTGCCTCCGAGACCGTCCTCTGGAACTCCCATCTCAACACCCTCTCCTCCTCCCCCTCACCCGCCGACGCCCTCGCGCTCTTCTCCCGCCTCCGCTTCGCCGGCGTCGCCTCCGACGTCTTCACCCTCTCCTTCGTCCTCAAGGCCTGCTCCCGCACCCCCGCCGCCCTGCCCCTTGGCCGCGCGGTCCACGCCCTCGTCGAGAAGCTCGGCTTCCGCTCCGACGTCTTCCTGCTCAACACCCTCGTCCACATGTACGCCTCCCGCGGCGACATTTCCGCTGCGAGGCTGCTGTTCGATGTCATACCGGCGAAGGACGTGGTCACTTGGAACATTATGATCACGCACTACACGAAGATCGGGGAGATGGAAATCGCCCGCCACCTCTTCGACTTAATGCCCGAGAGGAGCGTCCGGTCGTGGACGGCGATGATAGCTGGGTACGGCCAGTGGAAGAAGCCGCGGGAAGCCGTCCGGTTATTCCGCGAGATGGAGTCCGCGGGCGTGCAGCCGAACGAGGTCACCGTCGTCGCCGTGCTTGCGGCCTGTGCCGACCTCGGGGAGCTGGACTTGGGGAAGCGGGTCCATGAGTTCGCCAAGCGATGCTCGTTCCAGAAGAACAACGTGCGCGTCTGCAACACGCTGATCGACATGTACATAAACTGCGGGTGCGTCGAGAAGGCTCGCCAAGTGTTCGACGAAATGGAGGAGCGGACCGTGGTGTCATGGTCAGCAATGATTGGCGGGCACGCAATGCACGGGCAAGGTGAGGAAGCCCTGAAGCTCTTTTCGAGGATGAGGGAAGCGGGCATGGAGCCGAACGGAGTCACCTTCGTGGGGCTTCTGCACGCGTGCAGCCACATGGGGCTGTTGGAGGAGGGGAAGCGGTTCTTTAGTAGCATGACAGAAGACTACGGCATAGTGCCGGAGATCGAGCACTACGGTTGCATGGTCGACCTCCTCAGCCGTGCAGGGTTCCTCGAGGAAGCCCGAGAGTTCATCAGGGAGATGCCGGTCAAGGCCAACAGCGTCGTCTGGGGGGCGCTCCTGGGCGGGGCCAAAGTGCACAAGAACATCAACATAGGGGAGGAAGCGATACGGCATCTTGTGGAATTGGACCCCCTCAACGATGGCTACTACGTTGTGCTGTCGAACATCTACGCCGATGCAGGGAGGTGGGAGGACGTAGCGAAAGTGCGGCGGATGATGAAGGACCGAGGACTGAAGAAGACGCCGGGGTGGAGCACCATATCCTTGGATGATGAGGTGGTGCATGAGTTTGTGGCAGGGGAGAGCGATCATCCTCGGATCGAGGAGGTCTACAGAGGGTGGGATGAGCTTTTGGAGAAGTTGAGGTGCCGAGGTTACGTGCCAGACACGTCAGTAGTGCTGCTGGACACGGATGAGGAGGAGAAGGAGAAGGTGTTGTATCGGCACAGCGAGAAGCTTGCAGTCGTGTTTGGGCTGATGAACACGCGGGCGGGGAGACCAATTAGGATCATGAAGAACCTTAGAGTTTGCAGTGACTGTCATGCGGCTCTGAAGTTGATATCTGAGGTTACCGACCGCGAAATTGTTGTCCGGGACAGAAACAGGTTTCACTGCTTCAAACATGGGTCTTGTTCTTGTAGAGATTATTGGTAGGTTTTGCAGTCTGTATAATCGATTACGGATGATGCCCCATTCGCTGATGACTTGCAGATCAATGTGTTCTCCTCCATTGCAAGATTATGAAAAGATAGACTGGCCTCCAAATCTGTCATAGAAACTATATCATCAGATTTCTATAGAAACGTAGAGGGCCATTACACAGTGCTGTAGCTCTACTGCATGGTGTCTTGGAGGAGGAGACCCATGGTCAACGACTAGGCAAGAAGGCCTTCTGGCCTTCGGAGGAAGGCTTATCGGAAGAATCTGCGTCCAGCAGCTTACGGAACACCAACTTCTGCTGAGGACGCTGGCCATTGGAGAAAACAGTGACTTCTGTGTCCACTGACACAGTGTCCTCATCCTTGAAGTCTCCTCTGAGAATACCTTTTGCTAGTTCATTCTCCACATTCTGTTGAATAACACGCTTCACCGGCCTAGCACCGTAGTTGGGATCGTATCCAAGATTTCCGAGAAACTCGACTGCCGCATCGGTGACCTCAATCTTGATCTTCCGGTCGGCAACTCGCTTCTGTACTCTCTCCAACTGTATAGACAGACCAATCGATCAGTACGTCAGGTGGCAGCACATGGGAATAAGGATCCATATAGACTACAAAACTAGTAATTGACAAGATAAGGCATAGATTTATAGATTTTGATTTTTCATCGAGAGGAGTTTAATTGTTACCATGTTGTGGCAAAGTTGTGAAGTCAAATATAATTAGAGCTGTAATAGCTAAGTTTCTCCATATGGATTTTTTAAAAGGCATGCTTCAACAATTTAAATATTGAATCACATCTACTTGTAGCAATCCTGTGTGTAATATAGAATTTTACGGATGATAAGATCCCATACCTGTAACTTGACAATGCTGTTAATCTGCTCCCGGTCCAGAGGCTGGAAAACAATATACTCATCAACTCGATTCATGAATTCAGGGCGAAATAAGGACCTAGCAGCGTCCATCACCCTCTGCTTGATCGACTCATAGGTTGAATCCCTCGACTCGGTTTCATCGTTCATATTCAAGATGTACTGAGAACCCACGTTTGATGTCATAATGATGACTGTATTGGTAAAACTCACTGTCCGGCCCTGTGAATCAGTCACCCTACCATCATCCAGTATCTGCAGGAAAACATTGAATACATCAGAATGCGCCTTCTCTATCTCATCAAACAAAATAACAGCATATGGCCTCCTGCGAACAGTCTCAGTCAGCTGTCCTCCCTCTTCGTATCCAACATAACCAGGTGGGGCCCCAATCAATCTTGACACTGCATGCTTTTCCATGTACTCGCTCATATCTATTCTCACTAAAGCTTCTTCAGTGTTAAACATATAAGTAGCAAGTGTTTTTGCCAATTCGGTCTTGCCAACCCCTGTTGGTCCCATGAACATGAAACTAGCAATGGGACGGTTTGGGTCTGAGAGACCAGCTCTGGACCGTTGGATAGCTTCTGCCACAGCTCTCACTGCGGGGTCTTGACCTACAACACGCTTGTGGAGTTCTTCTTCCAGGTGCAGCAGCTTTTCCCTCTCAGACTGTTGCAGCTTGGACACTGGAATACCTGTCCATTTGCTGACTATTTCTGCAATGTCATTTCCAGTTACCTCTTCTCTAAGCATTGACTTTCCTGAATTTTGATATTCAGTGAGCTCCTTTTCTGCTTGTTGAAGTTGACGCTGTAGAGAGTTAAGGCTTCCATACTTCAATTCAGCAGCCCGGTTAAGATCATACTCACGTTCTGCTTGCTGAATTTCAAGATTCACCCTGTCAATCTGTGCCAAAGAAAGTGTAGCTTAGTGAGATGGAACATACCAATGATTTTAAGCAAAATTCCAAACTTGTTGGCATAAGTGATACAAGAGGTTCTTATTTTAGTTGATAATCTCCATAGTCCATACTAATAAATACATAAAGGTTTAAATTGCCAAGAAAGCACTCAGCTCAGATTAACATACTAATTTCTTTTCGAAAGAAGGGAATTTCGGTAAACAAAAATTTCAGTGAACTTGATAATCAGATCACTGTTTCAGACTCGAAACAAATGCAAACCAAACAGGGAATGTGTAGCCTGTTAAACGAATTTTGAATGAATTCTATAATTAATCTTTAGATTTTAATGGGCTAATCAATTTAACAATTAGTCACCATGAACAACTTCAATGGAAGTGTACCTTCGGAGTTCTTGACCATTCTAAGACTGAAATACTAGGTATACTGTGTTTTCCTAGTGAAAAATGGATATTCCACGTATGCCCTCCATGTATCTCAATGTTGCACATGCAAGTACAAAGATGCTTCAATTTTTTAAGCAATATTTTTTATGGCAGACTTCTATCATGTGAACTAGATGCACATGATATTAGCAACCTATGGGGTTCCTTCACCCCAAAGTGATAAGCAGAAAAACTTTGCCTCAAGCAATAATCAACACATAATGACTATAATTACTTTACAGAGAGCTACATGATACCTCTTCTTTTATGGATTGAATGCGTGTCATTACTGATTTTTCATGCTCCCACTGCTCAGTAAGTTCAGCTTGCTTCTCCTTCAAGAGTGACAGCTCAGCCTCAAGGCGGTTCAATCTATCTTTCGAAGCTTTGTCTGTATCATTAGTCAGTGAGAGTCGCTCCATTTCTAGTTTCAACACGGACCGATTGATTTCATCCAAGGCCGTCGGTTTGGATGTGATCTCCATTTTTAACTTGGCAGCTGCCTCATCAACTAAGTCAATAGCTGTAGCCAAACAACCACTTCAGAATTCACAATTTGCTGGAAACACATTTTTTAAAGAAATTCCACAGATAGAATTGTGCTGAAAGATAAGGTAACAACTGTAGGCTTTATCAAGGGTTTACCTTTGTCAGGCAAAAAGCGGCCACTTATATAACGATCAGAAAGAATGGCAGCCTCCACGAGTGCACTATCAGATATGCGGACACCATGGTGAAGCTCATATCTCTCACGTAATCCACGCAATATGGATACTGTGTCTTCCACAGTAGGCTGATCTACATAAACTTGCTGAAACCGACGTTCCAAGGCTGGATCCTTCTCAATGTATTTACGATACTCATCAAGAGTTGTTGCACCAATGCAACGCAACTCTCCACGCCCAAGCATCGGTTTCAAAAGATTGCCTGCATCCATGGCCCCATTTGTGGCACCTGAAGAAGTGAATAGTATACTAATTAGCATGGGCAATGATGGAATTAGAAACTATGAAACTACTTGTTTTAATGATTAAGAGAGAGCAAATTTGAATTTAGAAGAAAGATGAAGAAAAAATCTAGTACATGACTGAACAAAAAAAAAAAACTAGATGTAACTTTCAAGATGGAACAACTCAAGTATTTGTAGAGGAACAAATGCTCATGAAGAAAACACAAGCAATACAAATTGGTACAAACTTGCTGCTGATATTCACAAACAAAGAGTCAAGATATTTAGCGAAGAAAGACTGTCAAGATTTTAGCAAAGAAACAACAAAATAATTAGGCCAGAAAGCCTATAATCCCATTAATCAAAATATTTAATGAAACAAAGAGTGTCAAGATATTTAGCGACGAAGCAACAAAATAAACCAGAAAGCCTATAATCTACTAATGATTGTTTATTTCTTAATTTACATGAATATAATAAGTCCCTTTCTGGCAGTCTCAGATTACTTGCAAAACCAATCGTGAGACTAGCAATGAACAACCCGTATAGCCCCCACGGTAAACAAAATTGGAGTTATTTCAGATGTTTAAGTGATCGGGATTTGTTAGCTTCATCGGAAGCATTTAAGTTCCACATGCATGACTTGCTTGCATTATTCCACATGATATCTTCAACTCATGAATATACACAAAGGACATAATATGTAGAAAGCACAACTATATCACATTCATATGAAAATTATGCTACTAACAGACCTGAGGATAAAGGTACTTAAGGATGATAATTAACAGTACCTGCTCCAACAACAGTGTGGATCTCATCAATGAAAAGGACTATCTGGCCTTCAGAATCAGTCACTTCTCTTAATACGGCTTTTAGTCTATCTTCAAATTCTCCCCTATACTTCGCCCCAGCAATGAGTGCACCCATATCAAGGGAAATTAACTGCATGACAGATTTAGTGTAAGACACAAAACATATAGCTGGAAGAAAGAAATTAAATAGCTAAACCAAAAGTCTTCATGGTAATTTGTTGCACATGTCAAACTGAAAGCTAGCAAATACACCAAAGTTTATCTACAAAACAAGAATATTATCGAAACTGTGTTAAGCCAGACAGGAATGACATGCAACCAGTCGAGAATGACCTGCATAGTTTGGAAGGACAATAATAATCCAGAAAAGAAATTAATCAAATAGGCACAGTGGACATAAAATTCATCTGTGCAGGAACAAGGGCAAAATGAGACGCCAGTCTTTGCTAAACAAGGTCATAATTCACATTCAGCCTTAGCTTGAGACTGGAAAATGCACCAGATAATTTTTTTTTTATCAAACTCTGGTGTATACTATATAAATAAAACGAGAGTTATATGTAATTTTTGGACTATAAGGAAGCAACCGACCTGAATATCTAGGATGATACTATCTCTTTAAAGAAGGGATCAGAATCATGCATCATATTGACCATTCACATCACCAATGCTAATTTTGGACAATAAAAAAAGTGAACACCATTAAGAATAGCTGTTGTCTCAGATAGGTAACTGTAATAAATTAAACTGACCCCCACAGGAGATTTGTTATTGCAAATACCAACAGACAAATCAACATTAATTGTCCAATAAAGGTTATTTTTATAGAAACGTTCAAAAAATTGGTCGGACCAGCAAATCCCAGTTGGATCAGTATATAACAATTCGTATCTACCAGTCCAACCACGAATCCACAATTGGTCCAATTTGGAACTAATTCTTTCTGAACTTTCAAGCCCGGACAGCCTGTCAACAGCTGTTGACGGCCAACAGCCCTCTCCTCCTCCTGCACCTCTCTTCTCTCCCCCTCTCTTGGGTCCAAGCTGACCGATACATCGATGTACTGTGTATCAGTCCACCAGCATACCATGTGTTAGTATACTAGTGTACTGTAAATCGGTATAGTGACAAAAATGTCTGTACACTAGTGTACCTTATGTCTTGCATGCTGGCACACCACGTGCCAGTATGATATATCATATCTTGATACACTAGTCCGTATTGGAGCCAAACTTATCCAACTAGGGACTGGCATGGGTCTTGGACCACAACTTAAACCTTAATTGTCAGTATGTAGCAAATTTTTATATGTAATTTATCGTTTGAATTTCCCAAAAAGAAAAGAATGTGTTACATACCCTGCGATTCATCAATGCCTGAGGAACATCCCCTTGCACTATTCTTTGGGCAAGCCTGTTAGATTAGATAGCAAATTAGCCTTTTTTTTATTCAACAGCAAAGTAAGTCAGAGTAGTACTATAAAGGTGCGTTAAAACAACATTATTGTGTTTGTGAGAACAATTGTATACCAAAACAATTGAACCAGAAAACTTCATCCTTACCCTTCTGATATAGCCGTTTTTCCAACACCTGGTTCACCTATCAATACAGGATTGTTCTTTGTTCTCCTTGATAAAATCTGTATGCACCTCCTTATTTCATCATCCCTTCCTATGACTGGATCAAGTTTCCCTTCACGTGCCATAGCAGTCAAATCCTTTCCATATTTCTCCAGTGCTTCGTACTTGCCCTCAGGATCTGTTACAAATTGTTTCTTATCATTAGCCCCAATAACTTCAAAAAAACATAAATTAAAGAACTATAGATTTATGGTAGTCTAACTCTAACAATACATATAGGAAACATCTATAGTTGTACAATGTAGATAATTTAGAAACCACAATTTCAGATATCATGGTATAACGACTGTTCCATAAAACCAAATTAACTAAAAGCATAGTGGTATGCTTGTGTATCTAGTACACCAACCTGTACATACTGGTCTGATAAGGGAACTGGTAGGTACTAGTATTTGAAACCTTGTTCCCCGTAGAGAAATCGAAAAGGAAAATATCCATGCAGTGAACAAGCAGGTGTGCATGCATGCTCAATGAATATTTGTTATTTCCATCCATATGGCCGGCCAACTTATTGTTTCAATTATAAATTTTCTATGACAACACATTCAAAATCCTCCATCCAAAATTACATGATTATAGAAATTATTGAACCAACATGCAGTATGTTGCAGAAAACAAAAGATTAGCACTGGAAGTATTTACTGATGTCAAGAAGTTTACATAAGCTGTAAAAACGTTTTTAATGCTATGCAAACTTTAGTTATAGGCAAAGGGAGTAGCAAAATGCATTACAGAAGTAAAACATCCAAACTATGATAAGAGAGCTACAAAAGAGGAAGATAGTAACTCAAGAAATATAGGTATAAGAGGATAGAGACATGCATGGCAGGATTAAGGCATCTAAACTATGCTATGAAAACAAACCAAAAAGAAATATAGAAAAAGGGAAACAGCGAAATGGATGACAGTACTCAAACAGGATTAGGACATTCAAATACTCTGATTTCATACGTAAAATTTACAACTTAAAAAGTTCATCCCAACATAGTCAAAATGATGAAATGCATCACCATGATAAGCATACCAACTACATTTACCTTGATCAATAACATTTTGCCGTCCCCTTATAGCTTGAACAGCAGATTTCAGAGTATTTATTGAAATTTGAAAATCCTTAAAAAGTTGTCTTCCAAATCTCCGATCATCTGCATAACTAAGTACAATATGCTCAACCGACACAAAAGAGTCACCATACTCTTTCTTGTATTCCCTGGCCCTCTGAATTAAAGTTTCAATATCTCGTCCCAACATGCTACCAGCAGTCTCACCCAGAACCTGGAAAGAAGCCATTTATCTTGGCATCTTGGTTAAACAAAAAGACAAAAGACATGTTTTATCTTGGCAAGCTTTAGTTGCTCGGAAATACAGAATTTAAGACAACACATGATCAGAAGACTAGCAAGTAGGAACAAGCAGAAACAACAAATAAGGTGAATAACATAGATTTAAGATTTGGTGTGTCATAGTTTCTGTGTCTTCATCAATGATCTGAGCAAGGTTTTGAAATTCTTTCATAATGCGCCGGTTTTAACACAGTAACGATATGAAAATGCAGTATTCAGATCACCAGCAACCTTGCAATCACTTAAGTGATATTCATCATAAAACTTTGATCTACAGTAAGTGTATGCAAGTATACCATATTAGTGTGATTGGCCTAAATTTCTCCTGTTTAGACCCAAAACATCTAAAAGACAAAATACAGATCAATGTAAACCTTAATTTAAAAACAAAAAACAAATGACTTAATACAAATCAATGTAAAACCTCAAAATTGAAAATAAAACCCAAATGGTTCCACTAAAGGCATGCTGATTAATGGGAAAACAACTTCCAACTATCTGCAGATTAGAGGAGACAATAGATTAAAAGTACAGCCAACCACCATCTTCTCATATTCATTTAACAAACAATGTTGATAGTAAAAATAAGTCAAATGAAAACACCCAAGTATCAAAATGCACTACCTTAGGTTGCCTCTGGATGAATCTATCAGTAGCTTCTAGAAGCTTAGTATTATCAACTCCTGCCTTGGAAAAGATGCGACGGGCAAGCCCATTTTTCTGCTCCAGTAATGATTTCATCAAGTGTTCAGTCTCTACAATTTGATGCTTGCTCTCTTTTGCAATTTCAGGTGCCGAAACAATAGCTTGCCAACTCATCTCAGTAAATTCTTGTTGAGTAATCTAACATGGATAGAAGTTGCAAAGGAGTCATATTCATAATGTACTTACCATAACAATAGTGCTTAACTTGAATGCAAATATCTATATCAGCAATATAATTATCGATTATATAAAAATCAAGCACATGCTAGAAGGTGTAAATGTTGACAAAAAACATATGCAGAAGTCACAGAATTAATTAAGCCAGTAAATGTGTACAAACAAGTGTCTACAGTAAAAGTAAAGCTTTGAAAACATGATATTCATTAGCATATAGGAAACAGAAAAGAAAAGATGGCAAATAAACCATGGCACAGATCCGTTCCAAGACTTCATTAAGAAATCTGCAAACTGTATACTCAGTGAAGGCCAAGTCAAATCCTCCAAACATCACTGGTAAGACATGTTTGAGGCAAAAGGAAGTTTGGTTAAAACTTAAAAGCATGAGAAAATTAAGCTACAAATTATTGCTCAGAAAAAAAAAAACCAAAACTCCATTCTATCTTTCCCTCAACAAGTAACCATTTATCAGGAAAGACAACCTAATGAGAATCAACAGTTCTGCCTATTTTAGGGCACACATTTGGAAGAAATTCTGCCTATACATAGAGCAAACACTTATATATTCATATAAGAAAGAATTCCAATTGAGATTCCATGCTTGCGGAAATTGATTGGTCACAGGGGCGAACCTGTGAGACAATGAGCGTGGGTATCACTACAGTAATAATTTGTGAGCTAAAATGAATTTTTAAAATGGTCACCATGGCAAAGATTTACTTAAAAACTCTCAAAAGTTGGTCAGCATATCATGAAATTTAAGTTGTATGGACAATTTTGTTACTTGTGGTGGACCTTAACTCCTTTTTGCTTGTTGCAATTTCTCTTCTTCCTTCTATTTCTGTTAATGTATCCCTCAATTTTAGATACAGAGAGACCAATCTCTATATTTTCACTTCATGCACCTCGATGCCCATCCGTGCTGTGTCGCATACTCGTAATGTGATCACTAGGGCAATCGTAAGGGACGTTAATTTCCCAATAAAATAATAATCCTCGTGTCTGTAAGAGCAGAATTACTACATCTTATGCAAGAAATCACAAAAAAATTCTTATAATCTAGAAATTGGTAGAATCAAGAGGACACCAAGCTTGCTCCAAAGTTAAAGAGTGTCTTCCTCATTTTTGGCACCGAATATCTTAAAGCGCACACCAAGCCAAAACAACAAATTAGCGTAAATCCCCAGTCAAGATCTACTAAACAAAGCAAGATAGACCGGAAAGAGAAGTACCCTCCCATCCTTGTTAGCTTCGCATCTGACGACAACCGACCTCGACCTGTTCCCAACCCGCCCAGCGCTCTTCGACACGAAGAGATCGCTCCTCCCGAGGGTTTCCGACCACTTCAAGACCCTAAGGGGCCTCACCGACGCACGGCCCTTGGAGGGGCTGGGGAGGGCGAGCGAGCCCGAGAAGGAACGGATCCCGGATTTCCTCGACGGCAGTGGGAGGACGGGGAGGTGGTGGTGCGGGGCGCAGAACACGGCGGCCATGGGCGTTCGTCGCTTCTTGGTTCGTCTGCGGCGAGGGCGTTCCCGTGGTTTGGGGGAAAAGCTAAGAGGTCTTTCTCGTAGGTAGAGTTGTGAGAATGGGCTGCGAATTCTTTCTCGTAGGTTCGTCGGAGTTCGTGAAGGTGTGAGAGAGCAAAGGATAAAGCTCAGGAGGTCTGACAGTTACAGCTTTGGACCGTCTGATCCTGATCCTGCGGCAGTTCCGCGTCGGACCACGTGAAAAGCTCTGGATGGGTTTAGCTACGCAAATCCGAATTCTATCCCGAACCCGATCCGACCACGTGGAAGGACAGCGGACGCTCAAGAACGATAGCGGGTCGGACTTTTTTTTGGATGTTCGGATCTATCCGACCTATTTATATTTATTTCTTAGTAAGTAATTGAAGTGAAAGATATAGATAACTGATGGGGCTCTAACTTCGTTCGGTTGCACACATATTATTATTTTTATTGATAAATGATAATAACAGTGAGTCAAATGTTTAATATTAGATACGTTCGGCTATCGATATAGATATACTTGGTTACATGAATTTGCTAAGGGGATGTTTTATCGGATTCGGATCAAGACCATGTGTGTGGACTCGGGTTAGCAAAGTCATCGATAAGGAAGGAGGAGTGTGTGTGGTTGACACCACAATTTGGGAAGTTCTATTATTTGAGTTTGATCATGCATTCTCCTACTTTCACAAAATAATTAAATCTATCTCAAAGAATAATTTAGCTTAATACATGGAGGCATAGACTTCAAGAAATTTGTTCTGTTACTCCAATGCCTTTCGTTGGTGCTCTCTCGGCATGACAACACATGTGAGTTCTGTCGACGTCCATAACCCTCTCAGTGATCTTTCTACAAGTTTCAAGGCTCTTGCTATTGATAACAGTTGTATATACACACTTGCAGACAAAGAAGTGGCATGCAAACTTCTTCTGTCTGCATGTTAATATTTGTAGAAGGGGCAGATAAGTAACAGGAAGAAATTAGTATGCACTGTGGCTGTCAGTAGCCTGAGATGATTTACCTTGACACTGTCCGAATTGCCCACGAAAATATTTATTGTCCGAATGGGCGGCAGATATGTAACAAGCAAAGCTGCTGAGATGATTTACCTTAGAAAATGTTATTTTCTCATTGCAGAAGACTGAATTGCTTATGATAACAGACATGGAGAACAATAAATATTTTCGTGGGCAATTCGGACGGTGTTGAGATGGTGGTGGTACTCAGAAACAACAGGAAGAAATTAGTATGCAATGTGGCTGTCAGTAGCCTGAGAGAAGTAAATTAGATTGTGTCTTGAATCCCAGTTGACATAAACAAACATCACTGGCATAAACAGAATCCAAGTTAAGGTGAAGAAAAGTTCTAGATATTTCACCATCTACCACGATCTCGTTTGCTACAGTACGATTACGATGTGTCGTCAAACAAATGATCCACGGAACACAACCGGTTTCCACCGTGGGTAGGACCAGAATCACAGACGATCAAGAAACAAAGAGCACACCTCCTCCATGCACCGTGGAGATTGCGTCAATGCTTCTTCTTCTGAACATAAATGTCTTCAACTCTCGGCCGCAGCTTTTGCTTTTTGCTGTTTCTTCACCATGGCTGCATGTTTCTGCCCCGCAATGTGATATTCATATACTTTCTGACTGTTGACCACTACATTACAAAGGGTGCAAACCTTCACCTCTTCTGCTGCTGCCCCTCCCTCGAGAACCCTGCGCTTTTTCTCCTCCAACTCCTCAGTTGTTGCTAGAGCACCTCTTTTCCTTTTTTGTTCACCTACATATTTTGCTTCCTCAACAATGGATGTTTCCTTCTCCACAGTGGCTATAGGTTCTTCTTTTTCCTTTGCTGTAACAGACTCTTGTAGCTTCTGCAGATTTTTCTGATGCTTTTTCCCTTGTTTATGTATCATCAGGACTTCCTGAGTGTCGCAGTTGATCTTACAAACTTCACAATATGCTGATTGCACTACTTTGGTGGTCCACTTCTGGTCTTTCAGGGTCCTTTTCTTTGTTAGTTTAGAGGTAGGATGCAGTGCCATGTTCCAATCTGGGAATTGCATATGGGATGGAATTGGTTGTTCCAGTTCCGTAGAAAATTGTGGTTGACCCTGCAGGCAAGTAGCATCCGAAGAAACCAATGGAAAACTTGTAAAAACTTAAAAAGAATGAAGAAGTAAGCCACCTGACTGGAGACTTTCAATGGCATAAATTTGAAAAGAATAAAGTAAGACGCCTGACTATATTTTTCAATGGCATCAGGAAAAAAAATTCCCAATCATCCGTAAAACGATACTCTCCCCTAAGAAGAAACAGAAACATTTTTTCTTCGGCCAAAGGCTTATAGTTTGAACCAAATTGAATACATGTTATCCTATCTGGCTGTATCATAATTGTGTTATGCCAGCATATCTATAAGCAGTCAGAACATTAAAGATACAAGGATACTAATGAAAACGTCCAAAAACAATGGTCAATCTTGTACAAAATAATCCAATTATTGTAAAATAGTGAGCAGCTGAAAGAACTTGCAGTCTCAAAAATTTGAGTAGTAAACCTGTAGCCATACCAAAGATAATACTAAATCAAGGGCACTGGACATATAAGCAGGAAAAATATACTATATATGTATTTTGAATCATTAAAAATCAAATTGAGGATCTTTGTCCACTGGTTAACTGCTAAGCCGGATACACAGAATTAAACAACATGATCAGTTGAGGAATTTATACATTTAAGCACCAAAAGTTCCATTTTCAATTACACCCAACAAAATAGCATCTTACAACTTCTTTCCAAATTCTTTTTTGGATAAAATAGCTACAAGTTGGAGACAAAAGATATCCATACTTATAACATAACAGATCTAATTCTATTTCAATAATAGTCTACCATTTACAGGAAAATCTAAATGCTCACCAGAGAAAAAGGATGAGTTACTATCAATACCGCAAAAAATTTTAACCGAAAATAAGCTATAAAGTTATCAGTATCTTGCATAGCAAGATCGGCTGATCATATTTGTTTGTTTTGTATTACTAAATAACAGTTGGTATATTGTGTAAATGCATGATGGAGGAAACGGTTGAAAGGTGTTAGAACGAACTAACATAACAGCTGGTAAAATAGGAATTATAACAATAAAAATGCAACATGATAATATATATAAATTTGGCAACAGTTTTTCCTGAAGATCTCTTGCAGGAAAAGGATAATGTCCAACTTAGAGTTGTCAGTTATATACTTTATGGAAATGGCAAGTCAATTCAAGGAATTTCTCACACAAGTATTCAATTAGTTCCGACTTTCTTAGTATTGAATTGGGATCAGGAACAATATGGTTCTCCGGGTGAGTTTTACGCTTCCTTTGTTACGGTAAGAACAAATGATCTGATTTCTGATTTAATAAGAATTGAGGTGGTCAAGTCCACTATGTCGTATACCAGAAAATGAAATGATAGGACTAGTTCAGGATTGAATTGCAGTAATGGATTTGGTCGCACAAATATCAATCCTTGTTTTTACAAGGCCAAGGTTCAATCACTCACCCAACATCAAGGTACTATTGGTACATTGTTAAATCGAAATAAGGAATGCCAATTTTTGATAATTTTGTCATCACCCAATTGATCCAAGGGTGAACATGACTAACTCCGAGCAAGCAACGTCTGATGATTGCCTTTTACCCTTGAGATATATTTACAGAAGAGGCAAGAGTTTCAAAAATGAAGAACTGGAAGAGGAATTAAGACAAACACTTACAGCGCTATGACCGAGTGGATTAGCGCCGGGGAATGGATGAATCGCCTCCACCGCGAATCCATGTTGTTCGCTACCACCACGACCGTGGTAGTACAACGACACCCCGGAAACCCCCGCCGGACCTTCTCCTCCGCGATATGAGCAGGATGCCGGGTGAAGGACCTCGTGCCCACCGCGGGGAGCGTAGAAGCCACCGACATAGGGATCTACGGGGAACGGGCGGTGGATGGGCCCGGGAACCGCCGGCGGACTTTCTTGTCCAGGATAAGGGTAGGGCACCGGGTGAAAGCCGTCGTGCACACCACGGGTTGCGTAGAGGCGACTGGCATAGGGATCGGCGGGGATCCGGTGGTGACTGGCATGGGCGTCAGGTCTGACTGGGGTCTCAGGATCGCCAGGAGGATAAGGGTTGGGGTGAGGATTAGGATAGGGATAGTAAGCGACGGGGTGGGGAAGGAGCTGCTGCGGGACCGGCTGCGGCGGCGGTGCGCTGTAGAGGTGGGATTCGGGGTGGTGGTACGTCGGCGGCGGCTGCGGCGGCGCCTGGGGTTCGGCCCACCTACGGCTGTAATCCATAACCTAGAGAGGTAGTGGCAATGGGGAAAGAGAAGGCGAGAAGATGTGATGTACTCCTCCGCCACGGTGGCTTTGGCGGAGAGAACGACACCACAACCGGTGAAGTTACCGTTCGCATTGTCGCGCTCCTACCTGCGCTGCTGCAATAAAGTAAAACAGAAAAAAAAAAAAAAAAAAAAAAAAATTCCAAGGATGGACGCCTCATGAGTCACAAGAAACATGCGTTTTGAATAAGAATCTTCCTTCAGTAAATATCATTACATAATTACCAGTTTATGATATTAATGCACTCGTGCCTTGTTGAGCTAATGGTCAATTACTAATTTTCCATCTGTATCTCATTATAATACTAGCATTGAACAATGCAATTGATCAATTGATTCAAATCTTCATGTAAGATTCTCATGACTTTCAAGTAATATTACCAATTTGAATTCATTTTTTTCTATTTAGTATTTAAATTTTAAATTGCAACATATAAAGCCAAACAATGTTTTAAATTGATATAAAGTTCGATTAAATTTGAAATAAGTTAAAACGTTATAAACAAAATTTTAAACACATATGTCTCTATTATAAGCCTTATCTAAGAATGAAAAAGGTCTAAATTTTAACCATTTTTACCAAACCTTCGAACTTTACTTCTTCTTTTTTCCCCCATCATTTGGTATTTTAAAATTAAAATATGAGATAAGCACCTAAAATTGATTTACAATTTACGGCTCATTTGCATGCAATTATAAACATCAAATAAAAATCAGAGTCGCCTAAATTTCATGTGTTTCACACTTCATTTTACTAAATTATGGATCTTAGTTTTATCATTTTGTATACTGTAAATGAAGAAACGATCTTAAATTGATTGACAGTTTAACTGTGTGATTTCAACTCGTGTGCATACAAAGATAGAACTTATAGCTCATTTATAAATGATTTTAGTATGAAAATTACTTATAGGGGGACATCGCATTATTGTGATTTTGGGTGTACCGTACGATGAGTCATAAACGATCGAGATGTAAAGATCATCATCGCACGACGCGATTCTGATATCCGGAACTCGACCGGGCCGCTACACAATAATAGCCGTCGGATCGCAGCACCCGACGGCCCTACATGGTTTTCCTGACTGACGTCGGATCGCAGCAGTCGACACTACCATTAATAAGACACTCTCACTGGCTACGCACAATTGGCTTAAATAAGAAAACCATCTTGATCACATCGAAATACCTGGTGGCTTCGTCTGTCTTGTTGTCTTGGAATTTATGTTGAATATCCAATTCATCCTCTTGTTTGGTATGCATAGAACCCGAAACGATTTACCTGCAATCAGTCGAGCGAGAAGTGAACATCCACACCTCAATATCTTCTCTTGCAGATGGAAAGAGCATCACCCACGCCACCGAGGTCATCGACAACCTTGATCCAGTTGCAGTCACCAGGACAGAGAGACCAAGCCACCACCTCCCTCTTCGACTGGCATGAGCTCCGAACCATCATCGGCCTCCTCGGCCATGCGCTGACACCCCGGTGGACACCGAATCACCGGAAGACGCAGAGCGGCAACCTGTACGACTCGTTGGAGCTCAAGGCAGTGGTGAACCAGATCGACAGGACCCTGCACGCAGCCCAGCATGGTTGTTCACCCTACCGGAGCCCGAACCTGCTGAAGAAGTTTTACAGGAAGAAGAGCAAGAAACTGAAGCAGGTTGCAGGACCAGAACCAGAGAATGGACATACCTCTTACAGCCATGCGGGACAGAGCAGAGGGATTGTCCCAAAGATCTGGAAGAAGCTCAAGAGGGCCTTTCGAAGACGACGGTCAGCTTAAACCAGACCTCTGCCGGGGCCCTGATGCATGAAGATCAACATAAATTTGCATCAGTTCTACACACAGAAAAACTACCAACGCACTGAAGAACATGAGAGGAAAGCAAGTAGAAATATACAACCTTGTCCAAACTATTAACAAACAAGATGTTTCTCCTTGTACACTGTTGCCAAGGCATACTACAGGTTGCTGTCCCTTCTTTCTGTGTTTCCCTTCAACTCCTATGCTTCTAGCTGTATCATCTTCCATTTTCGTGATCTCTTGCTTTAGTTTATGCACATAGACCACAGCAAAGTATTTGCACCTTTTCCAAAAATTTCACTGAATAATTCTTTATGAAACATAACATGGAAAAGACAGTAACAAGTCTTAGAAGTTTTGAACTGTAAAATACAATTTCACATGGACTCTGCAACGAGCCCACAAGCATGAGGAAATGGACATAGATCCAATGTCAAGCCTCCATGATGCTAATTATAGGCAGCTGTAAGTGACACGTATAAAGAAAACATACAAACTAAAGAACAAAGATGTTATGTATAATGTACAAGAATTTTCTGATATCTACAAAACCCAGAGTATGATTTATGATTTCAACTTCATGGAGGAAAGGATATTAAGGTGTCCAATAGCCATCGATATTTGCCCAGGTACTATGAAAGCCTTAGTGCCATCTCCTGTAGAAGGGCCCGTTTCTGTGAGGCAGTGATCACATGGCTGCTTTCAGCATTCTCTAGCACATCGGTTATTATTGCAGCGGCATGACCAAGCGGCTCCTCTGATACTCTCTTCAACATGAAAGCCTAAGTATTCAAACGAGTACAACATGAAAGGGGAATATATTGAGTATTAGTATAACAATGGCACAAAATATGGAGGTAGGTATGAAACCTGGCCATGATGAGATATTGCTAATGTGCATGGCTGCTGAATCCAAGGCTCCCCATCAACTTGAACAGGGAATGGAACAAATAACTGAATCTTAATTAGCTGGCCTTGTGCTAGTCTCCGAGCTCGAGAAAGCCCAACCTAGTACCACATGAGAATTTTCAGATTTTGACTCCCATTTAAAATAAATTATACTATGTTAAGTGTCACTAGACTACAGTTCATGAACAACAAATCTAGCTTTATATGCCAACGTGATTAAGTTAGAATTCAGCTAAGGAAAAACAAAACAAAAGTTTTTTTTTTTAACAAAAGTTAATGAACAACAATTTTGGCTTTATATGCCTCCGTGATTAAACTATAATTCAACTAAGGGAAAAAAAGAGAAAAGACATAATTCAGCTATCTACCTGAAGCGTCCCCAGATGCCAAGTCCCGCTGATACTGACAACTTCTATCATCTTGTCATGCATTGACTGAGGATCAAAATTGTCATTGTTGTCCTCCTCATTTTGCCATAAGTCAACACCTCCCATATAACTTCCAATGTTTGCAACAAGTATTCCTTCTGCGTCCTGCAGATATTCAGTACATTCAGCATTTTGCATGAAGTACATGAAGCAACATGGAATGAGAAGAAAGGCCATCCAATGAACTTCAAACAAATATTAAGCACAGGACACTATTAGTGAAATTGAGGTCAAAAGTAAGCAGCCTTCAAGACAAGAAAGAAAAAGCAAGGTTGCAAGAACTGATTTGGACACAAGTACATGCAAGGAAAAGTGTACACACAGGTTACAGTAGAGTCATCCCTACCTACACATGATTTTGAGATATAGTAGACACACAGGCACTATAACACCTTCAAGCAAAAAGAAAAAAATCTAAAGGCATATGATAGTCATCAAGACGATACCACACTCCAATGTACTTATGTAAAGATACACATTAGTTATTTGTGGCATCCACTGCTAGGATGTGATAGCTTGATTTAAACTTTACCATGATTAACACACATCTTACAGGATAACTCATACCTCAGGAACCTCTATTTCAACTGCATCAACCTCTAATCTGATCTGCCAAGGCAGGTCTGCGAATGTCCTGTCCATGATGTTCTTTGCACCTTCTCTTGCATAAAGCATCTTATTTAGGAACTGCAGTCAAGCCAAGATAAAACCTTGAGCTGCTAAATCATGTAAAACCACAAAAACAAAATAAATAACATCATAAGAGATCAGCAAATTAAATCCAATTTTTCAATGTTAGCTGACAAAACATAGGAGTTGAGGCTCTATTATGCTGCTACATAAAACATGAATAACTTTAATATTATTATTAGGAAGGTAGGCAAATGGATAAAGATATCAGTTAAATTTTGCTTGTTGCTGCTACAAAATGAATTTATGATTACATAATTTTAAGCAATCTTGCAATACAATTCCCATGTAAAGCATTTAAAACCCTACTCTCTAGATTGACCCCAACCGCTACTCAAGGATTGTGTGCAAACATCTTTCAATCACAACTACATCACTCTAAAATTTTATGCTGGAATCATGTCCTTCAATGAACTCTGGAAGGTGGGCATGCAACCACAGTGGTCGAAGTCTGAACCAGATTGACATGTAACATGCAGTTCTTTCTGTACGTATGACTAAAATTTCCAACTCACATCAAGCCCACTATCTGCACTAACTCAGAGCTGATTCTCATGAGCTGCTGCAGTCCCACGTCGAATCGTTCTAGTCCTAAACCAAATCGCACACCATTCTTCATTTGCTGCTCTGTGCGTATCAACATATTATATGGTTTGTAATGGTAGCCAAAATAAAGAGCCAAGAAGCTCAGATCAGTTCCCGATCCTAACTTGGAGTGGTTAAAAGCTACCACTCCATCCATCAGAAGTTACTACCAAACTTTGAGCAGCTAAAGCAATAATTTCATCTGCCTAAAAAACAGAAAGCTCGAGAACATGTTTTCAAATGTCATCCAAAATTTTCTTATTTCCAGTTCAAGCTTTATAAAGTACCAACCAGTTTGAGACCACAATTAACTTCAGAGGTAACTATTCATCGAATTTTGTGACATAAAAGGAACAGAAGAAAAGTTATAAAACGAACAGAAAAGTCCCTAGTCACATTTAGTGCAGAGCTAGCTGTAGGTTACATGCACCACCATGTCATGGGCCCATATGTAACAGCCCCACCTTAGTTGGTCATCTTGGAGCTAGAGGCCCAATCAGGCTTAGTGCAGCCTTATACAGCACGCACTGGCTCCAATTCTAGCAACTGTAGCAGGCAGCAGTCTGGGCTAGCCTGAAAATGGTTTTTTCATTTTAAGGATACCTAACTTAAGCAAGAAAAGGGAGGAGAAATCTCACCTAAAATAGATAACAGCTCGATCCAGAAAAGATATAGAATAAAAAAGACTAAACTACTTTAACAACAACTGAGAGAAGCTGCCAAGCCTCCTCATAAAAATCCTAGTGACTTTAAATTAGCATTTTAATATTAGAAGGAGCTCTATAGGTGCAGTTTGAGTCTAATTGGTGCCTGATGGGATTTTCATTTTAAGGAAACCTAACTGAAGTAAGAAAAGGAAGGAGAAATCTCACCTAAAACAGATAATAGCTCGATCCAGAAAAGATTTAGAATAAAAAAGACTCAACTACTTCAACAACAACTGAGAGATAAGCTACCCTGCCTCCTCAAAAAAACCTAGTGGCTTTAAATTAGCATTTTAATATTAGGAGTTCTATAGGTGCAGTTTGAGTCTGATCGGTGCTTGACAGTCCTCCACAGATATATAATATGGGTTAGAGAAGTTGTTTAGCTACTATGAGTTGGATTTGGCAGGTGGTGAAGGATTCTTTTAGTGGAATTTCACATCATTACGGAACTCCCAGACACGAGAATTTTCACTGTTCAAACAAAAATTTGTAGGGGGAAAAATGACGAAAATAGATACCTGATTGAAAAACTTTTCAGGGTTTTCTTCACGAAGATTATGAATGTCTAGGGCAACCTTTGCATCACATCCAATCCCTGTAAATATATAAGAATAAGTTATTGGTCTATTCAAAGGACCATAGGAAATCTTGCACTGTATACTTTGCATTGCATACCTAGATAGTTATTCATAAATTTCGGGGGATGGACATGCTTAGATTGCAAATCTTCTATTGTTATCTTCCACCTATCAAGAATGGTGACTGCAGCATGCTCTATGTGGTGCAAAACTGTGCATAGACCTCCTTGTCTTTGGATAGCCCCAAGACCACCTCCCCAGGACAAAACTCTTGCAAGATCATTGCCTGTGCCAGCTGGAAGAATTGCAACAGGTGGAGGTGATTCATAGTTTTGTTTGTCTATGGCATCAAGCACCCAACCAACTGTACCATCTCCACCACATACAAGTATCCTAAAGTGGGGTACCTTTCTGAATAAAGATAATCCTGCCTCTGGCCCATTTGTCGAACTCAACTCAAAGACCTGGAAAAATAGTAGGAAAGATATAACAACCATTAGCAGAGACAATGCTACTTCATCTGTCAAGGTAAGTGTGTAAGCAGGTAAAAATCTAGAAACACATTCTACCTTTGACGCAACAAAAAGGAACCAAAGGAAAACAGATATGGGACTTGGGGATCGGGGATCGACAGGGTTTAAAGTAAGAAGTTTCACAATGCCAGAATCATCGATTACAGAAATCTCAACCACCTCTTTGTGATATAGGAGAACTAAACAAGAAATAAAAAGGCAAATCTGGGGGAGAAAATTTGGCTATTTAGTAACTTAGTTTCTTTCTGATATTAATATTATTTGTCTTCCTTCTTTTTGAATTATTCCCAAAGTCTCATAATTTCATTCAACTCAATCATTATGATGAGCTCCATTCATATTTTTTTCACCTGAGTTACACCCAACAATCTATCAGTCCAAATATTGGCTGAAAAGTATTTGGCGTAGGTCCCAAGCCTTAGATAATATCCAATTTTGTGTTAAACGTCCTAAATGGAAATAAAAGGTTTAAACTGACAAATGTCATAATTTAACAAAGGGTGTCATCAAGGCAGTTTATTCAAATAACTAAGACTGAACTAACCCAGATCACATGCCGTTTTATGACCATTGCCGACTCAGATAACCTAATAGCTGTTGTGACCAATCCAAAAATGATGCTTTAATTTATTTAGCTAGTTGAAACAATTTTATCTGATTTCTTGAAAAAAGCACCCTCCGGATTTAGATTGATTAAGAAGGTCAATAAATAGTCAAAGATTCAAAAAGTCAGTGGAATAAAATGATATTTACATAATAAAGGTTAACATAACATAAAATGGAACAAAACTCAAACATACCAATAAATTGAAGCTTTTGCATGCATAAGCAAAATGAAGTAGAAATTCAATTACCAAACCAATGGTCAGCTATCAAGAAGCAACAGAATAATGTTTTTGTGGACCATCATTGAATTAAAATGTTTTACATGTAAATATTAAATAAATATGATTCTGGCAAAGAACTGAAACAACATAAAGCAAGGTAGATTTGCATTAAAGAGGAAAAAAATTACAAAAGGGGTCACCAGAAAACAAATAAGCTTTTCTTTCTCTTTTCTTGTTGGAACATAAAGCAATGATCAAAGTTAATACAAAATTTATAAATTACACCTAGTCTGCACCATAGTGTACAGGAAGCTCAATAGCAGCTAAAAATTGCAAAACTGCAGCATGATATAATTCTCAATAACTCACTGTTGAAAGGATGATTTAAAAAGAAAAAAAATTAGAATCAGGGAGTGGATAACATTGTTATATCAAACCATTCTAACAACTAACCTGTACAGGGTTCAAAAGAACGTGCAGCCTACGTCTCAATGAGTCACCACGTTGTGCACCACTTTTCTTATTAATGAAAACAAGTAGTGGTCTGGCATCAGAAGGTATGTCGACCAATTCATATTTTTGGTTGTTCACCAGATTATGATAATCTTTTTTTTTAGTAAATGAGGCACTTCTTCTTGGCTCCGCCTTCATCACATCTTCATGATCACTATCACCACCTTGATGGCGATTCCCAGCTTCAGTGACTCCATTACAATGTTCACCATTACCAAGGGAACCCTTAGACACTGAGTGAGAATCTGCTATGCTATCCTTAGATGAGCCATTTGTACTATTGTTATCAGCAGAATCAACAGAAATTTCCATGTCATGCTTGTACTTTTTAGTCTGATTCATAATATGTCCCCGTACAGTAGATGCCAGTTCATTTGCCCCATGTGTTATAGAGCTCAGGAAACCACTTTTTTCAGTCTTGCTCAAGTCCTTCACAAAGAGTGGTGACAAGATAAGGCGCCTAAATGGTCCTAGGTCACAAATATCACCTGTTTCATTAGCCATATTTATGTGACAATCCACATGTACGGGGTGTTGGCACCACATACAACACCAAACTGGAGAGCCACTAAGAAAAGATCCACTGCAAGGCTCTTCACAATAACTGCAGCAAGGAGTTTCTTCAGTTCGATCAGCTGCTTCTGTCCATTGTACAGTCCATTGGTGGATTACATGTTTATAACCTATCATGGAGACACATTTGCAATCTTGGTGTGCCTTTGAAGAGCATGCCAAGTGTGCAGCAGCGCCACAAACATCACACAGGTATACTGAACTATTCGTAGTCATCATCTGTCCAAGAGGTTGAGGTGGTACCACATCCTCCAAGCACACACAACATTTTAGACCTTTCGCATGAGAACCAGATTCTGCGCTCCAACTATGAGCAACACCTGGAACCTTATGCTTTGCTTTTCTTCGCTTCCTTGTCCTGGCTATAGCCTTCATCCAGTTTAAACTGAGAGTCCGCCGCCATACGGTCAACAAGTAAACCAAAGACAAAATCCCAATAAATGCAGATATTAAATAGACACCAAGAGAACTCCAGAACTCTGTCATACCAGAAGAATGTTTACCCCACCAAAAGCTCTCTTCAAAAGCATCCATTCCTTTTGGTGACCTAATAGTATTATATATATGTGGTCTATGATAAAGATAGCAATTATGCTTCTTAACTTCCAAGTTGCAGGTCAAAGTTCAAATTCATGCATGTGAAGATTAAAAAATGAAGCTGCACAAGGGAATGTTGTAATCGAGGAAGAGGCTTAACCACGTTATGTTCCTGAGGAGCAATTTTTCCTGAATGCAATTCAATAAAGCTCCCAGCACCTTAAGTGAATTAGGATAACAGCTCTGAAAAAATCAAAATTACATTGGAGGTATCTATCATGGACCCTAGTCTTCCTATAGAATTCATTTTTCCACCATCAGTTCTTAATTACCAATAATTTGGGAATACTTTAGTTCAAGAGACCAAACCATAAGTTTCTGATTTCTTCTTACAAATTATTGGCCTCACTTTGATCTGCAATAAATAAATAAAAGAGAATATATGTTAATAATACTTAGCTGGAGAAGTATTCCAACTTATGTAAGATGGGACATTAAAAAATATTATGCATACAATCAACATTTCCAACTCTTTCTATATCTTCAAAGGCTGATATACACAAAACCCAATGGCAGATCTGAAAAACACAACAGTATGTCCATTACAATATGCTAACAATATACAAGAATATATAGAACTCAAAAAACTAATAAACAACCAAATTAGTGAAGCAAAACAGATACCACAAGAATCAACTAATCATTTGGTCACTTAATTTTGCCAACTAAGCTGTACCAACCAAACTTCCTAGCAAGAGACAACTAGGTGCCTAACCTGGCTGACGCACTCTTAGCCTGGTTCAATCTAGCTTTTCCTTGAGCGAATTTCTGGTTCAAATTAAAAGACCTGATTTATCACAATAAATCTGGATTTGGAAAAGGCTAGTCTTAGAGTGAACTTCCCAAAATACAATAATGGCCAGATCAACCTCACTGTAAATACTACATGATTCTCTTGATACAATCATATTAATTCCAACTATAAAGATACTATCAAGTATCAACACATATTACTAGTATCTACAACTAGTCGTTTCACCATACTACGATTTTTTTTTTCAAATAAAAGATATGTGTTACTCAAAAAAAGTGATTACAGATCTAATGGGGAGAGGAGTGACATTGATAGAGGGTGATTCCTAGACATTGGTGACGCACCGAGATGCTAGAAAGTGAGCTTCACTGTTAGAGCTACAGGGAATGTGACAGAAACTAACAATGATGACCTCCTTGGCTACAAACAAAATGTACCGAAAGAGAGAAGATAGGCACCAATGTACCTTGATTACATTAGAAACATAGTTGATGCAGTTCATAGAGTCAGAGAGGATCAAAAGGCATCGAAGATCAAGCGTTTAAGCTCGTTGGAGCCCCTTAAGGATGGCAACACCTTCGGCTTGAGTGGAGGAAGCGACAAAACATGGAGAACATCCAACCGCAATCAAGTTGCCTTGTACGTACCAAATAGTATACCCATAGCCTGCACCGTGTTGGTTAGGTAAAAAAGCTCCATCGCATTCGAGAACAGAATCATGCAGCGGAACGGTGGAAGTGGTTATAGTGTTGATGGACAAGTTCCCCTCGCATCTCTTGTTGAATTGAATGAGGTCATTGGTACAAATCACCACCTTCCTCCATAATGAAGAAGTTTTGGCTTGAAGGTTGCAAAAGGAGTTGCGATTTAACCAAAGATGCCAAAGTGAAAGGCCAAAAATACTTCAAAGATCACAATTTGGAATAAGGTTGGAAGGATGTGTTTCAAGAAGCCAGGAGCTTTGATGCCAGGTATCAAGGAGAGTGAAATTGGGTCGTAGGTGATTTTGAGCGATTGCCCAGGATTCTTGAGCAAGATCACATTCAAAGAAAAAACATGCCTAGGAGAGACAGAGTAATGCTTGCAAACATGACAGCTATCATTTTGAGCATGGAGGATTCCGGAGATGTAACTAGATGTAGGCAATCTATTGAGCAAAAGTTTCCAAATTAATATTTTGGTTTTGAGATAGACATTTAGGCTCCACATAACCCTCCATCAAGGCCAATCATCTTCATCTTTATGGTCCTCCTTTCTCAACAACTGGTAAGCACTTTTACTAGAAGCTTGACCGTTTGGAGTAAAGGACCATGCCCAAGAGTCATCATCGGGGCGGGCTGAAATATGGATGTTTTGAATCATCTAAATTATCAGGGGGTGAAACGATCTTCGAAGAGTATGGGGATTCCAGTGATTTCTCACTATAGTGTGAATTGGCTTAAAAGGTTACACGATTATGATACATCCTTAGTTTCTAAGGAAACTGAAAACATTTCCTGTTGAAGTTGCAAAGTAAAATAGACGATAAAATTCACAATAACCAATCCAAACAGTCTATTGACATCGAAGACAATTATAACTTCAATATTTTCCGAATATTAAGCGCAAACTGAGAGTCCTTAAAACTGTAATCTTCAAGAAGAGAAACAAAGTCCAGAACCCTACACCAACTCAAATGCCTCCATCCGCACCAAAAACTCCAAGAAAAATATAATTCAAGAACTAGGAATCCATAGGAAACGGGAATCGAACACCATCTGTCACCAATTATAACACGACTGAGTATAAATCGACGGAGGCCAGCAAAATTCAAGGATCAGACAAAGAAAGCATCAAAGATGAAGGGGAAAGGAGTTTCGACCTAAAAGCACGGGAAAATCATATTCCACGTACCAGACCGAGAATACTCGAAGGGCACCTGCGCGAGATGGAATCGACCAAAGCCGCCCTCCCACCCCAAACCGATCTCCACGGCCTGTGTCCGATTCCAAGGATCCGAACGAACACGGGTTCTTAACCCCTCTCCCGCTTCCCTCCTCCTCTATGTAACAACGAGACACAATTACTCATAGAAAACCACCGTTTATAATCACAAATGGAAACTTCGAGTGGGGGGGCCACCCCTGGTGTCGGATCCTGACCGTCGACTTCTCGATCCGCGGCATGCAGCAGCCGTCAGATCCCAATTAAAAGGTGATCGATGCCAGCCATCCACCCACGTGTACTTCGTTCGTCATTGTAGGGCCCCTGATGGAAAATCGTGGGTAGCCCGTAACGTCGCTGTAGCGGAATCTTCGGGCTCCACCTGGCCGAACCACTGGGGTCCACTGATCGGACCACCGCGATCATGCCACGTAACGGGAAAGGTGAGGTGGTCCAGGCAGAGTAGTCTAGCTTAAGTGGATCCGACCCATGAGGACATGAAGGATTGCATCAGGAGCGGAGCACGATAAGAATGAGAGTGTACGCCCACCGATCGAATGTAGTCATCTCATTAATCGAGTCGTACATAAATAATAAAAGCTGCTTTTACATGATATTATTTAAATGAGTAGAAGCAAAGTATCAGATTCATTCATATTAATTTGAAGTTGGTAAAGGCCATGAAGTGAGATCGTTAGCTTCTACCAGACGCTAAAAGAGATGCTCCACCATTTGGCTATGCGTGCGCAACGTTTCTCGTTCGGATACTTCCTGCAAGCATTCATGGTGAGGAACTGCATGCACTTGAACAAGCAAGGCCAGGAATTCTCACTCGTTCGAAGAAACAAGGCATCAGAAGCAAGGATCTCACACACTGCGGTCATCAAGCAAAGAGGAACAAGGCACGAGGAAGCGGTCTGCAATCCTATCAAGGGGAATTAGACTAGCTAGTAGCCGATGTACATATGGACGTGGACGGCGAGGAGGAAGATGGCGAGGAGGCCGAAGTAGATGATGGAGTGGACGAGTATGGAGATGCCGCTGGTCTGGAAGTTGCCGAACTCGATGAAGCGGCTCCTGCCGGGGACCTGGAACAAGAGGCCCGGGGAGAGAAGGATGAACAGTATCACCGCCATGAACACCGGCCCCCAGTCTGCCATCTCTGCGGCTGCTCTGGATCTTCTTCTCCAACGCCGATGCTGTATGTCCTCTACGTAAGTACATGTATATGTATATATATATATATACATGGGGGCGAGGGGATAACCGAGGAGAGGGGTAAGAAGGAGGTGGAAAGCTAATGGCCACGGAATCAAAGCAGGAGGAGGAGATCCCAAACCCCAGCACCGAGGTCACCACCCACAGTACTCACTGCACCATTTCCTGTCCTTTTAGTTTTCTTGGATTCAATCCGTTCAGAAAATACTTGAAATGATCGTTGGTTGGTTTTATCATCGATTACACAATAATATCAGATAATATAAATAAAAAAATATATATTTTAAGGTTTAATGTAACAAATATTATATCAAGGAAAACTATTGATTTTAGACCTTAGAAGCCTTTTTGGATGTACGTAAGGAATATGAAGTTTCGCCGCCCACTCAAGGTATGAACTTTGGAGGCTGGAATGGGCCCCTCTACAGCCCAACTCAAAACCTGGGCTATTGGTTTATCAAGACTAATTCAGATTAAACCTTGGATTAGATTGGGATAACTGTAGGGATGATAGCGGTTTGGACATTCATAGATTTTACCCGAATCGGAATCGGAATCGGAATCATAATTATGAATCATATATTTGAGAATTCCATCGGATGTATGAGTAAATGTGTTCATCTCCGAAAACTCACTTGGAAGGTCTTTTTATAATGCAATACGTGACAATCAAATTGAGATCATGATAAATATTAAAAATAATTATATGATATTGTGAAATCATTCATTATATGGCCAAACTTGTAGAACTGAGTTGATGTTAATATATATATATATATATATTATCAAGCGACTGAAAAAGTTGGCATGTTTGTGAGGTGGCTGTCTCTTTATCATGTGACGTCCACGAAGAAAGATCTGGCACGTGCAACAACGCATGAATCACGTGATTTATTTAATATTCCGAGGTCGCCGTGTACCGACAAAGATTTAAAATAAGATTCGATGTTTAGGGACGTCAGCGTGATGAACGGGGCTATGTTTGATGAAAGCACTGCCTGCTATGATTTGCCCTCTTTCTCTCTCTCTCTCTCTCTCTCTCTCTCTCTCTGTAACTACATAGAGGGAGAGAGCGTGTTGAAAGTTGGTTTTTGCTTGTGCGGCATGGCGACGTGAGTTGGGGAGCCAATCTACTTTAAGATCGAATGCGCCACAAGTTGGTACCACAGTACATATAAGAGTCCGAACGACCTATAAAATCAAATCAAATCATCTGTTCTCACTTAAATTGTTATAGTTATAATTTAAATAAAATAAAAAAAATTTATATCCTAGTCAATATTTTATCATTGAGAACGAAGGTTTATGATAAATTATTTACTTTAGATGAGATCATATAATTTTGCATTTATAAGCTCTTTGATTGTCTTATTTCTCAATCACTAAATATTTTTATTAGTGTCCTATAATAAAAAAAAGTCGATGGCTCCTTTCTTCTAGTGTTATTATGATAATTTCTGATAATTTCTCATGAAAGTTTATGAAAAATTATCTGTTTTGAGTCATTTCGTATAATTTTATTTTTTTTTTGAACTCATTCCGAAAAGATAAAGTCACGTGGGTGTTGGGCTGACAATCTATGATTCAGCCCATAATAGACTTGAACAACCTACAACTCATCTCCTCTCTTAACTTAACCCTAATTTATATTAAGGGTTGTGTGGTGGCTGTAAAAATAGGTATAAATAAGACAGCAACGAAGACAGTAGTAGAGATCTTAACAGCAGCAAAAAGGAGAAGAACAAGACAGAAATCCAAGGAGAATAGAAAGAAAGGGAAGAAAACAATAACAACGCAAAGAGACCATTCTCAATCATTTATTAGTGTTCTCATCTCATATTAGATCAAATCTACATTATATTCTTATTGTGATTACTCGGGGAGAATTAGAAAGGATTTAGATATTGAGCATAGTGATGTGATATTTGTATCATAGTTATTCTTTTGTGATTGTTGTTGGGGTTTTGGGCAAGAGATTGAGATTTATATATTCATTATTTTTACAGTGAATTATTTCTAATTTATCCCGTGATTTTTATCCTTCATATTGAAAGAGTTTTTCACGTATATCTTGGTGTTTTATTTAATTGTGACTCCATTTATTTTCGTTGTGTGTTATGATATACTAATATTTGTCCATATACAAAAGTTGTTTCTCATCGTTAGATTCACATAAAATAGATAATTAATTTATCATTAATAAATATAATTAAAATGTTTTATATGATTTAAATATTTTTTTTATATTTAGTGTGTGGTTGTATTATAGTGATTCATTTTATCAAGTCATCAAAACCATCCAAATCATGACGATGCATTTTTTAGAATATAATAAAAGGTTGATCGATAAGACATCGGAACAGATGATAAACATTAATAATGCTGTGACTTTCGGCATCCATGTGTTTGATTTCGGTAAGAAATGAAGTAAGTTTCTCCATTTCATTTATTATGTTTCATGTGTCGGTGTTATAATACACATTAAACGAACCAATTCGGTCAACGTACACGTATGCAAAAATCTCCTCTTAGATTGTGTGAGTGATGAAGAAGCAAATCTGATTGCAACTTATGTTGGATTCCAAGTCTATATTGTCAATTTTGAACATAGAAAGAAGAAATCATGTGGATATATATACCTCATCAGATGACTTTTAAATGAAAGGCTCAAACTGCTGATGCATGAGAGCTGACACTTGGAATCAGCTCAACCACGTCTCTTTCCATGGTGGATAACACAGCTCCATCCGCACCTCTATCAACAAAAAGGGTGGCCGAAAAACCCTAGAAAAATCTATCACGAGAAACAACGGTAAAAAGAAGAAACAATTATCTCTTATAATTAATTATTTTTAATATTTTAAATTAATATATTTTCAAAAATTATATTGAGATCTTTATATTTATGAAAATAAAATATTAAGATCCATATATAAAATAAAAAAAATTATATAAAATAACGGAGTTAAATGTTTCATAAATATAGAGATAACTTATTACAAACGTAATCTCTAATTAGCTTTATTATAATTCTCGAAGACTACTAATAGTAATAATATATGCATGTAAATTATAAATATGATGATTATGCGATATTAGTAACTGGATAATGCCGCGTGTTCTTATCCTCCTCGGCCACGGCCTCCCTGCGCTCTGGCGTGGTCGATCATTCCATCTGGGCACCGTTCAGGAAAGCGTGTCCTCCCATTGGCGAACCACGCTGGGTCCGTCCGTACTGTTCATGATGACGTCACTAGGTGGTCACATGGCAGAGATGGGTAGGGGAAGTGGTGGTGTTCGATGATCCCGACCGAGGCAGGGAAACATTCCACGGGGCGGCCGTCGTTCCCAGCTGGCCATCGCATCCGGACATCCACAAGGCTCGATTGCATCGCTGACAAGTTAATAGTCTATGCAGGTCGCTGACCCGACCGTCGCCGCGTGAGATACTGGCGTTCGTGTTCCGTGCCCTGCTTCGTCCGTAGGGTTGGCCCCGGAAGAAGGCTTCTCCCGCCACCGTAGAAAATTTTGATCGGTATCATCCCCCCTAATTAATGCATATGTAATTGCAAGAGCAGAAAAAGTTTGGTTCTTGGAAGGGAGGAAATCTGATTCGACCTGTTCGTTTGACTTGGAGAATCGACTTCGAGTGTTCCCTTCGTTGGTTTCTTGAATCAAGATTTGATATTTTTCTGGTGTAAAGGAGGCACGGGAGGCCTTTAGATTGCGTTCCGGGCGCATCTACCAGGAAGTCGGGAGAAAAGATCCGAGCTTTGGTGAGGACTTTGCGCTCTTGATTTGGTCGGGAGGCGATGGGTGAGCTGCGAGGGAGGCTGGGCACGTTGTTGCACAACAGATGGCTCGTGTTCGTCGCCGCAATGTGGGTGCAGGCCGTCGCAGGGATCGGGTACCTCTTTGGCAGCCTGTCGCCGGTCATCAAGAGCTCCCTGGGCTACAACCAGCGCCAGATCGCGAGGCTCGGCGTCGCCAAGGATCTGGGTGACAGCATCGGCTTCCTCGCCGGGAGCCTCTGCGAGATCCTCCCGCTCTGGGCGGCGCTGCTGGTCGGGGTGTTGCAGAACTTCGTGGGCTACGGCTGGGTTTGGCTCATCGTGACCGGAAGAGCCCCCGTGTTACCACTGTGGGCGGTGAGTGGATTCTTCCTCCGTACTCTTCTGTTTTCGTGTTGGTATTTTCATCAAACAGTCGCTGCTTGCCATTTCTGCTCCTTGAATGAAACAGAAATCGAGAGGATCACTGGAATTAGCTACGAATTCGAAGTTCATGATTTCGATTTCATGAATCATGACCCGGTGTGTGGGTTATCGTTCGGATAGCACTTCCCCTGAATGAGATTTTACATAGGAGTTCTCCCGCTGATTCTTTATGTTGTTTTGGTGTGAATGATTGAGATAAAGGGGTTCTCCCACCACCTTTCATCGATGTTTTCATCATTTCATTTGGTCAAGTTGTTCACTGATGTTATTTGATTCTTTTAGTTTCCAAGCAACACGCTGCAAATTGAAACTTAATCTCTTGCTTTGCCAAAAACATTGATGGGAGATCCATGAGTGTTAGAATAGCCAATCTCCTCTTGTTCAGATGCAAATCAGTAATCGATAACTTTGTTCAGAATAGTTCCTTTTACTATTTTGTACTTCCTCTCTGAGTTGCAGAGAAGCAATCTGCTCTTCATGGTTTCTTTGAGAGGATTAAAGAACTGTGAGCACTCCACATAAATTAGAATGAGCACTGCTTCTCATGCACACATGGTCAAATGCACCTAATCACTTGGAAAGCTATTAGCGGACATCATGATTCTCTTCATCGAGGGGATGTAGAAAGGTGAGTCTTCTTTCGAGTGGGTGTTGGTCCATTTAGCTTTAAGAATCTGAAACAAACACCTGTGTTTGGGATTTACAAGCTATTTTATTGTGGGAAATAAGGGAACATTAAATTTATTTCCTTTGTAGTTTTATCGCATATTCACTTCGGTATTGTCTTTCTGCCACAGTCATGATTTGTTTGAGTGCAGCATTCGGTTTGTTTATTGCAAATTAGTATAATGCTCATTGCAATCCTGTTCAAAACATGATTTATACGTGATCATAGTTGGTTCTCCATCCATCTGTTGCCTTCTTAATGACGTTTTCGCTGTGCTCTGCATCATCTGATTTCGAAGTAGAGCCTCCTTGCATTTGATATCTAGACAATTCCCATGCATGACTGAAATGACTGTTCTTCATCATCTCTGGAGTGAAATGTCAGCAGCATTCATCTGTTCAAAGTTCAGTGCCAACTTGTTACTTAGCGGCAACATTGATCACTTATCTTCTGTTGTTGTTCGATCTCTTTGAATATTCCAGCATGGTAATCATGAGTTATACTGTTGCTTAGAGCTTCAAAGTGGGTTAATTCTACGAGTAACCTTCTTTATCCTTCTCTGCTTCGTGCACAGATGTGCATTCTCATATTTGTGGGGACAAATGGAGAGACGTACTTCAACACAGCTGCGCTGGTTTCATGCGTACAAAACTTTCCTAAGAGCAGGGGCCCTATAGTGGGCATATTGAAAGGCTTTGCTGGTCTCAGTGGTGCAATCTTGACGCAGATCTTTGCGATGATACATACACCCGATCATGCTGCTTTGATCTTCATGGTTGCGGTTGGACCATCGATGGTGGTCATCTCCTTGATGTTTATTGTCAGGCCCGTCGGTGGCCACAGGCAAGTGAGACCTTCAGATCAATCTAGTTTCATGTTCGTCTACAGCATTTGCTTGCTCCTTGCTGCTTACTTGATGGGTGTCATGCTGCTGGAAGACCTGGTTGACCTCAGCCGCGCCGTGATCTTCGTGTTCACGGTGGTGCTGCTCTTTCTCTTGATAGTTCCTGTTGTCGTTCCTTTGCTGCTGACCTTCCATTTCGATGTCGTCTCTCCTGTTCAAGAGTTTCTGTTGCCTGAACCTTCAAATGGAGAGTCAAGCAAATCTGCAGAACAAAATGAGGTCATTTTCAGTGAGGTTGAGGATGAAAAGCCCAAGGATGTCGACCTGCTTCCTGCATCAGAAAGGCAGAAGCGGATCGCTCACTTGCAAGCAAAGCTGTTCCTAGCTGCTGCTGATGGAGCAGTCAGGGTGAAGAAGAAGAGAGGCCCTCACAGAGGAGAAGACTTCACCTTGATGCAGGCACTGATAAAGGCAGACTTTTGGCTCATGTTTGTCTCTCTTCTCCTGGGATCAGGCTCTGGGTTGACGGTCATTGACAATCTTGGTCAGATGAGCGAGTCTTTGGGTTATGACGAGGCTCATATTTTTGTCTCCATGATCAGCATTTGGAACTTTCTTGGTCGAGTAGGTGGAGGCTATTTATCTGAGGTTATCGTGAGGTATGATTGTTTTGTTCAACCTAATTTTCATTTGAAATGATAGTTGAAATGACTTCTTATCTACACAGAAATTAGAGGCACCAGTAAGTTTCTGCACAAAGATTCTGAAGAATCTTACTGTCACTTTATGAAGAAATCAGATATCTACCAATTTGGTTTAGTCCTAGGGAAGGTTTATTTGTTGATCTTGTAGCCAATGAGGAAGCATCTGTCTTGTGTCATGTTAGATTGGTAATTGCATTAGGAAAAGTTAAGTCAGATACAGGAATAAGTCACTGCAAATTAACTCCATCTCTGGTATATATTGAAGGATGTCATAAGAATGTCACAAGTAATCCATCTACGTTTTCTTTTCTGTATCTTGTTCTAAAAGTTAACATAACTAGCTGGCCAAATTTATCTTTTCGGTATTGATTATTCATGTTTTGACATCGTATCGAACTCTGGGTTTCTTTTCAGTATTGATTATTCATCTCTTAGTAGTGACAGTGTGTAGTTTCTTATCAGGGACCATGCATATCCAAGGCATGTGGCTTTGGCTTGTTTCCAGATTGTCATGGCAATAGGACACTTATTCTTTGCCATGGCTTGGCCTGGAACAATGTACATCGGAACCTTGCTGATTGGACTCGGATATGGAGCTCACTGGGCTATTGTCCCCGCTGCTGCATCGGAGCTGTTTGGCTTGAAGAACTTTGGAGCTCTGTACAATTTTCTTACAGTGGCTAATCCTGCTGGTTCATTAATCTTCTCCGGCCTCATTGCCAGTGTAATTTACGACCACGAAGCAGAGAAACAAGCTCACGGAATCCGCAGCTCGTTGCTGCGAGTTCGTAGACTGTTGGAAGGTGCTCTACTCGATGTGGAGGAACCATTGAAATGCAAAGGGTCCATCTGTTTCTTCTTCAGTTCACTGATCATGTCAGGACTCTGTGTCATCGCAGTTATCTTGAGCCTCATTCTTGTTTACAGGACTAGAATCGTCTACCTCAACCTTTATGGGCGCGCTCGCACATAGTCATCTGCATCAAAATTTGCCATCTATCTCAAGCTCTTTTAATGTTGGGTATTTGGTTAGCCATTGAGACAGAGATGCTTTCCTCCTTGTGATAAGTGCAATAAGAGTTGGCTGCAGGTTCTCCCGGAAGAGAGATCGATGCAGGCCAGAACTGTGCTTCTTCTTCCTTGTTCTTCTGGAAAGTATCAGCTTGAGTATTGTGCTATGTAATATATTTATTATGATGCATCAATTGACATTTTGGTATAGAACTTTGATTCTAAGCATCTATGACTTGTTATCAGATATATCTTAATCTGAGATGATATCTTTTTTCTGATTGATTGAATTTGATTTCTGCAATACAGGTTTGTGGTCTTGAAGGACTCACATATTAGCATAGGCACACTCACTGCCAAACCTTATCTGAAATCACCATAATCTCCATGAACATCTTCCCTGACATTTAGATTTGAGGCCAGTCTCTTGAACACATACAATGAGGTCACTGAAGCTTCACTTTCCATGGATATGGCTGTTTCAACTGATAAATTCATTTTCTGAGCAAAGTCCATTTTCTTTGTTCTCTTCAATGAGAGTTCTTCTTGAAATAATGAGCTATAATCTTGTCATGTCAAAAGACTGCCTGCTGATGCATAAATCTGCTTACTAGATATAACATATTTGCTATTATCTACTAGATAATATCTGCCAACAATTAGCAAGATATCTTCTATCTATGTGAAGTATATGCAATGATACTGTAAAATAAACATATATGTCAAATTCTGGTGCCCTTCATGTCAATTTTTGATCATTTGACATTTTACTCTCTCTCTCTCTCTCTCTCTCTCTCTCTCTCTCTCTCCTCTACTTCATTTCCAAATTCTTTCTCCATTTGATTTCCTCAGTAACAAGCCAATAAGGAAAGCTAAAACATCCCTAGTCAACCTTTACAGAAAGAAGGTATGCAGGATAAGGCCCCCTTGTTTCTTGAGAGTCCACATCTGACAATATCCGTTTCCCCTATCACTATATCCCCCACCTCCTCAATCTGAGGTCTACTCATGCTAAGCACCACTGGCGCCATTACTAAAGCTGACCCATTCCTCCGTACCTTTGTCGCCCAGCTCTGCCACTCCGAGGAAGGAGAAGCTATCGGCCGAAAGATCCAACTCCGGAGGCAAAGATTGCCTTTCTCTCCTCCCCCTCCATCGTTGAGCTCGTTGCATGGACAACCAGCAGCTGCACTCGTATCCACAGGCGCCCTTCCATCATCTCCTCCAGCAGCTGCAGATGTTCTGGAACTACCAGCGGCAGGAGATCGAGCAAGCCACCGACTTCAAGAACCACCAGCTCCCCCTGGCGCGGATCAAGAAGATCATGAAGGCCGACGAGGACGTGCGGATGATATCGGCGGAGGCCCCCATACTGTTCGCCAAGGCCTGCGAGCTGTTCGTCCTCGAGCTCACCATCCGCTCGTGGCTCCACGCGGAGGAGAACAAGCGGCGCACGCTGCAGAAGAACGACATCGCCGCGGCCATCTCGCAGACCGAGATATTCGACTTCCTCGTCGACATTGTGCCGAGGGAGGAGGTGAAGGAAGAGGGACTCGGACTGGCGGGAGGCGGCGGGGTGGGTGGTGCGGCCGCCGGCGTGCCCTACTACTATCCTCCCATGGGACAGCCGGCGCCGCCAAGAGTCATGATGGGGCAGCCTGCGGTGGCCGGAATCGATCCCTCCGTGTACGCGCAGCAGCCGGCGCAGGTTTGGCAGCCAATGTGGCACCAGGTGCTTTCGGAGGATGGCAGCGGTCAGAGTTTGGACGGGCCGGGATATGCTGCTCCTCCACCGCCGCCCGGTTCCCAGTGAGGAAGATGATGCACATAGAGATCAGACATAACTGTGGCTTCTCTTCCATGCTTTCCTTCATTGCTCATGTACGTAGAGATCAACACCGCTTGTGCTGATGGGCTCTGACACTGTTCTCATGAATCGATCGGATGCTTGCTTCCATTAACATCACTTGGTTTGAGTTCTCTTTAGATTCCTTCATCACTCTTAATTCTCTTTGGATTCCTTCATCTCCACCAAGAAGAAAGCATTTGACACTCGATTGCATTAGTCAGTGAATGCCCATAATAATTTCTACAATTATCAACTACATTAAGATATCAAGTTTCAATTACCTTGGGATGAATATATTCTAGTATAAATCATCAAAATATCTACACATTGTGTTGGTCATCAGTCCTGTAAGAACAGACCAGTCAACCATTTCAAAAGGTTGTAGAAGGGAATATAACTCAATAACTTGGAACTTTTATCTAGGAAGAGATTGAATATATATCACGAGTAATCCATCCTAAGAATATGATACAATGCTAGAGCAGAAACATAAAACATGCAACAGGTTGAACCAATACAATAAAGCTGAAGCCACACACTCGAGAAAGTAAAATGAGGAAGAGCAAAGGAAAACTGATGTTGCTTTCATAGGTTACATGTCTATAGCCTCGGAAAGATTGGTGACAAAGCCCAGCTTTGGTAAAAAGGTAAAATCAGGTAGAGAAAAGGAAAACTGATGTTGCTTTCAAGGAAAACTGGATGCTGGCAATCATGATCAGCTGGTCCAAAGGCCAGCTTCTTTCAGATGAGGAGATATATTGAGGGGCCAAGAACATTTCAACTCAGAACTTCCACCCAAATCCATATCCTACTAAGACCAAACTAGGCCACACAATCTTGATCTCCAATCTCTTCGTTCATCCGTCTTATCCAATTCAGCTATTGCTGCAGAGAGCTAGGAAGGTGAACATAAAGGTTCCAGAAATGATGGCATAGTGGTACAAGTTGAAGAGATCATTTCCACAGGCTAAATTGTTGCATCATATTTCAGAATTCTTCTTTCACATCTGTAATCCCAAACTGCTTTTTCCTCTGAAATCCAACAGTTTGCTGAAAAAATATATCTAGCTAGGCTGAATTGTGTTCTGAAGACCAGTCAAAGCCAAACATGATTTCATAGCTGAAGTAGAACCCGTCATCCTCATCTGCAACATTCAGCCAGTTGTTAATGAAGCAAAATTTTTATCTTAATTCAAGTAAGCTACTCTAACCATAGTAAGATCAACCCCTTGGCTCTTTACCTGACAGTGAAAAGAATAAGCTTGCAACCTGTTTCTGAACTTTGTTCTTACAGTGTGGAACCAGAGGTTACCCAGTTCAGTGAGGGATTGATAAACAGTTACTTGAACTTCTAAGAGTCTTTCATGTGTGTGTGTCAGTAATTTCTGATTATTACTTTTTGTCTTTTAAATCCATGATGAAATTATGAGAGTGATCCTAAATCAAACTATTTTGACATAGATTCCTTTTGTGTCACTAACAAATTGTTTTACTTTGGACTGCCTAACTTATAAGGCATTATCGACACAACGACTTATAATTTGAATGCTCATCCTATGTATAATCACATAGATAAATCCTCATAACATGGATATTTTTTAATTATATCGTATTTATCTAATGACATGCATTATATTTAATGATACATATTATATGTACTCTTTATGTGTACATCAAAGCTATTATGCTTAGAACATGTCATTTCTTTGGCAACAACTGAACATTTAGGCAGAAGACCAAGTCATACTTCCATGATTGTCCATACACAGTGCAGATGTTAAAAACATGCTGTCTAGTCTCTCAATAGTTTCATGTTTTTATTAGGTAAACTTGTTATAGAAAACAATCATAAAGTTGCAAAGATCAGATTTAGGTCTCAGAACATTGAAAAGTTCTCATGCATACTACACTATGATTATTTTTATTTTGTACATACATACATATATATATGTATATGTATATATTATATGTATGCATGTCTAATATTGTCCTACTCATGTGAAATTTTCACCGTAATTATAGTGTAATTTTTCAAATCCCTAAATTTATCTTGAGCTACTCATTAGTGCAGCAGAACATGAAATTGTGGGATCCCTTACTGAGCTAGAGAGGGATCCCCTTCTTACTAAATCCATTACACTCACAGGAAAAAAAAAAAAATCAACCTCTGCTTAGGATCATGTCACAGATCTTTGTTTCATGCTACAAGAACCTTCTTTGTATGACATCTTTACTAATCATTTCCAACAGATATGGTCATGTGTATTGTAATCAGTAAAAGGGAATGGATATAAGTAGTGCAGGCCTGGGAGACACAGGTAGGAAAAAAGGACAAGGATGTGGCAAGAAGGGAACTATGACCTGCAATTTGCAGCCAGTTATTTCACCAGATTACAATTCCAATTAGGACTCCTCAATCTTCAGATGAGAAAAGACAGTCCAACACCAAGTTACATCAAGTTGTCTGTCTAAAGAAGAAAAATGTCTATATGCAATCACCAAGCCCTGAAGCACTTTCACATTCACATGCATTTTTCCTAATGAATTAAAAGAGCTCTTGTGGCTCCTGGGCCCTTATTTCCAGGTAAGTTTGTCAAGTTTAAAACCTTATACTTCTTCCTCACTACCCTTCTAACCTCCCACAATTCCCTCCCTATTTGTCAATATTATTGTGATCTGATTCATCATGTTGCTATCCTGGCCATATAAAAGCAAACAATTATCAGTTAGCCAAAACAATTCAGTTCTTGCATAAGTCTCAACAAGTAGATTTGTCACTGAAAAAAGGAAATATCTTGTACCTTCATCAGTAAAAGACACCATTTGGGCAAACATATTTGAAGAGAGAGCAGTGGATCATAGATTTAGCAATCCTAGCTTCTTTTAATGGTACATTCTAGCAATATATAATATGTCAATCGAACACCTTATACAATTTAATCAACAGCATGAGGTAAAGAAAGCAGCAATATATCTACAAACTTGAGGCTTGGCCTTTGCATCACAAGATAAGACTTGGTCCAACCTTCATTTAATGCATCTTATCTGAACTGACTAGATCAAACTAATACTAATCAAGGATCTGAATTCTAATCCGTGATCTGTCCAAAACAATAATTTTGGATGAGAAGGCTGTCTAGTCGGGAAAAGATTAAATCCACAAACCAAAGATAGGCATATCAGTCCAAAATCAAAAAAATGTATTACATTAATTGAAAAGAAATAAGAGTGAGAAGAACTGAGTTTTCACTTCTGGAATTAACTAGCTGAAATGTAGCAGCAGAATTCTGCTATGCAACTTTAACACTTTTTTACCAATCGTTCTATTTGAACAAATAAAAAAAGGAATCCCTAGATATGCTTTCTAAAAAGACACCTATCCACAGACTTGAATGAACTAAATTACCCCATATGAACCAAAATGGCTTAACTTAAACCTAGTATGAAATGAGCTATAACTCATTTGAGGCTGTGATGTAAAGCCCAAAGGAAAATATTACGCACTGTCCTCTCCTTATCCACATATTCATACTTTCTGCAAAAGTGCAAATAAACAAAGATTTTCTGTTTTTAATGTTCCCCTGTTCCTTAGGCCATTATTTACTGCACCTCACCTTTGATTCAGATTAATTCTAAAATCTTTAAGCATGATTCATTCTTAGATTCATTCTAAAATCCTAAAATATATAAGAAATACAATGATACGGGATAAACATAGCATGAAAAGAAATTTTGAGGTAAAAAAAGAAAGGAAAGAAGCACTTCCTCTACAGGTTTCACATTCAATAATCTCAGCGTGCATACGAGCACAGCCTGGCTCCATGATTAGGTTAGTACACATGAATTAGATGAAATACATGCTAAAATATAAACCATTACAGTGACCATTTCTATTGGCAAGGGAAAAAAGCTTCAGATATATTGAATTAAACAAGTTAAGTAGAAACAAGAAATGGAAGCAAAAAGTGAAGCTATATTCTCATGGAATGATGGAACTTAAAAAAGCCATAAGCAGGAAATTATTCTTAAGCTTATAAAACAAAATCCCTGAAAGTGCAACAAGGACACCCAGCAATACCAAATAAGTGATAGCGAACAAACTATGTAATAACTAATGATCAAAACACACAACAAGACGGAAGAAAAAGATTGACCAGTCCTCGTAGGACGTAGACATGACTATAACATTTCGTAGTTCATAGATATGACCATAGCCAGAGAAAAACTCATTATACCAACAGGAAAGATAGTACTTCAGTGTCCTAAATACATAGTTCAAGCCATGACAGAACAGAACTGATACTCAATGCCACAACAGAACTGAACTGATTACCTATCTTAAAAAGCACTAATATGGTGTTCTTCCATCTCCATCAAGTATCATATCTTTAAACGCACCGCCACTTGGAATCATAGGCAACACATGTTCCTCGTGTGGCACGATCACATCCAACAAGTAAGGCCCCGATGTTTCCAGCATCTTCCTGATTGCTTCTCTAACCTCACTCTTCTTCGTGACACGAGCAGCAGGTATGCCGTACCCCTCTGAGATTTTCAAGAAATCAGGGAATACCTCAGTCTCATTTGCTGGGTTCCCCAGATAAGTATGTGCCCTGTTGCTATGGTAGAATCGATCTTCCCATTGCACGACCATGCCCAAATGCTGGTTGTTCAACACCATAATCTTGACAGGAAGATTCTCAATCCGAATCATTGCCAGTTCCTGAGCATTCATCTGGAAACTCCCATCCCCATCAATGTCCACGACAGTAACGCCTGGATTCCCAACAGCTGCACCAGCTGCTGCTGGTAAACCGAAACCCATAGCACCTAGTCCGGCTGATGTCAGCCACTGCCGTGCCCTCTTGTATGAGTAATATTGTGCGGCCCACATCTGGTGCTGCCCAACACCAGTAGTAATGATTGCCTCCCCATTCGTTAGCTCATCAAGCACCTGAATTGCATACTGGGGAGGAATCTGATCCCCGAAAGTCTTATAGTTTAATGGGTATATCTTCTTCTGCTTGTCCAGTTCTTCTCTCCAGGTCGAAAAGTCAAACTTTTGATAAATCCCAGTCTCCTCCATCAATGCATTCATTCCCTGCAACGCCAACTTCACATCAGCACAGATTGAAACGTGTGGCTGCTTGTTCTTCCCGATCTCAGCCGGATCAATGTCAATGTGCACAATCTTTGCTCTGCTAGCAAAAGCTTCAATCTTTCCAGTCACACGGTCATCAAACCTTACACCAAATGCAAGCAAAAGATCAGCTTTATCGATGGCATAGTTGGCATAGACCGTCCCATGCATTCCCAACATCTTCAATGATAGCTCAGCATCGGTGGGATAGGCCCCGAGACCCATTAGGGTACTTGCAATGGGGATGCCAGTAAGGTCTGCAAACCGATGAAGCTCCTCGCTAGAGTTCAAGCAGCCACCACCAACATAGAGGACTGGGCGACGGGATTCCGACACCAGGCGGAGGATCTGATCGAGCAGAGGGCGTGCAGGAAGCCTGGGGAGGCGGGAGATGTAGCCGGGAAGGCGGAGCGGTGGGTCCCATACAGGGATGGCAAGCTGCTGCTGGATGTCCTTGGGGATGTCAACGAGCACCGGGCCAGGGCGGCCCGTGGTGGCTACGAAGAAGGCTTCTTTAATGATGCGGGGAATGTCATCAACGTTGAGGACCAGGTAGTTGTGCTTGGTGATGGATCTGGTGACCTCAACGATGGGGGTCTCCTGGAAAGCGTCGGTGCCGATCATGCGGCGAGGGACCTGGCCGGTGATGGCGACGAGAGGGACGGAGTCAAGGAGGGCATCGGCGAGACCGGAGACGAGATTGGTGGCGCCAGGGCCGGAGGTGGCGATGCACACGCCAGGGCGACCAGTGGAGCGGGCGTATCCAGAGGCAGCGAAGACCTCCCCCTGCTCGTGCCGGAGGAGGTGGTTGGTGATAGATGGCGAGCGGGTGAGAGCCTGATGGATCTCCATGGAGGCGCCGCCGGGGTAGGCGAAAAGGTCGGTGACGCCCTCCCGCTCAAGGGCCTCGACTAGGATGTCGGCGCCCTTGCGGGGCTCATCCGGGGCGAAGTTACGGAGGAGAGGGGCGGTCGTGGCATCGGCAGTGGGGGCGGCAGCGGAGGGGGGCTGGCAGCGGTCCGCGGAGGCGGAGATGGGCCGGACGTGGGCGTGGCGGGTGGAGAGTGAATGGAGGGGCTTGGGGAGGGGGAAGAGGAGGCGGTAGGCAGCGGAGAAGGGCGGGTGGGATGACTTCGATGGGGTGATCACGGCTCCCGCAGCAGCCACCGCCGCCGCCGCCGCCGCCGCCGCAGTGGAAGCCATTTGGGGGAAGAAAAAAAGGGGTTTTTTAATCTGGATGAGCAGAAAGAGAGGGAGCGAGTCCATTGCGGACTAATTATTTATAGGACGAAGAACGGGACGAGTGGCTGAGATCGGAAACCGCAGACATGAGCGGGTGTGGTCACCGCAGTCGAGGCTGACTGCTTCGTCACCATTACTTTGGTACGGTAGTAAACAGGAAAGGAGGGTATCCTCGTAAATCAGAAAAATAATATGACTTTATTTATGACTTGAAGGTTTGCATTTCTCTAATATTATTATGATAAATATTAATAGTTTAAATATTTACAATATTTTTTATTTAAAATATTGATAGGGTGTTGATAACTCATTTATCTATAAAAATTAATATCTAAAATATTATTCATGTATTCCATTTAGTTATCTTTTAATATATATTTAAAAAGGTTAAGATCTATTTTAAATCATACGATTTTGGTTATGAGCTAGTTAAGTCCTTATGCTTTATTTGTATCTAAAATAACTCTTATATTTTTAAAAATATAATATATAAGTCCCTCCCATCAAGTTTGAGTTAATAAACGTTAGAATATACTTACGTAACAGACTCATAATAAATTATTAATATAATGATACATATAATTTAAATTAAAAAAAATATATTATTTTAGCTCCTATGATTTTGGTCATAGATCACTTAAACCCTTATCGTTTTGCTTATGCGTAAAATAATTCATATATTTTTAAAAATATAACATATTACTAGGAAATCATAGGTCGGCATCCGATGCGCAACAGAAAAAAAAAAAATCAAATTTCTCAAAGTTAAGTACTTATTCATTGTCCAACGATTGGTGCGCAAGAAAATCGTAAAATCAAAAAACTACACATATCATGTGAGAAGTGTTATTTTGGGAGATCGTATATCCTCGAAATTTCTAGATTCGATGGAGTAGATAAAAGAGAACTCGCATACTCCTCTCTAGTGGTGATCCACATAGCAGACATAATGACAACACTCTTCGTATCACTACGGGATCTCCCTCTCCATATACATCGTAAGGCTACTAGAGCCAAGGAGGAGAGGAGGTTAAGGAGTATAGGAGGGTGACCACCAATGGTTCTAGCCTATGAATCATAAGATTCCTTATAGAGCTATAAGCAGCTTAACCCGTAATGAGTCCTATACAATCATCTAATTGGATATGATCATCCAAATTAGGAGCTTTGCAGATATCTTATATCTGTATCTTTACTCATCGTAATATCCACTATACGTGTGTGACCCTTTAGGTCTAATACCGAGCTGGTCGTGAGTTGATCATATCAGAACTTCTTATGATATAGTGAATTATTATTATATCTATAATAATTTACTTGACTCGTCAACTATGTGCTAGTCATAGGAGCCCTGCAAGCCAATCACGTGAATGATGACACATGTGATTTGACTGACACGTAATCTTTTTTTATTTATTATTATTATTTAATATTTTATTATTTTATATTATCTGTTGCATGAATATATTATGATGTCCATAGATTTGTACAATATGAATCAGATTGTGATGATATCATGATAACGAGACCGATTTGTCTTTAAACATAGATCCTAAATAATTCTGATCATAGGTTACTTGAGAGTGACATTGAGATTGTTAGGATCGGAGCGGCACTAAGAGGGGGGGTGAATTAGTGCAGCGGATTAAAACTTCGGTTTTAATAAATCTTTCGTACGATAAGAATAATGTTTCGTTTGAAACCGTTTCAATTATGTTGAAAGCGTACGTAATAAGATGAGGGCAGTGAACTTAGCAAAGTAAAGGTTTACAGAAAGATAAATGCATAAACATAAACGCAAAACCTGAGATTACGCCGATTTTAGAGTGGTTCTACAAATGACCTACATCTCTACTTTGAGGCCCTCTTCGATGAGGCTCCCACCTTCCACTAGCAAATCTCTTGAAATGGAAGGGCAAATACCCTCTTACACCCTTTTACAAAACAGTTCAACCTCTTACAAATTTCCAAAGAAGAAAGGAGGAGAACTTTCTAGCAGATTGAAAACTAGACTTGCTAAGACTTTCTAAGACTTTTCTCTCAATCAATTGCTGCTCAAAAAAGTTGTAATCTCAAATGAGATTTGAGGGTATTTATAGGCCTCAGAGAATTCAAATTTGGGCTCCAAATTTGAATTCTCGTAGAGTTCCGATCTTTGGCGGTGCCACCGCTTGTCGATGGCGGTGCCACCGCTTGTCACCGTCCGACGTTGACAGGTGCTGGGCAGTGCCACCACCAAGCCCAGTGGTGCTACCGCCCAGCTCTCTCGACACCATGGCGGTGCCACCGCCTATATAATTTTTTCAGCCCACTAGTTGGGCTTCAATCTTGGCCAAAACCAAACTCAACTCGGGCCCAATCCCCCCTACTTGGGTTATAGGATTAATACCTAATCCTAACCCTAATTAACATACTAATTATGAATTTAAAGATATTTTATAAGCTATTACAAAGTATATAAGTCAAGACTTCTTCCGACGAACTTTCGGCGGTCTTCCGATAAACTCTCGGAAACCATTCTGTAGACTCCCGGCAAGCTCTTAAACTTCACGATTTGATCTTGGTGAGTTCCAACAAGCTTCTTCGGCAAGCTCCGATCTTTCTCGACGAACTCTGCGGACTTCCCACGAACCTTCCCATGAAGCTTCAAAAAAACCCTTCAAAGCTCCCTACTCATTCTCTGGTTAGTTCCTAAGGCGTTCCCGACGATCCTTCGGACTTCAGTCGAACTCTTGAACTCCCAATGAATCCTTCATGCTTGACTCCACACTTTGTTTCACTTTATGTCTTCATCGTTATCATAGTTAATCCTGCACATGCAAAACCAAAACTCTACTCCGATCTAGACAGTTATTACAACGCTAATTGACATTCTCCATGTTGCTACGTCGTCATTGGTTGGCGCTTGTCGATTCTTTAGCACATCATCCTCTCTTGCGGCTTGTTGCCCAATCGGCGATTGACCTCTGCAACCCCGATATCCTTGGCGCAATTTCGCTCTCCTTGGCCCGATGCCCGATGTTCGAAGCCTTCTGCCGTCCAATATCCTGACGTGATCTCCTCCGGCGCAACGTCAATTCCTCTTGCGTCAACTGTCTAATCCTGATCGAGTAGACCTACATCACTCAAAATGCAGTTTAAATTATAAACACATATCAAGTGGTTTCATCATCATAATACGAGATTCAACAGAGATAACCAGATAGACTGGTGTGCTGTATACCTATCCATATAATGGATGTAGCTAGTCTCATAGTTGTTCGTATGGGGACACTAGGGATATATTGCAGGTGCTCATTGGAGAATAAGTTTATTGATTGATCCACTTACAGAATACTAGATGGTTGATGATGTCCTATTGTTAGACAACGATTCCGTAGTCTCAATGGTATATCTGGTCCTTAGACTTGAGATACCAAGGATGTCCTATATTAGTACTCAACTCTTTGATACCATACTTATAGGTTTGAAAGTTCTAGATCTAACATAGTCGGTCATCGGGAGTGGTAGCCAACCTTATAAGGACTATTGAGTGTCGATAGAGGATCATCCGCTCTCGGTGTCATGAGATATTCATCTCATGTATTCTTGCTCAGACAAATCCCTAGCCAGGGTCATTCGGATTGAGAGAGAAAGAGTTCTCCGGGAGAATCCGATTAAAACGAGACTCGAGCAAAAATCATATGAATCTAACAGCACCATGCCCGGTATCCGGTCTATGGGATATTAGATAGATAATGGACTATAGGTATATGGTAACTGAGGATAGATAAATCCAATGGATTGGATTCCTTTATATCGTTTGGGGATTGTGACACTGTGGTCTAGTACATCCGCAATCGATGAGTCGAGCGAATTATTATAGAGATAATAATTCACTGAGCCAGAAAGAGTTATGATAAGTATGACTCATAGCCAACTCGATATTGGGCCTAAAGGGTCATACACATATGGTAAGCATTGTGATGAATAGAGGTTCGAATATAAGATATCCGCTAGAGCTCCTATCTTATTGGATATCCAATAAACTCCTGAATTATTGGATCATATGGATGAGATCCAATAAAAGACTATTAAATAAAGATCCATTGATCTAAGAGAATTGGGTAGTTTGATGGAGATCTAATACCCAATAGGGTAGGATCCATTGAGGTTAATTTGACAGAGGACCTCTATAAATAGGAGAAAATTAAAAGTTCATAAGCTAGAGCTTCTCTTGGTTGTCACTTTCTATTCTTCTTTCCCCCTCTCCTCATTAGATAGTAGACCTGGAGATTTGAGGAGCATCGTCGCAACTCTACTATGTGGATCATCGCTAGAGAGGAGGATGTTTGACATTCTTCACCCTCTCCTAGAGATCTATAGGGATTCTGAGATATACGATCTCCCTAGGTAACATAATATATCTCACACGTGGCTTTTAAGTTTCATGGATTTTTACGCACCAATATTCGCACGACGACGAACACATCTTTGAAAAATTTGGGGATTTTATTTTTTGTTCTTCCACTGCGCATATGATGTTGCCACCAGATTTCCCTATAATATGTTCGTACTAGGCCACTATGTTATAGTCCACAAATAATACAAGGGATCTAATCCATTGGATCTATCTATCCTCAATTATCATGTGTCTATAATCCCTCATCCATCTAATATTTCAAAGATCATATATTGGGCATGGTAACATTAGTCCTATACGGAATCCTATTCGAGTCTCGCTCTAATCAGATTCTCCCGGAGAACTCATTCTCTCTTAATCTGAACGACCATAGCCAGAGATTTTGTCTAAGTGAGTACATGCTAGTCATAGGTGCCCAGCAAGCCAATCACGTGAGTGATAGCACGTGTGACTTAATATAGAATCTTTTTGCTTATTATATTTTGGCATATATCACTTTATATAAATGCATACATATATTGTGATGTCCTTGGATTTGTGCAATGGGAATTAGATCGTGATAAGATCACGATAGTGAGATCGATTCACCTTTAAACACATATCCTAAATAATCCCTTACCATAGGTTTTCGAGAGGGATATTATGATAACCGGACGACCGGTGTCTTTGATACCCGTCCATATGATGGATACAAACTAGTCTCTATAGTGCTTGGTAGGGACACTAGGGATATGATCACAGTGTGCTCATTGGAGAATGAGCTCATTGATTGATCCGCTTACGAATCTTTGGATGGTTGATGATGCCTTATTATCGACAAATGATTCCAGTAGTCCTAGTGGTGTATCCGGTCCTTAGACTTGAGACACCAAGGATGTCCCAGATGAGTGCTCCACTCTTTGATACCGGACTTATATGTTTGGCGGTCCCATCTAGTACACCGGGTCATTGGGAGTGGTAGTCGACCTCACGAGGGCTATTGAGTGTCGATAGAGGATCATCCACTCTCGGCGTCATGAGAGGAATATCCCATGTGTTCTTGCTCAGATAAATCCCTGGCCAGGGTTATTCGGGTTGAGAGAGAAAGAGTTCTCCGGGAGAATCTGATTAGAGCGAGACTTGAGAAGAAACCGTGTGGGTCTGACAACACCATGCTCGATATACGATCTCCCTAGGTAACACAATCTACTCTATACGCAGTTTCATATTTCGTGGATTTTTGTGTATCAATCTTCGCACGACGACGAACATCTCTTTGGGAATCGAGGATTTTGTTTTTCTTGTTCTTCCGCTGCGCATATGATGTCACCCCCAAGGATTTCCCAACACAAAGAGTGGAGCACTCATACAGGACATCCTTGGTGTCTCAAGTCTAAGGACCAGATACACCACTAGGACTACGGAATCGCTGTCTGACAATAAGGCATCATCAACCATCCAGCATTCCGTAAGCGGATCAATCAGTGAACTCATTCTCCAATGAGCACCTGTACTGTATCCCTAGTGTCCCTACACAAGCAGCTATGAGACCAGCTGCATCCATCATATGGACGGGTATAAAGACGCTAGTCTGGTCCAGTTATCACGATATCCCTCTCGAGTAACCTATGACCGGGATTATTTAGGATATGTGTTTAAAGGTGAATCGATCTCACTATCGTGATCTCATCACGATTCGATTCCCATTGCACAAATCCAAGGACATCACAATATATGTATGCATTTATGCAATAATTATAAAGTGATATATGCCAAAATATAATAAGCAAAAAGATTCTATATTAAGTCACACGTGCCATCACTCACGTGATTGGCTTGCTGGGCACCTATGACTAGCAATCTCCCACTTGACCTAAAGCCAATCACCTATATGTCTGATCCCCATCAGACTCCTGTGACGCTCAAAATAAATCTGAGACAACGGCTTTATTAGTGGATCTACAATGTTATCTTCGGATGAAACTCTTTCTACTACTACATCTCCTCGGGTCACGATCTCTCTGATAAGGTGGAACCTCCTCAGAACATGCTTAGATTTCTGATGAGACCTAGGTTCCTTTGCTTGAGCAATCGCCCCATTGTTGTCGCAATATAGAGAGATCGGCTCTTCGCTACCCGGCACGACTCCCAAATCTGTGATGAACTTCTTCACCCAAACTCCCAGTGGTATCTTGCTTGGAACTCTTTGTCACGACCCGGGTCTGATGAGCTAACTGTCTAATAACTCCCTTTTTGGTCCTTGCAACCACGGACCAAAATGCTTAAGCGGGACGTAACGTAGTACACTCATCAGGCCCTTATAAGCTAATCACACACATTCCCCACTTCCGATGTGGGACTAATGGGATATTACATTATCCCCAACTCAATTAGCTTGACGCCCTCGTCAAGGCCGACACATAACCCAGATCGAACCCTAGCATAGTGCATGTGAGGTTTAACTTTCGATGGTGGCTCCCACCGTGATCGGTTCTCGACTCCATCCACGGGTAGCCCTTTCCTACTCGAGCCCTCTCACCCTGCCCAAATGACGTCCTCGTCAAGACCAGACATAACCCAGATCGAACCCTAGCATAGTGCATGTGAGGTTTAACTCAGTGGTGGCTCCACGCCGTGATCAGTTCTCTGACTCCATCCACGGGTAGCCCTTTCCTACTCGAGCCCTCTCACCCTGCCCAAATGCTAGGTCGGCTCTGATACCAAAAGTCACGACCCGGGTCTGATGAGCTAACTGGTAATGTCACGACCCGGGTCTGATGAGCTAACTGGCCAATAACTCCATTTTGATCCTTGCAACCACGGACCAAAATGCTTAAGCGGGAGGTAACGTAGTACACTCATCAGGCCCTTATAAGCTAATCATACACATTCCCCACTTCCGATGTGGGACTAATGGGATATTACATTATCCCCAACTCAATTAGCTTTGACGTCCTCGTCAAGGCCTAACATAACCCAGATCGAACCCTAGCATAGTGCATGTGAGGTTTAACTCGGACCAAAATGCTTAAGCGGGAGGTAACGTAGTACACTCATCAGGCCCTTATAAGCTAATCATACACATTCCCCACTTCCGATGTGGGACTAATGGGATGTTACATTATCCCCAACTCAATTAGCTTTGACGTCCTCGTCAAGGCCTAACATAACCCAGATCGAACCCTAGCATAGTGCATGTGAGGTTTAACTCAGTGGTGGCTCCACGCCGTGATGAGTTCTCTGACTCCATCCACGGGTAGCCCTTTCCTACTCGAGTCCTCTCACCCTGCCCAAATGCTAGGTCGGCTCTGTTACCAAATGTCACGACCCGGGTCTGATGAGCTAACTGGCCAATAACTCCATTTTGGTCCTTGCAACCATGGACCAAAATGCTTAAGCAGGAGGTAACGTAGTACACTCATCAGGCCCTTATAAGCTAATCACACACACTGCCCACTTCCGATGTGGGACTAATGGGATGTTACATTATCCCTAACTCAATTAGCTTGACGTCCTCGTCAAGGCCAAACATAACCCAGATCGAACCCTAGCATAGTGCATGTGAGGTTTAACTCAGTGGTGGCTCCACGCCGTGATGAGTTCTCCGACTCCATACACGGGTAGCCCTTTCCTACTCGAGCTCTCTCACCCTGCCCAAATGCTAGGTCGGCTTTGATACCAAATGTCACGACCCGGGTCTGATGAGCTAACTGTCCAATAACTCCCTTTTTGGTCCTTGCAACCATGGACCAAAATGCTTAAGCGGGAGGTAACGTAGTACACTCATCAGGCCCTTATAAGCTAATCATACACATTCCCCACTTCCGATGTGGGACTAATGGGATGTTACATTATCCCCAACTCAATTAGCTTTGACGTCCTCGTCAAGGCCTAACATAACCAGAGATCGAACCCTAGCATAGTGCATGTGAGGTTTAACTTCGATGGTGGCTCCACGCCGATGAGTTCTCGACTCCATCCACGGGTAGCCCTTTCCTACTCGAGTCCTCTCCCCGCCCAAATGCTAGGTCGGCTCTGTTACCAAATGTCACGACCGGTCCCGATGAGCTAATCGGCCAATAACTCCATTTTGGTCCTTGCAACCACGGGACCAAAATGCTTAAGCAGAGGTAACGTAGTACACTCATCGTGCCCTTATAAGCTAATCACACACACGCCCACTTCCGATGTGGGACTAATGGGATGTTACATTATCCCTAACTTTCGATTAGCTTGACGCCCCTCGCCAAGGCCAAACATAACCTGATCGAACCCTAGCATAGTGCATGTGAGGTTTAACTTCAAGGGTGGCTCCACGCCGGATGAGTTCTCCGACTCCATACACGGGTAGCCCTTTCCTACTCGAGCTCTCTCACCCTTGCCCAAAATGCTAGGTCGGCTTTGATACCAAATGTCACGACCCGGTCCGATGAGCTAACTCGTCTAATAACTCCCTTTTTGGTCCTTGCAACCATGGACCAAAATGCTTAAGCTGGACGTAACGTGAGTACACTCATCGTGCCCTTATAAGTTAATCACACACATTCCCCCCACTTCCGATGTGGGACTAATGGGATATTACATTATCCCCAACTCAATTAGCTTGACGCCCTCGCCAAGGCCGACATAACCCAGATCGAACCCTAGCATAGTGCATGTGAGGTTTAACTCGGGTGGCTCCACGCCGCCGATCGGTTCTCGACTCCATCCACGGGTAGCCCTTTCCTACTGAGCCCTCTCACCCCGCCCAAATGCTAGGTCGGCTCGATACCAAAAAAAGTCATGACCCGGGTCCGATGAGCTAACCGGTAATGTCACGAATTCCTGTCCGATGAGCTAACGGCCAATAACTCCATTTTGGTCCTTGCAACCACGGACCAAAATGCTTAAGCGGAGGTAACGTAGTACACCTCATCGTGCCCTTATAAGCTAATCATACACATTCCCCACTTCCCGATGTGGGACTAATGGGATATTACATTATCCCCAACTCAATTAGCTTTGACGCCCCTCGTCAAGGCCTAACATAACCCGATCAACCCCTAGTATAGTGCATGTGAGGTTTAACTCGGTGGTGGCTCCACGCCGTGATGAGTTCTCGACTCCATCTATGGGTAGCCCTTTCCCTACTCGAGCCCCTCTCACCCCAAAATGCTAGGTCGGCTCGATACCAAATGTCACGACCCGTGTCCGATGAGCTAATCGGCCAATAACTCCATTTTGGTCCTTGCAACCACGGACCAAAAAATGCTTAAGCGGAGGTAACGTAGTACACTCATCGTGCCCTTATAAGCTAATCATACACATTCCCCACTTCCGAGCATGGGACTAATGGGATGTTACATTATCCCCAACTCAATTAGCTTTGACGCCCTCGTCCAAGGCCTAACATAACCCAGATCGAACCCTAGCATAGTGCATGTGAGGTTTAACTCAGTGGTGACTCCACGCCGATGAGTTCTTCGACTCCATCCACGGGTAGCCCTTTCCTACTCGAGCCCTCTCACCCCGCCCAAATGCTAGGGTCTGCTCGATACCAAATGTCACGACCCGTCCGATGAGCTAATCAAGATTAACTCCATTTTGGTCCTTGCAACCACCACCAACCAAAATGCTTAAGCGGAGGTAACGTAGTACACTCATCGTGCCCTTATAAGCTAATCACACACACTGCCCACTTCCGATGTGGGACTAATGGGATGTTACATTATCCCTAACTCAATTAGCTTGACGCCCTCGTCAAGGCCAAACATAACCCAGATCAACCCTAGCATAGTGCATGTGAGGTTTAACTTCGGTGGTGGCTCCACGCCGTGATGAGTTCTCCCACTCCATACACGGTAGCCCTTTCCTACTGAGCTCTCTCACCCCGCCCAAATGCTAGGTTGGCTCGATACCAAATGTCACGACCCGGGTCCGATGAGCTAACTGTCTAATAACTCCCTTTTTGGTCCTTGCAACCACGGACCAAAATGCTTAAGCGGGGCGAACGTAGTACACTCATCGCCCCTTATAAGCTAATCACACACATTCCCCACTTCCGATGTGGGACTAATGGGATATTACATTATCCCTAACTCAATTAGTTTGGACGTCCCTCGCCAAGGCGGACATAACCCAGATCGAACCCTAGCATAGTGCATGTGAGGTTTAACTCAGCAGGTGGCTCCACGCCGATGAGTTCTCTGACTCCATCCACGGGTAGCCCTTTTCCTACTCGAGCCCTCTCACCCCCCCAAAATGCTAGGTCGCTCCTGATACCAAATGTCACGACCCGGGTCCGATGAGCTAATCGTCTAATAACTCCCTTTTGGTCCTTGCAACCACGGACCAAAATGCTTAAGCGGGACGTAACGTAGTACACTCATCGTGCCCTTATAAGTTAATCACACACATTCCCCACTTCCGGATGTGGGACTAATGGGATATTACACTCTTCCAAAGACACTCGCCCTCCATTCAAGGTGTACACATACCCCGAATTCGACTTGCTATCATCGACATCGATCAAAACTTGAGTCAGTGTAGCCTTCAACCTTAAGGCTATTACCTCCATATACTAGTAAGATCCTTAGTCCTTCTCAAGTACTTAAGGATACACTTTACCGCTTTCCAAAGGTTCCAAGCCCGATCCGCCTGGATACCGCCGCCAGACACTCGTGAGCATACGCTATATCAGGCCTAGTACATAGCATAGCATACATGATAGACCCTATTGCTGAGGCATAAGGTATCATATCCATGTTCGTCCTTTCTTCTGGAGTCTTTGGGGACATACTCGTAGAAAGCGATATCCCATGTCTCATCGGTATGAGACCTCTCTTGGAATTTTCCATGCCAAACCTTTTGACAATGGTTTCTATGTACTTGGACTGAGACAAGCCAAGCCAAGCATCCTCTTGGATCTATCTCTATAGATTCTAATCCCCAAAATATAGGATGCTTCCCCTAAGTCCTTCATGGAGAAGTGTTTAGATAACCAAGCCTTTACTGTGGATAGCATTACTACGTCATTCCCAATGATCAGGATGTCATCCACGTATAACACCAAAAAGGTGATAGCGCTCCCACTTACCTTTCTATATACACAAGGCTCATCTTTATTCTTAACAAAGTCATAAGATCTGATTGCCTCATCAAATCTTATGTTCCAACTTCGGAAAGCTTGCTTTAATCTATAAATGGATCTAAGCAACCTACACACCTTATCTGGACAGTTCTTGGACACGTATCCCTCAGGTTGTATCATATACACCTCCTCATTGAGGTTCCCATTGAGGAATGCGGTTTTCACATCCATCTGCCAGATCTCATAATCATAGTGTGCTGCAATAGCCAATAGAATTCTGATGGATTTTAGCATTACTACGGGTGAGAAGGTTTCATCATAGTCAACACCTTGCCTTTAACGATACCCCTTAGCCACTAGCCTTGCTTTATAGGTCTCTACCTTTCCATCTACTCCGATTTTTTTCTTAAAGATCCACTTGCAACCGATGGGTACAATACCTTTCAAGCATCAACTAGGTTCCAAACCTTATTGGAGTACATAGAATCCATCTCGTAATTCATGGCTTTCTTGCCACTTCCCTAGAGTCTATACTCATAATAGCCTCCTCAGAGGTCCGAGGATCAATATCCTCCTGCATCCTCTCCTCTAATATGTCCAACATATCTCTCGGGAGGATGAGATACTCTATCGACCTGCGTAAAGTTGAAACTTGTGTATTAGGTACCCCAATGCACTTCTGTCAGAGTGGTGCTTGAGCTTGGTTCTCCAACCTCGCCAATTATATCATTCTCCCACTATCTCCACCAAGAATGTGTTCCTTCTCAAGGAACACCGCTTAGCTACAAAGACCTTTTGGTCTTCGAGATGATAGAAATAATACCCACAAGTTTCCTTGGGGTATCCCACAAATTTGCATCGCCTCCGTCCTTGATTCTAACTTATCGGGGTTGTGTCTTTTTTAACATGTGTAGGGCAGCCCCAAATCTTAACAACCTTAAGATCAGGCTTCTTCCCTTTCCATATCTCATATGGTGTAGACACTACCACTTAGTTGGAACTTTGTTCGAAGATAAGATAAGTCACATTTCTAGGGCATATCCCTTTAATGAGATGGGTAGGTCAAATAAAATTCATCCGACCGCACCATATCTAATAATGTATGCTTTCTCCTTTCGTGAGACACCATTGAAATGAGGTGTATAAGGAGGTGTCCATTGGGATAATATCCCATGGTCCTTGAGGAACTGAGTGAACTCAGACTTAAGTACTTCGCCTCCTCGACCGATCAAGAGTTTTGATACTTTTTCCACCGGGTTTTCCATCTTATTCTTATACTCTCTGAATTTCTCAAAGGCCTCTGACTTGTACTTCATTAAGTACACATATCCATACCTTGAGAAATCATCAAGAAATGTAATGAAGTAAGAGTAACCTCCAATGACATGAGTTGACATGGGTCCACATATCATCACTATGTATGAGTTCCAACAACTTCAATGGCTCTCTCTCCAGCCCACACTAAATGGAGAGTTGGTCGGCTTTCCACGAATGCAAGGCTCACAAGTTGCATATGACACATAGTCGAATGGATCTAAATATCCATCATTTAGCAACTTTTAAATCCTTCTTTCATGGATGTGACCTAGCCTACAATGCCACAGGTATGCACTGTTCAACTCATCTCGTTTCCTTTTGGACACATTTACATTCATGATATGTGGAGTGGTGTCTAATATAAACAAACCATTATGTAATGTTCCTTTCATGATGATCTTATCATCTAATAATATTGAACAACTATTGTTCTCAAAAATAAATTTATATCCACTAACTGTTAAACATAAAATGAAGATAATGTTTTTGATAATAGAAGGAACAAAATAACATGCATCTAATGCAATAAAAGCTCATGAGGTCCATCTCGCCAACAGCTACTACAGCAACTTTTGCTTCATTACCTATCTTGAGGTCCATCTCGCCTCTCTCTAGTCTCCTAGGCTTTGCCAGAACCTGCAACGAATTGCATATATGATAAGCACTACCGGTATCCAATACCCATATGTTATCATAAGAGTCTGACAAATGGAGACTGATCATGAATGTACCAAAGCTTCATCAAGCTTTTGTTTCTCCCTTTTCTGCAAGGTACTTTTTGCAGTTTCTCTTCCAGAGACCCATCTTTACCACAATGGAAGCACCGGCCTTTTGTCCTTTCTTTGGGTCTTTCTTAGCAACCTTTGCTTTACCTGGTTTGACCTTGCCCTTTCCCTTCTTAAGGGACCTTTCTGCTTTCCTTTTCCTTTTGGTCTCACTAGTGTAGAGAACTGGCTTATCTTTCTTGATAGTACTCTCTACCTCCCTCAACATATTGAGGTGCCCAGCAAGCCAATCACGTGAGTGATGGCACGTGTGACTTGATACAGAATATTTTTGCTTATTATATTTTGGCGTATATCACTTTATAACTATTGCATAATTGCATATATTGTGATGTCCTTAGATTTGTGCAATGGGAATCGGATCGTGATGAGATCACGATAATGAGATCGATTCACCTTTAAACACATATCCTAAATAATCCCAGTCATAGGTTACTCGAGAGGGACATCATGATAACCGGATAGACCGGTGTCAGAGTACCATTCCATATGATGGATGCAAATGGTCTCATAGTCGCTCGTGTAGGGACACTAGGGATACAAAGATGCAGTGCTCATTGGAGAATGAGTTCACGATTGATCCGCTTACTTTTAATGCTGGATGGTTGATGATGCCTTATTGTCGGGCAAAATGATTCCGTAGTCCTAGTGATGTATCCCGGTCCTTAGACTTGAGACACCAAGGATGTCTTGTATGAGTGCTCCACTCTTTGATACCGTGATTTATAGGTTTGGCTGTCCCGGATCTAGTACAAATGGTCATTGGGAGTGGTAGTCCACCTTTACGAGGGCTATTGAGTGTCGATAGAGGATCATCCACTCTCTGGCCATTAGAGGAATATCCCATGTGTTCTTGCTCGGACAAATCCCCTCGGCGTGGTCATTCTGGTTGAGAGAAAAAAGAGTTCTCCCGAGAATCCGATTAGAAGCGAGACTTCAGTAGAAACCGTATGGGTCCGACAAACACCATGCTCGATATACGGTCTCCGGGATATTAGATGGATGAGGGACTATAGGTACATGGTAACGAGGACGAGATAGGTCCAATGGATTGATTCCCCCAGATCGTCGGGGGACTACTGCAGTAGTGGCCTAATACGTCAAGAAGTCGATGAGTCGAGTGAATTATTACAAAGATAATAATTCACCGAAGTTAGAAAGAGTTCTCGACTGGGATGTATGACTCACGGCCACTCGATATTGGGCCTAGAGGGTCACACACATACCACGGTAGGCATTGGATGAGTAGAGGTTCTGGATATGAGATATCCGACCGGAGTCCCTTGTCTTATTGGATGCAGATCCAATACCCACTAGGGAATGACCCATTAGGGTTTGACACGGGATTTCTATAAATAGGAGGGATTCACAGACCTCATAGGCTAGAGTCTTTGCTTTTTTTCCTATTCTCCTCCCCTCTCCACCTCGGGCCCTGAGTTTTGAGGAGGGTCGCATTACCCCTAGCTGGTGGATCACCTAGAGAGGAGGACGCTTGACCTCCTTCACTCTCTCCTAAGGATCTGCAAGGAAACAGGGATATACGATCTCCCTAGGTAACACAATCTCTATACGCAGTTTTGTGTTTTGCGGATTTTTACGCACCAATCTTCGCACGACGACGAACATCTTTTTGGGAATCGGGGATTTTTTGTTTTTTCTTGTTCTTCCGCTACGCATATGATGTCGCCCCCCTTGATTTCCCAACATTCTTGCTCAGACAAATCCCTGGCCAGGGTCATTCGGGTTGAGAGAGAAAGAGTTCTCCGAGAGAATCTGATTAAAGCGAGACTCAAGAAGAAACTGTGTGGGTCTGACAACACCATGCTCGATATACGGTCTCTGGTATATTAGATGGATGAGGGACTATAGGTACACGATAACTGAGGACAAACAGGTCCAATGGATTGGATTCCCCTGTATCGTCTGGGGACTACGGCGTAGTGGCCTAGTACGTCCGTAGTCGATGAGTCGAGTGAATTATTACAGAGATAATAATTCACTGAGTTAGAAGGAGTTCTGACAGGTATGACTCACGGCCAGCTCGATATTGAGCCTAGAGGGTCACACACATATGGTAGGCATTGCGATGAATAGAGGTTCGGATGTGAGATATCCGACGGAGCTCTTGTCTTATTGGATGCAGATCCAATACCCATTAGGGGAGGACCCATTAGGGTTTGACATGGGACCTCTATAAATAGGAGGGATTCAGAGCCCCATGGGCTAGAGAGCTTTTGTTTGCCTTTTCCTATTCTCCTCTCCATCTCCACCTCAGAGTAGGTCTGGAGTTTTGAGGAGCGTCGTCGCAACCCTGCTGTATGAATCACTGCTAGAGAGGAGGACGCTTGACCTCCTTCACCCTCTCCTAAGGATCTGTAAGGAAACAGGGATATACGATCTCCCTAGGTAACACAATCTACTCTATACGCAGTTTCATGTTTTGCGGATTTTTGCGTACCAATCTTCGCACGACGACAAACATCTCTTTGGGAATCGGGGATTTTGTTTTTCTTGTTCTTCCGCTGCACATATGATGTCGCCCCCAACAGTACACACATGATATTTCTCTCACGATACCGAGAGTGGATGATCTTTTGTTGATACTTAATTGCCTTCGTAAAATTGGCTGTCATTCCCAAGAATCGATTGTACTAGATCTGAAACTTCCAAACATGTAAGTCTAATGTCAAAGAATGGAGTACTCATACAAGGTATTTTTAGTATCGCAAGTCTAAGGACCAGACATACAACTGAGACTACGAAATCATTGTCTAATATCAGATATTATTAATCATCTAACATTTTGTAAGCAGATCAATCAGACTTATTCTCCAATGAGCACTTGCACTATACCTCTAATGTTCACATAGAGCGACTATGAAACTATTCACCTCCATTATATGGATGAGCATATAGCGCACCGATCTATCCGGTTATCTCGATATCCTTCTTGAATAACTTATAATCATGATAACTTAGGGTCTATGTTTAAAGATAAATCGGTCTCATTGTCGTAATCTCATCACGATCCAATTCTCATTGCATAGATTCAAGAACATCACAATATACATCCAGATAATATGTGATAAAATGCTAGTAATAATATGCAAAGAGATTGTCGCAATGTGTCACAGGTGTCATCACTCACGTGATTGGCTTATAGAGCACCTATAACTAATATATATAAGCCCCTCTTATCAAGTCTAAGTTAACAGACGTTAGAGTCTGCTTACGTGGCATACTGACTTATAATAAACTATTAATATAATAATATATATAATTTAAATTAAAAAAAAATTGAGACCATCGTCAATGGTGAGAGGAGGCATTATCATGAAAATGACCACCAATAGTAGCACCAAGCTACTGTTGCCTAGTAGGGCTTCATACACATGTAGTCTCTCCCGCATTGATGATAAGCTCAGGAGTTTTCGGTCCTACCTTAGGTGGATGTTGATCAACCAATCCAACGTTAGGCATGTAATGATTTATTAATCTCTCTTCCTCCTTGGGCGTCTTCGTCTCCCACAACTTCTCACTTCGTTCTCTTTTGTGTCCTCACCTATCACGCTTATGACATGATGATTCAGCTCTCTCTCACATTCACCTTCGGCCTCTCCCACCTTCGGCTCTTTGCTTCATCTGTCACTATAATCTCCATCGCTTCTTCTACTTTGACAAAATAGATATTTTTTTTAACTTAAATTATATATATTATTATATTTATAATTTATTGTGAGTCAATATGTCAACTCGGACTCTAACATATGTTGAACTCCTGGCTTATCTATTATATTTTTAAAAATATAAAAATTGTTCTAAAATTTTAGTTATACCTATGCATTCCTATTTACAGTGCGTGCGATTCATATAATACTGTGGGCATAAAGTTTGATTGTAATTGCAATAAACCTGTGTTTAATATAGAAAAAATGACATGGCCACCGTGTAAAATCCATATCTCTTCGATGTGAAACCAATGGTGTTGATGATATGGAGTCAGCTCATTAGCCATACGACCCTATTATGTGGATTAACAAGGTTTTTTTTGTTGGTCAGGCGGAGCCAAGGTGGTAAAGTAGAATTGATGTGTTAGTGTGAGGTGTTGATATATCGTCATTTGCCCTAACAGATATATTTTAGATTATATATATATATATATATATAAACATCCATATTTAATTATTTTGTAGAAGATATTTCCTAAACAGTAATCCTAATTTAATAAAATACTTAAAATATCTCTTAAAAAAGTTTTTTTTTGTCAATATTGTTTTTAATCAGCATTCGAATGTTGCAGTGCTTTTGTTTGTCTCAGGTTTTTCCAATAAAATATTATTTTAAAAAAAATTCTAAGCAATATCAAATTATGTATTTTTAATTGAAATTACTCATAAACTATTATAATGGCATATTTTTAAGTTTGTAGTTTGTTTTATTGAGGTTAGAAGTCCCCACTTAAATTATTTATAATATTTTTATTATGGTAGTCAAAATACTCTAATAAACAAAAAAAAATTTGAGGGATAATTTAAATATTTTTAAATTAAAATTATTATTATTATTTTTAAAAAATAAGGGATATATATATTATAAAAATCATAGTATTTTTTTAAGAAAACCATCTTATATTTTACGTATTATTATTATTATTATTATTATTTTGTAACGGACATGTAAACGTTGGGAATCGGAGGCGCATATATATAACGATCTCGTTCTCGTGCGACGGAACGGCCGACTTCGACGCGCACTGCCCATTCGAATTCGAAGCTCGAAACCCTTCTGCAGTCGCTGGCGATGGAATCAAGCGGCGGAGAGGAAGTAGGGCTGGGGTCCCGGTGGTGGATCGCATCACGGCGAAGGCTTATGCCCGATGACCCCTTCTTCTCCGCCGGGAATATCGAACGCGAGCTCCTCGCCAAACAAGTAAGCCCTCTCCTTCTCTTTGTCTGCTCTACCCGGTCATCCTTGCTTTCTTTAACGCTTATTTCTTATGCTGAAGCCCTCACAATGTCTGTTTGTTGTTTGCACATTTTTCGTTGATTCATGGCAAAGTTTTAATCTTAGGGTTTGTGAAGGTCGGGATCTGACCGATTCATTGTATCTGAATACCGATTCGATTCAGGTTATAATTTGGGGGAAAATCCCTACAGAATTGTAGGGATCAAATAATCCCGTGTGTTTATAGCGGAGATCAACCGTTCAGAAGAAGAACAGGGGCTAAAGTGTAAACAAAGGGAGATAAATCCGTACAAACTCTTTGAAAAGCCGATACTATTTGCATCACAACTGAAGAATAGATCTTCCTAGATGATTTGCTTCAGTGTATTAGGAACTCTTTTGGTAGCATGACTATCTCGTTCAGGCAAATACACGAATGAGATGAGTATTTGACAGCCTTGTTCGTCTGTTGATAGTAAAAAACAACTTTTTCCAGATGCCCAAACTTTTACCTTTAGTAATATCCATTGTCAACTGAGTGTAAGTAGATCATGTGTTGTCCAGTAATCACTTAGGATTTTCCACTATAAGATTTGCTGTCTTCAGAGACTAGGCTTATGAGTCTGAGCACAATCATGGAGCAGATCTTTCCACTCCTTATTTTCCCTTTGACTGCCTTTGCATATCTTCACCAATTCAAAATAAGCTTTAGAAGGTTCATATCTGGTTGGTAAGGATTGGAGAATAATTTGTCAATGTCCTCCATGTAATTTGCACTATTTGATTTTACATAGATGGGAAAAGGCTAGGAGATGATGACTATTTAGCTTCTTTCCAGTACTTGTTTTGATTATTTTTATGCATACATTTTGTTAGTCAATAGCATGTGTGCATATTTTTCTTGATTTCATCCATGATTTAAGATGCCACTAGCGCAATCTAACTTTTACATGTAACATGTTTTTCTTTCTTTGTGTGTCTCTTCATAATTCTTTTAGGTAGCATTGGATCTAACCGAAGATGAAAGATATCAGCTCCAGAAAATGGAAGTTGCAAACACTGAGTATGCACTTTTTTTCTCACAAGACTTCTACATTGTTTATGAATATTTTGAAATTTTCTTGGCATAATTTGGCCATTGTTGTGATCAAGTCTTGGAATTTAATGATAAGTTGTTTATATTTTTTACTGTGACTCTTTGCTAGTATCTTATTTTTGAGGTTCGCAGATTTCTTTACTGAACCTAGTAGTTGTACTAGTAGTATATATTGTTCTCAATGGTGTTTGTCCTGTTGCTGCTGGTCAATCTTATTTGAACCATTAAATTTTTTGTCTTGCTGCCTTACTTTGATATGGATACATTGCTTTAATTATCTGATTTATCCAATCAGATACTATGAGATGTACCTTAGTGATTTTCCACTCCTGTACGGTTTCTTGTTGTTATTGTTATTGTTGTTGTGTATTTCATGACACAGGCCGAAAACAGCTACCATTTCAGAATAGGTCCACATGCCATGCACCAATAACTTTTGGCATGGTACATTCTGCCCTTTGCCTGATAATTTTATGTAGGTTTCAAATGGAACTTTGGAGGGTGCCTCTGTAGTTACATGAGCTTAAATGTCAATTTTCAAACCATTTTTTATCCATCAACTTGTCCTGGATTAACAAGCAACTTCCATTTGGATAGGATTTTGAAACCAACTTTGTTGAGGCTGATGATAATTTTACATATCACAATTGATCCTACTAAATTTCCATAAGATGTTACTAATCATGGATTGCTTGTACCTCATGTGAGTCTGTCTGTCCACCACCGTATTTTTCTGTTGTCGTCGAGCTTGGGACTTCATACCATGCCAAAGGTATGCTTATCCACCATCTGCCCGACCCTGAGGTAGTACCAACTTGTTGTCACATCACTAGCTTGTTGTCGTGGCATCAAACTATAAATCTTTGTTCTGGATCTTGGGTCTTTTATATAATCAATCCCATATTAGTGGAAATGGTATGGAACTCAGTAATTGTCTTCACAAGTAAATACTTCACAGTCACCATGCTAATGTTGAGCAAACTCCTGTCTAAGTTTGTAGATCAGAAGTAAAACCTCAATGTTTTGCACTTCTGCATCAGGATTCATATCTTCAGTAAAGAAAGTGTTATTTACTTTTTCTGAAACTTGAAAAGTTTTACTCATTTCGATTAATCAATGTATTGTGGGTTAACTTCTTATTGATTGCAGACCTGTTTTTTGCCCTATTGTTGGTTGTGCTGCTCGATTAGATTGTTTGGAGGACTTTGAAGATCACTACCATGCTCGTCACACTGCTTCATGTTCGGTGTGTTCGAGAGTTTTCCCAACATCACGTTTACTTAGTATACATATCTCTGAAGCCCATGATTCATTCTTTCAGGCCAAAGTTGCACGCGGTTTTCTGATGGTAAGTCCCTTTCTGTTATCTTTAGTACAGCAAAAAGTTCCTACTGTCATGTGTAGCACTGGAAGAAAAGAAATCATTGTGCACTGCTTTTCTAGGAAAGAATAGATTTTGTAAATAGTTCTTACACAACAACAAGACCATAACGAAAACATTGTTGACAAAAAAAGGAAGAACAGTGAGCTCACAGGATCTAATTTCAGAATTTGAAAACCTAAGCATTGCTCTTAAAATGAAAGTTCAAAATTTAAAAATGAAGAGGGACTTATTATGTTAAATTTTTTTTCTTAATTTCAAGTTATTTAATAGTTGAATTGTGCATTGTTAATCTGAGAAGCTCTCATAATCAGGTTCTTGCTTCTTAGCAAAGTTTGACCCTTGCCAATCTAATTTAAGTGAAGTATGTGAATGCGATGAATGCTTTACTCTGTTGGGTTACTTGTGATGGTCGTTAAGAACTCTATAAAGGTTCTTTGACTAGATGGTTGGAAAAGTGTAAATGCTTACTGATAATTGCATGATTTGATCACAAGTTATCGTTAGCATACAGTTGACAACTGAACCTGAGGTTCCCTTGAAATAGCAAAGAGTAATATGTCTGCTATTAGATAAGGGACAGAGCAAATCAGGGAGGGGAAGGGAAAAACATTTTTGCTGTAGAAAAATAGTTGAGATAAGAGGACTATTTTTCAGTTTTGAATATAAACTTAATTTTTTCTTAAAGCTGAGGTCCCTATAGTCTGATATTAACAATGTGTACCCCAAAAACAGACTTAACAACCCTGAAACTTTACCTATTTCTCTATCTAATCCTGCCTTTAGCTTCGTTGTGTTGTAGTTAATATAATTATCTTTGAATAGGAAACATTGTTTTCAATGCATTGCACCTAAAGAGCACAAGTACTAAGAAGAATTAGCAGGAAGGGGGCCTAAATCAATTTGAATCGAACCTATATGGATTTTCCATTTGTTAGACAGAAATCATCACTCAGAATAGACTCATTAACAGTCTAATTCAACTTCTAAAATAGCTGTTAGAAACGATACCAAAAATAGTTGAATTATCTAAAAGAAGGGGAAAGTGGCAACAAGACAGGATTTCTTTTATAGACCGGTTTTGGCTTGATGTTGTGCGCTGCAGTTTATAAATAAATGTGCTATGCTATTCTTGTTTATTGGAAAGAGTAGAACAGAAGTTGCGTTTCTTATATCCAATAGGAGTTTTCTCAATCACCTGATAGTAAGTTGAGGTTAGTTGAATGTCAGTAAAGACATCACATATATGAATTTTCAATCATCAGTAACAGGAGATTCCTTTCTCCTGTCGAGCAAGTTGTGATGCCTTATCCTGTTGGCCCTGAGGGGGGAAGACTTCTTTTGGTTTCTGATATTGTCACATTGGTATTTTGCTGCAACATGCAATGTGTCCTATTTGGTAGCTTTCGTTCTCCTTCCTGAAGGACCTAATGTTATCTCATCAGAAAAATAACTTGCAAGTTTATGGTTTTCATTTATACCTTCTTGTTATTGCTTAGTCATTTTGAAGCTACTAACTGCAGTTATATTTCTTGAATTTAAGACTTATGGATCATAAAATATTATGATTGATATGTAAATAATTATGTTTCTCATTTGTATGATTTTTTGAAGTAAAAGTATCATGTATGAATCAGTATGAATGTTTGGTCGAAGGCTGTGGAGTCAAGTTGAAGAGTTATAAGAGTCGACAGCAGCACCTTGTTGACAAACACAAGTTTCCTACTACATTTGAATTCTACAAAAGGGCACATCCTTCCAAGCACCAACGCCAAAAACATCTACGAAGGCAAGCGAGCTATCCAAAGGAGGCATCGAACAATACTGATATGGATGTTGATAGGAAAAGTTCGAAGCAAATTTACCAGAAGTATAGACCAAAAAAGGCTAGTCTCAAGGAGGGGAAGGAAACGGAAATGGAAGTTGAGGAGAGGATGGATGATCTTGTTTCTGCTGTATCAAAGCTGAGCACATCGGATTCTTCTCCTTCGAGCATAAGCTTTGGTCATCGTAATGCTCGTGGCTTTGCTTTTGTCCCTCGGTCGATACATCATAACAGGAAGCAAACCTCTCGATCAGAAGCCAAGGGATAATGCTATCATAACCTGAGTGCAATGTTTTGGCTTCTTGCTTAGTTTTGTGAGCACCACCTATGATTTCATGGAAGTGATAAAAGAGCATGAGAATCTCTCTCTCTATATGCTGAGATGAACCATTTAGTCAAAGAAACACAGTATTGAACTGTGGCCACGATGAACGATGTGGCTTTTGCCACTCTAGTGTTGTTAGCATCAGATTGGACAATGTGATTGGTTATTCCACCAGTTGAACAAACTGTGATGAATGAGTTTTCTCACATCGGAAAAAGTATGCGGCCTGATTTAGAAGGAAATGGATGTTGGTGTGAACCCATGCTCTTCCGGGTATTATAACAAGGTGTTCCAGGCAACTCATGGTGTCACCATGTAATGTTGTATGTCTTGAGTGACAGCTTCGAATGCATTCCAATCAAACACAATCTTGTTTTCTCTCTCTCCAAATTGAATATTTAGTTAAAGAGTATTGTCATGTTTAATCTTTGTTCTACTCGACTCACTGACTACAACTAGAAATCAATCAAAGACTGGAATTCACCACCAAATGCTGCCACTGGAGTTCCTCTTCATGCATTTGTGAGAAATATCTAGATACCATTTTTAATACCCCGACCCGAAGATGGATGATAGATATTATGTTGAAACTATGGATATTTGAAGATGGATCGAACGTCTCCGATCTTGATTATATTTGCACTTGGATCGTTCCGAATCGTCTAATACACCTCGGGTAGTCAGATATGATGGTCAACTTGTACTAAGGCCGATGTATCATCTACTAGACCAATCGGTCTTTTAGTTTCGAGGCAAGTTGAGGTTATACGCTTAATTTTATGATTGAGTAGGCCAATCGACATATTAAATGGTGCAACTGCGTCAAAGTAAATTGGATAGGAGATGAGGCTACCTTCTTCATGAACTATATTCAGATCAAGTAATTATCAGAGTGAGATTCAATCAATTGATTGATTGATACACTCTTAAGCTCTCTCTCTCTCTCTCTCTCTTGTGATCCACACCCGCGGCAACTGTAGCTTCGGACATGCAAAGGTTACGAACTTCTCAAACCAAAAGCTTTGTGTGTCTCTATCAGAACTCTGCATTTCCCCCATCTTTTTCGCAAGGAAAAGAAGGTTTGAGTTGACATATACTTCAAAGCTTCCATTCTTATACCATGTAGCCATGATGACTCTGAAGGCCATTTTGGAGGCTGTTCATGCTTTGAGCTGTTCCATTTCTTAGAACAGGAGAATGAGTGGGGCTCCAAGTAGACACCAATCCATGGCTTCTCTGAAGAGATCTAATAATATGAGCAGGAGATGCTGGGATGTGAGAATCCCACCATTGGAATTTACCTCCCCTTCCCTTTCCTTTATAACCTTGGTCTTGCATTGCCCTAAATCCAGTTCATCTTCTTCCTTCTTTCTTGAAGCCATGGATAGAGTTATATGGGCAGATGTAGCAGGAACCACTGCATGCCGATGCTACGTCTTGTGCTGGTTGGTCTGTTCATGTCGAGTCCCCACTGGCTCCCCACCATTTTCTCCTCTCTCAGGTTCTTCTTCTTGGTCTGTCTTCCACACATGGACGTCTCCAACGTCATCATCATCTTCCTCGTCGGGGAGTCGAGGCTCTTCGAGTCTTCTGCACAGCCCGACATTTACGACGACCACATGATGCGAAGCCAAGTTCCGCAGCTGGTGGCTACTGTTGGAGTGAAGGAGAAGGAAGCCACCGTGACAAAGAGGAGGAGGAGGAAGAAGGTATGCCTGCAGAGGAGCTCAACCGAAGAGTCGAGGACTTGATTGCCAAGGTTACCATGCAGAGGAGGCTCGTAGCCAATACGCTCATGCGTTGTCAGTGAAGAGTGGCAGAGTGACAGTGAGAGAGAGAGAGACAGAGGAAAACACAGTGGTCTCATGCTTCCAACTGAGTTCAACAAAAGAATAGAGAGTGAGAGAGCGAGAAAAAGAGGAAAACACAGTGTTCTCATGCTTCCAACTGAGTTCAACAAAAGAATAGAGAGTGAGAGAGCGAGAAAAAGAGGAAAACACAGTGTTCTCATGCTTCCAACTGAGTTCAACAAAAGAACAGAGAGAGAGAGAGAGAGAGAGAGAGAAAGACAGAGGAAAACACAGTGTTCTCATGCTTCCAACTGAGTTCAACAAAAGAATCCCTAATCTGATCGAAGCTGAAATGAGCTACTTTCTTCTCGTGTGCGGTTTCTACTCGTAGATATCAATCACTGTTATATAGTATCGATCAATGAATCCGATCGGAGTTAGATTTAGTCTCCAACGTCGAGCCCGAGCCCATTGGACGCATTTGTTGAGTCATGTGGGCCCGCCCATTAGGAGACGTGCTTTTGAGGCGAGGGAGGCGTGTAAGCAAGTCGAGAGCCCAAATGCGTGTCCATTTAGTTTTCTTCCCTTTTATTATCATCATCTGATGATACAATAATATAATAATTCGGATAAATTGTTGATGCTAATAATAATGTCTTCTCTTTTGGACAGCATAACCCTAAAACACCGACCAAATTGATCGTTCGATCGAGCAATTGGATGATTAAGTTAGGAAACCCTAACCCTAATTTAATCCCGAGGAAAGCTGCAGACACTCGTTCCGTCAACCCAAAACAATACCTGCCCCTTGCCGCTCTCCAAGTTTGTCCTCTCTGATGGATGGCTTCTTCCGAGAAAACAACCCTTCGATGCTTCCAAGGGTGGGGGGTGTCGCCTTTGGTGATTCGGGCCTAATCGGCGAACCAGTAGATAGATCAGGACCGTTGGTTTACATGGGACCCGATGATGATGACACCGGTTTTGAATATGGACGGTCCGATCGGAACTGGAGGCGTCTGGAAAAGTAACGGAGAGGATCTGGGCCCCACGGAGACGAACCCACGCTCTCCGCTGCTTCCGATGCCGTCCCCCGCCCTTCAAATGCCACTGCCTCTCTCGTCTGCTGTCTCTCTTCCGAGGAAAACCCTCGATTCATCTCTCTCTTGCTCTGTCTCTCTTTGCCGGAGGAGGAGAGATGGCACTTTCCGTCGCCAAATGCCCCTCTTCCTCCGCCGCCGCGCGTCTGGCACCCGATCACTCCCCTCTGAGATGGTCGACCCTCCTACGGCCCTTTCCTAGAACCGTTCTTGCGAGAAGTGTCGCGGTACCGTCGTCTAAAAATTGGAGCTTGGGCGTTGCCTGCAAGCAAGAAGGTCCGGTCCCTTTTCTTTGCTCTGACCCTCACCTCGTTCGATCCGCCTCGCTTGACTTATATTTGGGAGGGCTGATATGTTTTTTTCGAATCTTCTTTAGTGAATTTTGGTTGTTGATGCATCTACTGTCGATCTTTGGTTCTTGATTTCATGCCTCTGTTGTTGACCTTTTCCCCTGGTTCGTTCTCCTTATTGCACGGCAGTTGGCACTGTCGCTGCATCCAGTCCAAAAGAAGCTCCTTCCAAGAATGTGGAAATTGGTGGCTTGCTTGGTTTATCTTCAGAGGAATACAGAGATGTGATTGGTCCCAATTCAAGTGAAAGGGAGCCTACAGTTAGTATCACTGTCGTTGGAGCCTCTGGGGACCTTGCCAAAAAGAAGATATTTCCTGCTCTTTTCGCACTTTATTATGAAGATTGCCTTCCAAAGGTCCGGTTCGTATAATTGTAGTGCAAGTCATTCCTTTATAGATTACTCTCGTGTTAAGGTGTGTAATTATGTTCTCAATGCAGCATTTCACTATATTCGGTTATGCTCGAAGTAAGATGACTGATGCTGAACTGAGAACTATGGTTAGCAAAACATTAACATGCAGAATTGATAAAAGGTGATTAATGGTTTTTTGTATTAATACTGAATTAGGTTATGCTAGTTTTTTTTGTCATACGGTTCTGCTTTTGTTTCCTTCAAGATAATTGATTTGAGGACCATTTATTTTGATCTCTGCTGATGCTAAATGTTTCTGGTGATTTTTCCCAGGGAGAATTGTAATGAGAAGATGGAGCAGTTTCTACAGAGATGTTTCTATCATTCAGGTCAATATGAATCCGAGGAAAACTTTGCAGATCTTGACAAGGAACTCAAAGAACATGAGGTAATATTTGTATCTATGAGATGAGGAAATCTTTACAACTTTACAAGCTCAAAATTGGGAGCTCCAGCCTCCTTTTCCAACAATAATCATGTCGTGTTTTACATAATGTAATTATCGTTATGTTGTAGTTCAATGGTGCTTCTCTGTGATCTTTTTTTTTTTTTTCATTTTTGAGGGAAAATGGGAAGATTCCTCAAACAGACTGAAGGATAAGAAGAGATGCAAAGTCAAGAAGTTAGGAAAAGAACAAAAAATAATAATAAAAGAACAAAGACACAGAAAAGAAGACACAAAAGGAAAAGAAAAAAAAAAACATGGCAGCTATGTCATAGAAGTGTTCTGCGGACTTTTGCTTGTCTTCCAAGCTTTGTCACCTTTGAAAGCTACGTAAATCTTTGAGTCTCATGCCAGATAATTATGTAAAATTATAGGAATTCAAAATTTTTAGTTCTTTGGACAAGAAATCTGATGATGCTAGTTCGTGGGGAATTGTTTTGATTTGCAAAAAAACTGAAGCATTTTTTGTCTTAAGTTTGCTAGTGATATAACTGAGGCTTCTAACTAGGGATCATATATGGTGGTGAAGCTTGAATTTTTTGTTTTGGCAGACAAAAACCTCGAGAGTCTCTCGGGATTTGACATTTTTTATTAAAATGATATTTCAGGTAGCCTGATGATATTTCAACTTCATGTGACAAATGACTTCTTTTACTTTAGTTGAATTTGAGATCCTCTTCTTTCACTTAAGTGCAGCTAGTGCAAAATAATTTTGAATCAAGTCTTTAACCTATGTGAAACGACTTTTATGTTAACCTTTTTTAACTTGCAAGACATTTATGTGAACCTTGAATAAGAAGTAACATTGTTGCTCTGATGAAGGTCATGATGATGACGATTAGCATAGCTTGAATATGTTTGGATTGTCAAATATATAATTTGGTTAAGCTTCTCCTCTGCTAAAAATATATTTCATAATTAAAGAAAACATTTATTAAACTGAAAATACCTGGATTTTTCAATTGGGCTTACAGGGTGGGAGATTATCAAACCGGCTATTTTATTTGTCAATTCCACCAAACATATTTATAGATGTTGTAAAATCTGCAAGCAAGTCAGCTTCTTCTAAGAATGGCTGGACCAGGGTGATAGTTGAAAAACCATTCGGTCGGGATTCTGAATCTTCTGCTGCTTTGACAAGAGGTCTGAAACAATACCTTGATGAAGATCAAATTTTCAGGTGACATGACATCCTACATGAAGATATTCATGTTCGATATCCCATGAAAACATCTTCCTTACAATGATTGTTTAACATTCTACAGAATAGACCACTATTTGGGAAAGGAACTTGTCGAAAATCTGTCCATTCTTCGTTTCTCGAATCTTGTATTTGAACCGTTGTGGTCTAGGCAATATATTAGGAATGTGCAGCTGATTTTCTCTGAAGACTTCGGTACAGAAGGACGGGGAGGGTAAGGTTTAGATGATGTTATTATCCATTGAAGTTATGTCATCTATTGATGAGCTTTCCAGTAACCTGTGTCTTGTACTGTGCAGGTACTTTGATAACTATGGTATTATTAGAGATATCATGCAGAATCATCTGCTCCAAATTTTAGCCTTATTTGCAATGGAAACTCCTGTCAGTTTAGATGCAGAAGATATCAGGAACGAAAAGGTTTGTAAAAGGAAATATGACAAGACCTTTTTTTCCATTAAGTTATAGTCCTAGATGTGATCCATTGGATTCAGACTCATAACTAGTGCATTGTTCTTTTATTGGATGAAACTCAATATTATTGGTTTCTGTCTCTTAGATAAATTTCTCCATCACTTCAGGTGAAAGTCCTCCGTTCCATGAAGCCATTGCAATTGGAAAATGTGGTGATAGGTCAGTATAGGAGCCACACGAAGGGTGGAGTTGCATACCCCGGATACACGGACGATAAGACTGTACCCAAAGGCAGCCTTACTCCAACATTCGCTGCAGCTGCCCTTTTCATAGATAATGCAAGATGGGATGGAGTTCCATTCCTCATGAAGGCTGGGAAAGCACTGGAAACTCGACGGTAGGTTGTAAATGAGTATTTATGCATTTCTTTTGTGATTTTTGTAAGTTTCAATTGAAATTCAACATCTTTAATAAATGTTGTTGTGTTGGAAATTTCCATTTGCAGAACAGAGATTAGAGTTCAGTTTCGCCATGTCCCTGGTAATCTATATAAGCGGAGCTTTGGAACTGATCTTGAACGAGCTACAAACGAGCTCGTCATCAGGGTACAACCCGATGAAGCTATTTACTTAAAGATCAATAACAAGATTCCTGGGTTGGGGATGAGATTGGACCGCAGTAACTTGAATCTTCTTTATGCTTCAAGGTACAAGTTCTTGTTTTTCTTATAAGGAAAGAAGATTATGCCAATCCCTAGAATGCATAATATCTGATGACAAATGACAATCCCTAGATTGTCATAGCTATTCCGGTGATGTTGGAACCTTGGTCAAAATCATCCTTTTTAAACCAATGACACATCCATCCATGCTTGATAAGCTAGTGTGAAAATGCTCCAGATCATGGCCCTTACATTCTCCACATCAGATTCTATGATGACTAGTACATGCTTAATAGTAGACTGGGCTAAGAGAAATGCTCTGACACATAATTGTTATGGTTATTAACTGTCATCATCATCATCATCATCATCATCATCAAGAATAATGTCATATTTACTTGCTTGTTGCATAAAGTTGGTAGTTCAGAGCCGTGTCAGTACCCATCATCTGAAACTCTTTTGGCTTTTGGTAGATACTCGAAAGAGATACCAGATGCATATGAGAGGCTGCTTCTTGATGCCATTGAGGGTGAACGAAGGTTGTTCATTCGTTCCGATGAACTGGATGCTGCTTGGGAGCTGTTCACGTCTCTGCTCAAAGAGTTGGAGGAGAAGAAGATAGCCCCCGAATTGTACCCTTACGGGAGTTGCGGTCCAGCAGGAGCACACTACCTTGCTGCGAATTACAATGTCCGTTGGGGAGACACTGTTTCAGATGCGTAAACAATTGCTTTTGCTGTCATTTGAGCAGAACCTCCCAATAAATAATTTAGAGATTCACAGTAGTGCAATAATATTTGGCGAGAATTCTCGTGAATAGCGAGGAATGTCTGCGTGTGTGTGTGTGTGTGTGGGAGAGAGAGAGAGAAAAATATGTTGGTAATCTGCAATTTTGACAGCACTAGGGAACTGTGTTTTATAGGTTGGTTAGAATCTTCAAACGTTGTAGTTGGGTTTCTTCCTCTAGTGTGAGATTTCTTGTGATTTATAGATGAGAAGGCCATTGATGCAGCTGGGCTGAACATTCCTATCATGTTTATTTTGTTCTTTCTTTAGTGCTGATCACTTTGAGGAAGTTTAGTTTGCGTTTACAAAGGTGGTAATGTGTCAATTGGATATATCATGCCTTGTCAGTATGACATCTAGAAAGAATATTTTATCTTACTCAATAGTTAGAAAATAATCTCTAGACATGCTTTCATTCCAAATTCCAGACTACTCCTAAACTCCTCTCGAATTCCTTCAGTCAATCACTGTGTCATCATATACGCATCTCCTATGTTTCTATGAGGTGCATGCATCATATGTCTACTTCTCACGTCCCAAAAATCCATGCGACTACGAGTCACAATGTGACGCTGTATGTTTTGCCTCGTATACTTCCAAGTCACAGGCAAAACTGCGTTTGGCCTCCCTCCTTCTCTACTCTCTCGACCTCCTACCCTCTTCCCAAATGGGTCTCATCCGAGTGTCCTGCCCAACAACATACGTGGAGGCATATCCACGCATCCATTCATGGAAGACTCGTAACAGAATCAACAAGAGCAGTCAAAATAGTCTTCCCCTTAACAGAAGCAAAGAAATGGAATACCTCGCAACGAAATCTATTCGATGAAGCTTCTGCCACAGTTCAGAAAAGATGCGACAGTCATCACATTCAATAGCCTTGATGCTCCAACAATATAGGGCTGAGGACCATCCAAATAATTAGCGCTCATAAAAGCCCAAAACACGAGTCATCTACCAGATACTAGTTCAAAAGATCTAAAATAATAGAACTACGAAAAGCAGATATGATCCTGCTCGGTGCATGATAAAACGGTATTCGTTCACTCAGACCGATGGAAGCTCGCCGCAGTCACTAATGACGACATTCTTTTTAGGGCGATCACCACGGTCGGTCTCCTGTGACTCGATTTGCCTTACCACTTCCATTCCCTCCAGAACTTGACCAAACACAACGTGCCGCTTGTCCAACCATGGTGTCTGCACGGAAATCAGTAATTACAGAGGTCATACTCAGATTTCTTTGCATTAGAATCAGAAATATGCTGTCTCACTTCTAATGGAACAAGCACAGGTAGGAGGAACAAAGCAGAAAAGATTATTGCTTTGACTTAGATAATCTTTTTTTTTTTTTAGCATGGATGATATTTTTGAACTTAACTATCCAGATCAGTGCCTGAAAACCTTTATTAACTGCAGATAATAATCAAAATCTCAATATTTACTTTCTTTCAGTAAACTGCCCCCGACAGCTATCCAATGACCTAACCATGAATTTTGCTATGGTGTTTCCCTTGTATAGTTGAAGTACCACATATATGGACAGATGGGTTTGGTTGGTTCACGAGGTGACTAATTGTCCACCCCAAACAACAACAGTTATGGCAGCAGTGACAAACATCAAATTAAGGGGAAAAGAAAACGAAGATCATGAATATATTACCTAGCAAAGTGTGTAAATAGGTATAAAGCTGGAATTTGTTCACCAAATAAAAAAGAATCATCAACAATAGACCAAATGGTCTTTTAAAGAGTGAAACATTTTAGACTTCGATGAATGTGAAGATAGAGGAGGATTTTAAAACTTTAAAGTCCTGTTGGATCATGTCCTGTTGAAAAAGCAACAACTTTGTGCACAGTTTGAGACCTTAACTGTAAACTAAATTCAACTTATAAACTAGATTGCTATGATAAAATAAAATGCATCAACAGTTTCACAAGGCCAGAACCAGATGCTGGAATCAGTTTCAATAATTAAGCAGAGTTACCTTGACAGTGCAAATGAAGAACTGGCTTCCATTGGTGTCAGGTCCTGCATTTGCCATACTCACAATTCCAGGTCCCAAATGAGTCACTACAAAAGTTTTTCTTAGATTAGAAAATTTTTTGTTTTGGTTAACTTTGAGTACAAACAGTTGAATAAATTTAACTTACATTTGAAGTTCTCATCCTTAAATGTTCGGCCATATATGCTTTTGCCACCAGTTCCCTGAAATCCGATAAACAAATTTTAAGAATAAAAAAGATGATATGTCACTTTTTAGGTATAACCACTACTATATTTTCAACTAAAACTGTTGAAAACCATTCATGCATGACTTGTGCAATTGAATAAAACGCATAAAAAACATCTTTAAAAAAAATGATCAGACATGGTAATTTGAGACTTTAGCTTTATACCAGAGCAACATGGGAAGAAAAATAAATCAATTATGCAACTATGTAATTGAACAAACAGACTACACTAACTTGTAGTTTACAGGGAACTAAATCAACTCAAAATGCATAAGATGGAAGACAGATCCCAAATAACAACTAAGCACAACACGAGATAATCTGTTGAACACAGAGCAAGGAAACCCATCTAATGTTTGATAATAAATTCATTCTAGGCTGAATTCTAATGTTCTTAATGAATAAAGCATAATAAGAAATCTCCAAAAAAAAAGAGAGAGAAAAAGCTCCACTGTAAATTCAATCTAAGATGATCATTCAAGCAAGTAGGAACTAGTCAAAACATACAAGAAAATAAGCAACTGTCATTCATTAATTAGCCAAAATTCATTTCGCCCCATCCTTCCCCCCTTTCTTCCCTCTTCTTCCTTATCACATCAAGAGGACTGATTATAATGCAACTCTACCCCTATTCTTTTGTTCGTTTCCAACTTACTTCGCTTGTCGATCTCTCTTTTGCATGTTAAAGTGAAGGAAGCTTAGTAGTCCATGTGAAACAAACAAGATTTTTCACGTGTTTAGTTAAGCTTTCCCTTATCAAACAAATAATATGGCTTTTTTTTATATAAACATACAGTGAATTATTTATCTGATTTCAATCTTCATCAAAGATTTCTCTGAATTTGTATAAAAACGCCAACTAAGTTCTTTGAAACTGAAAATGAACACCAGGGAGCAAATTTAAAATGATAAAATGTACAAATTCCCCAACTACAAAATGCATTTTCCAACCACATGTCTCCTGATGATTCTTATCACAATCACATCGTTGAAGCAACTAGGTGATAAAAATAAATACTGCAAACCAATTAAGTCATACAAGGAACTGTTAATTGTTAAAGGAGGCTTATATCATCATGTTATTCAGCTTCTCAAGAATAAAAATTTCAAATATGAAGCAACCAGGATAACTAACCACAGAATGACGATCCACTAAATAGTAACTTTATGCTCGCTCTCGTTGACAAAGGATATAAAAGTATTGATTAAAGCATATTCCTCCTCCAGTGAGCTCTGTTTAGGTAATCAAATCCAAAGATTGTTCCAGTTTCCATCAAAAGGCCTCAGAAAATAAAGTTTATGGAGGGAACACGAAAGCCAATAAATTGGTTCTCCCCAGTCTCCTAATCCATGACCAAAGGCCAAGTGAAATCATCCCAAGCTACCCGTAAATCAACAAAACGCTATAACCAGAATGAACTTGATATTTACAGTCCACATACAGGCCAATTGGTGTCTCGACTAAGATGACCGCATCATCAATCAGCATGACTACTACCATGATTATCTAAGCATATGGTTGGCTTGCAGTAACCGTTAAGCTAGTAATTTTTCATGACTGAGTACCAACAAATGGATTTTTATTTGGAGAATCTTCTATATGTTCATCAAAGTAACATTCACATGTTTATGAGGATTTCTGAATCAACAGACAGAAGAAGATCACCAACACTATGTCAGTACTTTACCTTCAAACGTTGAAAGATCTTGTCGAACATCATCTAAGATCAAGAAATAGATAAAATGTTTGCTTGCTTGAGATATCCATTCGGAGAAGTGCTGATGTAGGATCAAATAAAATTATCTTCTTGATCCTCTTCAGCACTTGAATGTAGCTTCTTAATCCTTTATTCGACCACAAAAATGCATTGTAGGATTGGGCTAAATATCTTTAGGTCCTCTCCACACCCTAAAAGCTGATAATCTTCACCTTGTATATTTTAAATTAACTTATTTTTGAATGAAAATTAGATTTGAATAACATCTATATTTTTAGACTTTGTACTTCTAAATGAAAATAGATAAAATTGGACCCCATTTAACTGGTCTTGAATAACATGCATCTGAACTGACTTGTTTGCTAAGTTTTACGTGTACAAGCAACAAATGTTTTGATCCTCATCGTTGAATCTGACCAATGGAACCAAGATAGTAATTATAGACTAGAATAATTAAATTCAAAATTTGCTAGTTGTTCCTTATGGACCTTACCATTATTAAATTTATGCACAGCCATCTTATCAATACATCAAAGAAACCTAATCTAGTACCATTTTCCTGAAATGTCAATATGCCTAAACAACAATAACATCCTAGAGCTATCATGTGTCAAAAGAGAACTTCACATAAAAGTCATGGTAGAAGGTACAGAAGCACATACATTTCCCTGATCGAAGTCTCCCCCTTGAATCATGAAATCCTTGATGACACGATGAAATGCAGATCCCTTGTACCCAAAGCCCTTCTCGCCTGATGGAAACATAATGCTATAAGAAAATGCATGGAAATTTTGGTCCATTGTAGAAAGAACTATGAACAGAAGGTACAAGTGATTTACCTGTACATAAAGCACGGAAGTTCTCTGCCGTCTGGGGCACATCATCCCCATAGAGACCTATCACGATACGTCCAGCAGGACTCCCAATGCTAATATCAAAGAACACTTTGGTGGTAACCTTCGACTGCAAGTCAGAAACCTGCAAACGAAATCCAACGATGCCGAAACACCGCCGTCATGAAATCAAAATAATTCCAATCAAGAACCCATTCCGTTTAGTGCAATATAAGCCAATACCCGTATGACCTCAATCCCAGTCCAATAAAACTTAACCGTGACTTGTGATTATAGCATGGAACCAAAATGGGGCGCATCGACTGCAATGCAAGGTTGCAGGAAGCTCGAAGAAAAAGCCCAATTCCAACTGGAACAAAGAGAAAGAAGAACAAAAGCCCTGATATCGATTGGCGGACCTTCAGTTCGGCACGAGGGGAGGTGGAGAAGCGGGCGGTGGACCGCGAGGAGGGAGAGGGGTACAAGCCAGCGGGGCAGGAGAGAGCGGCGGCGGACGAGAATTTCCGGGAATCGAGAAAGGCTCGGTACGGGCTCAACAGAGGCGTCCGTCCTAAGGACCTCGACCCAGCGACGATCGCCGGACGGACGCTCGCCTGCGAAGTAGAAGATAAAAGAGAGAGAGAGAGAACACTTAGTAATACACGGAGGAGGAAGAAGAACTGGGGTGTGGGAGAGAACGCTTACGAGGAATGGGAGGGAAGCCGCCATTAACAGAGACAGAGGGAAGCCGATGGAGATGAGCACGCCCTCGTCGATATAAAGGGTTTCCTTGCATTTTACATACATAGACACAAAAGCCTCGGCAAACTATGATGGCATAACGGAAGACCTAATCCCCACCCATGAAATGAAACTCGAGTGATGGCCCATTGAAAGAAGCCCAACCCAACACAAAAGAGATTTATCGTAACGGAATCAAGAATTTGTCGTTTAGTAAATAGATCAATTAGTAAACTGATATATTCAATATTAAAACAATTATAATTATATAATATTCGATAAAATTAATTTTATAATATAATGAAAAGATGATTTTTCTTCGATCCGATAAGACAGTTTGATTTGGGTTTTATAACTATGATAAAATAATAATAATAATAATAATAATAATAATAATAATAATAATAATAATAATAATAATAATAATACAAAAAGGTAGAAACAGAATATGACATTCACACCCACCAAGAAAAGCATGAAATATACATTGAAAGGCTCTGCGCTGAAGAAAGCTCTCGTCGATGAGGTCCTTCTGAACTCAAAAGGCCGGCCGAAGCTTGAACGCTTGCGGACATGCGCTGCGTTGTGTTGATGAAGAAGCTTATCAGCAGGTGAGGAAGACTCTATTTCTGCTTCAAGTACTAGCAAACAGAAAAGAATCTGTAAACCTATGGACGGCACGAGATATGAAAGAAACACTAAGTTCTCCGTAGAACTAATACTTCATAATGTACAGACACAGAGCAACTAGAAATCCCCAAGTTGGGTGTCGAGAATAAACATATAACTTAGATAAGTAATCAGCAATCGGTCCGTCTACACCGAAGACAATTTTTCACTGATATCATTTCAACTATTTCCTACCAGTAATATCTAGAAAGTAAAATGAGTTCAGTTTCAGCAGCACAGCGTTTGATCAAAGCACAAAAGCAGTCAAAAGGTATGACCTTGTTAACTTTCTGGTCGTGCTGCCGGAAAACTATCTCCAAGATAAAAACAGCTGCTCGAAATGAAATCGAATCAGATCCAGCAGTCGAGCCACGCTCTTGCTTGGGAAGAGGTAATCTTTCTTTTCACAAACGTAGTCTAAGAACTCCATAAACAAACAGATCTGATCATGTCAAGTTAGCGACTTTGTAACCCTCTGTGCATAAGCTACTAAATGCAAACTGGAAAGTAGCCAGGATTTTATCCTATCATCACCTAGTGTTCAAGTCCAGCTCCCCAGCTTCTCGCCATTCACCTTGTTCTCCGGTGTCTCCATTCTCAGGTTCATTCTCATCATTCAAAAAATCCTCTGATGGCTCTTCATCCTCTCTTTGAGCATTTCCCCACCCATGAATTTCGTCCATGTTACCTGCCTGTTCTTGCCCCATATCATGGCCAGAAACCTCGTCACCAAGGGAACCAGCAGCGCCAGCCCTCACTGGGGCACGAACATACATTTCTGCATGGGCCTGGGCATCTGCTCTAGCATGTTCAGCCTGAACCATTGCCATCCGCATCTTGGCCTCTGCTGCTTCCCTACCAGCCTTCTCTCTGGATTCGATTTCTGCTCTTATTCCTAACAGAGCTTGCTTCTCTTCTTGCATTAAAAACTGCTCCATCATAAGCCTCTCCTCTGACCTGAATTCTCCTTGTGCTCTCTTTCTTGACATTATGTTGAAAGCAAGGACTTGTTTCTCAAATGTAGTGGTAAACTCTGCAATCTTTGTGAGAACGTTGTGGTCCCATTGCTGGATCCGTGAAAATATATGACCAGTGGTATCACTATCAAGGATCCTGTCATCTTCTTCAGCTTCATAATCAGATACCACATGGTATGGCAGCAGCCTAAAAAGTCAGAAGCAAACAATCAAATGAGTCCTATTTCTGGACTGCAAAATCAATTGATCCAAAGTCATGCAGTTTCCACATAATAAGCCATATGCTAGTAGTCGATGAAATGGTCCACAACAATAAAAAGCTCAGCAGCAAAAACTATTCTCAAAAAAGAAAAAAAAAATAGAAGAAGTGACAGATGTAAGTAGAATGCAAAGAACACCTTAGAAGCTATGCAAAGTTATTAATTTACTGTTTTCTCAATCTCAGGTCTTAGAGCAACATAAACCAGTCATACAGAAGACTTCAGTGCAAGACAGTAATCTGATCTGTCAAAGACTTGATCATGGTAAAGATCAATAAAAAACACCTTTCACATAATGAGAATTCCAATTTATCTAGTCTTGTGGTTTCCTCAACAGAATGCTACAAGTCACTACATAAAAATAGTATATGACAAGTATTATAAAAATGAAAAACTAATAAAGTTAAAAACAATATAATCCACATGCAAGTATAAATACTTCCAACAGTATTATAAACACCAAGTAATCCTTAAGTACACAACAAAAGTGTAAAGATTCCCAGATAGTGATGCTGGAGAAAGCTGCAAGAAATGGATCCGCTGTATTAAATTACTGAAACAACATTTAATCTTGCCTTAATAACTTCCAATATCCCAAATAATTCTACTTAGCAGTTTAAACCAAGATTTGCCATACCGAAGCGTACCGCCCATACCGGACGGTATGTACCGGTCCGACAGGTTATCGGTACGCGGACCGATACAGTGCTATGCTGTAGCACTGCTACAGTATAAAAATATAAAATTGTTCGGTACGCCCTGATATACCGCCCGGTACACCGGTTCCGTACCGTACCGAGCCCGGGTCGAAACATCGGTACGGTACGATACGACGAACCTTGGTTTAAACTATGGACTAATTACATATTAAACCTAGTGCCCTTTGTCTCTTACAAAGGTTTCTTCTCATGAATCTCTCTTTTTTATATAGCCCACTATCTTTAATCTAATTTGTATTAGCCACAATACAAGGTGATTTTATCAAAGTTGAAGTAGAACAGTTGTAAATGCATCTTACTCTCATTCCATGCTTCAATCTCACCTTTTATTTCAGTGCCTTAAGTCCATAATTCATTTGTGAAATCATGTATATATCTCAGTGAAGAATGGCATCATCATTAGACTTAATGAGAAAGACCTTTTTTTTTCCGAAATATACATAGCTTGAGGAAGGTATATATGTGAACCATTTGCACTCATTTACAAAGCAAAATTTCTAGTTGGTAACATGCAGTATAGTCTGGGGAGAACAACCTAGATCTAGGTGCCCAACTAAATGCCTACAGAATACCTTGGGTTCACATACCTACTTAATCTCAAACACTTAAAATTGTGTTAGTACATAATCATTTTCAGTAATTGAAGAAGTAATTATTGGAATACTACAGAACACTGACAGTAGAAGTCATTTTGGTGGCCAGTTATCCATGCAAACAACTGAGTCATGGTCTCTCCATATTTTTGGATAATATCAAACTCTCAACAAACATGTGATACAGGACTTAAGCAACAAGAAAAAAAGAGATAGGGAATGGAAGAGGCACACTAGATTGCTTTTGATCAAACATGTAGACTATAAAAACTTAACCAAACAACCAAACATTTATATATTATAATGCAGCCTGCTTGCTTTACCAAAAAAAATTTGTTATTTGCTTTCTTAACCAATATTTCATTTGTTACGGTTCCAATAATGAAAGTAAGAAAGTTTTTTCCTTCTTTTTGTTCTAACGACAAAAAGTAAGAAAGCAAGTGAATCCCGTAATTCCTCATCATCCAATCAAACCTCCCTATCGTACTGTCTCAATTAATAAGCAATTTGTATACAGACACTAAATTTAATCTTGCACAAAGTTGACAAATGTGGAACTTAACACTCAACACTTGACAGTGGTACTGTGGAGATACTTGTTCAAATAAGATACTAGAAAGATTAAATTTCAGAAATGAAGCAGCAAGATAAACCCTGAAGGTATTCTTTAATGTCAAAGATAACTATAAAGGTTAAAGAAGATTAACATGATGAAGCTCACTGTCAAGAGATGTTTTGCATGAAAGATCATCTTAATGTAGTAACCATACCCGGCACTCATATTATCTAAAAAAAATACCATGGTGTTCGAGCAATCTATTAATTTCCTAGGCAACACTGAGGATGTTGGATAAACAAGCTGAACCCAAACCCCAAAATTTACATCATAACAACAGATGTTTTGCATGAAAGATCATCTTAATGTAGTATCCATGCCAGGCACTCATATTATCTAAAAAAAATACCATGGTGTTTGAGCAATCTATTAATTTCCTAGGCAACACTGAGGATGTTGGATAAACAAGCTGAACCCAAACCCCAAGATTTACATCATAACCAACAAGAAAGGACATGATTTCTACGACAAAAGTAGCTTCACTAGAACATAAAGGACTCCCTATAATCTGGATCAGTTTATCACCCTAGCTTGGCCGGCTGTGTCTAATCCATAATTTCTTACTAAATTGGCCATAAAGATGCCACTAGCTTCCTTGTGGTACAAAAGATTGTCATCGTTGGTTAGAACAAGAAAAATAGCTGCTTTTCTGGAATTTAGAGAAATGCCTACTTCTTGCAATCTGGCTTGATTGTTACCTCCCGATCTGGCTGCCTCTCAGTAAACAAGATGCAAATATTGCTGCTAATTAAGCAAAATTCAGGAGACAGATGTTGAGTTCCAGTAGAGCCACCAACACTCTCTGCAGATGCCCCACCTATTCCTCCGTTATATCAATCTGTAGATCCTAATTTCCCCAACCCTTTTAAAACCTAGCTATAAACCGTAATTATTTCCTCTACCAACATCAAACTCCAAAATCCTCCTTTTAGAAGAAAAAGGCGAACAGGCAACGAAACCCTAAGATCGCAAGGGAGCTACAGATCTAAGATCCAACAGAAGAAGGAAAAGAAACGAAACCCTAGAAAGGGGGCATACCTGAGCACGGCATCCTCAACGGAGGCGAAGGGGCGTTTGAAGTCGGGGTTGCAAACCATCAAGGCGTCCTTCTGCGCCATCTCAATCTCCAAGGGGTTCCCAGGCCTCCCGACGCCGACCCCGACCCCTGTCGCCGCTGGCCTCGCCGGCTGGGACTGCGAAGCATGGTGGTGGAGGTTGGAGGAGGTAGGCGGCTGTGAGGAGGAGGGCTGCGCCGGCGGAGGAGTAGGGGCCTGGAACTGGAGGGATCGGAGGCCGGGGGCGCGGAGGTGGGCGTCGATGTTGGAGGGGAAGCGGGACATGGCCTGCTGCTGCTGCAGGAGATTATAAGGCGATTGGTGGTGGGCAGATGGCTGCGATTGCTGCTGCTGCTGCTGCTGTTGTTGCCGTTGCAGTTGTTGCTGTTGTTGGAGCTGGAGTTGCTGCTGCTGCATCAGGAAGAGCTGTTGCTGGTGCTGCTGCAAAAGGAGCTGTTGCTGATGTTGTTGATGATGCTGCTGCTGCTGCTGCGCTATGGAATTGGCATTGTTGTTGCTGCTGTTGTTGGCCTCCGCCATGTCTCTTGGTCACGCTCGGTGCGGGATGCTTGTTTGCCACCGAGCGAGAAGGCCACAAGGGTAAGGGGGGTAAGGGGCTAAGGCACAATAGTAGGTGAAGGGACGGCTGGGATGATGGGATCTGTGCTGGGACGGACAGGATTTGATATGGTGGCGCCACATGAAGGGTGGATTAGCCGATGTAATGTCTTGGGGTGTTCATATTGGATTTGTGCTCGCGAGAGGTGAGGATACCACCCACAGCCTCCACCGTTCTCTTGTTCTTGATTTGTGATTGGAATCCCCGTCTGAAATTAAAAACTTATTGCAGAAAAAATAATTAATAAGTGAAATTAAGTATTTAAGATGATAACAGATATCGTATTTTGTTTGTTAGTTTTGACGCGCACATGATCTCGTGAATACCGAACACCGCAAATGCTCGAACCACCGTTCTCTCCTCGTCTTTTAAATGCCATCGCCTGGGACGACCTTTCCCTCCTTACATCAGATTCCATGGCGCTCAAGGCCGTGCATATCGACGACGTTACGCTCGACCAGCCACCGGAGCCGCCGCCGTCGCCCTCTCCTCCTCCGCGTCCTTCCGCCTCCACAAATGTTGATCCCACTCGTCTCCCTCACTCGCCCTGTCACTTGGAAGTTGGAACGTCAATGGGATGAGTAGGGGCGGAGTGGGCGAATAAGGCGGAGAGTCCGGTGGTGATCGGGCACCGTGGGAAGGGGATGAACGCGCTGGCTTAGACGGACCCACGGCTGAGGGAGGTGAAGGAGAACTCGCTCCGCTCCTTCAACGAGGCCGCTCGATTCCCCCATCGACTTCGTGGAGTAACCATACCTCTATTGATCCGACCGACTTCGTAGGATTCTTTCGGGTGGTGATCGAGCAGCTTTCCTTGTCCACGAGAACCCTAAACAGAATAAAGCTCAAGGCACTGAGTAAAGCAGTTGATGCGGAGCAAGCCGGGGGAGGCGGAGGTCGTCCGGGAACGGGCGGTCGCGTGGCCGCTTGGACGGTCACGGCCTCCGACGACATCGGGCCATGGAGAGCTTGGCGACGAAGAAAGCATGGACGAGACCGGTCGATGAGGCTTTTTTGAACCCCTCGAAGAACCGGGCCCGGCCGGACTAAACTTTGAGACCTTAAGACCACCTTGACAACCGGATTGTTGTGAGGACTTTGGCCCACGGCGACGACTAACCACGAGGGAGAGAAGAGGCCGTGCACTGGGCAACAGCAGGGAGAGGAGGTGACGTGCTGGGTGGTAGTGGGGAGACGAGGTTGAGGGAGACAGCTACAACGAGATCGACGTTGCATTCGTACTATTGGAACATTAAATTCATCTTTTTATTCTTTTATTTTTATTAATAAAATTATTATTATTATTATTAAGATAAATAAATATAAATATTTTTTATATTTATAACTATAAGGATGTTAATATAATTTTTTAAAATATAAAGATAAAAAAACTAAAGATGACATAATTAATATGTAATTAGTCCATCAAAATTTCATGTGCACATTTGGGTCAAGTAGAATTTGCCCTTAGATTCAGTTCATAGTTCTTGTGACCTTCCAAGTTTCTGGTCCAAACCTACTGATTGAAGCTTTTGTTGTTCTATCTGTTATTTATCTTGGTCAAGTCACTCATGTCCAAACAAGTTATTATTTGACATGGATTGATGGCCCAAGTTGTGTCACTGCAAGAGCCACACAAATAGCAGATTGTTTTCTTCTACAAAGAAGAATTCATCAACTGTTATTATCCTTCCCTAAGAGAAATTGACAGGTTGATGAGATCCATCACATTATAGCTCACAACTGTTGCTCATCCTCCTGAGCAAGGAACCTTTATGCTTGTATGCATGTGCTGCTTAGATCATGGGGACAGGGTGGTAGTAAATCCAGAAGCATTGACCCAAGTTGCATTGTGAGCTTCATTTAGTTATAAGAAATGCCTTGTTTTGTCAAACAAGCAAGCACAAGAAGCTTTTGAACACCAAGTTCTTAGTGGGAAGACTGGAGATATCTCCTTTACCTTTGTTGTAAACTATGTCATCTCCCCAGTCTCTTTGAAGGTTGGATCCACATTTGGTCAATGGTTTTAAGGGAAATTACTTTGCAAGATTGGGCAAAAGAAGATGAAAGTGACTTAGGAGAGAGCTTGCAATGACAAAGTACACATATGTAGAATGAAACATCATGATAATTAAGATTACTGAGTCACTTCTCATTTTGTGACAGGAATAATAGCTCAAACATAGTAGCAAAAAAATTAGCTGAGGCAGGTTAAATGAACAATATTATTTCAATGGCCATGAAATTTTGTGATAATGCCAATTCACAATTTTTGAGTGCAAGGTGATAAAGGCTCCTAATGCAATACTGCAAATTCTAATAGATGTGGAAGGGAAAAAAAAATTCTTAGCTATAAATTGTTCAAAACAGTTTGTCCTAATATGTAGCCTGCTTAATTAAAAAAAAAAAAAACTGTTCACAGATTCGGCTGCCGTTTACAAATAAAGAATGTTGTTTTTCTTCTCAATTACTTTTTCTGTATTTTACCAAAATATTGTACAATCTATCATCAAAGTTCAATCAATTCAAGATATTTGTAATTCCTCTTATTTGTTTTGGCAAGTCTATCATTCATGTCAAAAAGAGTTTTGAATACCTAACTGGCTGCTGTTCACTTTCAGCTGTATAAAGATAAAGAAGGTTTGGATTTTTATTTAGATTTTTTAGACTAACAGTGCATGATTTAAATTCCAATACAAAAAAAAAAAAAAACTTAGGCTCACAGGCAAACCAAGAAATCAAATAATGTTAGTGTTACTTGTCACTGAAAAATCTAAGTTCTGATCTGTGGCGCCACCAATCCTTGATTTTTGTTATGAAATCTATCAAAGATCAAGAAAAAAATATCAACACACTTTGATGGGTAACACAGAAATGCACACTATAGTTATCCCGAAAATCCATCTCTGTTTCCAATTAAAGTTATTTCAAATATAGAATCATGATTCTCTGAGAGTTCCTTTTCTTTATGAGCCTAGACATGAGGGCCTGATGCTGGTGTTGCCCAACACGGAACACTAAAGAAAACCAAGAAGCACTACAGTAAATTTTAATCAAGTTTCATATTCTTCTGAAGATTCATGCATTCCTAAAACTATTTCTTACCTTGTTCAATGACACTTATCCTCCTAAAAGTCATGCAACCAAGGCTAATTATCACAAAAGTATAGGGGAATTATGTCATCTGTGGAAGCAGTTAGTCAAACTTGGGAGGAGGAGAGACATGAGAAACATGTCGCATAATCTGCAATGCCAGTCACCATCATGAATTCTGTCTTCCCTTATAATTCCAATTTTATGTTTGTCTTTTATCGCAAAGAAAGGCATTTTGATATGTGTTCCTTCCAAGGAAGAGACTCAAGGATAACTCCGACATCCAACATCACAAACACATGAACACACACAGATCACAATTCCACTCTTCCAACTCTTCTCTGATACCCACAAGTGGGACTGTGACGTTAGATGCTTCCCCAAAGGAGTAATCAAGAAAGTGAGAGCCATTGAAGCAGAGACTGAGAACCATAAAATGACTATGACTTTAGGTAGCATAACAGTCACTAATTGATCACGAGAGTATCACCCTTTTCCGACAATGGCAGATCTGCTATCTCAGGTTGCTTGGCTGATTCAACTAATGCCCACATCACTTTGGTTGATTCAACTACATGCTTGCTGCTTGCTGACTCATTCAACTGTAGATGCCTTGTGGATGGTGAATTGTGAGGTTGCAGAGGGGTAGTACCTTAACTTATCATGACACCTGATCCTGATATCTATCTATGCATTAAGCATGCCTCCTCTGTAATCAAGTTGTCTTCAAGTCCCAGCAGATGTTCCACTTTAAGACTTGGACATGCTTCGATCCCTATCGAAAATTGTGATGCTTCTCTATGTAGGATGATGAAACAAGCCAACCTATTCATATGTTCATGTAGCCATGTAGGTAGGTAAGCTAGCCCTAAATTCCTTATGGGACAGCAGATGCTAGGTCCAAATTTTGACTCCGTGGAACACAAGAAATGCCCAATAGGGTTGATTTCACTTGCTTGCTTCAGTGGGAAAAAAAAAAAGGACCCATTAGGTACTTGTTTGTTGTTAAGTACAAGAAACAAGAACAAACAGATATTTCTGAAGCAGAAATGCTTATCTGTGAAGCCCTATGACCCCATGCCCTATGTTACTTGCTGCCCCTCGTCCCACCATGTGCAATGCTCTACCCAATTCTCCCCTCAATGTATGAGCTTCTCCGGCTCTATCAATTGAAATAAACAAAGCAAGGGCAAGGCAAGCAAGAGAACACATAAAAACGGATCTTGTACCTCGTTGACGTCCTCTCTTCTTCTTCCTCCTCGGCCCCTCTTCGATCCCTGCACGCAAACCCCCTTGACCAGAAATAATAATAATAACAAGTTGTGAATTATCTAATGAGAAGAAAACATCAGTAGCTACACTCATGTTTTACACGGCCGCATGTTGGCTGTAGATAGCACACCTCGAGCGCACTTGTTCTTCCCGTATCTCCACTTGCAAGTGGGACATGACATCTCTCCCTTTCCCCCCCTTCGTCTCTCTCTTGGCAAATGAACGGGATTGCCTTCCCCCTACGGCAGCAGCTGAGGCCATGCGATGTCAATGCCGCAGTTTCCTCCACACACGCATGTCGTTGCCTTGCGCTGCCACTGCTTTTCCCCTTTGATCATGTCGATTTCTGGTGGTAGTTAATGCCCTTTCTTCCACTGTGGTATTAGATATGTGGTTGGGTTAGCGTCATTTCCACGGTAGTGGCAAATTTGTCATTTTGTCCCTGTTGTCTGCGGTTTCGGAAGCAAGTAGGTCCACTAGTCCGTGGCCAATGCGTATCCGAATCACCATTTATGCCCTCTCCAAGCTGCTATATAACTACGCTTTGTGATGCGCGGGGATGTCTGATCACGGAAGATGGACGGGCGCGATTGGATCTTATGGCCCGAGGATGGTTTCGTCATAACAGAAAAATACACAGGTTTTATCTCAGGCCAGGAGTCGTCGTCGAAGACTGACGTAATAATGAAATGACTACATTGCCCTTTCAGTCATCGCGAAATCTCACCTAAAAGTATGAAACTTGGTGAGGGTAATTTGGTCAATGACAGATCGTAAAAGAAGAAAAAGAAAACACACCCTTTTCCTTTTTTTTTTTTTTGTTATTTCGATGTGAAACATTAGTCTGATTTGATGTGCTAATTTACATCAAATATTTTTTTCAATATTTTACTATAATTAAAAGGAAAAAGTTCTTTACACATTGGTCTATTCAATTTGACTTCTTCTAATTAAAGAAAGCATTCTCCAGTTCCATTTTAATCAATGATTCTTTTTGTCTTCCTACTCCTAATCCTATATATACATACATACATATATATACATACATACATACATATATATATATATATATATATATATATATATATATATATATATAGAGAGAGAGAGAGAGAGAGAGAGAGAGAGAGGAGGAAGCTCTTTGAGTTTTGATGGGGTTTGATGTTGGAGTTACTTCTCCTCCTGGAATTGCTCTGGCAGCAAGAAATGTAGAAGAGGAAGAAGTCTTTTTTGCCCTGTTTCCTTCTTCTTCATCCTCTTTAAGAGGAGAAGTTTCATATGACTTGATATGTTCTCAGATATGTGAATCGCTGTCACCAGACATGTTATTTATATTTGTTTAAGATGCGTCAAAGGTTTGAGTCCGGTTCACGCCACAGGAGTCGTCGCCTTGCGGCCGCAACCTCTCCTATAAAGCCCACCACCACCACCACCACTCCCTCACCCACATGCCCACCCCCACCCACGCTCTCGCCCTCTCCACCTCCTTGTCCACTTGCTCCCTGCACCTTCTTTCCGCTAACCGGACGAAGAAAAAGCATGAATCGACCTTAAGCTCGACAAAGAGAGACCTCGCTGTCGTTGTTGTTGCTGCTGGGTGCAGTAGTTTCTTTCCTCTGTTTCCTGGTTCGAGTTGCAGATGGACAGGAAGCCGAGTGCTGTTGCGAGGCATGGAGTGCTGAGGCTCCCACCTGGTTTCAGGTTCCACCCCACCGACGAGGAGCTGGTGGTTCAGTACCTTAAGAGGAAGGCCTTCTCCTGCCCATTGCCTGCCGCCATCATCCCTGAGATCAATCTCGCAAGACTCGATCCGTGGGACTTACCAGGTGCGTCCTATAGCGATCCTTACTGTACCTGTAGCGGTGACTGAAGCCTTGTCCTCGCGGTGCTCAGGTGGGTGCGAGGAGGAGAGGTACTTCTTCAATCTGAGGGAGGCGAAGTACCGCAGGGGTAGCCGGTCGAACCGGGCGGCGAGGTCCGGGTACTGGAAGGCCACAGGGAAAGACAAGCAAATCACGTCTTCCCGGTGCAGCCAGGTGGTCGTCGGGATGAGGAAGGTTTTGGTCTTCTACCGGGGAAAGCCCCCGACAGGGACCAAGACCGACTGGATCATGCATGAGTACCGGCTCGCCGGACCTGAGACTGGACCCTGCATCTTCCCCCAAAGAAAGAACTCGACTCATGTGAGCTCTCCATCTTCTTCCTCTTCGAGAATCTACGCTTTACCGGTGACTGTGTCATCTTTGCTGAGTCCTATGATGCTTATGATCACGCAGAGTTCGGTAGATCCGAGCGGCGACTGGGTGCTCTGTCGCATTTTTAGGAAGAAGAGGGCTACCAAGATGGAGGTCGGAACCGATGAAGCTGGTGAAGAAGACGAAGACCCCATCACACGTGATGGCTTCATTGATTTCATGGGGCAGAGAGGTGGCGATCAAAGTCATTCCACATCATGTTCATCCGGCTCGAGCTGCGTCACAGATCACTCCGATGGATCCAGCAGTACCGGAGAGGAGACCAGCTCTAGCAGATCACTTCCATAGGGAAGAGAGGACTATCAAAATTCTCTGTATCAGTGTACAAAACCTCGAGTCTCTTTTTTTTTCTTCGGAAGCCAAAGTCTAAATAATCTTTGAGCTATTGACTCTAGGATCTCTAGTCTTCTCATCTACTTGTAAGTGAGCTTTACGGAGCAGATGAACTGATGGTTAATGTGGAAGAAGTGTTCAGTGTTGATGCAGCCATGTGTCCCATTTTCTCCCATATTTGATATTCCCTCACTGTGGATGGCATCTGCCATGAACAGAGGATCCTATGCTGCAGCAGAGAGAGAGAGAGAGAAAGAGGAAGGAAAGGTGAGCAAGAAAGAGGAGGCATGATTCCATTTGGCTTTGTGAAAGAGATGCCATGGGCCTCCGGGACCAGCTGGAAGAAGAAGGAGGGTGTGTGAGCTCAGATGCTAGTCAATGGCATCTGGGTCCCAACTCGGCCAAGAATATTTTGCTCAAGATTTTGCTTTGACATGAGGGAGGTGGAGCTCACATCAGATTGAGACCCATGATTAGTATTGTGTTTATTGTCCATCTCCACTCCTGACTTGGTCAGATGGGGGCATCTGTATCAGAGCCTGTAGAACAGTGGCCTCACAAGTGACAACTATTCTTCTACAGTCACAATATTAATTGTGGAATAGCTGCTCCAAATCAACCAAATAGTACAGAGTCATGAGATGCTGTATTGTATGTCTGGCTATACATTTGGGTTACTCTCTCTCTCTCTCTCTCTCTCTCTCTCTCTCTCTCTCTCTACCTCTTCCATGGACCACTCTTGTGATAACTTCTTCTTCTCCAGACATCTGTGCTGATTCAAAAGCTTGGAACAGTCTGGATGAGGACATGGAGTGGACAATCATTTGGAAGGTGCGAGCTACTGCTACTTTTAGTGATCTGATGGAACATTTATCCTGTGGATGACTCAATGATGCAACTCTCCTTGGTCCACAAACAGCTCCAATTTAAGGTCATATCCATTCTATTCAAGAGCTAATGGTGAAACTGTTGATGATCATATATCTCCAATTTAACTTCTGACACTGCTATTTTGCTGAATTCTGCAAACTTGGATAGACAATGATACTGCATTCACAGAACGAAACACAGTAAAAGGCTGGACCTGCTCCATGAGTGTTTGCTAGCTTCACGAACACACAACACGATCAAGCTGTGGTGGCAGCATGGGACAAGTAGCAAAGCTCCAAGCTTGCAGAAGGTGGAGGCACATGGGAGACTGATGCAGAATTCATTGCAGGCTGCCCAGTACATTTGGCAAAGGCATCCATTGATTGCCACAACCAAAGTTTACAGAGATGAGGCAATTCTTAGCCAATCTCAACTTAATGACCCTAAAAAGTAGACACCACCCTCCTTTACAGGATGAACGAAGAGTTCATGTGTCAGAACCTGACAAAAACTGATCTGCAACCTCAATGACATGGTATCCCAGCTTACCTTGACTGCAACAATGGATGGTGTTGCAGTATTTTAAGGTCACACGACGAAGGAAACAAGATGTTCTGGAGGCTGCAATATTTTACTCAGACATGGCACAGATAAGAAGAACAAGGAGAGCAAGCAATAATACATAAGCTAACCTATGAAGGTGGGCAGAAGAAGAAGATGGAGGGGATCTGAAGCTGCCATGAACAATGCATGAGCAGTCTGATTAATTGCTTACGTGATTCCCACGACATGAGGCTGAGATGTGCTGCCGCTTAGGGTTTCTTGTGTGTGTGGGTTTGGGATCAACATCCCACTAAGGGTTTGGGAGTTCGTCCACGACACTACCTGTTTGTTTCCTTTCTCCCATCCCCGGTTCAATGAACGCTCTCTTGTACCCCTGCAATCCTCCTTGTCCCTTTCCTACCATGATAGCCAGATGATCTCACATCCTTATTCAACTGAATCACCTTTTGGTTTCGGCTTCTTCGTTCTAGAAGTTCTCGTGAAGCAGTCAATCCATTAAACCTCAGGCTGGAGTTCTTTTATTGTCTTGTATTTGTCTTAGTCTGTACTGACCACCACCTGATGAGGGACTCTGAGCTGCACAAGAAAGAGAAGCATCACACTGCATGCCTTCATCATCCAGTTGAGAATTAAATGAATGGTGGTTGTAATAGCCATCATCAGTATGCTGAAGAAAGGCAAAGAAGAAGAAGAAGAAGAAGAAGAAGGTACCCATAAAATTAGAGGCATGGGAGTATAGAGATCCCAACATGTCGAGCTTTACCTTGTGCTTGAATGTACCCATAAAATTAGGTTAGCATTTGTCTTGTATGCATCATGACGAATTGGGATGAGGATTATGGAATTGATGAGCCTAATCCATCTTAATAGATAGTTCTATGCAACATTAGGAACAATTTGAGGCAGGCTTTATCAAGGGAATCCAATCCCAAATCAACCACAAGGCTCACTTATACTTGCCATGAATCTTGATCTAGAGGAACATGTTTGACTTTTGAATGGGAAAAGAAAACAAATCATCAACATTCTTTTTCCTATTGGTGTAATTTTTTTCAGGAAGATTAGAAAGTTGGTAAAATTATTTTTTATTTTTTTGAGAATAAAAAGTCTTTTGAAAAAAAAGATAAATATAATAATCATAGTAATTTCGTCGAATTAGGTATATATGTAACTCTCATGGGTCATATATAACCTTACTAAACCCTTTTTTAAAGTCCTAATATTAATTAGTGGAATATTCATAACTTGCCAAAAAATTGTGATCTAAACCCACAAATTTACATTATATCTAATTTGTAAATCAGCTAATCCTAAATTCCATGACTTCATGTGTTCATCTCTCCTCAACTTTATATTTTAATATATATATATATGTTTATAGATAAATTTTAATTTTATAAATTAATTTTCTTAAATATCTCATCAATAAAAAAAATCATAAACCCAATCAATCGAGTCTAGACAGCTCTTGGCCTAACCCTCAAGAAATATTCTTTAAATCCCTTTGAGTCAAACACTGATCATCATTAGTATTATTCATAAAAATCTCAAGAACTCCTCATTAGTTGTTTTTTTTTTGCTACGAACATTAAGACTTAGTGATGATATTATCATTAAAAGAATTTTAATGATAATAAATGTTTTATCATTAAAATATCATAACTAAATCTTTTAAATATACAGATTAGTCTTTTTTTTTGCTAATATTATTATGAGTATTTTGGATTCTGTAATTATAAATTATGATTATGATAAATAATATTTTCATGGACAAACAATATATTTAAATATCTATTAAATTTAAAGAGAGAAACCATCTGAACCGTCGACTCATATGTAATCTGGACCTAGAATTGCTTGATCAACGATTGAGATGAGTGTTACACGGAAACCTGCTCTTATTCGTGGGTGAAACCTAAACCTAATTCGACCGAACGACGACGTCTTCCTCCGACGATTGGCGAACAGCTTCCCTGCACAGGCGAACCTACGGCGCTGTATTCTACTCACGGTAACTCTCTCTCTCTCTCTCTCTCTCTCTCTCTCTCTCTATCTCTCCTTCCCCTTCACGACAACCTCTCTCTCCCTCCTCCTCTAGACTGTCCTCGCCATCTCCTTCTCCGTTGTCGTTCCTCAAGTTCTCCCCCGCTGTCTCGTTCTCCCCCTCCTCCACTTCTCGTCTTCTCCCCGGCAACTCCCGTCCCTCCTTCTACGCCCCCCGCGCCGCCCGGCGCTGTCCTTGCCTAGTCTTCCTCCGCCCCCTCCCTCCGAGTGCGACAGCCGCTCTCTCCATACTCCGACTCCTCCGAACCTTACAGCCCCCGGCTCCATCCTCCTCCTCCCCAATAGCAACAGCGCTCAATGGCTAGTGCGCACTAGCCAGGTAGTCTATTCTGTCTCCCAGATAACCCTCGTTGGTTTTCTTGCACTTCCATACTTTTCACCCTCTCCAGGTACAGATCAACCATTATTCTTCGTTCTAGTTTTTGTTTTCGATTCAATATGTATGCTTGACTTAGTGTGGTGCTAATTGGCCAGATGGTGGCGAATCAAGAAATCATGGATAAATATCGATTGGTTACTACAACCGAGCAGGTAAAAGTTAAATCTTAACGCCTTTGTTGGTCATGTTTGATTGTTTCCGTCCAAATCGTGGGGCTGATGATTAACGTAGGCCTGTAGCTCCAGTGAAGTCCTCGTCTGATATTAAAAGAATGATTCTTTATGTATTTGTCCTCAATCTTTGGTCTAAATTGAGGTTGATTTTTTGTGATAGCTGCAAATTATGTTCTTTAGATGTCATCGGTACCAGTGCTTTTCTCATTTAACATGTTTTGTTTGTTGCACCTTTAAATCTCGCCTTCTTGTTGGAATCAATGTGCAAAATTTTCTTTTGTGGAGAGTGTTTGTGAATATTCATGAATCTTTGGTTAGCTGCTTGTTGATTGTAGAACTAACGTATATGCATTGCTATAAGTTCTTCAAACAAGGAGTTACTTATAATTCTTTCTTAATTTACAGGATATGTCCGATGAGTTGAACTTGAAAACAAGAAAATATCTACGTGGTGATGGTGCTAACTTGGAGGTATGTTATTCTTATCATTTATTTTGAAGCTTGTTTATCTTCTCATATATGTAGATTTTGCTAGATTGACTTTTCATCTTTTTTTCTTTATGCCTCAGACTTTACGAGATAAAAAGTTGAAGGGCCATCTTGCTGTTAGGGAAAAATTATATAGCCAGTCTGCAAAAGCTGCTGCCAAGGCAGAGAAGGTTCAACTGCAATATTTGTTTCTTTGTTTCTTTCACTAGATTACAACTTAATGCCAATGATTTTGTAGCTACATCTAGTGAACTACTTGGTGCTCTACAGTACATATATCATTTTGAAATGTAGCAGATTGTGAGGCATTAATGATTGCTAACGAGCTATTTTCTTTTGATAGATTAGTTTAAGTTAGGTTGCATGACTTGACACATGAGCAGCTTGACTACCATGCCATGTTTCTATTGTGCATTTGCTTTGGTAGTGACCTAGTTTATTCCATGAATTTTGAAATTTTACTTGGAATTTTGTTTTTTCTCCTTTTTTCAAGATTGCTATCTCCTACCATTTGCTGCTGGAAGATGTTAGTATAAATTTCTTTTTGCTACAGAATCATGAATGATTTTATGTGTTCTATTTCTTTCAGTGGCTAATGCCTACAGATGAAGGCTATTTGGAACCTGAGGGTTTAGAGAAAACATGGATGGTCAAGCAGGAGTCTATAATTCGTGAAGTGGATGTTATAAGTTCAAGAAAGCCATTCGATATGATTTTACCTGGTAAAATTTGCCTTTTTTTGTTTGGAACTAAAAGTCAATCTGGTACTGAAATACTTTCGACCCTTGGATTACACAACTGTTTGTGACATCTCTAATTCGGGTGTCATCTGTCTTTCCTTTTATTATATTGGTTATATGACATGTCTGTTGTTATTCTGATTTTCTTTCGCCTCTTAGAATAGCCTTTGTTGGATAATATTTTATGCCCAAGTTGTCTTTTGCTCGATGATGTTCAGAATTAGGTCCATATAACCTCGAATATGCATCAAGCGGACGCTATATGTTGGTGGGAGGACGTAAAGGCCACCTTGCTATGATGGATATGATGAGTATGGATCTGATCAAAGAGTTTCAGGTTTGTCTTCGGTCAAGATTGCCCTCAATCTTTCATTGATAAAGAACCCAAACTGATATGCATGCATCTAATATGTTTGGAGTTTGATTTCATGTATGTAATATGAGATAGGGAAGATTAGAATATATTATCTTCTTTCTTTTGCAATACTACTTGTGAGGTTTGCAAACTGAGAAAGAATGACTAATGGAAGTTGTTTATAATTCTGTGATACTTCTTTAACTTCATAAAAAACATACCCAAGCAAAGAATTATCCACTTCATCACCATTGGTAAGTATTATTTAAATATACCTTGAAATGGACACAAAAATGTGTATGATCTTGTTTCCCGAGGGAAGCAAAAACAGGTGTCTGAGATACATATGTGATATTTACTTTAAACATGTCGAATGTAATTCACTACTTCACTCAGGCAAGCTGCATTTAGGCGTACGTATAATGAACATCAGTTTGACTTTGTGATTTAATTATTATTATATAATTTCTACTGAACCTTAGGTTGATAAATTTTCTCTTTTTCAGGTTAGGGAGACTGTTCGTGATGTTGTTTTCTTACACAATGAGCAATTTTTTGCAGTGGCTCAGAAAAAGTAATCTCTCTTGAAGTTTCAAATATAAGAATAATGTACTTGCTTACCTCATTTGGATGATTATTTTTTCTTTTGTAATAATTCTTTTACTTTCTGAGATCCAGATAGTGACAAAAGAAGCTTGATCACTCTGATAAACCTTCCACAAGCTTATTATATCAGGGAAAGTTACAGTGAACAAATTCTTTGAAACCCATTTTATTTATAAGGAGAGAATCTAGACTGGTCTACTTGAGTTGCAATATTTTCACAACAGAAATTTTTAAATTTTAGGAGTAAAGATAAATCTAGATTGTACATCTGTCATGCAAGAATTATTACCATGGGGGTGAAATGGATAATAGGAATTGATCTTTAATTCATTTAGAAAACAACTATTGAATTGATGGTTTTCTGAAATCTTAATTTCTTTAGTCAGCATCATGAATATGTTGCCTCTAGAAACTTGGATAGGATATCTGCATCTGATACGAGCAATGTATGTTGCACATGCATAGCCAATAGTAGAAATTTTGGAATTTCAACAGTATTGAGGTTCCACTTGTTAAAAAAAGTGTCAAGGTTGCATAAATCCTGATTTAGATTGTTGCTTAATCTGTATAAATTATTAGATGGAGATTCTGGTGCAGTTTGAGAACATCAGATTTCTCAAATCAGGGTGTATTATTTGATATGTATCGTGTGATAGATCAGGTACAACCTGTTATTGGCATAGATGCATAATCTGTCATCTGTGAACAGCATGCACAAATATAGGGAAATGCCAGTCATTTTTAAGGTATAGAGAGTATGAAGATCCTGCATAGCATCTCATTGAAGGCAAATTTCAATCTTGAGAGAAAAATGGTCAATTACTTGCAATTCCTAGGTAAATTGGCCAATGTATACATTAATTTTTGATGTGATGTAAATCAAGATATTATTTTTTTGATCTATCATGAACTTATTTAAAACAATTGAGTTATGATTGATCATTTAAATGTCTTGCGTGGTGTGCATGCATTTGCGCATGTGTTTGCTAAAGTTTCAACACAATTATCACAAAATATATAGACCTCAAAATCAGTACTATAATTAAGCAGTTGTTAAGTGCCTTGAGTGATGCATGGTCTATGCATTTATATTTTGAGTGTGCAACGAAAGGATCAAACTAGTTTGTGTTGCTTTCCTGTTTGTGTAAATCAAGTAAATATTTATTTAAGATGTTCACATCTTACTAAGATTCAATTTGCTCACATGCTTAGGACAAACACTAGTTGCAAAAGTTTCGTTGACAAAAATTTTCTTGGTATCATCACAAGCCATGTCAATTTGTTTATATATATATTCTTCCAAGTATAACTGCCCAAGGCTTTGTCATCCTGTATTTTTGCGTTCGCTGGCTACTGTAAGATAATATCAAGTAAACATCCTTGTCAATTTGTCAATGCAGAACTGTTGGGATGGAAATCTGCTCTTTTGCTTTTGGTGTTTACTATGGTGTTTGTGTTTATGTTACTGTTACCATCTGAACTAGTGATATTAATTATCAATATGCTGGTCTTAAATTTGGCAGGTATCCATATATATACAACAGACATGGTACAGAAATACACTGTTTAGAGGTAAGGCTTTGTGAACATGGATTATTGTTTTGACTTCTATTCCGAGGGGCAAAGTTTGTGTTTTTTTCTCGTAAACCTTTTACAACTTACATTTCTGTAAGTTCAGTTGCATTGAGGTTGTAACTTTCAGTCAACAGATTTTATTGCTTTTGCAGCTCTTGTCCATCTAGATAATGCTAAAGAATGACACATGACTGAGATATAATTTGGCTATTTTTAGTAGAACTTCCAACACTAGTCATGAATGCAACTGTTTAGTGAAACTTGCCGTCACATTCTAAATGAAAATTTGTCTATTATATTTTAATACATTGTGCTTATCTTTTTGGTTGATACTATCATGGTCTGCAGTACCAAACCGGTACGGGCGGTATGTACCGGTCCGATAGGTTGTTGGTATGCGGATCTCTTGTTATCGGTCCGAGTGCACTGTAGCATTGTAGCAGTACTCAGCACACCTGAGTATACCGCTCGGTATACTGTACCGTACCGGTACCTAGCCCAGGTCGAAACACCGGTACGGTACGGTATTGCGAAGCTTGGATACTATGATAGGACTTCACTCATTAACCACGAAATGCCTGCTGTTCATTTAGTATATTGTTTTGTTGGTTGATGGAAGTCACTAACTGTTGTTTTGAATCTTAGGAGCATGGTGCACCTTTAAAGCTTCAATTTTTGGACAAGCATTTCCTCCTGGCATCAGTAAACAAGTTTGCACAACTTCATTACCAAGATGTGAGCACGGGTGTGATAGTTGCCAACTACCGGACTGGTCTTGGCCGTACTGACGTTATGCGGGTGAACCCTTATAATGCTGTCATTGGTTTGGGCCACTCAGGTGGTAAAGTAACCATGTGGAAGCCCACAAGTGTGAAACCCCTGGTCACTATGCTGTGCCATCATGGTCCTGTCACTGCAGTTGCCTTCCACAGTGGAGGCCAACTAATGGCCACAGCTGGCATGGACCGCAAGATCAAGTTGTGGGACCTCAGGAAGTTTGGTGTACTCAATACATACTCGGGGCATGTTCAGACCATGGACTTCAGCCAGAAGGGCTTACTTGCCATTGGAAATGGATCTCGAGTTCAAGTATGGAGAGACTCAGGGAATCAGGAATATGAGAAGTATATGAGCCATGCTATGGTGAAGGGATATCAAATAGGAAAGGTCTCGTTCCGACCATATGAAGATGTCTTGGGTATCGGTCACTCAATGGGCATCTCTTCCATACTTATTCCAGGATCTGGTGAGCCTAATTTTGATACTTGGGTTGCAAACCCGTATGAGACCACGAAGCAAAGGAGAGAGAAAGAGGTTCATGCTCTTCTCGACAAGCTTCAGCCAGAGACCATCATGTTGGAGCCGAGCAAGATCGGCACTGTGAGGCCACCAAGGAGAAAAGAAAGAACGACCAAAAAGGAGACTGAGGAGGAGATGGAGACTGCGGTTGAGGCTGCCAAGAGCATTACGTTCAAGAAGAAGACCAAGGGCAGGAACAAGCCAAGTAAGAGGGCAGCAAAGAAGGAGGAAGAGGTTTTCAAGGCGAAGAGGCCGTTCTTGGAGCAACAAATGAACAATGATAGACCCTTGAAGAAACAATTAATAGCGGAGGCTGAATTGCCGAAAGCACTGCAACGGTTTTCTCGGAAAAAGGCGTCATGATTTTGGGACGGGCATTTCACTTGCGGCAATCGATAGCAACTTTGATCGAACCCTGTTGACAGTTCTGAATTTGAGTTGATAACGGTTCCAATCGTGATTTGAATTGGATGGCCAATCATACCAGACTCTCTCGATCCACCTGCATTTGGAAATTTGGTTTTCCTTTTGATCTTTGTAATTTAATCAGCTCTGATGCAGCTGGAAACTCTTGTTACCATTTTGCTAGATTTTAATTAGAATAATCTCTTTTTTGGAAAAAAAAATCTAAGATATGGATCTTGAAGGATGACCCTCTGATGTGAGGACAATAGGTGGGGAAGAGATGGTGGGATGTAGACGGGCGGGCTCCCCTTTTCGGTGTTATGATGCAGCTTAAATTTCTTTTAGGGTTTTCCTGAGTCAAATGTGTTTATACCTATAAAGCTTCTGAGTTCCGATCATGAGTTATTTTCTTCTGTCATTTTTGTACATAGGATGCCTGTCTACTTTTCATCATTAGAATGCACTTAATTTTTGTAGTTTGTATGTCCTGGCTGGTTCTCCTCATTGCAAGTAGTGCTAGACATGTCCAGCACTTGAGCCATCATATGCATCCAGGTGATTTTTCTATATATCACAATTGCACTTCATCGTAATAGTCATGACAATCTCACATCATATATTTTTTCAGGTGGCTCGGTGTGCTCGAAGCCTACGAGGTTAGCTCTTGAGAGGGACCTTTTTGGTTTTCTGATATTACCTTCATATTTAATTAGTGGTCCTCATGGTTTTCTTTGCTTCAACTCAATTTGTATTTTTCTGTTATAGATGAAGTGCTTATGTTGTGAATGTTGCTTGTTTGTGTTCTTTAACATCATGCATAAGTGAAAATTGCAGGGAACTTAAGGCTGCTCCTAAGGGCCTCTCCTTATCAAATGTGGAGTAGGTCATTTGCTTCTGAGAATGGTACACACTTGCATATGCGTATCTTGCCTGCTTTTGCAGCATTAGAAACTATCTCCATTCTCCTGTGACTTGTTTTGAAACGAAGTAAGTTAATTGGAGAAAAAAAAAACTCCAGGGGACTTGGTTGATGCTATTGTTCCCTTCATGGGTGAATCTATTACTGATGGGACTTTAGCTACCTTCATGAAAAGTATGTACTTTGCTCTTTGCTTCATGCATATAAACATGGTTGTTGATGCTTATGCAGGCATCCCGTTACATATATACATATGTTGTTAACCTCAAAGTTTCCTGAAATAACTGGTTAAGTTTGATAAACAAAGTCGAAAAATCATATTTTTTTGGTTCTGTGATATCTAATTGTTCCTATCTGAAACATTTAGGGGCAAGTTCTCGTAAATGCATGTAATGTGCTTGTCTTTTTACATTCCATATGTGCTAATTGTCTTATGGGCATGATATCTGGCGCAGAGCCTGGTGATAGGGGTTGAAGTTGATGAACCGGTTGCCCAGATTGAGACTGATAAGGTTTTAATGTTTGATTTTTATAGTGTAGCTGGTTACTAGAACTGTTTTCATTATGGATCTTTGTTTCAGGTGACAATTCGTGTGAATAGTCCTGAAGCTGGGATTATTTAAAAGGTCAGAGGTAATCTTAATTTGGCTTCCGATAATTTTCTCCGATATAGTTGATTCTTCCTTCTTGCAGTTGATACAAAATTCAGTGCTTTTCGCCATTGACAGTTTGTAGCCAAGGAAGGTGATACTGTGACACCTGGGACCAAGGTTTCTGTGGTATCTAAGTCTTCTCCTAGTGGCACGGCATGCATGTTGTCCCATCAGATGATGATGATAAAGTGGTCAAAGATGCTCGACCACGATCACCTCCTGCTGGTGCTCCCCAACCAACTCCTCCAACAGAGAAGACTGACAAAACGAGTGCTTAAAGAAGAAGGTTCAACTCCCAAAGAAAAGCCTACAGTAACCTCGGACGCAACCCCCAAAACCTCAGTTACCTCACTCATTAAGGAAAGGGAAAGAGGGAGTAAGTCTCTTGGGTTTGCCTATCAGAATTATGTTGTGACTGTAGATTTTGTGTCCGATTAAGACCATGATATATTCTTCAATTGTTGATAAAATACAGCTTCAGTCTTTTGAACTTTTTCTGGTAAATATGCATATTCTAGTACTTTTTTTAAGTCATGAACTCTACATTGTAGGACAAATCTGATGAAGCTTCAGTCTGAATATTAAGATGCCTTTGTAGAAAAGCATGGTCTCATGTCAGGTTTTGTTAATGTCTTAATTTTATAAGTGATTAAGATAGATACATTTTCGTTGATGACTCTGCATCTTTATATTTTTGTGATTTCTGTGTTCTCAGGTTGCTTTGTTTCCTCGATCCAAAACCGGCCAGCCAATCATCAATGCGGTCGTTGATGTTATATAAAGAAACTGAACCAAGTTATGTTGGTTGATATCAGAGAGATTCGTAAACGATGGTGTTGTCACTTTTGACTGTATATATATTGCCTTGTTGAATTCCTAGTGAACGATGGTGTTCCATCAAGATTGAAGGGAATATGGTTGGGTGATCGATTCTTATATTTTGTTTCAGGGCCTTGTGGTTCCACTCATCAGGAATGCTGATAGGTTGAAGAATTGAATTTTGCGGGATAGAGAAAGAGATAAAAAAAAGCAACCAACCTTGCAAAGAAGAAGATTATTCCGAGGACTCCTCCATTGGAAATGGTAAATGTGTGCCGCCTCCAGCCGTCTCATCCGATTGATATTGGTCTCATTGTTGTTTGCGGGGATAGAGGAAGAGATCAGAAGATAAACAATAAGATAATATCAATTGGATGAGATGATGATTGGAGGCACATTTACCATTTCCAATGGAGGAGTACACCTATTATAATCACACCCCGCCCCCACCAGTTGTTCTTCACTTAGTTTGCAAAGAAAGAACTATCTTTCCATTATCTTGTGACTCGACCTAACGTGGTGGTGTCTTCCTCTTTATCTGTAATCTGCCATCTTAGGCAGGCATGCACTCCCTCCATAGTGTCTCTGCGATACATTAAGACTCTACTTATTCATTTATACTCACAGCACATTCAATACGGATGTCAATAACAATAATAAAATCATGAGTTTTAATTATTTAAAATCGATTATATAGAATTTTTTTTTTTTATCATCATTGAAATATATATATGTATATATATATATATATAATATTTATATATTTAATAAAATGTAATTGCAATGACCGATTTAAAAGAGCACAGTAGAAATTAATTGTAGCTACAGTTGACATTTGATTTATGGATTTGGTTGTGGAACCAATCCTCTATTTCATGGGAGAGGAGCTTTGATCCTAACAACAAACACACAACAGGCTCTAGCTAGCAAGCAAGCAAACAAACAAGCGGATTAAGAAATGGCATGCTTTAGCTCACCATAAGTAAGCGTTGTTGCAAGCAGAAACCAGAATCTTGATAACTAAAGAAATTTGCCTGCAGAGTATGTCATACATCTCGTTAAGGGATATCATGGTCCTGTCTAGAGACAAACTACTAATAAAAGATCACAGTTGATGAAAATAGCAACACGACAGACTTATACAACCAGAAGAACCAATCAATCTATGATACATGAACCTTCATCCTAGAAATTAATTGGATTAACCATCAAAGACATGGATACAAACATTTTGAATAACAAAGATTGAATGAATCTTTTTTTTCCTTAAATCATATAAAGCTGATTTCCAATCAATTCTGTGCTGATCTTTTCTAGGTTAAACATCTTTTACTCTGCTTTTTTTTTAGGGGTCAAACAAAGAGTACTACATCCAAAGAGTAACACATGGGTTTCATGAACCACAGAGGTATTGATGCACTCACTACATGGGTTTGATGTAACTTGGATAATCCATCAAATGCGTGAAATCATATTTTAATTCTACAAGCAGGTTCAAGTAGAAAAGATAATAAAAAGACAACATCTGAATAAGTTATATCTCACCCTTATACCTCAATCCTTTGCTCTTCTGCTTTTACTGTGATGCTTGGATCTCTTTTCTGTCCTTTTTCTTTTTCCTAGTTTCTCTTCCCTTGATCTCCTTTTCTTAGAATGGCATTTCCTTGAGCTACTTGTATGGCACACCCTAGTTTCTGTATCGGAATCATCACAAAGTGCACTGTCAAGCTTCAGAAAGCTTGGTTTCTCAGGGCCAAGAATACGGTTTTCCCATTCTTCCTTCACCCGCACATCATGACTTGGCGTGTGACCATCTTGATCAGAACATGTCTGTGAAAGATATGGACCAGCTTCATCCATTCTTGAACCTACAGCACCTCTTCCCCGCTTTGCCCTGTATACAGTCATGAGAAATTGGTCAAAATGTGCCAGAAAGAGCAGAAACGCTGATTATGTACGTGCAAAGGCAAATGCTTCAGGTACCTATGCACCTAGGTAGTACCATAAATATCTAGAATGCTCTTAACCATATTGAGGTTAACAACTACGAGGCCTACAGTAAAATCATTTATAACCTCGAGTGAAGAAACTCTTCAACATCTTCGTCTCTTAGACCGTCATCTTCATATGAGCAGCAGTCTTCTAGATCTTGTTTGCTTGTCGAGCATGAGATGGTCGTTTTCATGTTCTCCTTCTTCTTCCTCGAACTAGAACCCATATGTGGTGAATTGGTGTGATGCTTCTCACCCCTGCTTTTATGTCTGTGTTTATTTGATCTATCCTCAAGCTTAGCTTCCAACTCCAATTCCTTCTCCCGAGCTCGCCACATTTCAGTAACCTCAACAGTTCGATTTGCTGATGAAGAACAGAGGGCATCGATAAAATTAATGAAGATAAATGAAGCAAAGACACCAGTTGAATTTTTCTCCATGAAACTTTTTGGCCTAACAAGAACCAGTGACATCTTTTTTGGTATCATTTTCCTATAAGACACTAGAAGCTCATATCTCAAGCACTAAAGGATAGTTTGCACCCTGCTGCAGTTCAAGAAGATAAAATGGGGTAATAGAAACATTGGACACTAATTCACAATTTAACTGAATGGACTTTATCAGTTTGCTACTGGAAGAATACATATATACATGTTTCAATAATTTTACAATAATTTACAATATCCATGCTTGTTATCCTTGTGCTTTGGTATAGGAAGTAACACCAGGGAAGTAAGAGGGCAGATGATACAGCTGTGATCTGATTTGTAAAATAGGCTACGTGGTTTGGGTGACCTGGCTGATCTACTGTCTCCCATTTCCAGTGGGCTTAATATCACAGAAAAGGCATTCCGATCCCAACATCAAACACACTAAAACCATTTTACAGACACGATGTCCTTTGAGTCAGCTGTATATATGTATTGTCACATACATACAATGCATGTAGACACCAATGATTTAAAAAACGTTAGGCACCAAGACCCTAAAATGTTCGAGGTGCTAGGCAATCGCTCAAGCAAAACAAGACACTATAAAATATTAAAATATAAAATATATAAAATATAATTGATAAATATGATTATATAAATAAAAATATGATATTAAATTAAAAAGATCTAATAATAATTTTAAATAAACAAAGATTAGCAGTGTTAAAATCTAAATAGTATATTACAAATCTAGTAAATAGAGATTGCTTTGTACAGTAGTTAACAATCAAATTGTTAATAGCATATTATTTACTGTTAACAATAGTTAGAGGGGGAGAAAGAATTGTTAACAGTAGCAGAGGAGGATAAAAGTGTCACCGACAATAGAAAGCAAGAAAGGAGAAGGCAGGGGTGACAAAGGAAGCTGCGGATAACAACATAGCAACGGAGGATTCAATTTAAGACAGTCGCGACAATGGAGGAAGTTGTGAACGACAATAGCAGCGACATCAGCAGAAGCTCCAGAGGGCATCCGTTGGTGGCAGAGGAACCTACGATCCTCTCCCTCGACGGTGGAAGGAACTGCACACGGAGCGGCGACGGGAGGAAGCTACGGGCTCTTTCTAGGCCGTCGAACCCGTCCCTCGGTGATAGAGGAGGGCTCAATCTGCTACGTTTGCGATGGAAGCAGCGGCAGAAAGCACCGGCGGTAGAGGCAGAAGTAGCGCTAGGGTCGGCTTAGGGTTGCGCGGGTGTGCAAGGGTGGCTTTTGCAAGTAAAAAACTGGTTATTTGGTTCAATTGAACCAACTAACTACTGTTGAATCGACCAGACTTAAAAAGTCTGGTTCGGTTGCTTTATTTGAACCGGGCACTCGCTCGAGGCACTCGACGCTTGGGTTCAGGTGAGTGCCCAAGCGATGGCTCATTGAAGCGCGCTGCTTGGTCTACCCACGAGATGCTCGGGCCTCGTCTCGCCTCGCTCAAGCGCCTAAGTGAGCACCCGAGCGCCTATTTTAATCACTGGCAAACACAACAACCATGCATGCATATCCATACACCCACATGCTAGCACATACATGAACTTTCATGTATAAAAGAATATCACAATGTACGAGGCTCACATTAGCAAGGTCTGAGGGTCAATGTACACCGCCTTACTCTTGCAAACAAAAAGACTATTTTCATGGTCGAACCTTGGTTTCATAAGTCGTAAAGAATCAATCTTGAAGTGAAAACAAGGCTTGCCCACATGAATACGTATACACATACAATACACACTAGCTGCCAATTTGTGCCTCATGAAAGATACATGCCTATGCAAATTGCAAGATTAATTGCCTAAAATTATTTTCTGAAACTTCCATCATTAAGAATAAGAACATCAAAAACAAAACAACATCAAAAGACGTAATAAAAACAACTAACATGTATTCTCTATTTAACAAAAACACCATGGAATCAAGAACTATTAATAAATGTATTCTACATGTTGCTAAACTTGGTTTTCTATTTATCAACCAACCTGTCATTTGAAATATTATATAGAATCCAATCCTTTTTTATTCTTCTCAAGGAAGAGGGTGGAGTTCGAGATGAAGTATAAGTTCTTAATGTTTGATAGATTTGTTCTGAGACAACTACTACAAAACTACAGTGGCGACAGACTGATTCAAGAGTCACAATCTAGGCAATCAGTCAATTTCCAAATATCTTTCAGTTTAATTAGCCAAGTAAAATGCACAAGGAGATGATCCATTATATCAAAGGAACATGTCTCTTTCTGTTTGAAAGATATAGAGCTTATCCATCTAATTAGCTACTTTAATGTAGACTTTGACAGCTAATATAATTTATCAAGTAATAAATATTCAATTAGCTTAAGCAAAAGAAGATTTGAATGTTTTAATTGATGTAAATTATTCCAATTAAAAACTGTATTTTGAAAATTTCCAGATCCTTTACTAATTCTATTTTTCCTTTTCTTTAAAATACTGTGATCAATGGTTTTATACACTTAACAAGAGTCTGTTCATTTTTAATAAAATTTACTAGCCTTGGGCCATGAAAAGGCAGCCATGAATATGACAACTCTTTCCTTCCCCAAAGATAAGATTATTATAAAGAATCCATTCAGTTATTACTGATTATGTTTAACTTGGACAAGTTTTGCAATAAACCGAAGCCATACATCAAATGTGGTCACCCAATATTGAAAATGAAAACCCAAATAGAAAGAAGCTATGCAACAAACCTTGCTGCACTCCAAGAACAGTAGCTGTCAAAAATCGTGAATTTGGTCGACCTCTAACATTAGGCTGGTGGAGATAAACATGAACGCCTTCTTTTTCAGCTTCCAAGCGCAATCTCCTGGCCTCTTCCATCAGTAAAGCAGCAAGCCGATTCTCAGTCTCCAGATCCATATCAGGCATTCAGGCTGTAGTACAATATTGTATTAGATATAAGCAAAGCAGAGAATTCAAATAAAAAAAAGTTAGCATTGAATGCATAATAGAGCATTTAAAATTTTCAGCCAGCCAAAAATATATAAATATAAAAAACCACATCAGAGTTGTCACAGCTAACATCATGGATTCATATGCTAGATTCATGAGAAGCAAGGTTGTCAAACTTTCCTACATAGGATTGTAAAAGGGGTCAACAAACTTGGATCGTAGGATCAAATTGTAAGATCCTACAATTTAGAAAATAATAAATTTAAGACAATATATATACTTATAGAAATTTATGAATATTTTTTGTTATGATTTAATAACTCTCAAATATTGTTAAATTAATAATTGCATTTTTAATAAAGTGATTGCATAGTTTAATAATAATATCTCTTATTTGAATTAATAACAATTTTATTGTTTTGTGTCTTTTTTTTTCAGGTTTACAAGGATTCAATTGGTCTCTCTACTCGAGAATGATACCCAAGAGTGTTTGTATATTGGTATTGGTGATGAGATTTCTATTGTAATAATCAAAGAACATTCTATTTATTAGCTTTGTTTTGGAGATATTCTGATTTTTGAGCTGTGACCTTGACCGAATGCTTCTTTCATGACTGGCAAAAGGCACACAATAACCGTTTTTTGCAAATAAGAGGTGTTATATAAGAAATGCTCATTGTCGAAACCATGGTTGTCCAACTCGTGACCTCTCATAAGATCACATGATACTATGGCCCACATCGGGCCTGGCAAGTTGAGATGGTCCTTCAAATGGAAGTATATTGATTTTATTGAGTGGACTCGCAAGTCGACCCAAGCTCACTATATTTACGTTTCAAGGACCAGTCCAATGCACTAGGCCTGATTAGGGCCAAAGGATCAAACAATTTTACAGTCCTAATTACGAATGACAACCATGGTTGTCCATCACAACTTTTCAAGCTTGATATGAGTTAGCTTCACATGACACAATATTTTGTCTTGTCTTCAGCAACTCAAAGGTGTAAAATTGGCCACTGATGACGTCAAGCTATAGAACTAATATATAAGACTGGAATAAAGTAAGATTTCTCCATTTGCAACTTTTAAGAGAAACATGGGGAACAAAGTAAGATTTCTCCATAGTCTTATAAAAAAAGAATAAAATTAGCTTCCATCACAAACTAAATTTCTCATGATTCACAACCTATAAGACATTTACTACAGAATAATTCTTTTGATCTTAAAAAAAAGTGCAGGAAACAACAATATTCATGATGTCAAACTTAACTTTCTAAAGGGTTCTTGACTAGGATATCAAAAGTCTTTGTATGAAGTCATTGTTCATACCATTAATTATGCTAGGCATTTAATATTACATCAAGTAAACAACTATACAGAAGGAAAAGCCCATTAAATGATGAATACATTGTTTGATCACTGGGTGATCCAACAACAAAGATCAAATTTAATCTCTACATAGCTAAATTTGGCATTTAGTGTTATGCAGTGTTCACTAATGCATTGATAAGGTTCCAAAATGCCTGAGGTGCCAGGAGTTTGCCCGAGCAAAGTAAGGCATTCATCGATATAAAATTATAAACATATAATTAAGAAGAAAGACAATTATTAAAATAAAAATTAGTTAATACATGAGTTTCATGTCATCGTATATTCAAGATTTTACTATTAAGATATCAAAATACATTCATTTAATCATCTATAAAGCAGTGGAAATTGAAAAAAATACCATTGACAATGACAATTTTAGTCTTTTAAACAGTTTATAAACTGGTATGAACAAAAATTAACCATTATTAACGATAATTAAAACTGATATTAAATTCAAAGTTTGCCGGATGGGGCCTGTCCGGGCGAGATAGAAGAGGAGAAGGGGAACCTGCCAGGAGAAGCAAGATCGTTGGAGAAAGAGGCAGAGAGAGAGGAGCTGTGGAGGCTCGGCGAGGGGCGGCGGCTCTGCTGTGAAGAAGGGAGCTGTCGAGGTGGCTCGGCAAGGGGCGGGGAAGGAGGAGGAGAAAGAGAGAGAGGGGCGCGAGGAGGGGAAAAGAGGAGGGAGGGGGTAGAAGCACAGAGGAGGAGGAGGGTAGGGGGCTGTCAGGGAGGCTCAGCTGGGGGCGGCCAGGAGGAGGAGGAGAAAGAGGGACAGGCGAACCGTCGGCAGCCTTTGCACGCGGAGACAAAGGAGAGAGAGCAACGTCGATCTAGGGTTAAATCCATTCTCCTTCCATCCATATAACGATACGCGTTCCCAATTTACTCAATTCAGCACTCAACTCTCGCCCTTCTCAACATCTCCCGACTCCTCTCTCGTTCACAGCCCAGTTCAAGACCCGTAAACCTCGTCTTCACACCGTTCCGTCGATGAAACCCCAACCGATGCTCGAAACAGGCAAAGATTGAGCCACCGTGTTCGAACGACGAAAAGAAGAAATCGATCAAGATAAGGGAAGAGCCGAAAGAAGGAGACTGGGAATCGCACCTGAATACGACGACGGGAGCCGAGGAGACGATCGCCTCGGCGTTCACGACTGCCGTTTCGGTGGATTCGACGACCCTAATCACCCACCCCTTTCTACTTGTCCGTAGAGCCGACGCTCCCCCATCCCACTTGGTGTAGAACCCCGGCTCAGGCCGCTTCGATTTAAGGTCATGGGCCGAACCCAACACGCACCTATATAGTGAACCGTGGAAACCCAACACGCCACGTATTATTAATAACCCGACTCGTTCTCGAGTCCGGTTAACCGGACCCATTTTAAACCCGGTTCGAGAGCCTAGTCAGCCGCGGGGACGACCGAGTGGGACCTAACTACACTAGGAATTGACGAGTCAACGCAATGCGAACAATGACATCGAGGGAAACTTCACCGAGCGACTACCATTCGACAGACCCAAAAGCTTCGATTTATCTTCCTTCGATCCCATGTACTTTGTCACTTCCGTTTAGCCACTGATCTTGTTCCTTTGACATTGCCCATCCCATCAGCAGCGCTGTGATCTGGGAAACTTAGAACACTGGTTCATCGGATCAAACAACATGTAGATTTTCCTGGCTTTCTCATCCTTCACTTCTGCATCGATTTGAGGTGAAGAACTGCATCAGCAGCAGAGACAAGCGTAGCTAATTACGTGTGGTGAGGCAAAGATAGCATGGCTGGTTCTGTTGCTCCATCCCTGTCTTAATTGTCTGAGAAAAATACATGCCTGGTAATTAAGTGTGGTGAGGAAAGATCGCATGTCCAATCCAAATGAAGAACATAACAAAGAGACTTGTAAGACTAGACTGCAATGTCCTGCAACCATGCCAGGCACAACTCCATTCATTCACCACAGTGGAGGAGCAGAGATAAGCACATGGAAAGAACTCCCATCAGTTTCTGATGAGGAGAGACCAAAAGCCAACAGCTAGATGGTAAGAAAAGCTTATCATCCTATGAGAGCCACAGTGCAGGTAAGCAGTGGATGGAATCATGAGTTCAATGGCAGGTGCTGCAAGAGAAGGCAAAAATTGGAGCTTTCTTCTACACACACCAAAGATGATGTGTGACAATGCTAAGAGAAAAGCAATCCATGTTTGAGGCTGCATGTGTTGATTGCCATGGTGGGTGTCACAAGAACATAGAGAGTGAAGTTATAGACAATTTCGAAAGAAGGTAATCTCATTTCCTTCATTTGAGTTAAATGGATATCAACAGGCAAGACAATAGATCCAAGGAAATGAAATCCATATTCTGAAACTGTACAAGAAGAGTTATAAAAGCTTCATACTTTCGACACAAAAGATATAAAACTACCAAGTGAAAGCAAATCCAAGAAGAAAAAACCGAAATGACGATGACTGTTAATCTTTTTCATCTACCATTAAAGAGAGAAAACAGCTTCAAAGATTACATAAGAGCAAATCCACAAACTCGGGCTTCGATCTACAAAGCCAACCAAGCTAAACAGAGTATTGACGAGTAATACTTTCTCAATGTTCAAACAAACAAAACATCAGACGGACTTACAAATAAATATAGGGCTGTCGTGTCTGATACTACAATGTCCAAACAAAATCTGGTGCATCATTTCTCGGCCCAGCAACAGTTCGATAAACATAAATCTTCTCCAACTTGTGGAGATCACTAAGATTTTCTTCAAACTCATCGGTTTCTTCATTTTCATTTATGATCTCCACGTTCAGCCTTGGCATCTTTGCCGCAAGAGCCTTGCAACCTCCCAGGGTGATGTCACAGGACGACATCCAAAGGGATCGCATTGTTTCATATTTTGCCACATTTTTCAAGAGCGCAATATCGCCAAACGGGCAATCCCTTATTTCAAGTTTCCTAAGATTTTTGCATCCATTGAGCACGTAAATCATCCCCTTATCACTATCACCAGCAAATGCAATTGACAGCATCTCGAGACGTTCTGCGTACATGCCAATGTACAAGAAAACCTGATCTGTTAAACGACCTGATAACGACAACCTTCTGAGGTTTTTACATGAACGCACGATTGCACCAAAACCTTCATCGAGTGGCTGATTAGTGACAGGGTCTGGCTTTCCAGGATCAAGGATGCATAATCTGAATCGTGTGAAACGTGGGCAATTTTTTGCGATGGTTATTAGTGCAGCATTTGTCATTTGGTAGCAAAAGTAAAGCAATGAGTTAAGTTTAGGACATCCTGAAGATACAGCAAGCAAACCTTCTTCAGTCACAGAAGTAGTTCCAGCACCATAGATGTCACACGGAAATACCCGCAACTCCTGCAACTCTTTACAAGTGGAGGCCACAACGGCTAATCCTTTATCCCCTATGCGATCCAACACCTGTGAAATGATCGGCCTATAGTTAGCATATGTTTCAGAGAGAAATTTCCATCATCTCAAAAATGAATTGACAAAATCTCACCCAGAGCTTTTGAAGCTTAAAACAAAGGCAAATTATCTTGATAAGGTCATCACCCTGAATTGCAGGAGCGTAGCTCAAGTTAAGAACAGTCAAGCTTGTGCAGACAGGATAGACTGCTCTAAGGCAGCAAGGAGAAGCATCCCAGAACCCTGACAAGTTCCTCAATGACTTGAATTTGGGGAAGGAATTCATGAGCGTGTGATAAACATCGGTTCGGTGGTCAACTGCAAAAGATCCAGTTCCAAGGTCGACCAAGTGAGATGCCCGAGCAAGGATCTTGTTTAGTGACTCCACAGACACTGCAGGGCTAAGCTTCAAGCTCCTGAGATTTGGGCACCTAGCAACTAGCCTCTCCAGAGCACCTCCATTGACCTCTCCTTTAAGGCAACCAAAGTTTAGGGAGACCAGAGAAGTACAGGAATCAGGGAAGAAGCTGAGCCATTGGCACCCATGGTCTTCCACCTCATTTTCCTGTAAATCCAACTCCCTCAGACCTCTGATAAGCAGCAACAAAGCAGAAAACAAAAGAAAATGTTACTACCTTTAAGGATGCACTTTAATCAAATGGAAAAGCTAAATTTACTCCATAGTCACAAGAATTTAAGCCTAACACGTTGGCAGGTGATCACTTGTATATGCATCAACACATCTCAGGCTCACAAATGCAGCCGATTTGGATTCAAGGGAGCAAAGAAAGCAACTAATAATCAATTTAAATGCCTAAACAGCAACGGATAATCCAGATAAATTTCTGCATGAAGCAAAGATGAAAGCTTAGCAGCACAATATAGAAAAGCTCAGCAAAAATACCGCTGCTTGAGAAAATGAATCCTTCAAATTCAACTCAACCAAAACACAGCAACGGGCTTATAAACCTTAGTATAGATGGAGATGCATCTGCAAAACATAGTAAAGATTCAACCTTGAACTACAGCAGCTGATAACGTACAATCCCGAAGAACAATTCCAGCAGAGAGTACACTTTCGAGATATGCTTGTTAAGGTAGACATTCGAATGAAACGAAGTCAAACACAGATAGGCAGCTCACCTGCAATATGTGGCAATCGCAGCAAGCCCATCCGTACTAAATCCTTCACAGCTAATGAGAACAAGTGACTTGAAGTTGGGAAAGGAGCGCGCAAGGAGCTCAAGGCCATCATCGGTGACCACCATTCTCTTCAGCCGCAGCTCCTCCAGACCAGGACAGAGACGCGCCGCGGCTACAATCCAGGGGAGCGCGAAGCCGCCCCAATCGTAGGGAACCAAGTTGAAGTCAGCGAAATGGGGCTTCCCCTTGACGCTCAGCGACTTTATCCCGGGGAACCTCGCCATCACTCGCTCGGGTCGGATGGCATAGCAGTTGCCAACAAACACAGTCCGGCGGCAGAGCCGCTCCACCTGATACCACGCCTTGCACACCGTCGACACCGTGTTCCGGTCGCGGTGTGACCCGACGAAGTCGAATATGTGCTCCACCACCTCCTCCGGGAAGTAAGTCATGGCTGAAGACTACAACTAACGCAATCCTTCCTCACTTCTCCTTCCCCATTACGGAAGAACAAGAAACCGAAGAGATTTGGAGATAAACACTACCATAACTAGCGGAAACACTATAAACGAAGCAACAAAGCTTCCACCTTTTCACTGCCGATCCCCTTGACCACAATTTAACTTGGAAGCAAGCTCGGATCTACCCAAAAATGACAGAAAGGACAGTCCTTTCTTGAACAAACACATAGAAGATAAGTTTAGAGGGCGCTAAATCAAGCAAAAAACACTCTTTATTTTTCGCACTCAAATCACATCGGATAGAAACAAGGAGAAGATTTGGGGGGGAAACTCACTCAAATCACATGGAAAAACCCCAAAAGAAGAGAAAATCTAACGAATCATGAAAGACAACACATGGAAAAACACCCAGCAACAAGTCTAAACTACTACGTAAAGGATAAAACCTAGACAGAGAACCAAAGAATGATGCAAAGGAAGAGGACAACTTCCGCTTCTCTTCTCTTTTCGTCTCATTTTTTCTCGCTTTGCACGCTCCTTTAACCGGAGTTGAGAATCCGACGGTCAATATGTTTTGTCAGATTCCGTGGACAAGTACAAACCGTTCGATCTCGGTCTCCGGTCCTTCACCCACCGCTAGCGGATAAGGAGAGAAAGGAAAAAGATTAATGAAATTTAAAATACAAAAAATACTATATTATGGTTTTTTTTAATTTTAATGATTAGGCGTGTCAGCGAAAAATAATTATTTAAATGGGTTTCTATTATTTTGAGGAGCGAATATTTCGGAGGGGGTGCAGCAGAATGGACGGCAGTGATCCGTTGTACCTGGTGATAACGAGAGATCGGACGGTGGAGATGCACGCCATCCCTCTCTACGATCCCTGCTGTCCTTACAATAATTCCCCACTAATTGACCCAACGGTCACGTGGCAGACGTCGACGGTGCGTGATGTGACGCGCAGGGCGCCTGATGGACGGGTGCTGATTGCTGATGGGAAGCGGACGAGTTGGTGGGGCCACCGGCCTTGTCGTTTGGCGACGACGAGTGAGCCGTATGGGTGGGTCTGCCACCGGTGCCGTCTCGTCGGCAGCCGCAACGTGAGCCAGGGTACCCACGGTCACACCCACCTTGTGGTAGTGGTGGGGCCAACTAGTGGCATGGACGGTGATTGGGTCGTGCCGTGACTCCATTTCTGGTTGTGGTTTGGGCTGACAAGACGTGCACTCCATAGAAAATAGGGCGAATTTTCGGATTTTTGGAAAGTATTCTCATTTTCAAAAAAAAATAATATTCTTTTTTATTTAATATCTGAAATATTTTGATTTAACAGTCAGATACTTATCCTTTTTTTTATATAGATCGATCTATATGATAAATTGATTTAGTTATAATATATTTTTATATTAAATTATAATATTTTTAATAATATTAAAATAATACTAAAAGAGTGTAAAAAAATTATAACATAGTATTTACGAGCAATACTGTACCGTACCGATGTTTCGAGATTGGCTCGGTACAGTACGATATCGGCGTACCGAGTAGTACACTAGGGTATACGAAGAAGTACATTAAGATATAACGAGCGATTTCCTCTTATTATAGCATTATAGCACGGTCCGTCTGGTAGCGGGTGGTCCGCGTACTGATATATTGTCGGACCGATACGTACCGCCCATACCGACGGTACCATTCGAAATTACATATCATGGTATTTATAATGTTTTGATATAATTTTTTGATATTATTAAAAAATTATAACTAGACAAGTTCAATTTATCCATAATAAAAGTGAGATAAAATAAATAGATGATTGAGGGTATTTTAGGTATTATATAAAAATAAGAATGTTATTAAAAAAATTGAAAATGGACACAAAAAATAAAAAAATTGAGAACCCACTCTAGAAATATTATTACATTTTATGCATGAAAAGTATGATTAGATGTTCAATTAAAAGATGATGGAGAGTGAGTGTGAAAGGCATTGCATTGCAGCACTGAAAACACCATTTGCTACAATTGCTAAGAGCAAGAAACAAGTGAAGGAGAATGTGATATCATTTGCACTACCAAAACATCGAGTCTGATGAACTATTGCATCCACTGACATGGAAGAGTTTGGGAATCCCATCTTTGTTCATCTTGGTCTTATCTTTTAGTGCAGTGCAATGCAATGCAGAGGAGCAGTGAGTTGCAGGCTTTAGCTTTTGGAGATTTTTCTTTTGCTGATGTGATTGAAGTCAAAAGGGGCTTTATGACCTCTGGGAGTCTCTAAATCCTGTCTTTCATAACTTCCAAGGTCTGGAGGATAGCTTTTCAAATTCCTGTGCCAGAAAGTCATCAAAAATCTTCAACCAATGTCCCAAATTCCAAATAATAATAATAATTTTGCCATATTCTATGTTTTGTTTCTCTCTATAGTTCTTATCATTGTTGCTGCATCTATATTGTACATGAAGTATTTTGTATAATAAAAATATATGCATTAGAGTTCTTTTAGAAGAAAACTCCTTTTTAAAATCAAGTATTAAAAAATTACTATATACCATTTAATAATCTTAAAATATATTGCATGTGTGATGAGCAAAATAATAAGCTTCATTATGTTAGAAAGGCATAAACACATGACACATATAACCATTGGAAGTGTATGTCCTGATTTAGTATTATATATAAATATATATATATATATATATATATATATATATATATATAAACCGTGCAAAAAAACTCTAAATTGTGGTTCTCCAAAGACAGTCGGGCCTGAATTATTAGATGATTATCTATCTTTAATAAATATTTGATGTAAGTAAAAATATTTACATCGATTGTCTGATGTCATATGGATCTCGAATGGATAAAAATATTTTCTAATACAAAAAAAATATGTATTATTATAGTCAGAACTCATTTTCGCTTCAAGTATTAGAGGAACTTTCATCGAATATGGTTCTACAATTAGTTTAATTATACAAAGTGCATTTGACTCTCAATTTGTATTTCAAATATGAATCGATATTTGAGAATTTTTCTTCAAATCACATCAAGATTGAATGGTGGATTGAAAATATTCAGTTGCTAATGTCAATATTTATAGGATGATAATATATATTTTTTTTATTTTTTTTTATTTTTTATGATTAATTTAAAATTGTAATATTATCAAAATGATTTAGTAAAAAATAATACGATTTATATTTTATATTTTATATTTATTTATTATAAAATTATATATACTTATTAATTTAAATAAAATATATTTTAATTTTTGAATAAATAATAAACATATTAAAAGAATAAATTTATCACAAAAAATATTTAATATATTCAAAATATAATTTTATCAAACAACACCTATTATATTTATTACAATATAATTTTCATTTAGTGTTTATCAAACACTTAAAATATATAATCGATATTTTCTCCCAACTACATATTAACAATATATATATATATATATATATATATATATATATATATAATCGATCGCAGCAACAATCATCACTCTTAACTCATAGAAAGAACACATCAGCAAAACAAAACCACTTCCGATTTCTAGAAAGTTCCTCCGTCCAAGCAACCACGTCTGTCCTTAGGGTCGACGTGAAGCCTCAGTAGTTGCAAGAGTCAACCAAGTGTTCCCTGTCTTTAAGACGGCCGGTTCCAAAGTCAACCTTTCCATCCTAATGCTTCGGTAGATTGCAACTCAACTGATTAATTACTGCTTCACGTCCAAACGATGTTTGGTTTCTGAATTCAACCGAGAATTATCGTTTAATACAAAATTAATGATCGAAAAGGATCTTGCAGTCATCGAGAGAGACGATTGACCAAATGACATGGTTGACCGAGACCGGTTCGTGCAGGATTGGATCTTGGAAGGCGGCTTCGTTGGTTTACGTGCCGGCTTTGACCAAGTTGGGCGTATTTAATAGGTTAGATGGGATGCAGCATTGGATTTGACTGATGGAACCACTGACCTGCTTCGTAGCGTTGACTTACTCGAGTTCGACACCGTTGGGTCAATTCCTATGAGCTGAAAGTTTAATGCAGCCAGACGAGAACAGAAGAAAGACGGTCAATAGTTGTGGTGGGTTTGAAGAGTATTCTCCCGCTTCACCTGTCAACAGTACCCCTCTCTCTCTCTTCTTACCGTCCTCCCTACGTTTCAACGCGCGCTTTCTCCCTCTCTCTCTAAAATCCACGACGCCATTGATGACCGTACGCTCCATATAAACCCCACCGCCTCGCGCTCCACATCCCCGCATCGCCTTCGTCGCACCATCGAATCTCTAGTTCGCGCTCTCTTGTGAAGTCACTGCCGGATTTGGGAGCCGAACACCGGCGTTGGAAGGATGGTGAGACTACCGTACCTGACCGCGCTCACCACCCTCTTCAGTTACGGCCTCCTCTTCGCGTTCGGCCAGATGAGAGATTTCTTTCGGAAGCTCATCGATTGGTCCAAATCCAAGGGCAAGGACCTCAAGGTCTGTTCTTTGATCCACGACCCCCTTGTTTCGCAGCCCATTGCTGCGGTCTTGCCCTTTTTTTATTTTGATCTTACGTTGGGTTTTTTTCGTTGTAATTGGGAATCCGGTTCGTTTTATTTTTGTGACAGGGGTATGCGCCCATCTGCTTAGGGCTCGAAGATTTCTACACCCGCCGGCTCTATCTCCGGATTCAGGTTTGTCCTTTCGGTTTCTCTTTCAATTCCTGAGTGTTCTTTCCTCTTCAAAACTTCGATTTGGGACGTTCTAGGGTTAAATGTTACATTGGATATTCTGACAAACATTTCCATGCTCACTTGATTTCCTGATAATATAAAACTTGCTGAGGGAAAACGAATTTAAGAACTGCTGAAAGCGCTAGGGTTTCATTTGCACGTTGCAGCAGTAAACTGCATTCCATGATGAAATTAATGACGGAAACAAATGGTAATTTTTGTTTCACCGCTAAAATTTGATAACTTTAGCATAAATATTTAAGAACGTAAAGAAAACACCTGAGAAAGCTTGATTGTATTTCGAACTATATTGAAGATGATAGGATCTTGTTGTAACCTAGCCGCATGGTTTGTGAAGGAGATAAGTCTAAGTAGTTGACTAAATAAAGCCTATCTTGTCTAACAACACTTGCTTTAGAGTTTTGGCACCAACTTAACATGACCAGAACAGTTTATCTGTATCTATGTTCCAACTTTTACTTATTTTGACTTTCATTATAAGTAGCTACGAAAGCAAACTAGCAAGACATGGTGCTTCATTTCAAATATGAGATGACACACTCCTGAGCTGCATGAGACTTTTTGCAAGAGCGCTGCAATGTTTACAATATAGGCAACATAAACATTCTTTAAATTTTAGCTTACTATGTGAATTTTGACATCCAGTATTTTGAATTAACCTCGTGTCCATCAACCAAGCTCATTACATGTTTTGAAGGATCCAAGTGTAAGAATTATCTTGCATCGAGTCATTGTTTCTTTTTCTACGAGTGTTGTTCCTGATCTACTCTATCGAGGCTTTTAAGCCGGACGATATAAGCAAACTAGGATATCCAGCCTCCTTTATTACCCACCTCAAAACAAGGTTGATCTGCTGCAAATGAGTTGTTCATGCACATCATTTAATCAGCATGTCCTACTAAGGTTTTTGTTGGTAAGCTGCTAGTCTTTGAACAATTTGTTGATACCATTATAATTTGGCAGGATTGTTTTAGCCGACCAATTGCGAGTGCACCAGATGCTTGGATCGATGTAGTTGAGCGTTACTCTAATGACCATAACAAGACGCTACAGTAAGTATTTTAATAGGTCTTTGAACTGTCAGAGACATGCAAGCTATTGTTATATAGAAAGCAGAGGTGGACCATGCATCTTATCTGAAACATACAGCATTTATTCTCTCTTCTAAGGATATGGGAACTACAAATACTTTTCTGAAAATAACATAGATGAGCAGACTTACAATTTGCTTCTATTAGCAAGCATTTGAAAAGCTTTTTTGTAATTGAAATAGAAATGTGTTAAGATTTGATTATTTTTGTTACCTGATGCAGCCGGACCTCAAATACTACCAAGTGCCTAAATCTGGGATCATACAACTACCTTGGATTTGCAGCAGCAGATGAATACTGTACACCCCTTGTTATCGAGTCTCTGAAGAAATACTCAGCCAGTACCTGCAGCGTTCGTGTTGATGGCGGTAAGAATATTCTGCAGGTTATGTCAATTAGAAAAAACAAATATTTAAAAGTTTGGATTAATTTTATTATGCTTTGTTTGATACCAGGGACGACAAACCTTCACACCGAGCTGGAGGAACTAGTTGCAAGATTTGTGGGAAAACCAGCTGCTATACTTTTTGGTATGGGTTATGTGACAAACTCTGCAATTATTCCCGCTCTGGTAGGGAAGGTATGTCTAATTCCTCGAGTAACCAGATGGTTAAAAGCACTGGACTTGCAGTGATGAGATTCATATAGATTTTGCTATCCCACTAACACCAATCATGGCCATTCTCAGGGGGGACTGATCATTAGTGATTCTTTGAACCATAACTCTATTGTCAATGGTGCCCGAGGATCTGGTGCATCAGTACGTGTTTTCCAGCACAATAGTAAGTTTAAAATGGTCAAATGTTATATTACCTCATTTTTCCTTGCTCTTAACTTACTTTTAAATGTTGTCTAGGCCCCTCACATTTGGAAGAGGTGCTGAGAGAGCAGATAGCTGAGGGTCAGCCGCGGACGCATAGACCCTGGAAAAAGATAATTGTTATTGTTGAGGGCATCTATAGCATGGAAGGAGAACTCTGCAATCTTCCTGAAATCATAGCAGTCTGCAAAAAATATAAGGTTTGATGTGTTACATGCTAATATTAGTTTCTGGTCTTTAAGTCATATGCATCTAGAGAGAAACAGATACGAGAAGCGGATTTCTTTGCTTAAGCATTAGAAAGACTAAACTAATGGGTAAGAGTTCAAAAAACAAATTAAACAACGCTGAACAAACTTTTGTATGGAAACAGGCATACACCTACTTGGATGAGGCCCACAGCATTGGTGCTGTTGGAAAATCAGGCAGAGGGGTGTGTGAACTCCTAGGAGTCGATACAGCTGACGTGGACATCATGATGGGAACATTTACAAAATCATTTGGATCTTGTGGGGGCTACATTGCAGCATCAAAGGTAATCTTCTTGTTGGACCAAATTTCACAGAATCACAGATAAGAGTCGGGCCAGATTATAATGTAGTTCCTAAATCCTTACGTCTTATGCAGGAAATCATTCAGTATCTGAAGCACACTTGTCCTGCTCATCTGTATGCTACTTCCATGTCACCACCTGCTGTGCAGCAAGTTATATCTGCAATTAAGGTTATCCTCGGTGAAGATGGTTCAAATAGAGGTACTTAATTTTATCACATGTGATGAATATATATTTATTTATTTTATTTTGTTACAGGCATCTTTTTTTACATTTCTTGAAGCATAAAAAATTCTTACATGTGGTTTGTACGACCATACCAGGAGCTCAGAAACTTGCAAGCATCCGTCAAAATAGCAACTTCTTCAGGTCAGAACTTCAGAAAATGGGATTTGAGGTTCTTGGTGATAATGATTCTCCAGTAATGCCAATAATGCTTTACAACCCAGCAAAGATCCCAGCATTTTCAAGGGAATGCCTTAGACGGAATGTAAGTGTCATGCGATTTCTTGATGGTTTAATCATGATTGATAGTGGTATACTCAAACTTCAGTATGTGATTTTTTTCTTCGATGAGTCGTATATATATGTTGTGCTTGTGCTTGTGTCGTTTCCAATACTTTAAAACTATATTTTCATCGAGGATATGTTGACACATGGAGTTAGTTCTTCAGGTAGAAATATCAGTTGAATGCACAATTAGATGCCCATATGGGCATTAAGGTGGTTTTGCATGCAACAGTTGCAACTTTAATATCATTTACTAGAGGGAATTAGCCTTTAAGCACCTGTATGTTTAATACCTTTTCTCGTTAATGAGATGGCGCTTTGATGTGTATGCACATTCAGCATCAGTTTCTCTTCGCCGTAGTATTCTATGTTCAAATTTTCTTGCTCTTTTTCATGGCATTAGTTATAAATTGCCCCTTTTTTCCTTCCAACTGGTGGATAACAATTATTCCGACAACATTGTAGGTTGCGGTTGTGACCGTTGCATTCCCTGCAACACCTCTTCTTCTTGCAAGAGCTCGAATCTGCATATCTGCTTCACACACCAGAGAAGACCTGATGAAAGGGCTGGATGTAAGCAAATATCAGACACAATCTTCCTTCGAATGATCAAATTTCTGGAATAAATAGTTGCCTCTGTTATATTCATATCTTCGTTATGCAACTCCAGGTTATCAGCAAAGTTGGAGACCTCGTGGGCATCAAGTACTTCCCTGCAGAACCTCCCAAGCATGTGGAGCAGGACAAGAAGACACTGTAGTAGAAGAAGACTCAGTTGTTGATCCACTGGAAATCATGCCACCGGCGACATCTTGGGTCGCATCAACCTTGTGCCTTGTCCAATTTTCTTTAAAGTGGGTCTACTTCTTGGGTTGTTTTCCGGAAGTTGAGTTTATTTGTCCAGCTGAAATTGCTTGTTTGAGTCTCTAATATGATCCATGTACAGGTTTAGTAAGTTGAGTGTGTTGTTTTTCTTATGATGTGGTCAATATCATCTCAATTTTTTGATGTAATAGTCTAGTAATCTAAGCTACAGATTATTTTCAATGTACTCTAATAAAAAATTGGTGGAATTCAAACATATATATTTCGACCCGAATTATGTTTGAGAAATAGTACTGTCTGGATCAAGGAATTTGCTTTCTCTATGCTACTATTATTCATTGAATACACAATTGTCAGTAGAGAAATCTGTATACATATCAAGGTTCGTTGTATCGTACCATACCGATGTTTCGATCCGGGTTTGATATGGTACGGTACCAATGTATCGGGCGGTACATCCAGGTACCGAACAGTACATCTTGGTGTATCGAGTAATTTTATATGTTTTTCATATTGTAGCATTGCTACAATGTAATATTGTAGCACTATAACAGTGCTACACTAGAGTACTGTAACACTGTAACGGTACCGAACGATTCACATATCGATAATCTGTCGGACAGGTACGTACCGCCCGTATCGGACGGTACGTTTCGGTATGATAGACCTTAATACATATAGTCAGTTTCTGGCTGTGATTGTCGGCATCATGATTAATGATTTGTATTCGAGAAATTAGATGTTACTAAATGATTATAAATTGTTAAAGTTCGAAAATGAAGTTTTTGAGGAATTAGTATTACATCTTTTCAGAGATGACTGGTACTCCAATTTGTCTTTCATCTACAGGACTAGCAATGGACTGCAATTCCACAGTCACCCAACTCCATATCTCCTTTGCTCATATGGGTTGGTAACTGAGCCCCCTTTGCATTCAATTAAATTACAGGCATCTGAGGTTTCAGTGCCGAAGGAAAAATGAATCCAAAATTGTTCTCAGTCAATAAAGATCAAACCAGTCAAGCCAAGTCTCCGTAGGTGCTATTAATGGCCATCCTCTCCCACCCACTACCCATTGGCTTTATAAGGACTCAATTGCTCACATCTGTGGATGCTCTCCTCTTCCTCTCACGGAAACCCACCTTGCGTCACCGCTGCCACTGACCTCTGATCTATTTCCTTTCTTCTTCTTCTTCTTCTTCTTCTTCTTCTTCTTCTTCTTCTTCTTCTTCTTCTTCTTCTTCTTCTTCTCTCCCATACGTCGGCATCATTCCTCAGCTCTGCACAATGGCATTCTCATACCATGAGCATAATCACCCTTCCTTTGTGGAGTTTGCCCATCTTCCATGCACGCCCACCGAGATTCCATTCCTCCCACAGCAATTGGGAGACGTGACGACCAGTGCTTCCTCTTGCTTTCTCGACTGCTACTCGCAGCTGCCGGTAGCCGATGCCACTGGCTTCGGTAGCAGCGGTTCTCTTGACATTGCCGGTTTAAAGCCTCCTTCGGTTGCTAACCAAGTTGGTCACGCACCAATGGTGGGCGAACCCAGTGACGGCGTGGCCCCGCAGCCACAAGGATCTGGAGAAAAGAAGAGAAAGATCGACAAAGATGAGACCAGCTTGATCACCGGTCGAGCCAAGGTAATAATAGCATCAGGAACCATCTGCTGTGCTGTGGGTTTTCATTGATGGCGAGCTGAGCTGTGGTTTTCTTTTGTGTTGTCGTGCGAATTAGGAAGGCAAGATTTGCAAGCAGAGAAGGCTAAGGGAAACCGACGACAAGAAACCTAAAGCCGACGACACGAAAGCTTCGAAGACTTGCGGGGAGTCTCCCGCGGGGTATATTCATGTAAGAGCAAGGAGAGGTGAAGCCACAGATAGCCACAGTCTCGCAGAAAGGGTACGTACACAGGGTCTCTTCAACAGCATCCTCTCGCCAATTTGGATATCGTTCTTGCAATGGTAATGGCTTCGTTCATGGTGCTTGGCTTTCAGGTGAGAAGAGAGAAGATAAGCGAGAGGATGAAGGTGTTGCAGAGTCTCGTTCCCGGCTGCGAGAAGGTGCGGATGTTGAATCTTCTTCTCCTCATATGCTTTCTTTAACCTCTGTTCTATCATCATCTGTATCTGTTGATGTCTACCGAGTAGGTTACTGGGAAGGCACTCATGCTGGATGAGATCATCAATTATGTGCAGTCCTTACAGAACCAGGTCGAGGTAAGCCAAGGTCAACAATGAGTTGACAACAGCCTCCTCCTTCCACGGCATAAGCTAACCCAATCTGATCACCCGTCTACAGTTTCTCTCGATGAAGCTCGCTTCTCTCAACCCCATGCTATACTTTGATGCAGACTCTGACGAGTACATGAGCCAACCAGAGGTAGGCTAATCAAGGACCACATCGATCTCTGTGCTCTGTTGCTGGACACAAGTCTAACATGTTGGTTTCATGTTGATGGGTAATTGGTAGAAGATGATGAAGCTGCAGAGATCAGTGGGAAGCATACCACTGCCAATGTCATCATCTACTGTGCAAGCCAATCAACTTCAACCCATAGCTCTAGAGAATGGTGAGGTGATGAGACAGTCAGCACATTTTTTCCTGCAGGGCCAAGGGACCACTCCCTTTCCTCAGGTTTGATGATCCTTTCATCAGAAAACTCATATATGGTTTGGTTTGACACATTATATGGGAACAGAAGTCATCTCCCCAATTACCAAGTCAAGACCATCTTTTTCCAGGGTGGTAGCAGTTACATGATGCAGGCCATGGGCGACCAAAGAGAGGACACCAACTCTTCTTCCTTCCAGTAGTCAGTTGCTCGGTGAGAGAGAGAGTTGATGGGTCTTCGTTCCTCAATGGAGATTGCAAAGTAGGTGTCTGAAGAAGAAGAAGAAGAAGAAGAAGAAGAAGAAGAAGAAGGTGAAGCTGGGGAGAGAAAGGCGAGCCGACACAAAATAAAGAGCAGATCTTGGGAGGATCTTTGCTGTTGGCCTATTGGACCATTGGGATGATTCACAGATTCCGAGAGAGGTAGCTGATGTAGGTGGAAAATAGTAAAAACTATGTTTACAACATTGTCTGTCAGTAATCTTACAGTGTTACAGTATGTGAGAGGAGATGAGAGAGAGAGAGAGAGAGAGAGAGAAGGAGAGGGTGGTCATTTGCATCATAGGATGCTGACATGACAGCCGTAGAGTTTGCCTTCGGCCTCTGTGAATAATAAGTTCCACCTTTTGCTCTGAAGTCAGTGACTTCCGTCTGCAACTATTTGGCTCGGTTTGAGCTGCCGAAATCCATGTGAGGTCTCATCAAGCAGATGAAATCTTCAGAGAAACTTGGAAACGAGAACAGATCACATCACAAAAACTATTCCTAGTCAATGAGCTTTGTCGAAGAGACAACAACGTCAACTTAATTGCTTTGTTTGCCGACAAAACGTCATTCAACCCATCCACAAACTCGAACGCACTTTACGATTGAGATCCTTGCATGCTTGATTGGAGCCATGGATGTTGGGGTTTTCGTCCTTCCTTGCGTGTCATGCAGCAGAGGAGTCGAGTCTGGAGGAATGAATGCAGTGCGCAAGGAAATGATATCCACTTGAAAGGAGCCTACGCTGAAGAAGAATCGACTCGTTGTTTAGGTCACACGTCAATCCGATGGACTGCGACGCGTATCCTTCGACGTGCTTCCATAAGCATCTCTGCGTCGGCATCGTTTGAGCTTTCCATCCATCAGAATCATCAAGGCCAAAGCAGGGAGTCATGATCTCCATGGCCATCGATGGCAACCTCACCGTGACACCGCAACAGGCTCTCTGGGTGTGGATTACTTGCACCATTCAATGCTTCTGCTGTTTCCCGGGACCGGAGGATGGGATGGTGGGGGGAACTCGGGCTGCGGCCCGGCCGACATGGGTCGGTGGCCGATCCGGGTTCGATAGCGACCGATGGGGCCGGGAACCGAAGCGGCGGCCGAGGTGGAGCAAGCCGGCAGGCGGCATGGCGTGGAGTGTGGCGTTGTCCATAAGAGGAAGAGGTCTCCGCTTGGGGAAGACGACAGAAGGTCGTAAATGTCGGATGATGTCCTTATGCGAGCCTCCCTTCTTGTCCATGAAACTGCACGCCCCTCTCATCCCCCACATGTCCATGTTCTTGATTTGTCCTTCCATCCCTCGTTGGCGTCCGTCGTCTCTAAACCACACCACACCAATCAATCTCTCTCTCTCTCTCTCTCTCTCTCTCTCTCTCCAGGAAGCCTTAACTCAGTATACAGTAATATGCTCAACTTCTATTTCATTCTAAATTAAGTATCTTATAGATCATATAAAGGTTAACGTTCTGAAAGAGATTGAGTGCATTGTCGCTGCATTGAGATCATATAAAGGTAGGCAGAGTGCATTGTAGATGAACGACGCGTGCATTTTGTCTGTCCCATATCCATTTAGATTTCTGGCCTGAAGCCCTAAAACTGGCTGACTTATATTTGGATGCGATGAGAGGTGTCGCTGTAGGTTTGTGGAGTCCATTCACTTTTGGACTGTCATAGATAGTGTCACCTTCGGAGCCTATAAGAAGTAGTTAATTGGTTCATCAATTTTGTTTGATGATACTTATATGTTAAGTTAATCTTAATATTATTCACTTTCAACAATCTTAATCTCTTAGTTTGATGGCTGCTTTTGTCGACGAGCGAATGAATGACAGGGGTGAAAGGGTAGTCATGGAGGAACGAACGAGGAAATGAAGTTTGAACAACATTCTGGTTTTTATTAGTGTCTTAGGAGATCTAATAGTAGAAATTTAAGTGAAAATAAAATCTTTTATGATATAAATCGACCTGTCTAAAGGATGTATAAAGAGATTTATAACTTGAATCGAGTAAAAAAAAAGGCAAATATTTCTTTCTCTCTTATGGTTTCGAAGTCTTCTCTGAATGTTTAGGTAAACTCACAAAGTATATGAATCAGAGATCGTTTCTTGGGATGACTCACTATCGAGTCATCTCCAAAGAGGAGGATTAATAAGTCGATATAAATGAAGAACCATCGGAAACTGGGTGGAAAGCGTTGTTGCACAGTTGGTGGATTCCAAGTAATTATTTCATGTAATGAAAACACATTAATAGGAAGGAAAGGCCAGCAGATACAGATGTATGAGAACATGAATCACACAAAAGTGTCACAGCCAGTTTTGGCTAAAACAATTAAATTTGGTCCAAACTATTTTAAATCTTTTGAAGACAACCTGCCATCTGGTTTTTGTCGAAATTTTTTTTCCTATTAATGCCCTGCCATAAGAACGGAACGGGACTGGATGTCGTAAACATGAAGATCAAATGGTGTAAGAAATTGAGCAGCAACACTTTACCTGCTGCTTCTACGAGGATTAGTAACCTACAGCTTGGCATTTCACCACAGAGATGCAGATGATGTTGTTGATTCTATATGGGAATGGCTTCAGGTGTTGATTCGGGCGTGCCACTCCCACCACTGAGAACTGTAACGTTCCCTTCGAAGTCGACATCCACAATTGCTGAGTCTCCCTCCTTAATCTCCCTGGCTAGCATTTTCTCAGCCAAGCTATCCTCCAGTAGTCTCATTATGGCTCTTCTAAGGGGCCTAGCCCCATAACTTGGGTTGTAACCTTCCTCCACCACCCTATCCTTAAATCTCTCCGTCACTTGAAGTTTTATATCCTTCCCTTTCAGCCTGTCAAATACCTCCTTGAGCATTATATCAGCAATCTCCTTGACCTCCAGTTTTGTAAGCTGTCGGAAGACGATCAGTTCGTCTAGCCTGTTCAGGAATTCTGGCCGGAAGTACTGCTTCAACTCTTCCGTGACAAGGCTCTTGATTCGGTTGTAGCTGCTGTCCTTCTCATCATAGTCGAGATCAAAACCAATTCTACGCCCTCCCTTCTCGATCACACTACTCCCGACATTGGAGGTCATGATCAGGAGGGTACTCTTAAAATATACTGTTCGCCCTTTGCTATCGGTCAACCTCCCATCCTCTAAAATCTGAAGCATCATATTGAAAACATCAGGATGGGCTTTCTCTATCTCGTCAAAGAGAACAACTGTATAAGGGCGACGACGAACAGATTCAGTAAGTTGACCACCCTCGGTGTAACCAACATAACCAGGTGGGGATCCGATGAGTTTGGATACGGTGTGCCTCTCCATGAATTCACTCATGTCCAGTCGGATCATGGCTTCCTCAGAGCCAAAATAATAGGAAGCTAGTGACTTTGCCAACTCTGATTTACCAACACCAGTTGGACCAGAAAATATGAAGCTGGCAATTGGACGGTTGGGATTCTTGAGACCGACACGAGCTCGCCGGATGGCACGGCTTATAGCTTTGACAGCCTCGTCCTGGCCAATGACACGCTCGTGGAGGGTTTCTTCCATCTTGAGGAGGCGGTCAGACTCGTCGGTGGAGACTTTCTCCACAGGAATTCCAGTCCAGGAAGACACAATGTGCTGGATGTCTGCTTCTGTCACCACAGGACCTGAATCACCAGCCTCGCTCTCCACTTTGCTTCTCTCTTTCCCCTTGTCAATCAGGGCTGAGATCTGAGCCTTAAGCTCCATCTCCCGATCACGCAGCTCCCCTGCCTGTAAAAAAAAACCGAATCAGATAGATACTTTAGGATCACATATCTATCTAGGAGCAGCTACAGGATACACAAACGTTACCAGGTATTGTTCAGTTATACTACTTAAAATACACGAATAAGATGTACTCTTAGCGCAATCAAATGATAATATTCAAAATTAAATTGAAACAATTGATGTACCTTTTCAAAATATTGGCTGCGGACCGCCTCATTTTTCTCTTTTGTAATCTGCCTTAGCTCTCTGTCAAGTTCTCTGGCATCCTCAGGAAGCTGTCAAGAACTAGTTTTGCTTAAAACACAATTGGCAGAACATCAAACTAGAGAGTATAATACCTTACCTTTGCATGACGAAGCCGAACACGAGAACCAGCTTCATCAATCAAGTCAATTGCTTTATCAGGCAAGAAGCGGTCACTGAAGGCACAGCAAAATGTATAAGAAATGTTAAGTGTATAAGAATAACCGTTGCATTAGTGACAGAATATGAAGTCTTCTGAAAATAGAAAGGGTTTGCACTGTTCCACAGTCATTTCTTTTCATCTGTTAAACCAAGATGAATGAAGAAGACTAGAATACTAAAAAAACTCATAGGATAGCACAGTAAAGCACAAGGGAAGAACTACTGACTTCAGAAAATGTCACTAGGAGAAAAAAAATATAGCAGTGAATACCAAAAGAAGGTGTTGTGCAATCATCAAAGTTCATCAAGAGTCAATTAGACACATCAAAGCTAAATCAATGAAGAGTCAATGGAACACAGACTTACACTTAATCCACTAGAAAAGAAATTTCCCAAAAGATAATATGCTTCACTTTTTTCCACCATGGATGATATTTTTCTTCTCCAACATCAAAGAAAAAAAATAAAGAGAGAACAATACCAGTGGAGTCATTAAAAACTATCATCCATCATTTGGGTGTTAAATCTCCATGCTTCTAATACATACATAAATCTTCAACCATTTACTTGCTTGTTTTTGAATCAAGCTTAAGAACTAGTATCTACTAGTACTTGTTATTTTTTTTATACTTCTGTTATAATTGTTCTAGGCTCAACTTGCACTAGTATCTTCTAGTGTCATATAAGTAAATTATATGACACTAACAGCAAAATGAACATTTGTTAGGAAATTAATCAGATCACTACATTTCAATTCATTCTCATAGGCAATAAATGCCTCATATCTAAAGAAACTGAATCCAATAACAAGATAGTATTAGTTTGAATCAACTAAAATATTATTATTCTAGCATTAGAATAGACAATTCATGTGCACACTGAACAAAACATGTAAATGTTGAGGCTCCAGAATTTCACTGTTTTACTCGTCAAGCTAGCAAAAAAAGTTCTTATCCAATGAATCCTCATCACCTTCTTCTTTTAAAGAATCTTACAACCACTCCATCTAATTTTTTGTTTTTCAGTTGGAGATTTCACCAGTACAAAACAAGAGGTTAGCAAAAATATAACAACAACAGAAAAGAACTCTATGACATATTTACAATCCATTCCAAGTACCCAATGAAGTAAACAATGAGTAAAGAACAAAAGTAGAACAGTATTATTTAGGCATTCATGCTTCCATCCATAGAGATAAGGGGAAGAAAATAGAAGTTACAAAACATCCAAAATATTTAGTTGTGTAAAACAAGTAGGGATAATGATTGTTAGATTTGGATAAGTATAAAGGACTGTTAAAACATAGCTCACAGACCTAATATATTGATAGGACAACTGAGCAGCAGCAACTATAGCTTCATCAGTGTAACAGAGTTTGTGGTGAATCTCATATCTTTCACGAAGCCCTCTAAGAATTTGAATTGCTTCATCTACTGTTGGTTCTGGTACTTTTACAGGTTGAAAACGTCTTTCCAGAGCAGGATCTTTCTCAATATGTTTCCTGTATTCATCGAGTGTTGTCGCTCCAACACACTGAAACAAATTAGCCAAGGAATCACTGCCTTAAGTCATTAAAAGCTTAAAGCTTTCCATGAATGAAAACAACTGGTTCATGACATATGAAGAGACATCATAGATGATGAAACAAAGGAAAAAAAAAAACAAATGCATACACTATACCTGCAGTTCACCTCTTGCAAGAGCTGGTTTCAAGATATTGGCAGCATCTATAGCACCTTCTGCTGCTCCTGCTCCAATTAATGTATGTACTTCATCAATGAAGAGTATTATGTCATCACTTTGTTTAATTTCATCCATCAACTTCTTTAATCTTTCTTCAAACTCTCCACGATATTTAGTACCAGCGACAAGAAGCCCCATATCAAGGGTAATCACCTACATTTAAAGTTAGTGTTAATTATAACAAATTTAAAGACAACAGTGATACAGACAGGACAGTCTTGTAACCAACATGAAATGTTCTTCAGCTAACCAGACATGCTATTAAACAAGGACAACGTCATACTGAAGCACAGATGAAAATTTTGACAAGAAGAAGCAATCTCAATAAAGGAAGCATGATGAAGCCTATGGCACAAGGAATCAAGATATACGAGCTGACGATATGAGGCAAGGGCTTAGATGAACCTCAACCTACAACTACAAGGATACATTATGCATATAAGTATAAAATGAAGAGAAAAAAATCCAACAAACCTTTTTTCCTTCGATTGTTTCTGGAACATCTCCATTAGCTATACGCTGGGCAAGTCCTTCTGCAATGGCAGTCTTTCCAACACCGGGCTCCCCAATAAGGCAAGGATTGTTCTTCGTACGCCTTCCAAGAATTTGTGTAACACGTTCTATCTGCTCCTGCCTGCCAACAACTGGATCAAGTTTGCCCTGCAGTGTAATTATCTGCCTTAGATTATTGTTTTGTAATAACAACCAGGACGAAACAGAGTGGATGGCAAGAAAGAATACCTCCTCAGCCAACTTTGTCAAATTAGTTCCATACTCCTCAAGAGTAGGCATTTTATTGCCACTGCTTCCCCCCCCAACCCCAGCACCTACAGCTTCAGTGCTTTCACCAACCATTCGAATTACCTATTCCATAATGAGCTCAAAATTCACATCACTATTAAAAATTTACAACAACGAAGAACATGGACTAAACAAAAATTTGCCTGGGTTCGTATGTTGCTTGGATCAGCTCCAAGACTCTCAAGCACACGAGCAGCTACACCTTCACCCTCATGAAGAAGCCCAAGAAGCAAATGCTCAGATCCTATATAATTATGACCTGAAAATTCACCAACATATGTGAATCAGTCAAACTTAACACACAGGGAAAAGAAGAAATGCATTCATGTGATCATGCTTGTTAACAGCGTCTATCTGCAGAATTCATGGATGAATGTTGCTGGAGTGATTCAGAAGGCATGAGAACAAACATCCCCTTAGGAAACAACAACCATTCTGTGGGGAGACAGTTAATCCGTTCTAGTCAGGGTTTTGGGGACAGCTAAATATAGAGGTTACCACAGTGGTTTTTAGCATGCACATATGTATCAAAGGCAATGATGTCCTTGTAGAGATGCTGGGTTATCCAGAAATTCCAGAAATCTTTGTATAAATAAATGAACTATACCACCACAGAAATCAAACACATTGCTGAAAAGCTCATAATGTATATGACACCATCTATGTTGCCAGAAACTGGTCACAAATGGGTGAGATGCTGGTGCAGGTGCAGAAAATGGCAAAATTTAAAAACATAGGTGCACTCGTTTGGTTCAGTGGCTGAAGTGGCATTGTGACATATTGGCAACAGTAAGAGTGAGTGCGGGCAAAGCACCATATGGCTGGAGGAATCCAGGCCGGCTAAGGCAGAAATGCAATGCAATGGCAACAGTGATGGTAGTGTGGCAGTACACCATATGGCCACAGTTATCCATTGGTTTTGTTCGGTGGGAAGTTCAAAATTCCATTGGTTTTGTTCCAATGAAGTGAACCAGAAAAAACCCTACTTATATAAGTCCATTTCCTAGACTAAAGGGAGTGGAAATTGTATCAATCAGTTAACAGACTCAAATTATGTTGTCAATCATTTAAAGCTTTTGCTTTGAAGTTGATGGTATTTCAATGCTGAATTCTATATTTTATTATGCTTCACCTCTTACTTTGACTGCAAACTAAACAAAAGTGCACTAGATTCACGTATAGTAAACTGCATTTCTAACATGTCCTGAGTTACATGAAAAAACAAGGGCACTAAGATTGCATGGTCATTTGATAGGGAAATTTGAAATGAACTAGAAACAGAGCAGCATATATTTACATTAGCAAATCAGAAGATAGGTGATCATCAGTATAATGCTTTCAACAAAGTATTACAAGTTTATAGAAACAGGAATTAAATGACAGGTTTAAGACAAAACTGTCTGCAGGACAGTTTAAGTACCAAGTTGACGAGCTTCCTCTAAAGATAGTTCTAAAACACGTTTTGCACGTGGTGTAAAAGGTATCTCGACAGCAACAAATCCACTTCCCCTTCCAATAATCTTTTCCACTTCCACACGGGCATCCTTAAGACTAATTCCCATTGATTTCAAAACTTTTGCGGCAATACCAGTCCCATCACCAATAAGGCCTAACAATATTTGCTCTGTTCCAACAAAGTTGTGGCCTAGACGTCTTGCCTCTTCTTGAGCAAGCATGATAACTTTAATTGCCTTCTCCGTGAATCGCTCAAACATAGCTTTAGTGACTAATCGACTGGGTCTTCCCCGTGGGTTAGTTATATATCCTGAAACCACTGAATGAAAATCCTGTCGATGTCTTGAAGAGAACAAGTTATCTGCAACTCGCAAGCCTGCAAACCCTTGCAGTCTTAAGGGATGCATTCGCAGCTGGCATATCATTCTGGCACCCCTTTTAGCCTTTCCAGAACCTTGAAGCTGACTGTGGCTCCTGTTCATGATGACAGCAGGAAGAACTGCCGACTGAACCAAAGAACCAGCCATCTCTTCTTCTAATAATTAATAGGAGACAAATAAACTTAGGTGGTCGCAGTACCTGCAGGCAACAAGATATTGTTAGACATGAATATTAGCACCTTCTTATATCAACAAATTATTATCTCAGATAATTGACCACATAGTGACTAGTACTATTGGAGATCTCAAGCTTAATGCCTGAAGGTAAAAGGTAAAAGGAAAAAGGAAATGCCATAAGGTGACAGGTAAAATTTAGACAAACAAGAATGGTAACTTGTGAGTTTTTTTTTGCCCAATCTCTACCACACTCACTCCTTTTGCATATGAAAACTTATGATCTGTCTCCATACTCTTTCAATCTTTTGAAATTATTTCAAAATCACAATTTACCAAACAAACTTTTGTTTATGTTCTCAAGAATATTTTTTGAGGAATACTTTCTTAGGAATGCATCCCTCGGATTGAGAATAAGTATGGATCGATAACAATGCTAAATAATATTTTCTCTAGTTCGAGATGAATTAGTGCCACGATTTAGAAAGAGAGAAAATCAGAAGAAGCTCAATCCAAGCTTTCTGGCACCTCAAAAAACATAACCTTTTCCTTGAAAAGCCTTGAACAAACATTAAGCGACCTAGAATGACATTGTCGCTAAAAACCTAATACACGATACATGTAATCATTAACCAAAAAAATGCCCTGATGCTCCCAAAGCCTCCCAAGTTCTACGCCAACCAGACACTTGAATTCATTGTCTACACTATATATCATCCAAGAAGAGATATTGGTATAAACCATGTGCAAGACAACAATTTCAACTACAAAATAGCTACATCGCATGAGTTAAATGCTATTTACAGAACATCGTTGCGTCCGATCACATGTAAATCTAGATTCCCAAGAGCAACCCAATGCAAAATAAGGAAATGGGAGATCAACAAGATGATGGAAGCAGAAACATAACAACCCAAGAACAGAATCGCCGGAATGCCTCCGCGAGGATCAATCGACACAACGACGACTCATCACCGACATTGGCAATCTTTGAGCTAAACAAGCAGACGAAATCATAGACGCGATGAAATCTGGCGCTGACCGAGTAAACGAACCCTAAGAGCAGATGTAAGGGAAGGTGAGGAGAAGCGGACCACCCGTCACCCGTCCTTTCGTGACGAGGGGACCAAGGGAGAGGAGGCGGCGGCGAGGACGCCGAGAGGAGCGCGACACATTTATAGCTCTTCCTAGAAGACCTTCTCTGGACCATTAAAACCGTCCACAATTTGTACCTTCTTAGTGATTGGAACTACCGATGATCTATACGAAGCACGAGGAGGTCGCGTCGTGGGTACAAAAACCGTGTTGGACGTCATCAATGATACGGTGAAAGAAAGCGATCGGTTGCGTGACGATTCGCGTGACGAGGAAATCGGGTCTTCCCATGGCCCGCTCAAGTGGATCCTATTACTTGACGGATGGCAGTGATGAATCCGAATCCGCTAACCCGTTAAAAAGGCTATTTTTTACCTGTCAAAATAATTGAGCTCACACCAAATCCAATTCATACACATTTGGTTAAATTATGATGGCTCAACATTTTGTTTGAGATATTATTTCTCTATTTAATTAAGAAATCATTGACATAATCATCCAATTAACTTACATCTTTTTTTATATATTTCTATAATATTTTTTATATTATTTGTTTTGTTTCTCTTATCACAACTCATTTTATATGCTATCGTTCCCAACATTGCAACTCGTGTGGGTTTGAAGGCCTAATGGGCCGATTAATGACACCATTTAATTCGGGCCACATAGCGGCCCAACAATTCAAACGCCAGAGACCATCAGGAGCCCAATGGACACAAATCCAATTCAATTGAATCCATCTTTTATGTCCCTTAATTCCACCCGACTTCGGCAATTCTGATATATAGTTAGCTAAAATATAATGTTACTTTGGATTATTAGAATTTGGACATGGAGATCTGTTTTGGAGGTCAATTAGTGAAGAATTGAAGAATATGTTATGAAAGGGATGATTCTATTCATTGAAATGATAAGTATTTATGCAGGTCTTAATTGAAAGATTTCCCATGATCAAACACTCAAATCAGGTAATCAGATTAGCTATTCAAATGCATGAGTAATCCTCAAATAGTAGATTGATTAAGGATATAAGAAAGCATGGATGTTATTCCATTTGTGTTTCTATCACGATCTTCTATTAAGCTCCCGCAAGATTAATCTTCTATCAATTCAATCTTGGACCGATGTAACTGAAATGTCTTACAGGGGAGAGACTTTGTGAGGGAGTCTGCTAGTTGATCAGAAGTATACCCATAAAAAATATATAGTTGATGATTGATAACTTGATCTCTTACGAAGTAAAAATCAATAATAATATATTTCATGCATGAGTGGAACACTAGATTGGCTCATAGGTAGGTGACACCAACATTATCACAGTGTATTGTAGGAGTTGATTTGGAGGTAATGTTAAGTTCCTACAGTAGATTGGTGACCCGATTGAGTTCTGCATCGATGGTGACGATGGCTTAGTATTAAGTTTTAGTGATGGATCTTACGATTTTTTTTTGTTTCTTAAAACTTAAACTGATTGGACTTGCCTTAAGGAAGACAATATAGGCTAACGTAGATACCCTATCATCAATATTGTTTGCCCAATCAGCAGCGATGAATGTATGAAGATAAAGTGATAAGTGTTTATGAAGAAAAAGTCCATGATTGAGAGTCTCATTTAGATATCGTGAGACTTGTTTTACTACATATCAATGCATAGTGGAGGATTGATATATAAATTATTATAATTTATTAGTTACAAATGAGATATAGGAACGTGTGATAGATAAGTATTATAAAAAGCCAAGTACTTGTTAGTACTATATAGGATCCGTAGTAGGGTTACTATCATATAATTTAAGTGATTCAAAAATGAAGAGTGGGGTGGTAACTTCTTTGGCATTCTGCATGTTCGTCTTTGATAGTATATTTTGAACATACTTCTTTTGAAATAAGAAAAGTCCAGAAGATATAAACATTACTTCTACTCTCAAAAATTAGCTTAAGGTTCATAGATCTTTGTTGAAAAATCGATTTACCAATTGCTTAAGGAATTGCTTTATCGCCATAAGATTATTATATGTAATAATAATGTCATCCACAAACACTAACAGATATATAGTATTTTCCTTTTGTTACTATACAAATAATAAGGTATCAAACTTGGAATTGATTAAACAAGTTGATACCAAAAATAAGCCAAGTTTGATATGCCAAACTCTTGGAGCTTGACGATAAATAGATTTTTGTAGTTTACAAATATGGCTTGGATATAGATGGTGGATAAAGCAAAGAAATTATTGTATAAAGACATCTTTAGTTAAGGTCTCCTATAAAAAAGCATTATTAATATCTAATTGACTTATATGTTAGTCTTGAGTGATAGCCAAACTTAAGATAAGTAGAATTATTATTAGTTTAACAATTGGACTAAATGTTTATGTGAAGTCAACATCTGGTCATTGGTGAAACCCTTTAGTTTTTAGACATGTTTTGTATTTGGCAACAAATTCATTTGGGTTTCGCTTAATTTAAAAAATCTACTTACATCCAATGATATTTTGTATGTGATGAAATATTATAAGAGTCTATTTGTCATTATAGAGTAGGGCATCGTATTCTTCAAGTATGGCTTTGTGCTAGTGTGGAGATTTTTAGGCCTAAGTGATAATTATGAGTTCAATAAGTTCACATGAAGAGCTTGTGATAGCATGAAGGTCAAGTATTTAATATGGTTTAAAGATGTTATTTTTGAAGCATGTTATTATTGGGAAATTTAGAATAGCATCATATGCACAATGGAAGGGTAGAAAATAAAAATCTTATACTTTCATATAAAATAAGAAGGTTTTATCGTCGTTTGAAGATTGGTACGTAAAAACCCGTAAAATTAAAAACTATGCATATAAGAAAGATGTGTTATCTAGGGATATCGTATATCCCTGAAAACCTACAGATCTATAAGAGAGGATGAAAAGTCAATTGTCCTTCTCTCTAATAGTGATCTACATAGCATGAGCTACGAAGACGCTCTTTAAATCACTACACAATCCTCTTTTCCATGCGCATCATGCGATCAAGAAGGGGTAAGCTCTTCTTACTTTCTACATGCCCCAAGTAGAGGTTGTTGGCTGAGGAGGAGAGGGAGAGAGGAGAATAGAATGTGGTAGCTAAAAAAAGTTTAGCTTATGACCCTTTGGTTTCCTTCTATTTATAGAGGTCCTTATAAACTTACCATAATGGATCCTACCTATTGGGTATTGAATCTTCATCTAACTACCCAAGCTACTTAGATTAATGGATTTCTACCCAATAATCTCTCATTGACACTTATAAGATCTCATTCATAATATATAATAATTTAGGAACTTATTGGATATTCAATAAAAAGGGGCTTTGATGGATATCTCATATCTGAACCTTTACTCGTCGTAACACCTACCATATGCATGTGACCCTCTAGGCATAATATTGAGCTGACCATAATTTATACCTGTCAAAACTCCTTTTGGTTCAATGAATTATTATCTTTATAATAATTTACTCGACGTATCGACTATGGACGTATTAGGCCACTACGTCACAATCCCCAAATAATATAGGGGAATCCAATCTATTGAACATATGTATCCTCAATTACTGTATATCTATAGTCTTTCATCTATCTAATATCCTATAGATCGTATTCCGGGCATTATGTTGTTAGGCTCGTATGGTTTCTACTTGAATCTCGCTCTAATAATATTATCCCAAATAACTCTTTCTCTCTCAATCTGAATAACCATAATTAAAGATTTTCCTGAGCAAGAATATATAAAATATTTCTCTTATGATATCGAGAGAGAATGATCCTCTATCGACACTCAATTACCCTTGTAAGGTTGGCTACCACTCTTGATAACTGACTGTGTTATATTTAAAATTTTCAGGCCTATAAGTTTAATATCAAAGAATGAAGTATTTATATAGGATATCCTCGGTGTCTCAAGTTTAAGAACTAAATACACCATTGGGATGATAAAATTACTATATGATAATAAGGTATTATCAACCATCCAATATTCTATGAGCGGATCAATAAATGAACTTGTTCTCTAATGAGCACCTACACTGTATCCTTATTGTCCCCACACAAGCAATTATGAGACCAATCGCCTCCATCATATAGACAGATATATAGTATACCAATCTATCTAGTTATCTTGATGTCTCTCTCAAGTAACATATGTTGGGAAATCATGGGGGGCGACATCATATGCGCAGCGGAAGAACAAGAAAACAAAAATCCTCGATACCCAAAAAGATGTTCGTCGTCGTGCGAAGATTGGTGCGTAAAAATCCACAAAACACAAAACTGCGTATAGAGATTGTGTTACCTAGGGAGATCGTATATCCCTATTTCCTTGCAGATCCTTAGGAGAGGGTGAAGGAGGTCAAGCGTCCTCCTCTCTAGCGGTGATCCACACAAATAGGCAGGGGTTGCGGCGACCCTCCTCAAAAACTCCGGGCCTCACGAGGTGGAGGGGAGAGGAGAATAGGAAAAGGCAAGCAAAGACTCTAGCCTCTGAGGCCCGAATCCCTCCTATTTATAGAGATCCCGTGTCAAACCCTAATGGGTCCTTTCCCTAATGGGTATTGGATCTGCATCCAATAAGACAAGGGCTCTCATTGGATATCTCATCCCAAACTCTACTCATCGCAATGCCTACCATACGTGTGTGACCCTCTGGCCCAATATCGAAATGGGCCGTGAGTCATACCCGCGAACTCCTTCTAACTCAAAGAATTATTATCTCAGTAATAATTCACTCGACTCATCGACTACTTTAACGTACTAGGCCACTAAGCCGTAGTCCCTAGACGATCTGGGGGAATCCAATCCATTGGACCTGTTATGCGTCCTCGCCACCATGTACCTATAGTCCCCTCATCCATCTAATATCCCGAGACCGTGATCGAAAGCATGGTGTTGTCGGACCCATACGGTTTCTACCGAAGTCTCGCTTAATCGGATTCTCCCGAACTCTTTCTCTCTCAACCCGAATGACCCTGGCCGTGGATTTGTCTGAAAGCAAGAACACATGGGATATTCCTCTCATGACGCCGAGAGTGGATGATCCTCTATCGACACTCAATAGCCCTCGTAAGGTCGCATCTACCACTCCCAATGACCAATCGTACTAGATCCGGGACGGCCAAACCTATAAGTCTCGGTATCAAAGAGTGGAGCACTCATACAGAGGACATCCTTGGTGTCTCAAGTCTAAGGACCGATATACCCACTTAGGACTACTAATCGGCCGTCGACAATAAGGCATCATCAACCATTCAAAGATTCCGTAAGCGGATCAATCGGTGAACTCATTCTCTAATGAGCACCAGACTATATCCCTAGTGTCCCTACACGAGCAGCTATGAGACCAAATTTTGCATCCATCATATGGACGGGTATACTGAAGACACCGTCTATCCTATTATCCACGATGTCCCTCTCGAAAGTAACTTATGACCGGGATTATTTAGGATATGTGTTTAAAGGTGAATCGATCTCATTATCGTGATCTCATCACGATCCGATTCCCATTGCACAAATCCAAGGACATCACAATATATATATATGCATTTATGCAATAGTTATAAAGTGATATACGCCAAAATATAATAAGCAAAAAGATTTTGTATCAAGTCAGACGTGCCATCACTCACGTGATTGGCTTGCTGGGCACCTATGACTAGCAACATATGACCCATATTATTTAGAGTATGTGTTTAATGATGAATCGATCTCATTATCGTGATTTCATCACGATCCGATTTTCACTATATAGATCCATGGATATCACAATTTATGTAACGAATAATATAAAATGAGAAGAATATCAAATAAATAATTTACAAAAGGAGTACATATCATATTACACGTGTTATCACTCACGTGATCGGCTTGTAGGGTACCTATGATTATTATGTGTCATGTGATGTTCAAGCATAATGGTATTATTGGGTTGTATTAGACGTATGAGAATTAGTTAAGAGTTATTGACACATACCTGACTAAGCTGATGTACTTCGATATCATTTGGTCGAGGAGAGGATAAAAAAAATCATTTTTAGTGCTAAGGGTATTGCTTCATCGGGCAACGTAGGATGAATTTATGGAGAAGTTATAAAGGGTGTCAGGTGTTGCTGAACTAGAGTGATAAGGAAGTGTATGTCTTGAGGAAAACTACTAGTTGACATAATAAAAGATATGTTTGAGGGGGTTTGAAATATACTCATATAAATCTAATATGTATAGGTGTTGAAGTGGCTCACGTAGCTAAAGACCTATGATTTTGGAAGAGAAAAGTAGACTTAACAAAATTAACATGACGTAATATAAAGATTTTTTAAGTTTGAGGATTATAGTATCGAAAAACATTATGTTCAATAGAGTCCTTCGTATTGGATCTTGAGGTTAACTTATATGAAGCATAGGGTT